>LR738715.1:520184412-520230971 GCA_902687465.1 Secale cereale | reverse complement strand
CGCGCATTTTTCCTATGCAAATAAAATCGCAAATAACTCCAGAAAAATACCAAAAGTGATTGTAACATTTTTCCTCCAATATTTCTGTTATTTTGGAGAAGTCATATTATCTCCACTCATATTTTGTATTTAGAAATATTTTTAGGAGAGAAAAATAATTAGAATCACACTGTCCTCGTACCGGTATTCGAGCGAACTCAAATACGAAAACGGTAAAATTCCCAACTCTCTCCGTAGGTCCTTGAGTTGCTTAGAATTTCGAGGAACGCCACAAACAAAAATGCAAAAGCATGAAATGCAAATATGATCTATGTATAACATTCCAAATTGAAAATTTGGGATGTTACAAACCTACCCCCCTTAGAATGAATCTCGCCCTCGAGATTCGACTTGGCTAGAGAACAGGTGTGGGTGGTCCTTGCGTAGATCATCTTCTCGTTCCCAGGTGGCTTCTTCCTAGGTGTGGTGACTCCACTGAACTTTGCAAAACTTGATAACCTTACTACGGGTGACTCTGTTCGAAAATTCGAGGATCTTAACATGCTTCTCCTCGTAAGTCAGATCACTGTCCAACTGAATTGCTTCCAGGGGTACTGTGTCTCTAAGCGGTATATCGACCATCTCCGCATGGCACTTCTTAAGCTGTGAAACGTGAAACACATCGTGCACTCCTGACAATCCTTCGAGCAATTCCAACTTATAGGCAACCTCTCCCATGCGTTCCAAAACACGGTAAGGTCCTACAAATCTCGGGGCTAACTTCCCTTTAACTCCGAAACGTTTAACTCCTCGCAGAGGCGATACCCTCAGGTACGCTCTATCTCCGATCTCATAGACTATCTCCTTGCGCTTTGAGTCTGCATAACTCTTCTGCCTGGACTAAGCTACCTTCAATCTATCTCGAATCAACTTCACCTTCTCCTCAGACTCTTTGATTAAGTCTGGTCCAAACAACTGTCGGTCTCCAACTTCATCCCACATCAACGGTGTTCGGCATCTCCTTCCATACAATGCCTCGAACGGTGCCATCTTCAAACTGGCTTGGGAACTGTTGTTGTATGAGAACTTCGCGTAGGGCAAATTGTCATCCCAACTAGATCCATAATCTAATGCACAGGCTCTCAGCATATCTTCCAAAATCTGATTGACTCTCTCCGTCTGTCCATGTGTCTGCGGGTGAAAAGCTGTGCTAAACTCTAGTCTGGTACCCAAAGTTTCATGTAACTAATTCCAGAACTTTGAGGTAAACTGGGTTCCTCTATCTGATACGATGCTCCTCGGAACTCCACGGAGACATACAATCCTGGTCATGTATATCTTTGCCAACTTTGCACTGGTATATGTGGTTTTCACAGGGATAAAGTGGGCTACCTTCGTCAATCGGTCCACTACTACCCAGATTGAATCATATCCTGCTTTGGTCTTGGGCAATCCGGTGATAAAATCCATGCCAAGCTTCTCCCACTTCCATTCGGGTATTGGCATAGGTTGTAACAATCCTGCTGGCTTCTGATGTTCTGCCTTTACTCTCTGACATACATCACAAACTGCTACATATTCCGCGATATCTTTCTTCATACCGGTTCACCAGAAAATGTCCTTCAAATCCAAATACATCTTAGTATTTCCTGGGTGAATTGAGTATGGTGAATCATGGGCCTCCTATAGAATCAACTTCCATATCTCCGGGTCATTAGGCGCATAAACGCGGTCCTCAAACCATAAGGTGTCATGTTCATCCTCACGAAAACCTTTAGCTCTTCCTTCGCTCATCCTCTCCTTTATAGAGACAACCTCCTTGTCAATTTTCTGAGCTTCTCTGATTTTATCCATCAGGTAGACTGGATCTCTAGTGTTGCTACATAGCCTCTCGGAACTATCTCCGTACGTAGTTCTCGTAAGTCCTCGGCTAACTCTTTTGGAAATTCCTCCATCATTAAGGTATTGACATGGCTTTTACGGCTTAGCGCATCGGCTACTACGTTAGCCTTTCCGGGATGATAATGCAATCTCATGTCGTAATCCTTAATGAGTTCCAGCCATCTCCTTTGCCTAAGATTCAACTCCTTCTGAGTGAATATATACTTCAAACTCTTGTGATCCGTATATACTTCACAATGGTTTCCAATAAGAAAATGTCTCCACGTCTTCAATGCATGCACTACGGCTGCTAGCTCCAAATCGTGGGTGGCATAGTTCAACTCATGAGGTTTTAGCTGTCATGAAGCATACGAAACAACTCTTCCTTCCTGCATAAGGACTGCTCCAAGTCCTCGACGTGAAGCATCGCAGTACACCTCATAATCCTTATGTTGATCTGGCAGAATCAACACAGGAGATGAGACCAACCTTTTCTTTAATTCCTGGAAACTGGCCTCACATTCTTCTGTCTAACTGAACTTGGTGTCCTTCTTTAACAACTCCGTCATTGGCTTTGCAATCCTCAAGAAATTCTCAATAAATCTCCGGTAGTATCCTGCAAGTCCAAGAAAACTCCGGATCTCTCCAACTGTTGTTGGAGCTTCCCAATGGGTCAGAGTATCCACCTTAGCGGGATCTACTGCTATTCCTTCTCCAGATATAACGTGTCCGAGAAATCCGACTTCCTTCAACGAAAACTCGCATTTGCTAAACTTGGCATATAACTGATGTTCTCTGAGCTTCTCCAATACCAAACGCAAATGTTCTGCATGCTCCTCTTCATCCTTCGAGAAGATCAATATATCATATATGAACACAACGACGAACTTATCCAAATACTCCATATACACTTTGTTCATCAGGTTCATAAAGTATGCCGGTGTGTTAGTCAGACCAAAAGACATAACGGTATACTCGTACAACCCGTACCTGGTGGTAAAGGCCGCCTTCGGTATATCCTGCTCTCGGATCTTCAATTGGTGGTACCCTAATCGCAGATCGATCTTGGAAAATATCTTAGCTCCTTGCAATCTATCGAACAGATCATTGATCATCGACAGTGGGTACTTGTTTTTGATCGTTACTTTGTTTAGCCCTTGGTAATCAACAACCATTCTTAACGATCCATCCTTCTTCTCCACTAAAAGTACTGGCGAACCCCAAGGTGAAGAACTTGGGCGTATGAATCCTTTGTCCAGTAACTCCTTAATCTGTTTCTTTATCTCCTCCAAATCCTTTGCGGGCATCCTATATGGTCTCTTAGAAATTGGTCCGGTGCCTGGCAAAAGTTCAATCAAAAACTCTATATCTCTATCCGGTGGCATGCCAGGTAACTCCTCTGGAAACACATCCGGATAATCCTTCACTACTGGCACTTCCTCCTGAACAACTCCCGTGAGAGAATGTACTTGAGTCCTTATTGGCGAATGCCTAGATACATACTTAATCCTTTTTCCCTCCGGGGTGGTGAGCAAAATTGACTTATTGGCACAGTCAATGTTACCTTCATACTTCGATAGCCAATCCATACCTAATATCACATCCAATCCTTGTGATTCCAGGACTATTAGGTCAGAGGGGAAAGTATGGCGTCCTATGATCAATGGCGTCTGAAAACATCCTTGGTGTGCCATATAATCTGCTCCAGGTGAACTTACTAACATGGGGGTCTTAAGAACTCGGGTGGACATCCTATGTCTATTTATGAATCCCCTTGAAATATATGGATGCGATGCACCATTATCGAAAAGAACTATTGCGGTAAAGGTCTTAACCAAAAACTTACCGACAACAGCATCGGGTTGCTCTTCTACCTCCTCCACAGTCACGTGGTTCACTTGTCCTTTGTTGAACGGGTTGGGCTTCTTCGCGGCGCTTACATTGCCATTTCCATTCTTAGTTTCTGGGCATTCATTGGCATAATGTCCATTCTTCCCGCACTTGTAACAGGTGACATGGCTGAAATCCTTCTTGGTGGGTGTGGACGGTGTAGGGCGGCTCTGGTTACCATTTGTTCCATTTCCATTTCCATTCTTGGTGCCATTGTGATTGTGCGAGCTACCTCCTCCATGGGTATGTTGAAACTGTCCTACCGTTTTAGGGGTAAAACGAGGCTTCTGTTGAGCTCCGGAGTCATATTTTCCTTGTCCATACTTCCTTTTGCGACTTTCAATCTGTTGGTGCTTCCTTTCAATCATTAGGGCGCGGTCAACCAGCTCCTGGTAGTTATTGAAAGTTGCCACCATCAACTGTACACTCATCTCATCATTCAGCCCTTCCATGAATCTCTCCTGCTTAGCGGCATTTGTGGCCACATCATCTGGGGCATAACGAGATAGGGTACTAAACTCATCCACATACTGGGCCATAGTACGGTTGCCTTGGCGCAAATTGTGAAACTCCCGCTTCTTCATACTCATAGCTCCAGTTGAGACATGGGTGGTACGAAAAGCTTGCTGGAACTGATCCCAAGTCACATTGGCTATGGGGTAAGTGGCTGTGTAATTCTCCCACCATGCTGCGGCTGGTCCAGACAACTGGTGTGCGGCAAATCGCACCTTCTCAGCATCCGAGCAATTGGCGGTGGTCGAATTCCTTCCAATCTTACGTAGCCAGTCATCAGCCACTATTGGTTCGATGCTGCTAGCAAACACGGGTGGTTGCAACCTTAAGAAACATGTCAGGTTGTCCACGGGTGGTGGTGGTGGAGGGTTGTTGTTGTTGTTGTTGTTCTGGTTGTTCTGAGTGTTCTGGACAAGAAGTTGCATCAGGGTGTTCTGCTGCTGGATCAACTGGGTGAGCTCAGGGGGAAACTCAAATCCGGGCTCACGTCTTGGAGGCATCTGATGGATGTAAAGGGAAGAGATTAGAATAGAAAAGAGGTCTAAGGGAAAAATCACTACCCATATGCACATGAGGCAAACACACAATTCATCACACCAATCATTTTCAAGCAAGGTCTTACAAATCTAACTATCGTTACAAAAGTGCTCTAAAACTAATATATGGGGGTAAACTACTAGTCACAGGGTGGTCATCTAAAAATATTGATCGCCAGAGGATTCCATGATATCTGCTCCAGCTTCATCTTGATAGTCTTTGTCTTTGCTATCATCAGGTTCCGAATCCGTGTCGTCAATAATGATGTAGTCTTCCGGTGGAATCTCCTTGGGTTATTCTTCCTCGTCTTCTTCTCCCATGAGTATCCCTAACTTCCGGGTCAAGTCATCATTCTTCTCCACAAGTATTAGCATCTCCTCCTCGTATCCGTCGCGCGTAGACTTGAGTTCTTCCTCTAGCTCCAAATTCCTATTTAGGGCTTTCTTCAAGTCCATCATCCCTGCACACATCTGGTGCTCCTGGCGACGAATGTGATGGTTCAACTCCTGGATGAAGGCTGCAATGGATCTATCCTTCCAGGTGCTGATCATGTCCCAGTTCTCATCTCGGCGTCCACAAATTTGGTAGATGGTGTCCTTTAGCTCCTGCTTGTAGACTTCTCCAATCCTTCCCATAGCGATGTGGGCTGCCATGCTCCTGCCTAGGTTCCATGTAGGCGCATTAAAAGAAAATGCTATGAGTGAGGTGACGGGCTTGAACGTCCTTCTTGGAACTTGGGCTTGAATCAACCAACGTTCCTCCTCATGTAGAGTGGCATTGTAGGTTCCGGTGAAACTTGGTAGTCCAATGTTTAGATATCTGGTGACTTCCTTCAGGTGTCGTCCAAATGGTGTATCATCATCCGGTTGCATGAACTTGTTCTTTGCATCCACCATCCTAAAAGAGTAGAAAAGATGAGGAGTCAGAAAAGAGAAGAGTGAATAGTGCTCTAGGGCTTTAGCTTAGTGGTCGTGTCCTACAGTCAGCGCGTGCTCTGATACCATCTTGTAGAGACCAGACCTCAAACAGTCTGATCTCTGTGCATCAGTGTCATCCCTGGATCAGTAATGCTGACACGCACAGTACTTGAAGGATTTATAACAGAGTAGCAATCACACACTTATTACAACGATAGTTCCAACGATGAACTTATTACAATAAATAAGGCTGAAGGCCATCTAACACGATAATAGTGGAAGGCTTGGAAGATAAGTGAGTCCATCATCTCCAACGGCATCACTGAGTATAGAACCATGACCTAAAAGGCACCTTACTCGTCGTCTGAAAAGTCTGCAACATGAAATGTTGCAGCCCGAAAACGGGTCAGCACATGGAATATGTCGGCAAGATAACACAAGTATTTGCAAGTAACAGAATAAAGGCTATACTACATGCATATTTGGCTGGTGGAAAGCTCTATGGTTACAGTTTTTGCGTAAAGCCAATTTTTCCCTACTTCAAAGGAATATATTTTAATTAACTATCATGGTAGTTGAAACATCGTTGAGAAGATAGACATCCTCTCAACCCCAATTACAAATCATCCTTAAACCCAACAATATTAAATTAGAGTAACATTATGAGATTCACATGATAATCCAAGTACTAGATACTCAAGACGTCCATAACCGGGGACACGGCTAATCATGATCAGTTTGTACACTCTGCAGAGGTTTGTGCACTTTTCCCCACAAGACTCGATCGCCTCCGTTTGGTTTCTCGCACTGCATGGTGTTTGAGAAACGGATGACCGAGACACAGTCTTTCCGAAGAAGTCCTCTTAATCAGATAGATAGGCCGGTACACCTACAAATCCTCTACATCTGCTAGCCCATCATGGAAAGGTTTCCCACAACTTACTCTATTATGCCAGAGCCCATATTGGCATGTGGCTGCACACGGAAGTTTCTAGTATGAAAAATCTCATGATCCCTTTGAGCAATCACTGGAATACCCAGATGCCTCAATCCACCCAGATGTGTGTTAAAGTTGCCACCTTAAGTTGAACCATTAATTAACAAACTCACATCTATCATGGATACACTCACCCAATCCACGTCTACGAGCATAGCATGTCCTAACAGCAAACGTAGAAATAACTCCCAAAGGTTTGAATGTAATGCAGGTAATAGGTACTACCTCAATCTACTTCCCAATCCCACAAGTTAATTGATCCTACTCATGCAATGTATGAGGGTTGGACTAATGCAATGAAAACTGGGTAATTGGAAAGTATGATCAAAGTGTTACTTGCCTTGCTGATGATCCGCAAAACCTAGAGACTCAAAGTAGCAAGCGGCGCACTCCGGGTACTCTGTCGCAAACAAACAAGCACAAAATAAGTACTTCACTAATGCATGGGTAAAACTCAAATAAGATATCTAACCAGAAAGTTCAACTTAAGAACTCCGGTTTGCAAAAAGAATCAACTCGAAAGAAGCAACGAAACTCAAACTGCGAAAGAAACGAGCTCCGGTTTGCTAACTGGCCTAAAGTCAAATTTTACAGTAGCCAAAACTTTGTTCAAGTTGTTTAAACGTGAAGAGGGCATCGAGACGAAGATCTGGGATTTTGAATCACCTGATTCCGACTCTCGAGCGAAAAGAAAAACGAAAAACAAGATCAGGGCAGAAATCACGATCGGAATAATCGCGGATAAATACCCCGAAAAAAAAAACGAACGAACAGGCTAACAAACGAACGTTCGCTGTCTGCGGCTAACGGACGAAAACCGTTCGTCAAAAAGAACGTATGGACGAACGTCCGCTAAATACCTAAACCGACGAAAAACCGAACCGATCTAATCTAAATAAAAAAAACAGATCTACGGTTTTACGAAAAACCGATCGGTTTAAAAAAAAAACGATGTCTACCTCGAAGACGACGACTCCGGCGAAGTCCGGCGGCGGCGGGCGGCGGGTCCGGCGGGGCGATGGCGGTCGGCGGCGGCAGCGGCTCGCGGCGGGGGCGGCGGCAGCTGGTGGCGGGGCGCGGCGAGGCGGCGGCGGCAGCTAGCGGCGGGGCGCGGCGAGGCGGCGGCGGCGCGCGGCAGCGGGGGGTGCTAGGGTTCGCGGGCGGCTGGGGCGATGCGGGGTTGGCGGGCCGGCTTATAAAGCCCAGACTCGTGGGCTAGTACGACTCTAAGTCGGTTGCACCTTTTTCTAAATAGAGTCCTAGCGCAGAAAAACTAACAAAAGAAATACTAAACAGACTCCAAAAAAACCCGAAATAAATT
The DNA here is from genome assembly GCA_902687465.1 of Secale cereale. Lineage (NCBI taxonomy): Eukaryota > Viridiplantae > Streptophyta > Magnoliopsida > Poales > Poaceae > Secale > Secale cereale. The sequence continues at coordinate 520,222,936 of LR738715.1, read as the reverse complement.
TTCACCGTCCTCTAATAATATTTAGGACAAAGTGAACATTTTTCCCGGACCTAAATGCAATTTTGAAAAACGCGCATTTTTCCTATGCAAATAAAATCGCAAATAACTCCAGAAAAATACCAAAAGTGATTGTAACATTTTTCCTCCAATATTTCTGTTATTTTGGAGAAGTCATATTATCTCTGCTCATATTTTGTATTTAGAAATACTTTTAGGAGAGAAAAATAATTAGAATCACACTGTCCTCATACCGGTATTCGAGCGAACTCAAATACAAAAATGGTAAAATTCCCAACTCTCTCCGTAGGTCCTTGAGTTGCTTAGAATTTCGAGGAACGCCACAAACAAAAATGCAAAAAGCATGAAATGCAAATATGATCTATGTATAACATTCCAAATTGAAAATTTGGGATGTTACATTATCAATCCGTGGGAGGCGTAGGATGAAGATGGTCTATCTAAAGCAACCCTGCAACCAAATAATAAAGAGTCTCTTGTGTCCCCAACACATCCAATACAATGGTAAATTGTATAGGTGCACTAGTTCGGCGAAGAGATGGTGATACAAGTGCAATATGGATGGTAGATATAGGTTTTTGTAATAAGAAAATATAAAAACAGCAAGGTAGCAAGTGGTAAACGTGAGAATAAACGGTGTTGCAATGGTAGAAAACAAGGCCTAGGGTTCATACTTTCACTAGTGCAAGTTCTCTCAACAAGGATAACATAATTGGATCATATTACTAGCCCTCAACATGCAACAAAGAGTCACTCCAAGGTCAGTAATAGCGGAGAACAAACGAAGAGATTATGGTAGGGTACAAAACCACCTCAAAGTTATTCTTTCTGATCGATCTATTCAAGAGTCCGTAGTAACGTTCAATCTATCATAGAGTTCGTACTAGAATAACACCTTAAGACACAAATCAACCAAAACCGTAATGTCACCTAGATACTCCATTGTCACCTCAAGTATCCATGGGCATGATTATACGATATGCATCACACAATCTGAGAAACATATATTCAACCAACACATAGAACTTCAAAGAGTGCCCCAAAGTTTCTACCGGAAAGTCAAGACGAAAACATGTGCCAACCCCTATGCATAGATTCCCAAGGTCACGGAACCCGCAAGTTGATAACCAAAACATACATCAAGTGGATCACATGATATCCCATTGTCACCACAGATAAACACGTGCAAGACATACATCACGTGTTCTCAAATCCTTAAATACTCAATCCGATAAGATAACTTCAAAGGGAAAACTCAATCCATTACAAGAGTGTAGAGGGGGAGAAGCATTATAAGATCCAACTTGAATAGCAAAGCTCGCGATACATCAAGATCGTGCCATCTCAAGAACACGAGAGAGAGAGAGAGAGAGAGAGAGAGAGAGAGAGAGAGATCAAACACATAGCTACTGGTACATACCCTCAGCCCCGAGGGTGGACTACTCCCTCCTCGTCATGGAGAGCGCCGAGATGATGAAGATAGCCACCGGAGAGGGATTCCCCCCTCCGGCAGGGTGCCAAAACAGGTACTAGATTGGTTTTCGGTGGCTACAGAGGCTTTCGGTGGCGGAATTCCCGATCTAGGTTAATTTCCGAAGGTTTCAGTATTTATAGGATTTTTTGGCGTAGGTCCCATGTTAGGGGGGCTTCTGTGCTGTCCTCGAGATAGGAGGGCGCCACCACCTTTCCAGGGCGTGCCCTCCACCCTCGAGGGCAGCCCGTGGCTCTCCTGGCCCAACTCTTTTGCTCCGGGGGCTTCTTTTGGTCCAGAAAAAATCATAAAAAATTGGCTCGTCAATTGGACTCCGTTTGATATTCCTTTTCTGTAAAACCCTAAAATAGGAGAAAACAGAAACTGGCACTGGGCTCTGGGTTAATAGGTTAGTCCCAAAAATCATATAAAAGTGTATAATAAAGCCCATAAGACATCCTAGAAGGATAATATAATAGCATGGAACAATAAAAAATCTACCATTCTTAAGAAGTTGCTCCCCACTACTCCATATTCTCTTACCATGCACATTGTCCACATCATCGATGTGCCACGTCATATTCACTTTCCACAAGCAGCCAATCAATCTCATCAACTCTCAGCATGCATAATGCTTTATTTTTAGCATCATCTTATCTGCAGTCGCGTGCACCACGGTTCGTCTCCTATTCCCATATTTCCTTGCAGTAAACCACTACTCCGGTTCGGCATGTTCCTTAGCCTTCTGCTTCCACTAACCTCTGAGTAATAGTACATTGTCCATCCTTTGGGCAACCCATCAGTGTTTAAAAGCCTGGCATATGTATATGTTCCTTGGCCTTTGCTCCCGTTCATCTTACTTCACGAGTGTGTAAGGGTGTTTTTGTTTTCTACCCTTCCATCTTACACCTCGCCTCCGCTGTAGTGTCATGAATCCATAGCTCTTGCAATCGATGCCAGTGCCTCCTGCCCAGGCATGGAAGAACCCTTGCATGTTTTCAGGGAGGTGCTCACATGGATCCACGCCATTCTATCTAAGTAGTTAGTAATTCAACTTATTCCCTTGCCGGTTGAATTCGTCTTCTGCACCTTCCTCCAATAAATCTAGCTTGAGCTGCCAAATCCACTCGCACAAATCAGTAGCAGTGGCGGTCGAGAAGACCACCTAGCATCCGCTCACTTGTCTGGTCACCAAGGGATATTCGATCGATCTCTTACCAGGCTATTTGCGCCGACCCCAGCATGTCGCTCTCCACTGTCCAATCCTGGCCGACGCCAACGTGCCGCCGATGAGTCTGCTTTGTGTATTGCAGCTGAGGCGAGCACAAACCGGGTCATCCGCCTACTTCTCATGTGCTGATCACTCTCCACTGACGCCTTGATCCTGACACCTTCCTCATCGCCGCCAATTAACACGGTGCATCACATCATCGTCCACGGTCAGGCGTCCGACCCCATCACGTCGCTCGCCACCGTTCGACCCAGGTCCCAGGGACGCCGTCCCTATCCTGCAGGACGCCAAGTTTTCACGCTGCCGTCTTGATGGGCACCAGGGAGTTCCCGCTGTATGTCCCAGTAGAGGCCGGTGCGCGTGGGTCGTCGGCCTTCTTTTCCTACTCACCACGCTCCACTGCTGCCTCTACCCCCAACGCCTTCTGCGTGACCGCCAAGCAAGGGCACAAATGTGAGCTCACTTTTTCGATCCATTATTTTACACTGTGTTGCCGATTCTATCTGAGCCCACCTTCACATCATCTTGAATACATATAACATTTGATTTGTTTTTTCTTTTGGACTTTGCAATTTGATTGACTGGAGTATACATATGCCAGGATATGTGGATTCGCAACAGATGTATTTCCTTTTTCTGCCAAAACAATGAGATGTTGTACGTGTGTCCTGTGATAACTTGTTACTGTTCAAAAGTAAATAAAAAACCATGACGTATATGATGTGATTAAGACCCCTAAATTTCTCTAGAACGTTTTTTGATGTAATGGGTTGCTATTCTGAATTATTTTAACTTATGAATGGTTACTATACAGAGTGATTTAGATCTTGACATTATTCATTTTATATGGTCATTTGACAATATTTAGAAACAGACAATGAAGGACAATGCAGGAAGCCAGGCCACCTCTTAGGCTTTCCAATATCCTTTTTTCAATTGTTGAAAAAATCCTCATGCCAGTACTGCTGCATGTAATAAACAAATACAAAATTCATTGCATGTAAATAAAATTTATCAAATAATAGACTCCAATTGTTATCATCTTGGTTGCAACAAAAATTCGCAGCAACGTGTGGAGTGTCTAGACCTATTGACAGTCTTTTGCAAAATTATTTTTATTTCTCTATTACTAAGCTCAACTTGACCACTAGACTGCGGATGATAGGGTGGTGAAATTATATGGTTAACATCATACTTGGCAAGCATTTTACGAAAAGCACCATGAATAAAGTGTGAACCACCATCAGTCATTAAATATCTAGGGACTCCAAACCTTGGGAAAATAACTTCCTTAAGCATTTTAATAGAGGTGTTGTGATTAGCACTACTGGTTGGAAGAGCTTCTACCCATTTAGTAACATAATCAACAGCAACCAAAATATGTGTATACCCATTAGAGGAAGGAAAAGGTCCCATGTAATCAAATCCCCAAACATCAAATGGTTCAACAACAAGTGAATAATTCATAGGCATTTATTGAATCTTACCGATATTACCTATTCTTTGACATTCATCACAAGATAAGACGAACTTACGGGCATCCTTGAGGAGAGTAGGCCAGTAAAATCCAGATTGCAATACCTTGTGAGCAGTTCTATCTCCAGTATGATGCCCTCCATATGCTTCGGAGTGACATTTCCAAAGGATTTGTCCCTGTTCATGCTCAGGTACACAACGTCTAATAATACCATCTACTCCTTCTTTATAAAGATGTGGGTCATCCCAAAAGTAATGTCTTAAATCATAAAAGAAAATTTTCTTTTGTTGGTATGTAAAGCTAGGTGGTAAATATTTAGCAACAATGTAATTAGCATAGTCAGCATACCAAGGAGTATTATTAGCAATATTTATTGCAGCTAACTGCTCATCAGGAAAACTATCAACAATAGGTAGTGGGTCATCAAGCACATTTTCAAGCCTAGACAAGTTATCAACTATAGGGTTCTCAGCTCCTTTTCTATTAGTGATATGTAAATCAAATTCTTGTAGCAAGAGAACCCACCAAATAAGTCTAGGTTTAGCATCTTTCTTTTCCATAAGAAATTTAATAGCAACATGGTCAGTGTGAACAATTACTTTTGAATCAACAATGTAAGATCTAAATTTGTCACAAGCAAACACCACTGCTAGGAATTCCTTTTCAGTAGTAGCATAATTCTTTTGAGCGCTATCTAGAGTCTTACTAGCATAATGAATAACATTTAGTTTTTTATCAACTCTTTGTCCTAGAACAACACCAACAACATAATCACTAGCATCACATGTAATTTCAAAAAGTAAGTTCCAATCAGGTGGTTGAACAAAAGGTGCAGAAATTAAGGCTTTCTTGAGTGTTTTGAAGGCTTCAAAGCAATCATCATAAAAAACAAAAGGAACATCCTTTTGCAAAAGATTTGTAAGAGGCCTAGAAATTTTAGAAAAGTCTTTAATGAATCTCCTATAGAAACCAGCATGACCTATGAAACTACGAATACCTTTGATATCCTTAGGACATGGCATTTTCTCAATTGCATCAACCTTAGCTTTGTCCACTTCAATACCCTTTTTAGAAATCTTATGACCCAAGACAATACCTTCGTTAACCATAAAGTGGCACTTCTCCCAATTCAAGACAAGGTTTGTTTGTTCACATCTCTGCAAAACTCAATCAAGATTGCTTAAACAATCATCAAAAGACTTCCCATAGACAGAGAAGTCATCCATGAAAACCTCTATAATCTTTTCCCAAAAGTCAGAGAATATAGCAGTCATACATCTTTGAAAGGTAGCATGTGCATTGTATAAACCAAAAGGCATATGTCTATAAGCATAAGTTCCAAAGGGACAAGTAAAGGTGGTCTTTTCTTGATCAGGTTGAGAAACAGGTATTTGTGAAAAACCAGAGTATCCATCAAGGAAGTAAAAGTGTGTGTGCTTTGATATGTCTCCGTCGTATCTATAATTTTGATTGTTGCATGCCAATATTATTCAACTTTTACATACTTTTGGCAACAATTTATATGATTTATTTGGATTAACTTACTTATCTAGTGCCCGATGCTAGTTCCTGTTTTTGCATGTTTTTTGTATCGCAGAAAATCCATATCAAACGAAGTCCAAAAGAAATAAAATTTTATGGGGAATTATTTTGGAATACATGTGTTTTTTGGGAGTTGGAATCACCGCAAACGGAGGCCCACACAGTCCACAAGACACCAGGGCGCTAGAGGAGCCATGCGCGTGGTGGTGGGTTATGCTCACCTCGTACGTCGGTTGGAGGTCTACTTCGGGCCCAGGAATCTTATATCCGAAAAAAATCGCGTTAAAATCTCAGCGCAATTAGAGTTACGGATCTCCGGGAATATAAGAAACGGTTTTCGGCCAGATCTGAAAACACGAAACAGAAGAGGACATAGAGACATATCCAATCTCGGAGGGGCTATCGCCCCTCCACAGCCATGGAGGCCATGGGCCAGAGGGGGAACCCTCCTCCCACCTAGGGAGGAGGCCAAGGAAGAAGAAGAAGGAGGAGGCTCTCTCCCCCTCTCTCCCGGTGGCGCCGGAACGCCGCCGGGGCAATATTGTGTGACGGCGATCTACTCCAACAACTCCATCATCTTCACCAACAACTCCATCACCTTCCCCCATCTATATTCAGCGGTCCACTCTCCCGCAACCCGCTGTACCCCCTACTTGAACATGGTGCTTTATGCTTCATATTATTATCCAATACTATGTTGCCATCCTATGATGTTTGAGTAGATCTATTTTGTCCTATGGGTTAATCGTGATCTTGGTGGTATGATTGTATATTTTATTTTAGTGCTGTCCTATGGTGCCATCCGTTCTCGCGCAAACGTGAGGGGCTCCCGCTGTAGGGTGTTGCAATATGTTCATGGTTCACTTATGGTGGGTTGCGAGAGTGATAGAAGCTTAAACCCGAGTAAGTGGAGTATGACGTATGGGAGTTAAGAGGACTTGATACTCAATGCTATGGTTGGGTTTCACGACCTTAATGATCTTTAGTAGTTGTGGATGCTTTCTAGGGGTCCAAACATAAATGCATATGATCCAAGTAGAGAAAGTACGTTAGCTCATGCCTCTCCCTCATATAAAATTGCAAGAATGATTACCGGTACTTGTTATCGATTGCCTAGGGACAATTTCGCAAATCCTACCACACCAATCCACACTCGCTATACTAATTTATTTATACTTTTATTTACGTGCTCTTTATTATCTTGCAAAACTATCCTACTACACCTACAGAGCACTTCTAGTTTTAATCTTGTTCTTGATAAAGCAAACGTTAAGTGTGCGTAGAGTTGTACTGATGGTCGATAGAACTTGAGGGAATATTTGTTCTACATTTAGCTCCTCGTTGGGTTCGACACTCTTACTTATCAAAAAAGGCTACAAACGATCCCCTACACTTGTGGGTTATCATGCTTAGATAACCTTTCTAGCATTTGATCAATAAAAGGCAGAGGGTAATGATCTTTTTAGTTGCTTTACTTAGTTTTCTAAAATCAATTATCATTCTATAGCATGTAACAATTCTTTGTGGAATAAGTTCATTCTTATCATTAGCAACAACTGTAATACCTCCTTTCTTAGGAACACAATGAACATGACTTACCCATCTACTATCAGCTATAAGATAGATTATACCTGCTTCCAGAAGTTTTAATATTTCCTCTCTTACCACTTCTTTCATCTTCGGATTTAACCGACGTTGATGATCAACAACGGGTTTAGCATCAGGTTCCATATTGATCTTATGCTGACATAGAGTGGGACTGATGCCCTTTAAGTCATCAAGAGTATATCCAATAGCAGCTTGGTGCTTCCTTAGAACTTTCAATAATCTTTCTTCTTCATGTTCTGAAAGGTTAGCACTAATAATAATAGGATATATCTTCTTTTCATCAAGATAAGTGTATTTAAAAGTGTTTGGCAATTGTTCTAATTCAAACACAGGATCACCTTTAGGTGGAGGAGGACCTCCTAGAGTTTCAATAGGTAGATTGTGTTTAAGCAGAGGACGTTGTTCAAGGAAAATATCATCTATTTCATTTCTTGCATGCATATGTAAATCATTTTCATGGTCTAACAAATATTGTTCTAGAGGATCAGTGGGAGGCACAACAATAGAAGCAATACCAATTATTTCATCCTTACTAGGCAATTATTTTTCATGAAGCTTTCTATTAAACTTGGAGAAATTAAATTCATGAGACTTATCACCAAAACCAACACAGACAGTTTGTTTCTCACAATCTATTTTAGCATTAACAATGTTTAAGAAAGGTCTACCAAAGATAATGGGACAGAAGTCATCTTGTGGGGAACCAAGAACAAGAAAATCAGTAGGGTATTATATTTTCCCACACAAGACTTCAACATCTCTAACAATCCCAATTGGTGATATAGTATCTCAATTAGCAAGTTTAATAGTAACATCTATATCTTCTATTTCTACGGGTGCTATGTCATTCATAATTTCTTGATATAAAGTGTAAGGAATGGCACTCACACTAGCACCTATGTCACATAAACCATGATAAAAGTGATCTCCTATTTTGACCGAGACAACGAGCATGCCAACAATAGGTCTATGTTTATCCCCTTTATTGGGTTTGGCAATTCTAGCAGCTTCTTCACAGAAGTAAATAACATGCATGTCTACATTTTCTTCCAAGAGATCTTTAACCATAGCAATATTAGGTTCTACTTTAATTTGTTCATCTGGTTTAGGTGTTCTAATATAACTTTTGTTAACCACAGTTAAAACTTTAGCATGTTCCTTTATCCTAACAAGGAAAGGTGGTTTTTGAATATAAGCAGTAGGAACAACTGGATCAACATTCTAAAGTATAGTTTCTTCCTTAGCTAGTAACGGTTCTTTAATTTCCTCTTTAATAGGTGGGTGATATTTAAACCACTCCTCTTTAGGGAGATCAACATGAGTAGCAAATGATTCACAAAATGAGGCTACTATCTCAGAGTCAAGTCCATATTTAGTGCTAAACTTTTGAAAAGCATCAGTATCCATAAAAGATTTAACACACTCATACTTAAGCTTAATACCTGACTCTTTACCTTCATCGAGTCCCCAATCTTCAGAGTAGCGTTTAATTCTTTCCAAAAGATCCCACCTAAATTCAATAGTTTTCTTCCTAAAAGAACCAGTGCAAGAAGTATCGAGTATGGATTGATCATTACGAGAAAGCCGAGCATAAAAGTTATGGATAATAATTTCTCTTGAGAGCTCATGATTGGGGCATGAATATAACATTGACTTAAGACTCCCCCAAGCTAGAGCGATACTTTCTCCTTTACTAGGCCAAAAATTATATATGTAATTCCGATCACGATGAACTAGATGCATAGGATAATTTTTTTGGTGAAACTCCAATTTCAATCAGTTCCAGTTCCAAGATCCAATATCATCACATAGACTATACCATGCTAATGCTTTCCCCTTAAAAGATAGAGGAAAAACCTTCTTCATAACGTGATCTCCGGGTAAACCTGCAAGCTTAAACAATCCACAAATTTGTTCCACATATATCAAGTGCATATCAGGATGTTCGGTTCCGTCTCCTGCAAAAGGATTAGCTAGAAGTTGTTCTATCATACCCAGAGGAATTTCATATTCAATATTTTTAGTAGGTGCAGCGGGCTGAGGGGTAGCTAATTGTGGTTCCGGTCGAGGTGAAGATACCCCGAACAAACCCCGCAAAGGATTGTTCTCCATAGTAACAAATGACAATAAATTTCAGCACGCCGTATGAATGTTTCCTTACCAATTTCCACTTACCAAAAGCGCTTCACTCCCCGGCAACGGCACCAGAAAGTAGCCTTGATGACCCATGAGTATAGGGGATCAATTGTAGCTCTTTTCGATAAGTAAGAGTGTCGAACCCAACAACGAGCAGAAGGAAGTGACAAGTGGTTTTCAGCAAGGTAATGTCTGCAAGTGCTGAAATTGTAAGTAACCGAGTAGTTTGATAGCAAGATATCGTTGTAACGAGAAAGTAATAGTAGTAGTAACAAAAGTGCAGCAAGGTAGCCCAATCCTTTTGGGGCAAATGATAGGCCAAAACAGTCTCTTATAATAAGCAAAGCATTCTTGAGGGTACACGGAATTTCATCTAGTCACTTTCATCATGTTGGTTCGATTCGTGTTCGCTACTTTGATAATTTGGTATGTGGGTGGATCGGTGCTTAGGTGTTGTTCTTACTTGAACAAACCTCCTATCTATGATTAACCCTCCCGCAAGCATCTGCAACTACATGATAAGTATTAAGAATAAATTCTAACCATAGCATTAATCTTTTGGATCCAATGGGTCCCTTACGAAATAGCGCATAAACTGGGGTTTAAGCTTCTGTCACTCTCGCAACCCGTCATCTAATTACTACTCCACAATGCATTCCCTTAGGCCCAAATATGGTGAAGTGTCATGTAGTCGATGTTCACATGACACCACTAAGGGAATCACAACATACATACTATCAAAATATTGAACACATATCAAATTCACATGATTACTTGCAACATGATTTCTCATGTGACCTCGAGAACAAAGGTAACTACTCACAAATGATAACCATGCTCAAGATCAGAGGGGTATTAAATAGCATATTGAATCTGAACATATAATCTTCCACCAAATAAACCATATAGTAATCAACTACAAGATGTAATCAACACTACTAGTCACCCACAAGCACCAATCTATATTTCCGGTAACAAGATTGAACACAAGAGATGAACTAGGGTTTGAGATGAGATGGTGTTGTTGAAGATGTTGATGGAGATAGCCCTCCCCAAGCTGGGATAGTTGTTGGTGATGATGATGACGATGATTTCCCCCTCCGGGAGGGAAGTTCCCCCGGCGGAAGTGCTCCGCGGAGGGCAAAAGTGCTCCTGCCCAAGTTTCGCCTCGAGACGGCGGCCCTCCGTCCCGAAAGTGTTCTCCTTATTTTTTCTAGGTCAGAAAGACTTATATACCAAAAGATGGGCACCGGAGGTGGGCCTGGGTGAGCACAACCTACCAGGGCGCGTGTCGTTGAGACGTCCTAGGGGAGGGACTTAGTTGTGGAGCCATTGCAACGTAGTTAGCTTAAAGGGGTTAAAGCGGGAAAAATGACATGAGGAGTTTATACTGGTTCGGCCCCTTGCGGTGAAGGTAAAAGCCTAATCCAGTTTGAGGTGGTATTGCTAGGGTTTCGATTACCAGGGAGCGAATACGCTTATCTTGGCTTTCGATCTGTTGTTTCTTGCTCTAAGCCGCTGCCGGGTCATCCCCTTATATACACGGGTTGACGCCCCGCGGCTTACGGAGTCCCGGCCGGCTCATACAAACGTGTCCGGCCCAGTGACTTATCTTACATGCCTTACAGTACAAGTCACATATACATGGCGGTTTACACTTACGAGCTTTAAGCCTCTTTTGGGTTTTGGGCCCTTTAACAAGCCTACTATGTGAACCACCATCTTCAACATATTTATGGGCTTTGGTCCGTAAACAGCCATTGGGATAACCCGGCCCCTCCTGGGCGGGTCATATCCAATAGTCATATCCCCAACATTAGGCCCCAGGTTGATTTGGACTTGTTCATGTCAATCTTCGACACTTGGAAAAAAAATCCTTCTTCATCTTCTTGTGAAATATTGTAACCCGCCATGATGTCATTCCCTGAGATTGTGGTAACCTTCCATGACGTCACCTGTCATTAATATTACATACGGCCCAAATCTTAATAAATGTGCTCTTTTTAATGGACATCCGAAAATCGAGGCGCTCGCGCCGTCACATATCCATTTTCTTCTCTCCTCGATTCCCGCGCATGCCACTTATCCTTCAAGCCTGATAAATAGGGCCACGGGTCCTCTTTTCACTCTCCCTGCTTGCCTTCTGATCTTCATCTTCTTCCTCGCAACACTCCAGCGCGCCCGAGCTCCGACGCCGTCGATCTTCGTCCACTCCTTCAACTCTGGCCGCTGCATCACCCTGAACGAACCCGAATATCGCGGCGCCCCTCCGCTATTCATTAGCGTCGGTAAACATTCACATTTTCCTCTTAATAGATCTGTCTTAGGGTTTCCCTGTTCGTCGGCGTTCGTCACTGCTCCGCCTTCTCTTCCCAGATCGCATAGCTTTGATCTGAAAACAACACATATCTTGTGCGGTAGCAGTTTTAGCGCTTGTTTAATATCAGAATATATCCTCATTGCAACAGATCTCATCTTGACAGTCCTACTTTTCTGCTACCGCCACCTTAGGTTTAGATTTTTATTTTATTTCTCTGAACAGTTGCAGATCCAATCTTGTAGCTCCAATCTGTGAAACCTGTTTGTCCCAACACTTAGTAAAATTTGCTCCTGTCAGATCTTGAATACCAGGGCTCGTCATGGCGGCTTATATCACCGGCTTATAATTATCCATATATCATTAGGCCCCATTTAAGTCGCCATTCTGAATATATAACGTAGCTTTTATTTCCGGCTTAATGAACCAATTTGAATCGGCAATTTTTTTCTTTCCTTTAGGCTTCTCTCTTCACAATGCCGCCAAAGACAGTCACTTCATGTAATTGGGTTCGCTCCATTGTCACTGAGGATACACTCAAAGACTTTGTCAAAATCGAGTACTTGCCAGCAAAAACTGTCATGCATTATCGCGTCCCTAATCCAGGCGAAGAAAGACCTAAGCCAAAGGATGACGAAGTCATTGTTTTTACCGATCACATCAATCGGGGCTTCTCACCGCCCGATTCTAAGTTTTTTCGAGACGTTATGCACTTCTTTCAACTCCATCCTCAAGACATCGTACCCTATTCCGTGTCAAACATATGCAACTTCCAAGTCTTCCGCGAAGTATACCTTCAAGAGGATCCCAATGTCGAGCTCTTTAGGGAATATTTTTATTTAAACCGCCAAAACGAGTTTACGAACGGACCCAACTTGGAACTTGGCGGAATCTCAATTCAACTGAGAAGAGATGCCATCTTCCCCTATGCTCGCTTGCCGAGTCACCCCAAGGATTGGAACCAGACGTGGTTTTACTGCAAAGATACCTCTCCGGCTGATGAACGTCTTGACCCAAAGCATCATCTTCCTGAAAAGCTTACCGCTGCTAAACGTAAAAAGCTTGCCCCCACTATTGCGAAGGTCAAGGCTCTACTGGGAAATGGGTTAACTGGTATTGACTTGGTTCGGTGCTGGGTTTCCTGGCGAATCATACCCTTGTGTACTTGCACGGGTGGTACAAAGGATCCATTACGCCATAGCCCCTTGTGTTTGACTGATGAGACAATCACTGAAATGACAAAGACCCTTCTGAATGAAGGCCTGGGAGACTGCAGCAAAGTCGGTCTGAACCCTTTCTGCAAACTTAAACCACCACCAGATGTGAGTCTCTAACTTATTTTACTTTTACTTCATCATTCGAATATTCTATTAACTCAAGTTTGCTGACTTTCACAGGCTGAATCCGATTTCTGGAAGAAAAAATATGACCATGAAGCTGCCAAAAAGGCCAGGGCCGCCAAGAAAACTGCCAAGAAGACAAATAAGAAACCAAGTGCTTCTGATATGTTTGAACTAAACGACAGCTCTGAGTCGGAGGTAGCCCTTGATTCCCTTGGCTCCTTTTTCAATTATCTTATTAACACTGATTATTATTAGGATGACACGGGGGCCAGCCAGGCAGTTGAAGAAGAGGTAACTATTATTTCCTCTGGCTCAACACCTTTGCCAAGATACAAAATTCGACGACTAACCCGGAAAGTAAGCTTTTCACACCCCTTAGATCATTTGGATCCTCACTTTCTTTTGAAGCAACAGCAGCACGAGAACTGGCGACAGACTCGGAATAACGAAGGTGAGAATTGTCCTCCGGCTTACCGAATACTCCAGTTCGACGGAAACGCCAAAACGAGGTCCTTCCACACTTAAACTCTTTTTATCCGCTGGCGGGTCTTGTTGGGGATATAACTACTCAGTATAAACTGCCCAGGAGGGGCCGGGTATACCTGTAATGATTTATCCGTATTGAAGCCCATGAAGACAAGGAGTATGTCGCTTTACTATAGAGATCTAAAAGCCCAGGCCCAAAGGCGGATTAGGGCCCGTAGACATAAACCGCCATAAGGTGTATAACTTGTGTTGTAAGATAGGAAAGGATAGAAACCGAGCCTGACACGTTTATGAGCCGGCCTTGGCATTCTGTAAACCGCTGGGCGTCAACCTGTGTATATAAAGGGACGACCCGGCGGCGGTTCAGGGACAAACACCAACTTGAGAGCCAGGTCAAGCGGATTCGCTCCCTGGTCATCGAAACCCTAGCAATTCCACATCAACTAGAGTAGGCCTTTACCTTCACCGCAAGGGGCCGAACTAGTATAAATTCCTTGCATCCTTTATCCCGCTTTAACGCCTTTAAGCTAACCCGTTGTGATGGCTCCACGACTAAGTCCTCACACTAGGATATCTGCCATGACAAAACCACGACAGTTGGCGCCCACCGTGGGGCTATCGCACGATGGTTTCGAGTTCTTATAGGGCAGTTTCGAAGGACTCAAGGGATATGCGATGGGCCGGATGACCAAGAGTCGTCGCGGTAAGATCTACATCGACGACGTAGGCTAGGGCCCCGAGGTCGGCTCAATTGAATAAGGGTACCAGGTCCCCTTCGGCGACATTCACGTTTTCATTGGCAAGATTGGTGAATCGGGCCCTGAGCCGGACATCTGCACCGACATCGAGCGTGTGAGACCCGCCCGGGTTCAGCCTGCCTTCGTGGGAGTCATCCACGGAGCGGAATCTGAGGATAGATCGGTGTATGGTGGTGAGACCGTCGTTTACTCTAATGACGAGTCATCTACCGGAGAGACCGAGTCATTGTACCAGCTGCAAGATGGCCAGTTTGGGGGCTGTTCCGATGGCGATAGTATTCCGGGCCCCCTCTATCTGCCGAGCCGAGTTGCGATCTTCATCGCCGGTACACAGTCAGTGCAACACTCTTCGACCACAACTGCAATGATCTCCGACAGTGGCGGCGACAACAGCTGGGGCAGGAGGCCCTGCGCAGCCACCAGCTCGGGTTTTGACCGATTTATTCGACACTTTGGCAGCACTGTTGACCGCTGAAGTTAACCCGGCGGATCAGGGTCGGCATGACGCAGAAGTTGCGAAGGTGAAGGATCAGATAGCTCAAGCCAAGGTAGAGCTGGCAGCTGAAAACACCAGGATGGCTGCAGAGCGGGCCGAGTTGGATGCACAGGCTTATCGGCTTATGTTGGATCGGAACGCGTCAAATGATGTAACGAGGAGAAGGTACCGGTCTCACCTGCCTCCGGTTTATGAGGCAAGGAATCTCTTTAACATGCCAGGAGCAGGAACCAGCAATCAGCCAATGGTAAACCGGGTAGAAGCACCTGGAACGGGAGCGCCGGTCTAGCCGCGCCCAATGGATCCGCCTCGTGAGAACATCCTGTCACAACATGTGTCGACGCCTCCGGGTCATTACACCAACCCCTTGGATAACATAGTCGCTGCCGCTTCACGATTGGCGGCCCTCCCGGTTGAAGGCGAGTCGCCCGTAGCGGTTGAGATGCGACGGGCTAGGGAGCTCCTTCAGATAGCTTTGACTCAACAACAGGCTTATTCGTACAGCTGCAAGAGGATTCACTCCACCCCCCGCCCAAGCCGGAGTTACAGCAGTCATATGGATGAACCAGCCGTGTCAAGCAGTGAGCGGAACCGTAACCCGCCTCGAGGGCATAACCTGGAGGGTGGTGGTGCTAATGCTCAGGATGTGGTGGATCATGGTAGAGAACGTCGAGAAGCCGAGTTAGCGGCGCAGTGCACGGCCCGTCAACTTACCCCGGTTCATCCAACAACTTCGGTGGAGCCAGGAGTTACCTCCAGTTCTTTGGGGGTGCCGTGTCTCACCCCGGCTTTAAGTAATGTACGGCTGCCCAAGGATTTCAAGGGTCCTCGAAAAGTGTCGAATTACACTACCGATTTATCCCCCGAGTCATGGGTTGAAAGCTATGAGATGGCAATGGAGATGCTTGATGTGGACGATGCGGTATGTGCTAAATACTTCACCATGATGTTGGAAGGAACAACTCGCACTTGGCTGAAAAGTTTGCCGGCTAACTGCATTGGGTCGTGGGCCGAGCTAAGGGCCCGGTTTATCCAGAATTTCAAAGACACATGCAAACAGCCCATGTCAATTGTGGACTTAGCTTCCTGTGTCCAGGGAGAAGGTGAATCGACAAGCGATTTGGTGCGCTGGGTTTCAGAAATCTTGCCTTCATCGGACCGCATCAATGCCGATACAACAGTCTTTATGTTGGAAGGCAATTACTGGTTCACGCCTCTAAAGTTGAAGTTGGGACGGCTCAAGCGTCACAGCAATGACATGGGAATGCTCATGGCAGCTCTGGTTAAGTATGCCGACTCTGATAATACCAAGGACCCTGAGTCTAACGATGAAAAGCCGGGAAAGGGAAAGAAGAGCGGCAAAGGGCAGCATCATAACCCGACGGGCCATGGAAATAACTGTAAGCGTAAAGCGGATGACAGTTTAGATTTTGTGGCTAACACCAACACACAGAATAATGGTAAACGTCGTAAGGGTAAGCCGGCCCCGTGGGGCGGGGATCAGGTGTCAATCTTGAACGCCTGTTAAATCAGCCTTGCCCAATGCACTGGTCGAAAGAAAGGCCAGCTACGTACCTTTGGAAGGATTGCTTTATTATGCGGGAGTTCAAAAATTCGGATCTTTTCCAATATGATCATGGACCATCGGTCGTTCAGGGCCCGGTTCTCATGGGCCGGGTTATGGTGGAGGCAGTTCTGGCTCATGATTTCAAGGTAATCAAAGCGGGCATGGCAATCAGGGCAGTCAAGGCAGCCATGGTGGTTATAATCATCAGGGGAGTCAGCAGCAGCAACAGTCGGGTTACCAGAGCAACCCGAAGCAGTTGAATAGTGGGCAGTATCATGTCTTTACCACTAGCCTATGTAAGCGCGATCAGAAGCTTCATAAAAGGGTAGTGAACTCCATTGAACCGGCGGTGCCCCATTACTTACGTTGGTCTGAACAACCCATTATGTGGAGTCGAGAGGATCATCCGCCCCGGGTTGATAATCCGGGTCATCTGGCATTGGTGGTGGCGCCGCAGGTTGGAGGGTATAAGTTCACCAAGGTGCTCATGGACGGGGGGAGCAGTATCAACATCCTTTATTATGAAACCTTTCGTCGCATGGGGTTAACACATAAAAATCTTAAACCATCAAACACCGTTTTCCATGGTGTGGTGCCTGGTAAATCGGTGTATCCAGTTGGTAAGATAGCTATGGAGGTCGCTTTTGGAGATGAGCATGATTCAAAATCAGAGACCTTGACTTTTGAAGTGGTAAAAATCAAGAGCTCGTATCATGCTCTATTTGGACGGCCGGCTTATGCTAAGTTCATGGCAAGGCCCTGTTATGTTTATCTGCAGCTCAAAATGCCAGGTCATAAGGGGACCATCACAGCACATGGGAGCCGTAAGGTCGCTTTGGAATGTGAAGAAGGTGATGTGGCCTATGCTGAGTCGGTTTGTGCAACAAAGGAGTTGAAGTTCTACAAGGACAATGTTGATCCAGCGGATATGACTTCTTTGAAAAAGCCAATCACAGAGCATGATCCGGCCTTGAAGTTTAAATCGGCTGATGAGACTAAGCTGGTTGATTTTATTCCTGGCGATTCATCCAAGCAGTTTTGCATCTGCGCTAACTTGGATCCGAAATAGGAAAACGCTCTTATCGAGTTCATCCGTGAGAACCGGGACATCTTTGCATGGAAACCTACTGACATGCCAGGTGTACCGAGGGAACTCGCTGAGCACACTCTTATTATCGATTCCAAGTTCAAACCAGTCAGCTCTTCTACCACCGGTTTAAGAGTTGCTTCTGCATCCTCAGCCCTTTTTTGCAATGGGGATTTCTCTATGTCCCAATCCGCCCATTCCTTCTTGAAATTCTCCTTCAGCTTCTCCATGGATGCTAAGGCACTGGTCAGCTCATCTTTGGCTTTGGAGGTTTCTGCTTGTTGAGACTTGATGTTTTCTTGAAGATCAGCAGTTTGAGATTCCTTTTTGCTCAGCTTAGCCTATAAGAGACATACATATCATGAGTTGGCAGAACATATTTGAAGTACCAAGCACATAACAAGTTATACACTTGGCACTTGGGGGCTAATGCCTATTTTCTTATTATCCGGAGTCTTTACAAAGTCCCAAGCTCAATACAAGTATTATTCCTGGCACTTGGGGGCTATTGCATGTTTGCTCAAAATAATATTACGGGTATTCTTCCATTAGCTAGCTTACTGGATGATTGGTGTACAATGATATTCAACAAGAAATTTGGCAGGATAAAAGTCCCAGTTCATCTTGAAAGAATAAACCGGCCCTTGGGGGCTACGAAGGCGAAAGTTGCAAGATTAATATTCTAAAAGTCCCAGTTCATCTTGAAAAGATAAACCGGCCCTTGGGGGCTATTGGAGTTGATATTAGAAATTTGACAAGAGAGAAACAGTTATGCAGAGTTAAGCAACATTTACCTCATATCGCTCTTTCATCAGGTTCACTAAACCGGTTTCATAGTCGCGCTTGTGTATAGACAGTTCAAAATGCCAGAATGAATATCTTGGGCATTGAGGTGGGCATAGCTTGACAAATTTGCATTCCACTTACCTTTGTCCATAGCAGAAATTTCTTCCTTGGCACTATGCTTTGATAAAGCGACATGATTGGCAGGAGTGGTGTGGCCGAAGCCAGTAATCATAATATCATCCGCTTTGTCATCAGCGGCCTTGACTGGGCTTGGCGGTTTATCACCAGCTCGGACTAGGCTTGTTGGTTTATCAACATGGCCCGTCGGATCAACTTCTACTTGTTCAATAGAAAAATCATGATCTTGTGGTGGTGGATCATCAAGCATGGCCTCAACATTTGCTTTTACCGGTTCTGGAGTTCTCTCCGGTTCAGTGACCACATTATCATCAGCCGGATTACTTAACTTTTTTTGACCCGTGAAAACAGTAGGAGAGCCTCTTACTGTTGTTTTTCCTTATATTTCAATGAATGCTAACCAATTGTTAGCATTGGAGAGAAAAGGTTTATATGGCTAATCTCAAGAATACAACAGGCAACAAAACTAGCCTATGCAAAACAGGAGAACTTAAATGGAAAGAGAGCTGCTAAATTTTTCTAAGAAGGATAATTTCCGAGGGTTAATCCTGTAACCCAAGATCACAAAATCTTCTTTGAGCTTCCTCAGCCACTCCACGTGTGTGGCTGTTTCGCCATCAAATATCTCTCTGTTGCGTTGCTTCCAAATATTCCAGGAGGTCAATATGGTTATTTCCTTGAACAGAGGCCCCTGCCATCTTGCTTTAGCTCTCTCATATTTGTTGTGCACGTCTGGGTGATCACCCCAATTGATGCCCACAACCTCCCAACACTTTGCAGCAAAGGGACATTAATAAAATAGATGGGCATTTGTTTCTAGCACCCCCATGCTGCACATTGGACAATTGTGATCTTCTCCTATATTAAAGTGCCTCCTTAAAAGCAAGTCCCTTGTGTTGACTCTATCATATAACATCAACCACTCAAACACCTTATGTCTCATGATACACTTTGTCTTCCAAACGGAGGTGATGCATTGTGGAGCCAAAACATTTCTGAACATGTATTTGTAAAACTTTTTTGGTTTATAATCCGCGTCGCCCCAGCAAAGAATCCACTCATCAGTCCCCATAGGTTCCAAGTTGATTCCTTCCATGATCTCTTGTAAATCGTCTAGCTCAGCCCTAGCTTCCATCGATAAAGGAAGCATGAAATTGTCCATGTGATCATCATTGTAGCAGTACTGTGCCAACGAGATGTCTTTGTTTTTTACAAACGAGAAAATATGTTCATGTGAGTCTGTCAACGGTCTTTCATTGATCCACACATCTTTCCACAACACGATAGTGTCCCCAGCGGCAGGTATACACAACGTGATCCCACGGTAAATATCCATCAAAGATAAAACCTCACGCCACCAAAAAGAACCACAAGCTGGTCTTGCATGGGGAGGTGTATCATTATAGTGGGCATTCCAAACTCGCATCACCCAAGGGACATCACGTTTTTGAATAAATTTATGACGGTACTTGAGCAGTAGTGCTTTGTTTTGTACTTGTAGGTTTAATATCCCAAGGCCCCCTCTTTTCTTTGGTTCGCAAACCATATCCCAAGCGGCTAAGGAGTGGGTTTTAGCGTCTCTGTCTACTTCTTTCCTCCATAGATAGTGTCTCCTTGCTCTATCAAATATCTCAATCAACTTGAGTGGAAGGTTTAGAACACACATAGCAAAAGATAACAATGACGAGAGCGCAGAGTTAATTAGTTGAACTCGTTCTCCGTAAGATAACCAAATAGCAGTTCCGGTCAATCTTCTTTCAATTATGTCCACCAAAGGCATCAACTCTCTTACAGATGGCCTCGTTGTACCAAGAGGCAGACCTAGGTAGGTGAACGACATCGTTCCAACTTGACATCCCAGAGGATTGGCCAGGTCCAACGCTTTCTGTGCATTCACATTAATTGGCATTAGTTGAGACTTAGCGTAATTAATTTTCAGACCAGTTGCCTGGGCATAGGAATCAAGAATCTGTTTAACCGTCCGCAACTCTTGTTGATCTGCAGGTAGAATGATTAGTGTATCGTCAGCATACTGGATCACTGGGTAGTCCTCTGAAGCATGCTGATTAATTGGGAGCGAGATTAAACCTTCCTGCCAAGCTTTGTTAATCAAAGTTTGTAATAAATCCGCCGGTAGCACAAATAATAATGGGGATACTGGGTCACCCTGTCTCACCCCTTGTTTACACTTGAATTCCGTGCCAGGTATTCCGTTTAGAAGAATAGACGAAGATCCTGACTGTAGCAGCATTTTAATCCACATACACCACCTGTCATCAAAACCTTTGCATTCCAGCATTTTCAAAACGAATGAGTGTTCCATCGTGTCAAAGGCTTTCTCGAAATCTAGTTTTAGGATCACAATTTCCCTACCCGATTGTTTACACTGATGCAAATATTCGAAGGCCCAGCCTAAGAAATCCTGAATTGTCCTCGTTTTAATGAAACCATATTGGTTTCTATGAACCACTTTGAGAATCCAACGTTGAAGTCTCTCTGGATTTTTGTTATGACTTTGAGCACACAATTTAGCAAGGAAATTGGCCTATAATCATTGACCGATTCGGGTACCAGTTTCTTCGGTATCAGCATGATTAAAGAAGTGTTCAAACATTGCAACTTAATTGCCCCCTTCCAGAAATCCTCACACATCGAGTAAAAGTCCTCTTTGATCATATCCCAACACACCTTAAGAAAGAGTCCATTGAACCCATCCGGTCCAGGTGCACGGTCTGCTGGAATGATCTTGATCACATTGTCAATTTCTTCCTTCGTAAATGGAATTGAGAGTTCCTCTAGACCTTGGCATTTTTGAATTAGGCTTGCGAGATCAAAATCAAATACCGGCTGAGATGAAACCCCCATCCTCCTTTTGAAACAATCATAAAAAGCAGCTGCCTTTTCATCTTGATTTTGCACTAGACGGCCGTCATCCAAAACTAGATTTGAGATGATATTTCTCCGCAATCTTTTAGTTGCACGAGCTTGAAAATACTTAGTATTTTCCTCACCTTTGACCGCCCACCGAAACGTGCAACATTGTTTCCAGTACTCACTTTGATATTTAAGCAAACGCAATAGATGTGCTTTTAAAATGATCCTAAAATTTGCTTCAGGAGTTGACAGCTGTCTCAAATCTTCAAGGTTGTCTAATTGCAGCAAAATTCTATTACAGTTTTCAATCAACAGTTTTAACTTAGAGATTGATTTACTCCATTTTTTCAAGGCATACCTAAGTCTCTTTAGTTTTGCAGAGATTCTTGTGGCACTGGAAGAGGCCTTAATGGGAGCATACCAGGATGACTTCACCACATCCAAAAATCTAGGGTGAGATGGCCAAAAGTTTTCAAACCTGAACAACTTAGATATTGGGATCGATGTTTCCACTGAAAGAACACAAGGCACATGATCAAATATCGGACACGCAAGAGGTTTTGCTGTGGTATTAGGGAATTTCAGAATCCATTCGGGAGAAGAAAAAACTCAGTCTAATTGCTCTAGTAAAGGAGTCTCTTGCATGTTACTCCAGGTGTATCTCCATCCTTTGATTGGAATTTCAAGCAATCCAAGGTGGCTGATAATTTCATTGAATTTGATCACATCATCCATATTTCCACCTGGCAAGTTTCTGTTCTCCAAAGAGCGCATGAGGTTGAATCCCCCATGAAGAGCCAAAGATCTTCAGATTCAATATTTATACTGTCAAACCACTCAGTGAACAATATTCTTTCTGGCCCATCACACGGCCCGTAAATGTTGGAAAGGAACCAACTTTCATTACTTAACTTGGCCTTTTTGCTGGGTCTAGGCTTGGCACTGGGAATAATAAACATAAAGGTCAGTACATTGGGTAAACATAAGGTGTTAAAAGTAAATTTAAAGCATAAACTCACCCAGGAACCATCTTGAGGGTTGGAAGTTGTGTGGCTGCTGACTCGCTAGATGATGAATGAGGTGTTCCCTGCTAGTTTGAATCAGACGGATTAAGAGGCTGTAGGAAATGACCGGCCTTGGGATAAGAAACATCAGAAATATATGAGACCTCTGTTCGACGTTTCTGGATCGAAGTGTTTGGTAAACCGGCTGAAGTAACTACTTGGCCGCTATGCCGGGTTGTGCGGCGACCTTCGTGTTGCTGCTTCTTCAAAAGAAAGTTTGGGTCCAGGTGAGCTAGGGGGTGAGAAAATCTTACTTTCCGATTTGCTTGATGGATTTTCTGTGTTGGCAGAGGATCTGAACCGGAGGAAAGAATAATTACCTCTACATCATCAGCATGGCTACCTTCAGCGTCATCCTGATAATAGTCATTGTCAATGAGTTTTATGAAAAGGGAGACAAGAGAGTCAAGTTATACCTCTGATTCCGGTTTATCCAGATCATCATCAACGTTTAATTCGGAGGACTCATCGGTTTTCTTTTTAGGAGGTTTCTTGGTAACCTTAGTCTTGGGGCGAGGTGTGTTTGTCGGTTTATCCTGTGACTTCTTCTTCCAGAACGGATCATCACCCTGTCAAAGATTGACGGAATTTTGAGAGGATATTTAAAAGGATCGAATTAAAGCAATAGTTATAGGATCCTTACAGCTGGCGGTTTATTGGAAGCACAGAAGGGATTCAGCCCTGTTTTGCTGCAGACAGCCACCGGTTCATCCAGTATCTTTTTAACAGATTCAGTAACTTCATCTTCTGTTAGCTGAGTGTCAATATGTCGTTGGGGATCTTTCAAGTCCCATGTGTACTCGCACATTAAACCGGGGCGTCGGCATAGAGGCAGAATGCTCCAGGAGATCCCGCAACGAACAAAATCGACGCTTGTGAAACTGTTTGCAACGAAGGCCCGAAGCTTTGAAAGCTGTGGTGCATACTTAGATCGTTCCTTGGCGTTAAGCCGTTGGGGAAATGGATAGGTATTGGTAAGCCGGTGAGGAAGATAACCCGGAAAGGATTCTCATCAGTTGGAGACGTATCTTGGCAGTAAAACCAAGTCTGATTCCAGTCCTTGGGGTGACTATGATGCTTGGCATGAGGGAAGCTGACATCTTTCCTCTTCTGGATTGTCATCCCGCCAAGTTCAGTTGGGCAGTGGCGTATCTAGAAATAAAATGAAAGGTGTGACGCCTTAATAAAAATTGAGATCTATTTCAATTGGTTTGGATGGGTCTTGAAAATCTATTCGTTTTTTACATGGTAAAAAAATTATGTCCCAAAATTCTGGGTGTGCCACGGCACACCCTGCACACACGCTAGATATGCCACTGGTATTGGTTCCGTCTGTAAATTCTGTATGGCGGTTCAAGTAGAAGAAATCCTACAGTTCAACTGTGGGCTCCTCTTGCAGGTAAGCATCGCAAAATACTTGGAAGTTGCAAACATTGGACACATAGTTTGGTCCAATATCTTGAGGATGGAGTTGGAAGCTAGCAAGCACATCACAGAATTTTTTTGATCCGGGAGAGCTAAACCCTCGGCCCAGATGATCAACGAACACAATCACTTCTCCATTTTTAGGTTCAGGAGGATTTTCTGGACCAGGGACTCTCCAGTGGATGACATCCTTTTTTGCTAAAGCGCTAATGTCGACTAACCTGTTTAGCTGTTCCTCGGTAACCCGGGATGGAACCCAATTACATGAATAAAATTGCTTGGCCATTTCAATGAAAAGCTGAAATTATAGATAAAATGCCGGTTTATGAATCATGATTAGCAAGTATAAAGCGTCGCAAGATCAGCAGGAGAAGATGTTGAGGCGTATACACATTGTTAAACCAGAGTTAGACATTGGAAGGGTTACAAAGATAACCGAAATGGCGGTTTAAGAGGGGACTAATGGTACCTGCCGAATTATCATTTTCTAAGGTTAAACCGCCTATGCGGGTATGGAAGGTACATATATGAAATAACTAATTGATGGAAAAACAGGTTTCACAGATTGATATGATAATTTCAGATCTGCAGTGTATCAATAAATCAAGGTATATTCAGACCTAAGATAAAGGTGCTTAAGCAGTTCATCAGATCCAGATGGAATTATTCTATAGAGAGGATGCACTAATGATGAGAAAGGGGATTATAGCTACAACCGCACAGGAAAATATAAGATTTAAACTCGCCATTTAAACCACAGAGAAGAACCGGGAAGAACAACACTAAGCTTCGATGAACTTGCAGAAAACCCTAAACGGGATCTATGGGGGGAGCAAAGAAAGACTTACTAGGGCTGTTGAACGCGGAGGTGTGCAGGCGGAGCTCTGGTCGAATCAGGTTGATGCAGCGGCCGTTGTTGGGGCAGAGGTGAAGATCGACGGCGGCGGCAGCACTCGAGTACTGAGGCGACGCGAGGTGGAAGAAAGGCGAAGAGGCAAGGGGAGAAAAGGAAAAGGACCTTTGGTCCTATTTATAAGACAAAGGGATAAGCGACATGCGCGGGAATCGAGGAGCCCAAAAAATGGATATGTGACAGAGCTGTCGCCTCGATTTTTGGAGGCTCTTTAATAAAAGTAGGGTATATACAGTTTTTAATGAATAGGTGATGTCATGACGGTTTACTATAATCCTGGAAGATGACATCATGGCGGATTATAAGGTTTACTCGAAGGCGCTGAAGAAATTTTCATAAGTGTTGAAGATTGACATGAACAGGTTCAAATCAATCTGGGGCCTAATCTTGGGGATATAACTACTAAGTATAAACCGCCCAGGAGGGGCCGAGTTATACCTGTAATGATTTATCTATATTGAAGCCCATGTAGACAAGGAGTATGACGCTTTACAATAGAGATCTAAAAGCCCAGGGCCCAAAGGCGGATTAGGGCCCGTAGACATAAACCGCCATAAGGTGTATAACTTGTGTTGTAAGATAGGAAAGGATAGAAACCGAGCCTGACACGTTTATGAGCCGGCCTTGGCATTCTGTAAACAGCCGGGCGTCAACCTATGTATATAAAGGGACGACCCGTCGGCGGTTCAGGGACAGACAACAACTCGAGAGCCAGGTCAAGCGGATTCGCTCCTTGGTCATCAAAACCCTGGCAATTCCACATCAACTAGAGTAGGCCTTTACCTTCACCGCAAGGGGCCAAACTAGTATAAATTCCTTGCGTCCTTTGTCCCACTTTAACCACTTTAAGCTAACCCGTTGTGATGGCTCCATGATTAAGTCCTCACACTAGGACATCTGCCGTGACAAAACCATGACAGGTCTCATTCGCCAACCACTTAATTGTTTCGATTCAAACTACCAGGAGGTTTCTCGCTCTTCCTCCGGCAACTCATCACATACCCAGCTGCCGGCTTTCAAAACTGCCCCTGGGTAACAATAATTACTTTTTATTCTGAATCTCCTTATGCTTTTGTAATTGTACTAACTTGTCATAACCCGTACAGTGGCCAAGCGAAGCCTAGTAAGAAGGAAAAAGTGACCCAGCCGGCTGAAAATCCTCAAGTCGTTGAACCAGAGCAGCAAGTCCCAGCATCAGATGCTTCTGAAAAACAACCAGAAGAACTTGCCCATGATGTTCCGCCTGAAATTCCTGATCTCTCTCTTGACCACATAAATATCAATTCTTTGAATACTAAATCATCAAGCCCACTTAAACCGTCAGAAGAGCATAGTGAAGACGTGGTGATCATTGGCACCGGCTTTAGAAAACCAGGAAATCCAACTGTCTTGGCTAAGCACTCCGCCAAACAAGAGGTCGTTGAGAGGCGGAAAGTGAGGTTTGGCGTCACCCACTATGCGCAATTGAGTAGGAGTGAAATACTTTCTGGCTACCTCAATCAAGTACATACCAGCCGTGATCTTGAAGTTGATATGGTGAAGCAGATGCATCAAAAATTTGAGGTATGAATTTATGCTCGAATAAGTTATGTACATCCTACCAACCCCCAAGTCTACTAGGTATGATAAAATTGAATATGTTGTAGACTTTATAATAAGCATGAGCATCTTTAGTGGAATCCTTCCAAGGCCGGCTTTCACCATTATAGCTAAATCGGATTTAATTAACATTGCATCTGTAGTCCCCAAGGACTGACTTAATCAGCATGAATAAGTCGGTCATGTTCACCATTGTTTATAAATCGAGCTTACCTGTATTAGTCCCCATAAACCGGCTGTGATTATTTACGGCACCACCAGGTTATCATAAAGGAGTAAGAAGACACAATCGATATGCATTAGTCCCCAAGTGCCAAGTATTCTTGTGTGCAAAGTGCTTGGGACTTATTTATATGAGCCGATGTATGAAGAATGTTTCGGCAGACATTAGCCCCCAAGTGCCAAGTGTTGTTGCCTACAAAAGGCTTGGGACTTATATTCCTATAACCCGGATATAAATGTATTTGCAACTCCGTGTTTGTACAGAATACCACTGCTGAACCTCGATCACAATTGGCTGATGCAAAGACCCGGCTACAGAATCAAGAATCTGAGACCCGGAAAGCTGAATCAAAATTTTGATTTAGCATGGCTGAAACGGAAACGCTGAAGACTAGTTTTGAGGCGGAGAAAAATGCTTGGGCTGTAGAAAGGACTGCTTTGGCGCAGCGAGCTGAACAAGCGGAAGCGGCTCTTCAAGAGGTGACCACTGAGCTCACCGGTTTAAAATACCGTGTATCCCAGATGGTTTCTCCTATCTTTGGTGAGTCGCCTTGCTAATCATCAAAAGTGAATCTTTCCCTTGATAGTATAAACCGCCTCTAACCAATCTATGACTTACGCAGGTCGCAGGAGTAGCAATCTTAACCAAGATATGCTTATGAAACTCAAGGCTGTTTACACACTTGTTGAATAGCTATACACTGGAGCTCAGCATGCACTAGACACAATTTCCCTGACTAATCAAGCACCTACTCTCTTGATAGATGTCTTGAAGAAACTTTCTGTGCTGCCTGCTAGGATGGACGAGATGAAGCGGTCATCTGCCAGAGCCGGTGCCATGACAGCTTTGAGCCGGGCCAAGGCATGGTTACCGGAGCTAGACCCGTCTGATGTAGCCACTGGATATCTAAGCTTGAAAGAAGATGACACTTCATTTGATCAAAAGGACTTCGCTGCCTGTGTGAAAGAAATACGTCCTCTGGCCAGCCTGATTGCAAATGAAACGGATCTGTCAAAATACCACCCGGCTTACAACATGGAGAATCAGAAGATGCCCACTCCAGCTTATAAAGTGATGGATTTAATCCCTCCAATCCGTAAGCATACTTTTGCCCCTGAAGTTGACCAGTTCGAGCTTATAGATGATGAAGCTGATTTCAAGCCTTGTGTGGCATCAATTGGTCATCACCAAACTTTCAGACGGCGGAGGAGGACGAAGAACTGGAGAAGGATGATCCAGAAGCCTCAAGTCAGCAAGGCCGATAAGAATGAACCGCCGGGCGGTTTATATATTTGATCCTTTAAAAACGCTTGATCTTGTTTGGCCCATAGAGTCATGTAATAGGGTTGTGAAACTTGAATCTGCCGTGCCATCATGCACGTTTCTGTTTTGCACAATACTGCCGATCTGCCAGTTTAAGAAACTATCACTTTATGCTTATGATAGCGTTGATTTATGCAGATCGGATTGTTCATTACCCTGCACATAAACAGATAACAAGTGCCCTGGTGGTTTACCGCCAGGCGGGTCATGATACCCAATTGACACCACTGGGAACAAATAGTCCATAACCAGGGCTGGTCTAACCACAATGTTGACACAATTGTGAAATATAGAATCGTACCTGTAGTGCGTGCTTAGACTGCCGGCTTATCATCTCCATGCAGTTAGAATCTTTAGAGCTATAACTCTAAATATAAGATTATTATCCTTGGGCGACTTAGAATCTACCATCCTGGCGGGTTCCAAAGACCCAAAGATGCTTCAAATATGAGACATAAATAGGGCAGCTTGGCTCGATTTGTGAAAACCATATGGCAAGAAAAAACGATGAAATAAAGCCAAACTAGACAATCAAAAAATTCGAGGCTTTTGCAGGCCGCCAAGCCAAAGTTTCTTCTTCAATGAAACTAGCCTGTTGGCCACTGAAGGGTACGCGCTTTCCGTGAGCCGGCTCTCACACGACCCAATCGACATTTGAACCCAGATAAGTTCAGGTCTTATTTAAAGATAGAGTTATCAAGAGTACGCGGGGTCGGGGTAGCATCAAGAATCACATGCCGATTTATCCAAGTTTCAAGGAAGGCGGCTTATGAGCCAGGATCTATGCTGACTATCTGTAAGCTGTGCTCTGACATGACAAACAGGCGTTTTAACCTTAACAAGCGCAAGATCTTTGGCGAATACACCACAAAAGATTGATTGCTAAGAGTTCGGCGGGTCAATCAGGATTACCTGATGGAGAAGCAGCTGGTATACAGGTAGGATGACCCGGAAAAGGTTATGTCCTCTTTGGTGAATACACATATGTTTGAACAAGATAGCTTGGTCAAGAGGGTAGTAACACTATGTTCTCTTTGGTGAATACACCTATGTTTGAACAGGAAGACCCCAAGTGACATACTTACGAATTGTGCTTCTCGGGGACCTATGTTTGAGCTGTGCTGTGCATCCAACTCTCTTTTGTCCCTGTAATATGGGCATCAAGCCTCTTAAGCGAACATGTAAAACGATGTTAAAGACTCAACTTCGAAGAATTGAAATGACAGAGGCCCTAAATTATCAGGGATACCGGCTTTATTATACTGTTGCTAATATATACATCATCAAACTATGTACATCATGAGAGTCGGTAGCTCAAGTATAGTAGGGCCAAAAATGAGCAATATTCCACGGCCGACGGGTCTCCTCCTCCGATGTGCATGAGTCCTTGTGGTCTCGAACGTCGATGAGATAGTATGACCCATTATGCAGATTCTTGCTGACCACAAAAGGTCCTTCCCAAGGCGGTGATAGTTTATGCATATCAGTTTGATCCTAGATAAGCCGGAGCACCAATCGCCTTCTTGAAAGGTTCTGGTTTTGACCCAGCGGCTGTGATAACGACGTAGATCTTGTTGATAAATTGCTGACCGAGCCGCCATGAGGTCACGCTCCTCATCCAACAGGTCAAGTGCATCCTGCCGTGCCTTTTCATTATCAGCTTCCACATAAGCCGCCACACGGGACAAATCATGATGGATGTCACTAGGAAGAACCGCCTCTGCTCCATAGACCATGAAGAATGGTGTGTAACCCGTAGATCTGTTGGGGGTTGTATTGATACTCCATAACACTGAAGGTAACTCCTCCACCCAACAATCCGGTGTTCTTTTCATAGGAACCATAAGCCGGGGCTTGATGCCTTGTAGAATCTCTTGATTAGCTCGTTCCGCTTGACCATTCGACTGGGGGTGAGCCACGGAGGAAACATCAAGTCGAATATGCTCTCATTGACAAAACTCTTTCATAGCACCCTTAGACAGATTAGTGCCATTATCTGTTATAATGCTGTGGGGAAAGCCAAAACATAAGATCACCTTCTTGATGAATTGAACCGCCGTTGCTGCATCACACTTGCTAACAGGCTCTTCTTCAACCCACTTGGTAAACTATCAACTGCCACCAAAAGGTGGGTTTTCTTATCCTTGGATCTCTTGAAAGGCCCGACCATATCAAGCCCCCAGGTCGCAAACGACCAAGTAATTGGAATCATCCTCAACTCTTGAGCCGGAACATGAGCTCGTCGTGAAAACTTCTGACAACCGTCACATTTGCTGACTAAATCCTCAGCATCAGCATGAGCCGTCAACCAATAAAACCCATGACAAAAAGCCTTGGCTACGAGAGATTTAGAGCCGGCATGATGACCACAATCTCCTTCGTGGATCTCTCCCAGAATCTCACAACCTTCTTCAGGAGAGACGCAATGTTGAAACGCCCCTGTGACACTGCGATGGTCCAACTCCCCATTGACAATCGTCATTGACTTAGACCGCCGGGTTATCTTCCTGGCCAAAATCTCATCCTCGGGCAACTTGCCCCGGGTCATGTAAGCCAAATACGAAACTATCCAATGAGGAATGGAATGAAGAGCCACCACCAATTGTACTTCCGGGTCAGGAAGAACAAGATCTTCCTCTGTAGGTAAGTTGACAGAAGGGTTAAGCAGAATATCCAGGAAGGTGTTAGGTGGCACCGGCTTACGCTGAGACCCTAACCAGCTTAAAGTACAACCGCCTCATTCTTCATGCGATCAATATGCTCAACTTGGTAACCCTTGAAATGACCCGCAATAGCATCAACCTCTCGACGATAAGCCTCCATGAGTGGATCCTTGGAATCCCAAGTGCCAGAAACCTGCTGAGCTACCAGATCGGAGTCGCCAAAGCACCTCACCCGACTTAAGTTCATATCCTTAGCCATCCGAAGACCATGGAGCAAGGCCTCATACCCAGCTGCATTGTTAGTACAAGGGAACATTAACCGGATAACATAAGGAAATTTATCACCTCATGGGAAAGTCGAGACAACTCCAGCCCCCGAGCCTTCCAACTGCCTGGATCCATCAAAGTGAATAGTCCAATATGTGTTATCCGGCTTTTCCTCTGGCGTCTGCAACTCTGTCAAATCATTGATAAAATCCACGAGTGCTTGTGACTTGATAGCCATACGAGGCACATACTTTAAACCATGGGGTCCAAGCTCAATGGCCCACTTGGCTACCCGCCCTGTGGCTTCTCTATTTTGGATGATATCCCCTAAGGGAGCAGAACTAACCACAGTAATGGGATGACCCAGAAAATACTGCTTGAGCTTTCGGCTTGCCATGAAGACTCCATACACCATCTTCTGCCAATGCGGATACCTTTGCTTGGACTCAATAAGTACCTTGCTGATGTAATAAACCGGCCGTTGAACCGGATACTCCTTGCCTACCTCTTTACTTTCCACCACAATGGCCACACTGACAGCCCGGCTATTGGCAGCCACATATAACAACAAAGGCTCCTTATCAATAGGAGCAGCAAGAACCGGCGACTCAGCCAGTTGCTTATTAAGCGCCTCAAATGCTCATTAGAAGCATCACTCCAGACGAAACCATCTGTCTTCTTCATCATCTGATACAGAGGGATAGCCTTTTCTCCTAGGCGGCTTATGAACCGGCTCAAAGCCGCTATCCGACCCGCCAAGCGTTGGACATCATTAACACACTTTGGCCTAGCCAGGGAAGTAATAGTCTTGATTTTCTCCGGGTTAGCTTCGATGCCATGTTCTGAAACCCAAAAAACCCAAAAGCTTGCCTGTTGGTACACCAAAAACGCATTTGGCGGGGTTAAGCATCATTTTATAAACCCGGAGATTGTCAAAAGTCTCCTTCAAATCATCAACCAGGGTCTCCTTCTTCCTGGATTTCGTCACAATGTCATATACATAAGCATGAACATTACGCCCGATCTGATTGTGAAGGCAATTCTGCACACACCGCTGATAAGTCGCCTGGGCACTCTTGAGCCCGAAAGGCATAGATACATAGCAGAAGGCTCCAAACAGAGTAATGAAAGTTGTCTTCTCCTGGTCCTTAACTGCCATCTTGATCTGATGATAACCAGAATAAGCATCCAAAAAACTCAAACGCTCTCAACCCACCATAGCATAAATGATTTGATCAATACGAGGGAGAGCAAACGGATCAGCCGGACAAGCGTTGTTTAAGCCCGTGTAGTCCACACATATTCGCCAAGTGCCGTTCTTCTTAGGCACCAACACCGGGTTAGCCAACCACCCAGGATGAAAAACTTCAACGATAAACCCGGCCGCCAAGAGCCGGGCCACTTCTTCACCAATGGGCTTGCGCCTTTCCTCATTAAAACGACGAAGGAATTGTCTGACCGGCTTAAACTTTGGATCAATATTAAGAGTGTGCTCAACGAGTTCCCTCGGTACACCCGACATGTCTGCAGGCTTCCATGCAATGATGTCCCGGTTCTCACGGATGAACTCAATGAGCGCGCTTTCCTATTTCGGATCCAGATTAGCACTGATGCTGAACTGCTTAGATGAGTCGCCAGGAACAAAGTCAACTAGCTTGGTGTTGTCTGTCGATTTAAATTTCAACAAAGGGTCATGCTCTGTGGTTGGCTTCTTCAATGACGCCATATCTGCCAGATCAACATTATCCTTGTAAAATTTCAACTCCTCTGTGGCACAAATAGACTCCGCGTAAGCAGCGTCGCCTTCTTCACACTCCAAGGCTATCTTGCGACTCCCATGCACCATTATTGTGCCCTTGTGACCAGGCATCTTAAGCTATAGATACACATAACACGGCCTTGCCATGAACTTAGCATATGCCGGCCGTCCAAACAGAGCATGATACGGGCTCTGGATCTTAACAACTTCAAATGTTAAAGTCTCTGTTCTGGCATCGTATTCATCCCCAAAGGCTACCTTCAAATCAATTTTGCCCACCGGGTACGCCGACTTACCAGGCACTACTCCAGGGAAAACAATATTGAACGGCTTAAGATTTTTTGTCAGTTAGTCCCATGCGACGGAAAGTATCATAGTAAAGGATATTGATGCTGCTTCCCCCATCCATGATTACTTTAGTGAACTTGTATCCTCCAACCTGAGGCGCCACCACCAAAGCCAATTGACCCGGATTATCAACCCAGGGCGGGTGATCCTCACGACTCCACACAATGGGCTGCCCAGACCATCGCAAGTAACGGGGAACCGCCGGTTCAACGGCGTTCACGGCCCTTTTATAAAGCTTCTGATCCCGCTTGCATAAAATTGTGGTAAAAACGCGGTACTGCCCACTATTCAATTGCTTTGGGTTGCTCTGATAACCAGACTGCTGCTACTAATTCCCCTGATTATTCTGCTGGTTGTAACCACCTTGATTGCCTTGGCCGTGAAACCCAGAATTTGAGCCGCCGCCTCCTTGACCCGGACCATGAGGGCCAGTCCCTGAACCTCCGTTCGGGCCATGGTTGTGTTGTACAGACTCCCTGAAATGTCTCATAATGCTGCAATCCTTTCATAGATGGGTAGACGACCTCTCATCTGTTCCGTTCTTCGGACATGGCTGATTCATTATCGCTTCAAGGTCAATTTTTTTCCCTTGAGCTGGCCTCCCCTTACGACGCTGGTTATAATTCCATGCAGCAGTGTTAGCTACAAAATCATTAGATTTGCGCTTACCGCTACCGTACTGATTGGCCGGGTTATGTTGCTGTCCCCTCATACCGCTACTCTTCTTTCCCTTTCCCGATCTTTCATCCACAGAGTCGGGGACCTTGGTATTATCAGAGTCAGCATATTTGACAAGAACCGCCATGAGCTCTCCCATATCATTGCAATGCCAAGTAAGCCGCCCAAGCTTCTTCTTAAGTGGAAGGAAACAGCAATTTTTCTCCAACATTAAAACCGCTGAGCCAACACTGATATTATCTAAAGAATGTATGATAGTCGAGACCCGGCGCACCCATCTATTCGTCAATTCACCCTCGGCTTGAACGCAAGAAACCAAATCCAAAATTGACATAGGCTGCTTGCACGTATCTTTAAAATTTTGGATAAACCGGGCCTTCAGCTCTGCCCAGGACCCGATGGAGTTGGCAGGTAGCCCTTTCAACCAAGTACGAGCCGTCCATTCCAGCATCATGGTGAAATACTTAGCATATGCAGCCTCACTAACATCCAGCATCTCCATAGCCATCTCATAACTCTCCACCCAAGCCTCAGGTGGCTGATCTGCTGTGTAATTAGGCACCTTACGGGGGCCCTTGAAGTCCTTGGGCAAACGCTCGTTTCGCAGAGCCGCCTGATACGTCTCCAACGTATCTATAATTTTAGATTGTTCCATGCTATTATATTATCTATTTTGGATGTTTAATGGGCTTTATCATGCACTTTTATATTATTTCTGGGACTAACCTACTAACCCAAGGCCTAGTGCAAATTGCTGTTTTTTTGCCTATTTGAGTGTTTCGCAGAAAAGGAATATCAAACGGAGTCCAAAAGGAATGAAACCTTCGCGAGGATCGTTTTTGGAACAAATGCACCTGCGAAGACTTGGAGTACACACCTGGGAAGCCACAAGGTGGCCACGAGGTAGGAGGGCGTGCCCAGGGGGGTAGGCGCGCCCCCACCCTCGTGGGCCCCTCATAGCTCCACCGACGTACCTCTTCCACCTACATATACTCATGTACCCTGAAAACATCCGAGAGCACAACGGAACCCTATTTCCACCAACGCAACCTTCTGTACCCGTGAGATCCCATCTTGGGACCTTTTCCGGAGCTCCACCGGAGGGGGAATCTATCACAGAGGGCTTCTACATCAACACGATAGCCTCTCCGGTTAGTTGTGAGTAGTTTACCACAGACCTTCGGGTCCATAGTTATTAGCTAGATGGATTCTTCTCTCTCTTTGGATCTCAATACAATGTTCTCCTCGATCTTCTTGGAGATCTGTTCGATGTAATACTTTTTGCGGTGTGCTTGTCGACATCCGATGAATTGTGGGTTTATGATCAAGATTATCTATGAACAATATTTGGTTCTTCTCTGAATTCTTATATGCATGATTTAAATATCTTTGCAAGTCTCTTCGAATTATCATTTTGGTTTGGCCTACTAGATTGATCTTTCTTGCAATCGGAAAAGTGCTTAGCTTTGGGTTCAATCTTGCGGTGTCCTTTCCTAGTGACAGGAGGGGCAGAAAGGCACGTATTATATTGTTGCCATCGAGGATAAAAAGATGGGGTTGATATCATATTGCATGAGTTTATCCCTCTACATCATATCATCTTGCTTAAGGCGTTACTCTGTTCTTATGAACTTAATACTCTAGATGCATGCTGGATAGCGGTCGATGTGTGGAGTAATAGTAGTAGATGCAAAATCGTTTCGGTCTACTTGTCACAGACGTTATACCTATATACATGATCATGCCTAGATATTCTCATAACTATGCGCTCTTCTATCAATTGCTCGACAATAATTTGTTAACCCACCGTAGAATATGCTATCTTGAGAGAAGCCACTAGTGAAACCTATGGCCCCCGGGTTTATCTTTCATCATATTAATCTTCAGTCAACTGGCTATCTTTTATTTTGCAATCTTTACTTTGCAATCTATACAACAAAAATACCAAAAATATTTATCTTATTATCTCTATCAGATCTCACTTTTGCAAGTGGCTGTGAAGGGATTGACAACTCCTTTATCGCATTGGTTGCAAGGTTCTTAATTGTTTGTGCATGTACGAGGGATTTTAGTGTAGTCTTACTGGATTGATACATTGGCTCTCAAAAACTGAGGGAAATACTTACACTACTTTGCTGCATCACCCTTTCCTCTTCAAGGGAAAACCAACGCATGCTCAAGAGGTAGCAAGAAGGATTTCTCGCGCCGTTGCCGGGGAGATCTACGCACAAGTCATGTACCAAGTACCCATCACAAACTCTTATCCCTCGCATTACATTATTTGCCATTTGCCTCCCGTTTTCCTCTCCCCCACTTCACCTTTGCCGTTTTATTCGCCCTTCTTTTCCGTTCGCTTGCTTCTTGTTTGCTTGTGTGTTGGATTGCTTGTTCATCACTATGGCCCAAGACAATATAAAATTGTGTGACTTTTCCAATACCAACAATAATGATTTTATTAGCTCTCCGATTGCTCCTATTACCGATGCCGAATCTTGTGAAATCAATGCTGCTCTGTTAAACCTTGTTATGAAAGATCAATTCTCTGGCCTTCCTAGTGAAGATGTCGCTACCCATCTAAACAACTTTGTTGATTTGTGCGATATGCAAAAGAAGAGAGATGTGGATAATGATATTGTTAAATTGAAGCTATTTCCGTTTTCGCTTAGAGATCGTGCTAAAACTTGGTTCTCTTCTTTGCCTAAAAATAGTATTGATTCATGGAATAGGTGCAAAGATGCCTTTATCTCTAAGTATTTTCCCCCCGCTAAGATTATCTCTCTTAGAAACGATATTATGAATTTTAAGCAACTTGATCATGAGCATGTTGCACAAGCTTGGGAGAGCATGAAATTAATGATACGTAATTGCCCTACACACGGTTTGAACATACAAATGATTATACAAAACTTTTATGCTGGATTGGATTTTGCCTCTAGAAATCTTTTAGATTCGGCCGTGGAGGCACTTTCATGGAAATCACTTTAGGAGAAGCTACTAAACTCCTAGATAATATTATGGTTAATTACTCTCAATGGCACACCGAAAGATCCACTAGTAAAAAAGTCCATGTGATTGAAGATATTAATGTTTTGAGTGGAAAGATGGATGAACTTATGAAATTATTTTCTAATAAGAGTGTTTCTTCTGTACCTAATGATATGCCTTTGTCCACGTTGATTGAGAATAATAATGAATCTATGGATGTGAATTTTTTTTGGTAGGAACAATTTTGGTAACAACGCATATAGAGGAAACTTTAATTCTAGGCCGTTCCCTAGTAATTCCTCTAATAATTATGGTAATTCCTACAACAACTCTTATGGAAAATTTAATAAGATGCCCTCTGATTTTGAGACTAGTGTTAAAGAATTTATGAATTCGCAAAAGAATTTCAATGCTTATCTTGAAGAGAAATTGCTTAAGGTTGATGAGTTGGCTAGGATCATGGATAGAATTTCTCTTGATGTTGATTCTTTGAAACTTAGATCTATTCCAACTAAGCATGATATCAATGAGTCTCTCAAATCCATGAGAATTTCCATTGATGAGTGCAAAGAAAGAACCGCTAGGATGCGTGCTAAAAGAGATTGCTGTGTGAAAGCGTGTTCTTCTAGTTTTCATGATAATAAAGATGAAGATATAAAAGTGATTGATGTATATCCTATTAAATCTTTGTTTTCCAATATGAATCTTGATAAATATGGGACTAGAGATGAGTCAACTTTAGTTAACAGGCGTCCCAATGATCCGGAGTTTTTAGATCTTGATGCCAAAATTGTTAAAAGAGGGATTGAAGAGGTAAAAAATTTACATAGCAATGAACCCACTATTTTGGATTTCAAGGAATCTAATTATGATAATTGCTCTCTGATAGATTGTATTTCCTTGTTGCAATCTGTGCTAAATTATCCTCATGCTTATAGTCAAAATAAAACTTTTACCAAACACATCATTGATGCTTTAATGCAATCTTATGAAGAAAAACTTGAATTAGAAGTTTCTATCCCTTGAAAACTTTATGATGAGTGGGAACCTACTATTAAAATTAAGATTAAAGATCATGAATGCTATGCTTTGTGTGATTTGGGTGCTAGTGTTTCCACAATCCCAAAAACTTTGTGTGATATGTTAGGGTTCCATGAACTTGATGATTGTTCTTTAAATTGCATCTTGTGAATTCTACCATTAAGAAACCTATGGGAAGGATTAATGATGTTCTTATTGTTTCAAATAGGAATTATATGCCCATAGATTTCATCGTTCTTGATATAGATTGCAATCCCGCATGTCCTATTATTCTTGGTAGACCTTTCCTTAGAACGATTAGTGCAATTATTGATATGAAGGAAGGAAATATTAGATTCCAATTTCCGTTAAGGAAAGGCATGGGACACTTTCCTAGAAATAAAATCAAATTACCTTATGAATCTATTATGAGATCCACTTATGGATTGCCAACCAAAGATGGCAATACCTAGATCTATTCTTGTATCATGCCTAGCTAGGGGCTTTAAACGATAGCGCTTGTTGGGAGGCAACCCAATTTTATTTTCTTTTCTTTTACTTATGTTTAGTAATAAATAATGCATCTAGCTTCTGTTTAGATGTGGTTTTGTGTTTTAATTAGTGTTTGTGCCAAGTAGAACCTTTGGGAAGACTTGGGTGAAGTCTTTGCGATCTTGCTGTAAAAATAGAAACTTTTGCGCTCACGAGATTAGCTGCCATTTTTTTACTGGAGAGTGATTTTAGGTTGATTCTTTTTGTAGATGATTAATAGACTAATTCCTCACATCCACCAATTTATTTCAGAATTTTTGTAGTTACAGATGTATAAGAAAGTTACAGATTGCTACAGACTGTTCTGTTTTTGACAGATTCTGTTTTTCGTGTGTTGTTTGCTTATTATTATGAATCTATGAGTAGTATC
>LR738715.1:520113934-520184260 GCA_902687465.1 Secale cereale | reverse complement strand
GGGGGTATGAACCATAGAGAAGTTGGAATACAGTAGGTTTAACACCAATATAAATAAAGAATGAGTTCAATACAATACCTTAAAGTGGTGGTTTGTTTTCTTATACTAACGGAGCTCACGAGGTTTTCTGTTAAGTTTTGTGTTGTGAAGTTTTCAAGTTTTTGTTAAGGATTTGATGGACTATGGAACAAAGAGTAGCAAGATCCTAAGCTTGGGGATGCCCAAGGCACCCCAAGGTAAAATTCAAGGACAACCAAAAGCCTAAGCTTGGGGATGCCCCGGGAAGGCATCCCCTCTTTCGTCTTCGTCTATCGGTAACTTTACTTGAAACTATAATTTTATTCACCACATGATATGTGTTTTGCTTGGAGCGTCTTGCATGAATTGAGTCTTTGCTTTTTAGTTTACCACAATTATCCTTGTTGTACACACCTTTTGGGAGTGACACACATGAATCGGAATGCTTCACTTATATCTTTTGAGCTAGATAATTTTGCTCTAGTGCTTCACTTATATCTTTTTAGAGCACGACGGTGGTTTGATTTTATAGAAATTATTGATCTCTCATGCTTCACTTATATTATTTTGAGAGTCCTTTATAACAGCATGGTAATTTGCTTTGGTTATAAAATTAGTCCTAATATGATAGGCATCCAAGATGGGTATAATAAAAACTTTCATATAAAGTGCATTGAATATTATCAGAAGTTTGATACTTGATGATTGTTTTGAGATATGAGGATGGTGATATTAGAGTCATGCTAGTAGAGTAGTTGTGAATTTGAGAAATACTTGTGTTGAGGTTTGCAAGTCCCGTAGAATGCATGTATGGTAACCGTTGTGTGACAAATTTGAAGCATGAGGTATTTCATTGATTGTCATCCTTTGAGTGGAGGTCGGGATCGCGCGATGGTTAACTCCTACCAACCCTTCCCGTAGGAGCATGCGTGTAGTACTTTGTTTTGATGACTTGTAGATTTTTGCAATAAGTATGTGAGTTCTTTATGACTAATGTTGAGTCCATGGATTATACGCACTCTCACCCTTCCACCATTGCTAGCCTCTCTTGTACCGCACAACTTTTGCCGGTACCATACACCCACCATATACCTTCCTCAAAACAGCCACCATACCTACCTATCATGGCATTTCCATAGCCATTCCGAGATATATTGCCATGCAACTTTCCACCGTTCCGTTTATTATGACACGCTTCATCATTGTCATATTTCCAAGCATGATCATGTAGTTGACATCGTATTTGTGGCAAGGCCACCATGCATAATTTTTCATACATGTCACTCTTGATTCATTGCACATCCTGGTACACCACCGGAGGCATTCATATAGAGTCATATTTTGTTCTAGTATCGAGTTGTAATCCTTGAGTTGTAAATAAATAGAAGTGTGATGATCATCGTTATTAGAGCATTGTCCCCCAAAAAAAGGAAAGGCCAAAAGAAGAAAAAAAAGAAAGGACAAATAAATAAATAAAGGAAGAAAGGCCAAAAAAGGGGAAGGCCCCAAAAAAAGGGACAATGCTACTATCTTTTTCCACACTTGAACTTCAAAGTAGCACCATGATCTTCATGATAGAGAGTCTCTTGTTTAGTCACTTTCATATAGTAGTGGGAATTTTCATTATAGAACTTGGCTTGTATATTCCAATGATTGGCTTCCTCAAATGCCCTAGGTCTTCAAGAGCAAGCAAGTTGTATGCACACCCACTTAGTTTCTTTTGTTGAGCTTTCATACATTTATAGCTCTAGTACATCCATTGCTTGGCAATCCCTACTCACTCACATTGATATCTATTGATGGGCATCTCCATAGCCCATTGATACGCCATGTTGATGTGAGACCATCTTCCTCTCTTTGTCTTCTCCACAACCACCACTCTATTCCACCTATAGTGCTATATCCATGGCTCACGCTCATGTATTGCGTGAAATTTGAAAAAAGTATGAAACAATTGCTTGGCAGAAACCGGGGTTGTGCATGATTTGAGTATTTTGTGTGACAAAGATGGAGCATAGCCAAAATATATGATTTTGTAGGGATGAACTTTATTTGGCCTTGTTATTTTGAGAAGACATAATTGCTTTGGTAGTATGCTTGAAGTATTATTATTCTTATGTCAATATTAAACTATTGTCTTGAATCTTTCGGATCTGAACATTTATGCCACAATAAAGAAAATTACATTGAGAATTATGTTGGGTAGCATTCCACATCAAAAATTCTGGATTTATCATTTACCTACTCGAGGATGAGCATGAAAAAAGCTTGGGGATGCTTGATACGTCTCCAACGTATCTATAATTTTTGATTGTTCCATGCTATTATATTATTTGTTTTGGATGTTTAATGGGCTTTATTATGCACTTTTATATTTTTTTGGGACTAACTTACTAACCCAAGGCCCAGTGCAAATTGCTGTTTTTTTTCCTATTTCAGTGTTTCGCAGAAAAGGAATATCAAACGGAGTCCAAACGGAATGAAACCTTCACGAGGATCGTTTTTGCAACAAACGCAACCCAGAAGACTTGGAGTACACGCCTGGGAAGCCGAGCTGGCCATGAGGTAGGAGGGTGCGCCTAGGGGGGATAGGCGCGCCTCCACCCTAGTGGGCCCCTCATAGCTCCACCGACATACCTCTTTCTCCTATATATACTCATGTACCGTGAAAACACCCGAGAGCACACCACGAAACCCTATTTCCACCGCCACAACCTTCTGTACCCGTGAGATCCCATCTTGGGACCTTTTCTGGAGCTCCACCGGAGGGGAATCGATCACAGAGGGCTTCTACATCAACACCATAGCCTCTCCGACGAGTTGTGAGTAGTT
Organism: Secale cereale; assembly: GCA_902687465.1. Taxonomy (NCBI): domain Eukaryota; kingdom Viridiplantae; phylum Streptophyta; class Magnoliopsida; order Poales; family Poaceae; genus Secale; species Secale cereale. Next base: position 520,181,410 of record LR738715.1, on the reverse strand, counting down.
TAACACAGACCTTCGGGTCCCTAGTTATTAGCTAGATGGCTTATTCTCTGTCTACGGATCTCAATACAAAGTTCTCCTCGATCTTCTGGGAGATATATTCGATGTAATACTTTTTGTGGTGTGTTTGTCGAGATCCGATGAATTGTGGGTTTATGATCAAGATTATTTATGAACAATATTTGGTTCTTCTCTGAATTCTTATATGCATGATTTCAATATCTTTGCAAGTCTCTTCGAATTAACAGTTTGGTTTGGCCTATTAGATTGATCTTTCTTGCAATGGGTGAAGTGCTTAGCTTTGGGTTCAATCTTGTGGTGTCCTTTCCCAGTGACAGCAGGGGCAACAAGGCACGTATTGTATTGTTGCCATCGAGAATAAAAAGATGGGGTTTATATCATATTGCATGAGTTTGTCCGTCTACATCACATCATCTTGCTTAAGGTGTTACTCTGTTCTTATGAACTTAATACTCTAGATGCATGTTGTATAGCGGTCGATGTGTGGAGTAGTAGTAGTAGATGCAGAATCATTTTAGTCTACTTGTCACGGACGTGATGCCTATATACATGATCATACCTAGATGTTCTCATAACTATGCGCTCTTCTATCAATTGCTCGACAGTAATTTGTTCACCCACCGTAGAATATGCTATCTTGAGAGAAGCCACTAGGGAAACCTATGGCCCCCGGGTCTATCTTCCATCATACTAATCTTCAGTCAACTAGCTATCTTTTATTTTGCAATCTTTACTTTTCAATCTATACAACAAAAATACCAAAAATATTTATCTTATTATCTCTATCAGATCTCACTTTTGCAAGTGGTCATGAAGGGATTGACAACCCCTTTATCGCGTTGGTTGTAAGGTTCTTAATTGTTTGTGCAGGTATGATGGATTTGAGTGTAGTCTCCTACTGGATTGATACCTTGGTTCTCAAAAACCGAGGGAAATACTTATGCTACTTTGCTGCATCACCCTTTACTCTTCAAGGGAAAACCAACGCATGCTCAAGAGGTAGCACCGCCATTAAACATGGCACACCCCAAGTTCTAGAAGTTGTCGGGTAAACCGGCGCGTGCTGATGAGCCGCCGGCTGAGCCACCAGCTCGGCCTCCCGGCACGCTGTGCCCTGGTCCACCAAATCTTGTGCATTGGCACCATTGCGCGCCGGGTTTAACAGAGCCCACGAGGCTGGTTACGGTGTTGCTCAGTACTTGAAACTGCTGGTGAGTCAATGTGCCTACTGTAGCTCCGGCTTGGACGAGGGGTTGAATGAATCCGCTCACGACTATAAGAATAAGCCTGCTGCTGTACCATCGCTGTTTGAAGAAGTTCCCTGGCCCTTCGGGTTTCAACCGCCACCGAAGTCTCGCGCTCGACTGGCAGAGCCGCCAATCGCGTAGCTGCAGCAATCATATTGTCTAAAGGGTTGTAATAATGACCCGGCCGCGACCACATGCTGAGGCAGGGTGTTATTCACATGCGGAGAACCTGTCACGCGTGGATGAACCGGCGCTCCACTCCCTGGTGTTTCAGGCATATGGTTTATCACCGGTGGGTTACTGGTTCCAGCTCCAGTTGTATTGAAAAGATTTCTCGGCTCATAAACAGAAGGCAGATGACTCCGGTGCTTTCTCCTCAAGACTTCATTTGAAGCATTCCGATCCACCGTGAGCCGGTATGAATCCTCTTGAATCTGCTATGCTTGAGCGTTCAAAACGGCCCGCTCTGCGGGCATCCTAGCGTTCTCCGCCGCTAGTTCTTCCTTGGCTTGTGCTATCTCATCACGCAGCTTAGCCACGTCCACCTTATGTTGTTCCTGGTTGTCCGGGGTTACCTCCACTCCCATCAGAGTTGCCAGAGCCTCCAATAAATCTGTTAAAACCTGAGCCAGCGGGCGCGCTGATCCGCCAGCACTTGCTGCCGTTACCATTGCTACACTCGTAGTCATAGCCATGGCGACTGTCGAACCGAAAACTGGCTGGGTGCCAGCCATGAAGATCGCTACCTTGTTCGGCGGCTCACGGGGGTCCGGAATACTGTTACCATCGGAACAGCCCCCAAGCCGTCTGTCATATCCCTAGATCAACCCCTGTGGTCTTTGCCTGATCATCATTTCATCATGTTTAAATTTTTGTTAAACTTGAATTGGGGATTGTTTAAACCCTAGCACCAAATCAAAGCAATTAGGTTTAACCTAAAATCTTTTCCAATGATCAAAATGCCTTCATCAATGTTTGCTAATTTTGGCAAGGCTTTGAGGCCAAACCAAAAATAGTGAACATTTTTGTAGATTATTTTGGGCACTGAATTAAATCATATCTTATTTGCATTTGGGTATTTAAATATTATATATTATTTTAAATGCTCAAATAATCATAAACTAAAATGTTTACTGTTAGATTTATTCTAAACAGTAGCCATGCTTGGTTTCATGATTTTTGGAAATGCCCTGGCATTTTTATTAAAGCCCTAAAGTTTACAAAGAAAGAAAATAGAAAACAGAAATAATTAAAAGAGAGAGAGAGGCTAACCGGGCCAACTCACCTATGGAGCCCACCTGGTGGCCCAAGTGGCCGGCCCAGCCCCCAGCGCCCCTTGTCATCTTCCTCCTCTGCCAGGAGGACAACCAGGTGCGTGGCGAACGCCGACGCTGCTCTGGCCACCTCCTGCTTCCTCCCCGGGCCTTCTAGCGACGCCACGCAGACGCCCAGAGGCTTCGCTCCCCTTCCCCTCACTCGCTGCTCTCTCCCCCCTCCTTTGTTTCTCTCGCACGCAGCCACCGAGAGGAGCTCGTCGCCGCCGCCCTGAACCACCGCGGCCACTAGCCACCACATGCCTCGCCAACGCGCCCAGAAGCTCCGGCCACCCCAGCTCCTCCCACTTGCGTGGATGGATGCGGGCGAGCAAGGGCTACGCCCTGGTACCCTTAGCAAGCCAAAACGCCCCCGTAACGTGTTTCCGAGCCGCGCCGCCATCGATTTGGTCACCGCCGGCGAGGTTCCGGTGACGCTGACGTGGCACCATTAGTTTAGGGACAAATCTTGTTTAGTTAGTGCCCCTGTCAATGACATACGGGCCCCACTGTATAACTAACCACGGTTTTATTCCTGTTTAGTTTAAGTTAACCACAGTGACCCCACGCGTCAGTTTTGACCGTGCTGACGTGGGCATTGACTAGGCCCACATGTCAGCGACCCTAACCAGAACTGAGTCACTGACACGCGAGCCCCACTGGCAGTTTTGACCTGGACCAGCCCGTTGACCTGTTGACGTCATGATGACGCAGTAAGTATTTTCTGGAATTTTAAATAAATCAGAAATGATTTATTTATTTCCGAAAATACCCAAAACTTCTAAAAATCACAGAAAATAATCTATAACTCAGATGAAAATAATTTATATATGAAAAATGATCAGAAAAATATGAAGAATCTGTTTACGGCATTATCATGCATGTTAGAACAACTTTTGTCTACTGTTTAGGACAAATCAAATGAATGGCATTTAAATAACCACATGTGGAGTTTGAATTTGAACCTTTGGTTCAAACCAACTTCATTTAATTGTGTTGCTAGTTGCATTAGCTCAATCCACAGCATATTGCCATGTCATGATCATGCATCATATTGTCGCATTGCATTGATTGTGTTCTTTCTCTGTTTGCCGGTTTTGTCCCCTCTCAGTAAACGACGTTCCGACGATGAGTTTGATGACACCGATGAAGAACTATTACTATCTTCAGAAGTGCCAGGCAAGCAGAACCCCCTTGTTCATTCCGATACAATCCCACTCTCTCGCTCCTGCTCTCTTTACTGCATTAGGACAACAATGTTTCAACTGTTACCTGCTGCGGTAGCTGAACCCCTTTCCTCTGCATGACCTGTCATTGCCACAGTAAATAGTTGAAACCCACTAGCATGAGTAGGAGTTGTTTGAGCCATGTTGTGCCTACTCATTCATGCTTTCTGGTTATGCCTGCTATTGCTTAGAGTTGTGTCAGGTCTGATTCATCGGGGATGAATTGGGAAGTTATGAACATGTCCTACCGTGTGTGAGCTTAGTGTGTGAACACGATTTGGTAAAGGTAGCGGTGAGAGGCCATGTAGGAGTACATGGTGGGTTGTCTCAATGGAACCGTCTTTAAGAACTGAGTTCTGTGTAAGTTGTCCAATGACTAGTTACTACCACACATTGGGTTCCGGTAACTCGACCCCTCTCGACTTATTAATCAACTAGATCTCTGTCTAGGAGTTGCAACTAGTTTCTGGTGTTTGTAGGTAGTGCTAGTAGTCTACCAAGTGGCACCCGGTACAGGTGGGCTTGGGACAGACTAGGTGCAGTGGCCCGGTGTACCAAGTGGCACCCGGATGGTGGGCTTGGGAACCCTGTACACATTGTTTGGGGCCGTGAGCGACACCCCGGCCGGATCTCCCCACGGATGGAACCCGAATAGGCGATAAACCTGGACTAGAGTCTTGTGTGGTTAGTCAGGTCGTGGCCGACACCCTCGCCAGGCTTCCGCTTGAAGGTTGCCGAGATACACGACGTGTACATGGCGGTAAGTGGCGAGAGCGTGTGTGAAGAAGTACACCCCTGCAGGGTTAACATGATCTATTCGAATAGCCGGGTCCGCGGTTATGGACTTCTTGGATGCTTACGTGGTACATAGACAAGTGAAATTGGATACTCTAAAATGCTCAAGACAAGTGTGAGCGCTATGGATGGCCTTCTCGTAGGGAGACGGGAGCGGATCCATAGTGGTGTATTGTTTGGTGAATATGTGGACTCGTGTGCGCCACCTCGAAAGAGTTACTTGCAGTTGTAGTTCAGGATAGCCACCGAGTCAAAGCTGGCTTGCTGCAGTCAAACTCCACCACCCCCTTTGTTGATACTGTTGCATATGTAGCTAGTTCTGATGTAAGTCTTACCGAGTACCTTTGTACTCACGTTTGCTTAATTTATGTTTTGCAGAGAGACTTCAGTCTCGCTAGTGGTTCCGCGTGGACTTCGACGTTTAGCTTGTTACCTCAGCTACGGTCTTGTACCCTTGGGAGGGTCTTATAGATAGTTAGGCTTCTCAGCCTTTTTCATTTGTAGATGTCTGTACTCAGACAGGTTATGCTTCTGTTGCCTGTATGCTCTGTATGTTGGGTCATGTGACCCCAGTTTGTAATAAATGATATGATGGCTCTTCTGGGCCTTATCTATATGAGTTGTTGAGTTATGTTGTGATGCCATGTTGTACAACACATACTTGCATGTTATGCGTACGTGTAATGTGTATTGCTATGTGTGGGATCCGACACCTAGTTGTTTACCCTTGGTAGCCTATCTTACAGGGAAATGTCTCCTAGTGCTTCCACTGAGCCTTGGTAGCTTGCTACTGCTCCGGAACACTTAGGCTGGCCGGCATGTGTCCTTCTTTGTTCCTGTGTCTGTCCCTTAGGGGAAATGTCACGCGTTGTTCCTTTAAGTCCTTGTAGCTTGCTACGACTTGGGTTCATACGTTGATGACCGACACGTTCGTTGCTGGGTCATGTATGCCTGTCTCTGTAATCTAGCGCCACTTTTGGTTTATAACTAGTCATGTCGGCCCGGGTTCTCTGTCATATGGATGCTAGCGATACTATCATATACGTGTGCCAAATGCGCAAACGGTCCCGGGCCAGGTAAGGTGGCACCCGTGGGGATACCGTGCGTGAGGCCGCAAAGTGATATGATGTGTTACATGCTAGACCTGTGTGACTTAGGATCGGGGTCCCGACAGCTTTGGTATCAGAGCCTGACTGCCTGTAGGATTAGTAAGCCAAACTGGTCGAAGTTGTGTCTAGAAACTCTTTAGTTATATTAAGGGAATTGATTGTGGAAGGGAACGTAAGGCTCTTTTTACTCCTTTACCCTATGACCTTCTGGTCTGAGTCACCTTCTTCTTTCTATGGGAATTAAGAACTAGGCTTCTCATTCTATTTTTCAGGATCATGTTAACAGTGGATTCAACCCTTAGTTCAGTTCCTGCTACTTCTGTGTGTTGAACTGTTGATCTCAGAACCTTGACATTATGATGTTGAGTGGTTATGCTATATTTGTGCATGAGTCTCAAAAGTATTTTCGAGCATTTACAACCGTTATGCTGTCCGAATCATCCCAGGTCTCTAAACTATCTGATGCATTTGCAAATCATTCCTACCTGTTCTTAATGTCTTTTTAAGCCAGATTAACCACACTAGTCGGTGTGTGGAGGTACTCCATTACCTCGACACATATGTTGGAGTTATTATTATGACCCGAGGTGTCTTAGAAGATCACCCAGTAATCTAGCAATGCTTTATATTCCCAGTGTGATGATTCTGGCCATCATTCTCGAAAGCATCCCGTGATGCTATTTAGTTAGTAGGTATTCCATTCCTGGGTTCTTGAACCTGAGATTCACCCTACTTACCTCATGTTGATAGTAATTGCTAGCTCCCTTAGGTTATTAGTAACCTTGTGATAGTCCTCGAGGTCCATGGTGAATCGTTCTTCCAATACCATGAACCGTTATGGCAGAAGTTCTTCTGAACCAAAAGATCACAACCTGAGTGCTCTTGATGAGTTTTGCATTCCACATCGCGACTCTGCCAATTCTACCTTTCTGCATAGGTTATCCGGAAGAAATATGTTGAACTCGTTCGACATGCTAATCTATGCATCCACAACTCAGAAAGCTATATGTTCCTTTGAGTTGTCCCTCTTTAGTTGTATTATGACCCTCGTCTATCAGTTGATAGTCAGGAGTAGTTGTGCATTCGTGTTCATCGATGCCTACTACTCTTGTGGTCCATCAAGCCATTCTATTCGAAATGACTATGAGAAACAAACTCCAGTACCTTATCCATATCCTGGATTTGGTCGAAGAAGTTGTACTTCACAGATGAAGAATGCTAATCCAGCTTCTAATCTGTTCTATCTTGGAATATTACCATCTTTATGTCAAGAATGTCATGGGAATTGCACATCATCCTATGAACTCTTGATACAGTGATACTTCTCGCCCTCATTATTCATTTCTCGGTCCCCGTGTTATTGTAACTGGAACGCCGACAAGTGAATCATGATGTGTGAATCAATACCCCTAGCAACCTCGTTGCTTGGTGGTTAAAGGACAACAATTTCATTCTTAGTGTGTTGGTTACTAAATCACCATTCTAAGATTGATCGTGCTACCTGGTCCATTTTTCTGGTGCACTCTTTGATCAATGAGTTAGGATTGCATAAATCCCTCACTCTTTTGATCATATCATCTTGCCCTGAAAAGCAAGATTGTTTGCGAGCTTAGTAACATATCGGTGGTTCCTGATTTTCTGAATATCTTCTCGGAAATATTACCGGGTTGTCCCCTGACCGTTATGTTGAGCTCGTGATCAAGTTGGTTTTCTTGTAAACCACCCCTTCTCCAAGAATCTGTGTTGGATACCCCTGAACTAGTTGGTTAAGCTAAACAACAACTTGGAGAGTTAGAAGATAAAAGCTTAATCCACATAGCTCACTCCAAAGGGATATCTTGTGTGTGTATTGAAGATAGATGATAACTTCTTCAATTGATCTCCGTGATCATTTGTGGATCTATTGTCTTGTCCAAACCTTGATTTGAGTGTGGGCTATCGTCAAGTCAAATCAAAACCAACGATAGTCGTAATGTTGTCTTACTCGTGGTTGATCCCTCGAGCATACACCATTACATCCTTTGGTCTGACCAATGCTATCAGTATGTTCCTTTAATTGTGGAATTCCATCTATATGGAAATCTTGATGATTTGTTGTTGAGCCCATCAACATCATTTTATCTTCTCCATGTTTCGTGTTGAACATCCAGCTAGCATTGGAAACTTCTAAAGCATTATCTTCTTGTCTCGTTCATGAAGTATATGTTTGGATGAAAGAAGTGGCTTCCCCTAACTCACGTGTAATTAACGCAAGTTGCCACTGTGAATTTGAGAAAGCTTATTTTTGCTTTCTCTGGAATCATCCCAAGTTAGTCACGCATATGTGCGAAGTACTCTATGGTTTAATAGGTTGGCCGCCTCCACTCCATATGTGTTCCTAGCACACCAAGCCACCGACTGATTTGTTCAAGGAAGAGAAGTCTATGCCTGGGATCTAATCCATGGACTTGCATAGAGACTTCGTTATCCTCAATGATGGTTCCCCACCTGAACTTGGTAGTATTTTATTGTAAGACTACCATGTGATCATGTTGTCTGGAACAGCGTGTCCACATGTGTGTAGCAGAACCAGCTCATGTTTTGGAGCTTACTACCGCGGTCCATTTCCCCAGAATCTCGCAACGTCGTCTCGTCGATTTGGGTTGCAAACTTTCATTTTTCTTTCTAGACTTGATGAGTCTGCAATATCCTGACACCAACCAGAACTGAATCTCAGGCATATATGATGGTTGGAGCATATTCCAAGAACTATAATATTGGTCTCTCGATAACCGGTAAAGTGGATGTCGTGGCCAACACACCCAGCCGGAAGACCTATTGTTGTAGTATCTTGATTGAAGAAGTTGGCCACCTCCCCATAAGGATTTCGTAGGATTTACTTCCTAGTTGTTTCTTATGGATTTTTGTGCTCCTGAAGTCCGACCTTTTACTTGACGTTCAAGGTACCAAACTATTTTAATAGATGGGTTGCGCTAGCACATCAAGGAGAACATTAGAAGCGGAGTGCTAAATGTCTCTCGGTCGATCATCCAGATTTTGCCCCTTGACTCCGCTAAGGTGAAATCTGAGAAAGTGATTTCTTCCTTTGCATTCGCATCGTCCATCATTATTCATCATGGTAGTATGTGGTGTTGCCAGGATCCTTGACACGGATATTGGTAAAACCTTGATGAATATGGGAATGCTCAAGTTCTTGAGAGCACGCACAAGCACTAGGTGTTATCACCGACACTAACCGGGATTGCTCCCAGTGTTCTTGGTTATGTTATAACCTCTCAAAGAGTAGATTTACTCTCTACTGTTGGGATTCACCCCAGTTACCAGAATCATTCCCAGCATTTGCATTTTGTTCCCAGCTTGCACCGCCAATGTGCCATTTTACCATGGGTTCCACCCATTTCCGAAGATAAGCAAAATCATCCGTTGTGTTGTCTTCAACAAGGTAGTCCACATCATCCATTCTGGCCGAGAATGTCATTCTTTCGGACTCCGTCAAACGATCGTTTGTGAATACCTTAAGCTGGTATAGAGAATTTCAGTGATCTCTATATCAAAAGTAATTCTTTTTGCCACTTAAGGGGATAATTCTACGAGTCACCTTCTCTAACGTGCCCCGTCTGGTGACACCGATCACCATCTTCTTAGGTGTGGAATTTTGCCTGCCAAGTAAATCTTCATCGTTTGTTTTATTCCATCCCTCCAGATGTGTGTTCCGTGTCTCAGCTCAAGAGGTGTTCTTACGTCTCACCCCATGAGTTGATCTTAAGTTGCTCGACCCTTTCAGAGGATCAATTTTGTAGAGTTTCTTTCGTCGACACCGTGTCGGATGAAGATCTCAAAGCAAGGATGACAAGATCAATATGATGCAATAAATCAACATCTCCGAGAAGGAAAGTTGAATCGAGAAGATTGTGATGGCTTTGTGTCCCCTCTGTTTTCTTACCTCATGTCTTGAATCTCGGGGCGAGATTATTGTTTCAGTGGGGGTGAGTTGTCACATCCCTAGATCAACCCCTGTGGTCTTTGCCTGATCATCATGTCATCATGTTTAAATTTTTGTTAAACTTGAATTGGGGATTGTTTAAACCCTAGCACCAAATCAAAGGAATTAGGTTTAACCTAAAATCTTTTCCAATGAGCAAAATGCCTTCATCAATGTTTGCTAATTTTGGCAAGGCTTTGAGGCCAAACCAAAAATAGTGAACATTTTTGTAGATTATTTTGGGCACTGAATTAAATCATATCTTATTCGCATTTGGGCATTTAAATATTATATATTATTTTAAATGCTCAAATAATCATAAACTAAAATGATTACTGTTAGGTTTATTCTAAACAGTAGCCATGCTTGGTTTCATGATTTTTGGAAATGCCCTGGCATTTTTATTAAAGCCCTGAAGTTTACAAACAAAGAAAATAGAAAACAGAAATAATTAAAAGAGAGAGAGAGGCTAACTGGGCCAACTCACCTGTGGAGCCCACCTGGCGGCCCAAGTGGCCAGCCCAGCCCCCAGCGCCCCCTTGTCATCTTCCTCCTCTGCCAGGAGGACAACCAGGTGCGTGGCGAGCACCGACGCTGCTCTGGCCACCTCCTGCTTCCTCCCTGGGCCTTCTAGCGACGCCACACAGATGCCCAGAGGCTTCGCTCCCCTTCCCCTCACTCGCTGCTCTCTCCCCCCTCCTCTGTTTCTCTCGCACGCAGCCACCGAGAGGAGCTCGTCGCCGTCGCCCTGAACCACCACGGCCACCGGACACCACACGCCTCGCCAACGCGCCCAGAAGCTCCGGCTACCCCAGCTCCTCCCACTTGCGTGGATGGATGCGGGCGAGCAAGGGCTACGCTCTGGTACCCTCAGCAAGCCAAAACGCCGCCCGTAACGTGTTTCCGAGCCGCGCCACCGTCGATTTGGTCACCGCCGGCGAGGTTCCGGTGACGCTGACGTGGCACCATTAGTTTATGGACTAATCTTGTTTAGTTAGTGCCCCTATCAATGACATACGGGCCCCACTGTATAACTAACCATGGTTTTATTCCTGTTTAGTTTAAGTTAACCACAGTGACCCCACGCGTCAGTTTTGACCGTGCTGACGTGGGCATTGACTAGGCCCACATGTCAGCGACCCTAACTAGAACTGAGTCACTGACACGCGAGCCCCACTAGCAGTTTTGACCTGGACCAGCCCGTTGACCTACTGACGTCATGATGACGCACTGCTGACGCAGTAAGAATTTTCTGGAATTTTAAATAAATCAGAAGTGATTTATTTATTTCAGAAAATAGCAGAAACTTCTAAAAATCACAGAAAATAATCTATAACTCAGATGAAAATAATTTATATATGAAAAATGATTAGAAAAATATGAAGAATCTGTTTATGGCATTATCATGCATGTTAGAATAACTTTTGTCTACTGTTTAGGACAAATCAAATGAATGGCATTTAAATAACCACATGTGGAGTTTGAATTTGAACCTTTGGTTCAAACCAACTTCATTTAATTGTGTTGCTAGTTGCATTAGCTCAATCCACAACATATTGCCATGTCATGATCATGCATCATATTGTCGCATTGCATTGATTGTGTTCTTTCTCTGTTTGCCGGTTTTGTCCCCTCTCAGTAAAGGACGTTCCGACGATGAGTTCGATGACACCGATGAAGAGCTATTACTATCTTCAAAAGTGCCAGGCAAGCAGAACCCCCTTGTTCATTCCGATACAATCCCACTCTCTCGCTCCTGCTCTCTTTACTGCATTAGGACAACAACGTTTCAACTGTTACCTGCTGCGGTAGTTGAACCCCTTTCCTCTGCATGACATGTCATTGCCACAGTAAATAGTTGAAACCCACTAGCATGAGTAGGAGTTGTTTGAGCCATGTTGTGCCTACTCATTCATGCTTTCTGGTTATGCCTGCTATTGCTTAGAGTTGTGTCAGGTCTGATTCATCGGGGATGAATTGGGAAGTTATGAACATGTCCTACTGTGTGTGAGCTAAGTGTGTGAACACGATTTGGTAAAGGTAGCGGTGAGAGGCCATGTAGGAGTACATGGTGGGTTGTCTCACTGGAACCGTCTTTAAGAACTGAGTTCTGTGTAAGTTGTCCAATGACTAGTTACTACCACACATTGGGTTCCGGTAACTCGACCCCTCTCGACTTATTAATCAACTAGATCTCTGTCCAGGAGTTGCAACTAGTTTCTCGTGTTTGTAGGTAGTGCTAGTAGTCTACGAAGTGGCACCCGGTACAGGTGGGCTAGGGACAGACTAGGTGCAGTGGCCCGGTGTACCAAGTGGCACCCGGACGGTGGGCTTGGGAACCCTGTACACGTCGTTTGGGGCCGTGAGCGACACCCCGGCCGGATCTCCCCACGGATGGAACCCGAATAGGCGATAAACCTGGACTAGAGTCTTGTGTGGTTAGTCAGGTCGTGGCCGACACCCTCGCCAGGCTTCCGCTTGAAGGTTGCCGAGATACACGATGTGTACATGGCGGTAAGTGGCGAGAGCGTGTGTGAAGAAGTACACCCCTGCAGGGTTAACATGATCTATTCGAATAGCCGGGTCCGCGGTTATGGACTTCTTGGATGCTTACGTGGTACATAGACAAGTGAAATTGGATACTCTAAAATGCTCAAGACAAGTGTGAGCGCTATGGATGGCCTTCTCGTAGGGAGACGGGAGCAGATCCATAGTGGTGTATTGTTTGGTGAATATGTGGACTCGTGTGCGCCACCTCAAAAGAGTTACTTGCAGTTGTAGTTTAGGATAGCCACCGAGTCAAAGCTGGCTTGCTGTAGTCAAACTCCACCACGTCCTTTGTTGATACTGTTGCATATGTAGCTAGTTCTGATGTAAGTCTTGCTGAGTACCTTTGTACTCACGTTTGCTTAATTTATGTTTTGCAGAGAGACTTCAGTCTCGCTAGTGGTTCCGCGTGGAATTCGACGTTTAGCTTGTTACCTCAGCTACGGTCTTGTACCCTTGGAAGGGTGTTGTAGATAGTCAGGCTTCTCAGCCTTTTTCATTTGTAGATGTCTATACTCAGACAGGTTATGCTTTCGTTGCCTGTATGCTCTGTATGTTGGGTCATGTGACCCCTGTTTGTAATAAATGATATGATGGCTCTTCTGGGCCTTATCTATATGAGTTGTTGAGTTATGTTGTGATGCCATGTTGTATAGCACATAGTTGCATGTTATGCGTATGTGTAATGTGTATTGCTATGTGTGGGATCCGACACCTAGTTGTTTACCCTTGGTAGCCTATCTTACAGGGAAATGTCTCCTAGTGCTTCCACTGAGCCTTGGTAGCTTGCTACTGCTCCGGAACACTTAGGCTGGCCGGCATGTGTCCTTCTTCGTTCCTGTGTCTGTCCCTTAGGGGAAATGTCACATGTTGTTCCTTTAAGTCCTTGTAGCTTGCTACGACTTGGGTTCATACGTTGATGACCGACACGTTTGTTGCTGGGTCATGTATGCATGTCTCTGTAATTTAGCGCCACTTTTGGTTTATAACTAGTCATGTCGGCCCGGGTTCTCTGTCATATGGATGCTAGCGACACTATCATATACGTGTGCCAAAATGCGCAAACGGTCCCGGGCCAGGTAAGGTGGCACCCGTGGGGATACCGTGCATGAGGCCGCAAAGTGATATGATGTGTTACATGCTAGACCTGTGTGACTTAGGATCGGGGTCCTGACACCGTACGTTTTGTAGTTGATACATTGAGTTGGTCTCGCCCGTGGACGATTCACCATCAGAGTAGACGACCATCTCACCGAGAGATACAGAGCCTTCCAATTCAACCCCATGGATAAACCCAACAAAGGCATGCTTCACGGTGGGTTGAACCCGGGTGGGCCGCGCACGCTGAGCCGTCTTGATGATGTCGGTGCAGATGTCCGACTCAGTTCAAGATGGCAATATTTCCCATGGGGATGGGTACCCGTGGGGATTTACCCGTCATGGAGCGGGTATGGGGGGCAAATTATCCCCATGGGTATTGTTTGGTGGGTACCCGTTAGTCTCGCGGGGCGGGGATGGGTATAAAATCCCCCCCGTGGGGACTCCATGGATACCCGAAAACAATGCCATTCGTACTATAATTGCAGAATATATAGATTAATACCTAGATATTTCACACAATTATAACAACCATGTCTTCTCTAATCTCACCTATCCTAGTCAGCTTTGAAATCCCCATGGATACCCGACGGGTACCGGGTACCCGCTATTAACGGGGATGGGGGGCATTTTGTCCCCACGAAGTTTCATGGGGATCGTGGGTATGGGGATTGGTGGGGATCGGGGCGGGGATGATGGAGTCATCCCCGGTCATCCCCGTCCCCGTTGCCACCTTGAGGCTCAGTGCCCGGTTCACCGATCTTGCAGATGAAGACGTGGATTCTGCCGAAGGGGACCCAGTACCCGTACTCAATTGAGCCGGCCTCGGGGCCCCAGCCTGCATCGTTGATGTAGAGCTTGCCGCGATGACTCTTGGTCATCTGACCCACAACATATCCATTGATCCCTTTGAAGCTTCCCTTCAAGAACTCAAAACCACCGTGCGTTGGCCCCATGGTGGGCACCAACTGTCGTTGAATTGTCACGGCAGATGTCCTAGGGGAAGGACTTAGTCGCAGAGCCATTGCGACGTAGTTATCTTAAAGGGGTTAAAGGGGGACAAAGGACACGAGGAGTTTATACATGTTCGGCCCCTTGAGGTGAAGGTAAAAGCCTAATCCAGTTTGAGGTGGTATTGCTAGGGTTTCGATTACCAGGGAGCGAATACGCTTAGCCTAGCTTTCGATCTGTTGTTTCTTGCCCTAAGCCGCTGCCGGATCGTCCCCTTATATACATGGGTTGACGCCCTGCAGCTTACAGAGCCCCGACCGGCTCATACAAATGTGTCCGACCCGGTGACTTATCTTACATGCCTTACGGTACAAGTCACATATACATGGCGGTTTACACTTACGGGCTTTAAGCCGCTTTTGGGTTTTGAGCCCTTTAATAAGCCTACTACATGAACCACCATCTTCAACATATTTATGGGCTTTGGCCCATGAACCGCCATTGGGATAACCCGGCCCCTCCTGGGCGGGTCATATCCAATAGTCATATCCCCAACAGCACGCTTGGGCTCCCTAGCGTGCCCAGGTGGGTTGTGTCCACCTGGTGGGCTCCCTCTGGTACTTATTTGCTCCAATATTCTTCAAAGATTCCATAAAAATTCTTTGTGAAGTTTCATCTTGTTTGGAGTTGTGCAGAATAGTTGGCCTGACGTAGCTTTTTGAGGTCCAGATTTCCAACTGCTGGAATTCTCCCTCTTGGTGCATACCTTGCAAATTATGAGAGAAAAGGCATTAGAGTTACTCCAAAAAGCATTATTATACATAAAAACAACATAAATAACAGTAAGAAAACATGATGCAAAATGGATGTATCAATGGCCAGGACGGGGCCCCTCCCAATATGGGGGCCATCGATCGCCCTCTCCCCTCCACTGATTCCAATCCCCACTTGCACACAGAGCCCCACCCCCGGCGCCATAGATTGAGGAGCGCTTCTGAACGGAGGGAGGGTGATGCCAGGAGGCGGAGGAGGGAGGACCGACGGAGACTCCCTCCACGCGATGATGACTGTCGCGGCGACCGCGACCTATGACCCGGGGCGGCCCCAGGTAGCTCTTCCGACTGTGACTCCCTACGAGTCGAGAGTTGATCCCTGAGGTCACGCTCCCGAGCATGCTCTTCCTCGGCGACCACCGGCTCCTCCCTGCAGCCTTCCCTCCTTCTCCATCCAGATAGCCTTCGCCACCAACTCTAGAGCCGCCGCCGAAATGAAACGAGCTCGCCTTTGAGGGAGTCCCAGATTAAGGGGTCCTCAGGTGACCAGATCGTTTATTATGGGTCAGACTGATGGGCCGTGAAGATTATCGATGAAGACTATCTCACGTATCCGGATAGGACTCCCCGTGTGTGTAAAATGGCAAGTTTAGAGTCCGGGTGTAATACTTTTCTTCCTCTGCAAGGTGATCATGTACAAACCCTAGGTCCCTCCGGTGCATATATAAACCAGAGGGTTTAGTCCATAGGGATAACAACAGAATCATAACAATCATACATGCTAGACTTTTAGGGTTTAGCCATTACGATCTCGAGGTAGATCAACTCTTGTAATCCATATTCATCAAGATCAATCAAGCAGGAAGTAGGGTATTACCTCGATCTAGAGGGCCTGAACCTGGGTAAAACAGCGTGTCCCCAGTCTCCTGTTACCATCGATCCTTAGACACATAGTTTGGGACCTTGAGGGAGTCCTAGATCGATGGGTCCTCATGTGGCCGGACAAACTCCTGGTGGGCCGGACTGGTGGGCCATGAAGATTACTATAGAAGATCATCTCTTGTATCCGGACAGGACTCCCGAATTCCTGTAATAGCAAGTTTAGGCTCGGGTGTAGATTTTCCTTCCTCTGCAAGATAATATGTACAAACCCTAGCCCCCCTGGTGTGTATATAAACCGGAGGGTTTAGTCCATAGAGGCTAATAGAGAATCATTCAATCCTCATAGGCTGAAACCTAGGGTTTTATCCTTTACGATCTCGAGGTAGATCAACTCTTGTACACATATTCATCCTTATTAATATAGCAGGAAGTAGGGTTTTACCTCGATCGAGAGGGCCTGAACCTGGGTAAACATCGTGTCCCCTGCCTCCTGTTAACATCAATCCTCAGACGCATAGTTCGGGACCCCCTACCTGAGATCCGCCGGTTTTGACACCGACATTGGTGCTTTCATTGAGAGTTCCACTATGTCATCGACGGAAGGTTTGATGGATCACGTTGTCAACTGCAACGACGACGTCGAGGGGATCTTCCCTCCCGGCCAACTCTTCGTGTTCGGCAGCTTCGCGCTTCGGGCCAACACTGAAGGCCACCTTGAGCAGATCGAGAGCTACGCCCATGTCCATCATGTCAGATTCCGTAGCCTGAACTACGTTGCCGACGTCCGTGGAGACTTGATCTTCGCCGGATTCGAGCCAGCGGCAACCCCTCTCTGCCACCACGATGATCATGACTTAGCTCTGTCATCGGATCAGGAAATAACACCTGCAACAGTTCTGGCCCTAGATCCAGAACGCATCGCGCCACCCGAAGATGGGAAGCTCAAACCCACCATGGGAGCCGCAGACTCTACGGTGATGGAGCCACACACAAAGCCAACTGATGGGGTCTGTGTTACCCGGAACCCCGGACTTAGCTCTGATATCTGATTCCGAACTGCGCGTAACTGCGTCCATCAAATCTAATCCGGCGCCTATCGCCGAATTCTGTGCTGCTGATATTTTCCAGCACACACCACTTGGCGACATGTTAAGGTCGTTGAGATCACTCTCCTTGGACGAGAATACACAGCCGCACTATATCCGGTTTGAACTGGAGGCTGATGAACAGTCGCGCTATACCCAAGGGGATGAAGAATTTCGTTCCCCACCCACCACCCACTTGGTAGCCACGGTTGAAGATCTAACCGACCTACTAGACTACGCTTCAGAATACTTCGACATGATGGACCTCGAAGCTGAAGCAGATGCAGATCAAAGCAGGCCCATAACAGGGCGGTGGAAAGCTACGTCTTCATACGACGTATATATGGTGGACATGCCCAAGGAGGCAGAAGGCAACGGTGAAAACAATCCGGTAGAGGATAAACCTGCCGAAGAACCTCCCAAGTGTCGGCGCCCAAAACGCCGAGCAAAATCCCGCAAAGGAAAGGACAACAACACCACAACTAATGATGGTGATATTCCGGAACAAGTCGAAGACCCCGCAGACCCAGCGGTAGAGCAGGTGGAGCGAGAGGACGGCGAATAGAGTCCAAAGCCGTAGTTCGATGACAGCGATGCCGAAGACGGTGACTATGAACCGATCTCCGAATAAGAGGTTAGCCTGGATGACGACGAATATACCGTCCCAGAAGAACCCTCCGAACAAAAACGCTTCCATCGGCGGATTATAGCCACCGCACGGAGCTTAAAAAAGCAGCAGAGACAGCTTCGAGCTGCACAAGACACGCTCAATGATAGATAGAATGAGGTGCTAGACACCAAACAGAGACATGGCTTTAATGGCCAAACCAAAGGCTATCCCAAGCGCAAGCTGCTGCCCGAATTCGACGACGAGGCTATTGCGCCCGTCCCATCGAAATATAACACCGCCGACAAGCCGGACCAACCACCTCGCAGACGAGACAGAGTCGCTAGCACTGGCGTAAACAAGCCCCCACTCCAGAAAGGAAAGGAGGATGCAGCCCAAGTCCGAAAGCATGATCTGCGTGAGGACCTAAACAAAAAATCCAGCAAGACCAGGTCTATATTCGGACCCAGACACCTTGGACAGGAAAAGTCGAGGACAATGGCAGCCCTAACTACACTCATGACTCGCTTTTGCGCGGGTGAGGATAGCTTTGTTAGCTTGTACCAGCACCAGCGACCTTGGAACATCTAAAGTCAGGGACGGCAATGGAAAGCCACAACGCAACAAAAACAAGCGTCAAAACAATCCTGGAAGCCCAGATGATACAGCGGTAAACGCCGGATTCAATGGCTCCAGACCCGGTCAACGAAAGAAGCCATTTAAAGGCAACAAAGACGATCCATCGAGTTTGGACAGAATATTAGACAGGCCCTGCCAAATCCATGGCACCCCAGAAAAACCTGCCAATCACACCAACCGTAACTGTTGGGTTTTCAAGCAGGCCGACAAGCTAAACGCCGAACACAAGGGGAAGGAGTCTCAGAGCGAAGACGAGGATGAACCTCGCCAGCCGAATATAGGGGGAGAGAAGAAATTTCCACCGGAGGTCAAAACAGTGAACATGATATATGCCACTCACATCCCAAAAAGGGAGCTGAAGGATCGAAGAAGGTGAGAGTGTCTAGAGGGGGGGTGATTAGACTACTCGACAAGATAAAAATTCTGTCTTTTATCAAGGACAGATTTTGGCAGTTTTTGCACAACACACAAGTCAAGTAGCACACTACACATGCAATTCTAGAGTATGGGCAGCGGAAAGTAAATTGCACAAGTAGTAAAGAGAAGTGGAGAAGATCAAACGCAATTTGGAGACGCAATGATTTTTCCCGTGGTTCCGATAGGTAGTGCTATCGTACATCCACGTTGATGGAGACTTCAACCCACGGAGGGTAACGGCTGCGCGAGTCCACGGAGGGCTCCACCCACGAAGGGTCCACGAAGAAGCAACCTTGTCTATTCCATCATGGCCTACGCCCACGGAGGGCTAGCCTTACTCGGGGTAGATCTTCACGAAGTAGGCGATCTCCTTGCCCTTACAAACTTCTTGGTTCAACTCCACATCTCGATGACGGAGGCTCCCAAGCGACACCTAACCAATCTAGGAGGCACCAACCTCCAAAAGGTAATAGATGTTGTAGATGATGATGAACTCCTTGCTCTTGTGCTTCAAATGATAATCTCCCCAACACTCAACTCTCCTCACTGATATGGCTGTGGTGGAAGAAAGGATTGAGTGGAAAGCAACTTGGGAAGGTTAGAAATCAAGTTTCATATGGTAGGAATGGAGCAACTTGATCTCAACACAAGGGTAGGTAGTTCTCTTCTCAGAAAGTGTAAGGTAGGAGTGGTAGTTCTTTCTGATGGCTCTCTCCACGAATGAAGAGGGGGTGGAGGGGTATATATAGCCTCCACACAAAATCCAACCGTTACACACATAATTGAGCAATCTCGGTGAGACCGAAGTGGAAACTCGGTCAGACCGAAAGTTCAAATATAGTGAACGTTGGGGTTTTCGGTGGGACCGAAAATACCATCTCGGTTTGTCCGATTTGAGCAAAGACAGGAACTTGCCAGTTTCGGTGAGACCGAAAATGCAATCTCGGTTAGACCGATTTTAGCCAAGACAGGAGCTTGCCAATTTCGGTGGGACCGATAATGCCATCTCGGTTATTCCGATTTGAGGACAGAAGGTTACAGAAGCTTGGCAGTCCATGTTTCGGTGAGACCGATCTCAAACTCGGAATGACCGATTTTTCTAGGGTTTGGCTTATGGCTGAGGTGGTTCATCTCGGTGGGACTGAGTTTGGAAAATCGGTTTGTCCGAGATTACTTATGAGTGTGTATAGTAGTGAAAGTTGCTGATAGTTAAAGGAGATATATCACTAAGCACTTGAGCAACCAGATCATCAACACAACCTCATCCCCTTTTAATAGTATTGGCTTTTCCTATGGACTCAATGTGATCTTGGATCACTAAACCAAAAATGGAGTCTTGAGCTTTTGCCAATGCTTGCCTTAGCATTTTGAGGGGTCCACTTCTTCAGTCCTTTTACCATAGCCAATGTGATTGGATTTCTTGAAACATACTTGATAAAGGCATTAGTCCAACCACAAAGTATGTTGTCATTAATTACCAAAACCACCCAGGGAGCAAATGTGCTTTCAATCTCCCCCTTTTTGGTAATTGATGGCAACACACTAAAATCACACTAAACAAGACATCGAAGCTTATTAAAAGAAAGACAGAATTATCACGAAAGCTTTGACAAGCATGTAGTACACAGGCTCCCCCTACAAGTGTGCAAGATTTTCATATATTATGGTTTTCGACTACCACAAGCACACAAGAGAGATAAGCAAGATGTGCTACATGCAGCTTGGCTATATGCATCAGAGCAGATGAAAAGAAGTGAGTGATAATGCATATGTGCATGGTGATTTCTTGCAAACAAGTATTTACAAGCAAGTCACCATCATGCACATTCTGCAAGATGCATATACTTACCTTGAGTTTCCTTGGCATTGTACCTGAAGGGATAAACTTGGGAAAATAAGGTTAGATAACACAAGAGTATTCCTTCAACCAACTGCAAGAACATCAAGAGTACCAAGCCAGGGATGACATGTATAAGGAGTGTCTCATATTGAGCACAGGCTTGAATCAGCAAACATGTCTCCGAAACTAAAAGATTTTCAATGAACTCTGAGAGATTTTGCTTTCCATAAAGATATCAATTGTGAAGATTCCTCTCCCTTTGAGTTCTCTCAGAACAGGGATGTGATGGAAACAGCAAAATCAAAAGAATGATGTCCAAGGTAAAACACGACAAAGCTTTGATGTGATTCTCTCCCCCTTAAGATAAGATTGCTTTTCTTCTCCCCCTAAGTCTTCTCTTCTCCCCCTACTCCCCCTAAGTCTTCTCCCCCTTTGACATCAAGTGCCGAAAAGGACAGCAAACTAGGAAGGTTAGGAAAGATGGAAAGAAAGAGGTGGGATCCTTAAGAATCACAACAGGGCAAATAAGAACATTCATAAAGAAACAATGAGTGGAGCTGCAGGAGATGATATCCTGGAGGAAATAAATCAGTGACACCGAATTGAGTTAGGGTAGACCCTTTTCGGTTAGACCGAAATAAATAAATCGGTGACGCCGAGTTTAATTCCAAGGAAATACAGAGATAATTCAGCTCACTTTGCGAGGAATGTTTCAAAAGATTTGTAATGAATTTGTGAAAGATTTTCGGGGAAATGATCAGAGCCAGAAGGATATTCAAAGAAACATAAGAATAGAAATAAAAAGATTCCTAGATAAAGTTTTTTTTAGAGAAAGCTCAATGAGAGAACATAAGAGAAAACAGAAAGACTCCAAAAGCATATGTACTTCATCTAGATAAAGGTCGGCGACAAGGTCACCTATGTTTGAGTATATTGACTTAGGAGTCAAATGAAGACATTTGATCATAGGTCATACTCATCATTTAAGCTCAAAATGGGGTTGCCATTTTTCGATTAAGCATTTGATGTGATCACATCTTATGAAGCTGCTTGTACTCATGACTTTGAGTAAAGCTCCTTAAAGATGTGAAGAACATACCTTGGGCTTGTTGATGCTTTGCTCATGTAGGTAAACTTGATGTAGGTGCTCATTGAATGTGAAGTTGGAGCGCCATTTCTACTTGTGTAGTTCATCTTCCTACATGGGTTAGGCAAGCAAGGAAATACTCGAGGATATCCAAGATGACAAGAGTGAAATACTAGATGTATAAGATGTCAAAAAAGGATATGTGGAATTTTGTTCCTTGAACTCAACATCCCAAAGGGCTAGATACTTGGTTAATGACAAGATTACTCATGATTTGAGTGTGTGGTAATCTTGTGGAATGTAGATCATCCAAGTACCTGCAAGGAGTTAGATGCAATACAAGGAGGCAAATGTGTCCGAGACATATGATCACCATCATAAGAGAAATATCAAGGATTAGTCAAGAGGGCTCATGCCTTGCATGCATCAATGGAGTTATCACTCCAAGTTTGAAGCACCAATGATGTTCAACTCACTCCTTAAGCGACAAAACACTTTCTCATCAAGAGGTTTTGTAAAGATATCAGCAAGTTGTTTGTCAGTACGAACATGCTTAAGATTAATGTCACCCTTGGCAATATGATCACGAATAAAATGGTGACGAACTTCAATATGCTTTGTTCGAGAGTGTTGCACTGGATTGTGTCCAATTTTAATTGCACTCTCATTGTCACAAAGCAAGGGAACATGTCTCACATGTATCCCATAATCTTTAAGCGTTTGTGTCATCCATAGCAATTGAGCACAACACGAACCAGCAACAATATATTCCGCTTCGGCAGTGGATAATGATACCGAATTTTGTTTCTTGGAGGACCAAGATACAAGGGATTGACCAAGGAATTGACACGTACCCGAAGTTGACTTTCTATCAACCTTGTCACCGGCATAGTCCGAGTCGGAATAGCCAACAAGGTCGAAAGAGGCCCTCTTAGGATACCAAATGCCAAAGTTTGGTGTGTGTATCAAATATCTCACTATCCTTTTCACAGCTTTAAGATGACATTCTTTAGGGGCTGCTTGATATCGCGCACACATGCATACACTCAACATTATGTCAGGACGAGAAGCACAAAGATATAGTAGAGAACCAATCATAGAACGGTAAACCCTTTGATCAACGGGTTCTCCATCTTTTGTCAAGTCATTATGTCCACTTGTAGGCATGGGGGTACTCATACCTTTGCTTTCTTGCATGTTGAACTTCTTGAAGAGATCCTTGGTGTACTTTGTTTGTGAGACAAAGGTACCCTCCTTAGATTGCTTGATTTGCAACCCAAGGAAGAATTTGAGTTCACTCATCATGGACATCTCATACTTCTCCGACATGAGCTGTCCAAACTTCTTGCTAAAATGGGGGTTAGTTGAACCAAAGATAATATCATCAACATATATTTGGCACACAAATAGTTCACCATTAACCCTTTTTGTAAACAGCGTTGAGTCTATCTTTCCAATCTCAAAGCCTTTTTCAAGAAGAAAGCTAGTTAAGCATTTGTACCAAGCTCTAGGAGCTTGTTTAAGACCATAAAGAGCTTTGTGCAACTTGTAAACATGATTAGGCTTTTTGGGATTCACAAATCCGGGAGGTTGTTTCACAAATACTTCCTCCTCAATTTCACCATTTAGGAAAGCACTTTTGATGTCCATTTGATAGAGAGTAATATCATGGTGATTGGCATAAGCAAGAAGAATGCGAATGGACTCAAGTCTAGCAACGGGGGCATAGGTCTCACCATAGTCCATACCTTCGACTTGTGTGTAACCTTGAGCTACGAGACGAGCCTTGTTGCGGATGACTTGTCCATCTTCATCTTGCTTGTTCCGAAACACCCATTTGGTTCCAATGATGTTTTGATCATCCTTGGGCTTCTCTACCAAAGTCCATACCTTGTTCCTCTCGAAGTTGTGTAGTTCTTCGTGCATAGCGTTCACCCAATCCGGGTCTTCAAGTGCTTCTTCTACCTTCATAGGTTCAATACTAGAGATAAATGAGTAATGCTCACAAAAGTTAGCTACGCGAGTTTTAGAGCGAGTAATTCTCCCGGAGTTGATGTCGTTCATCATTTGTTCCACGGGATGATTCTTCTTGACTCTTGCTCGAACTCGGGATAGCTTTTGTTGATGTTGTGGCTGAGCTTCCTCATCATCTTCATCTTCCTCTTCTTCTTCTTCATTGTTGTTGGTGTTGTCTTGAGGCGATGGAGAAGGAGGTTGTGGTGGATCTTCTTGTTGCACTTCCTCATCTTGGTGAGTTCCACTTGTGGAGGCCTCCATGTTGCCTTGAGGTTCATCTCGCCGTGAGGTAGGTGGCTCCACATATGTAGATGAGGTACTCTCCTTCACTTCCATGGGACGGATCTTTCCAATAGATAAGTCTTGGATAGCTTCCGATGGGTCCTTGTCTCCTACATCAATAGGCATTTGCTCTACTTGCGAGCCATTAGATCCATCAAACTTCACGTCTACCGTCTCTTCAACCTTTCGGGTGAAATTATTGTAGACACGGTAGGTGTGGGAGTTTGATCCATAACCAAGGAGAAAGCCTTCATGAGATTTAGGAGCAAATTTAGACCGACGATGCTTATCAAGGATATAGCATTTTGAACCAAAGACACGAAAGTATCCCACTTGGGGTTTGTTACCGGTGAGGAGCTCGTATGATGTCTTGCCGAGGAGCTTATGAAGATAAAGCCTGTTGATAGCATGACAAGCTGTCTCGACCGCTTCTCCCCAAAAATGCTTCGGTGTCTTGTATTCATTAAGCATCGTTCTTGCCATCTCTATGAGCGTTCGGTTCTTCCTCTCAACAACTCCATTTTGTTGAGGAGTGTACGTAGCCGAGAACTCATGTAGAATCCCTTCCTCATCGAGAAAAGAGTCTACATTGGCGTTCTTGAACTCCGTTCCATTGTCACTCCGAACTTTCTTGATATTCACCTCAAATTGATTTTGGGCCTTTTTGGCAAAGGTCTTGAAGATTCTCTGAACCTGCGATTTATCATCAAGGAAAAATACCCACGTAAATCTGGAATAATCATCAACTATAACTAGACCAAAGGAGTTACCACCAAGGCTTTTGTAAGCATTGGGACCGAAGAGATCCATATGAAGAAGCTCAAGCGGTCTCCTTGTGGTCATGATGTTTTTCACGGGATGACTTCCACCTACTTGTTTTCCTGCTTGACAAGCACTACAAAGTCTATCTTTGTCAAAGAGAACATCCTTAACACCAAGAATATGATCACCTTTGATTAGCTTGTCTAGATTACGCATACCAACATGTCCTAGCCTTCTATGCCATAACCAACCTTTAGAGGATTTAGCAATGAAACAAGCTCTAGGTTGGGCTTTCTTAGTGAAATCAACAATGTATAGATCACCTCTGCGGATACCAGTAAATGCCATGTTTTGATTGTCACGACGAAAGACTTGGCAATCTACTTTGGTGAATAGCACATTGAATCCAAAGTCAGCTAATCTAGACACGAAAAGTAAATTGTATCCAAGAGATTCTACAAGCATGACATTTTGAATAGAGCTATCATGAGATATGGCCACCTTACCGAGGCCAAGTACCTTACCCTTGGAGTTGTCTCCAAAAGTCACATACTTGCGTGGACCATCGTTCTTTGCAAGCTCTCGAAACATGTCTTTGTCTCCGGTCATGTGATCGGTGCATCCACTATCAAGAATCCACTCTTTTCCGCCGGACATGTAGTCTCTCAGATTTGCCATAAGATTGAGACTCTTCATGACCTTGTCTAGCTTGGCGTCCGAATCGAAGTAATCATCATCATGCTCATGTTCATCATCATATTGACCCATAGATTGTTCATCATCAACACCTAGGTTAATTTGATAAGTACTTGCATTAGTTTTGTCAATGTGACAATAATCTTCGGAATGCAATGCAAGAGCATTTCTAATTAAAACATTGATAAGAACGGGATCACCCTTCTTTTTCATAAGATCACGAAGCTCAAAGAAGCATTTATCAAAGTTAGGATCATTGGGGTGCATCTTATCAAATTCAATAGTCTTGTATAGAATTTTATCAAGACCTCTCATAGAGTAGTCCGGATAAAGTTCTTCCAAGAACTTCCATATAGCATAGGCACACTCAAAGTTTGTAACAAGCTTAAGCAAATCATCGGGTAACCCTCTAATGATAAGATTTACAGTTCTAAGGTTACAAAGCAAATCAAGCTCTTCATCCATGGTAGGGTGCAAGGGATCAAATGGAGGCACATAGGGGTTCTCAATATATTTTCACAAATTGTACTTCTTAAAGATACTAAGCATTTCAAACCTCCATGAGTTATATGACTCTCCATTAAGAATAGGCACTCTATGGCTAATACTCCCAAACGTAGACACGTCCATGTTCCTCCAATGGTGTGTAAACCAAAGCAATGGAGACCAAGGCTCTGATACCGATTGAGGGATCGAAGAAGGTGAGAGTGTCTAGAGGGGGGGTGATTAGACTACTCGACAAGATAAAAATTCTGTCTTTTATCAAGGACAGATTTTGGCAGTTTTTGCACAACACACAAGTCAAGTAGCACACTACACATGCAATTCTAGAGTATGGGCAGCGGAAAGTAAATTGCACAAGTAGTAAAGAGAAGTGGAGAAGATCAAACGCAATTTGGAGACGCAATGATTTTTCCCGTGGTTCCGATAGGTAGTGCTATCGTACATCCACGTTGATGGAGACTTCAACCCACGGAGGGTAACGGCTGCGCGAGTCCACGGAGGGCTCCACCCACGAAGGGTCCACGAAGAAGCAACCTTGTCTATTCCATCATGGCCTACGCCCACGGAGGGCTAGCCTTACTCGGGGTAGATCTTCACGAAGTAGGCGATCTCCTTGCCCTTACAAACTTCTTGGTTCAACTCCACAACTCGATGACGGAGGCTCCCAAGCGACACCTAACCAATCTAGGAGGCACCACCCTCCAAAAGGTAATAGATGTTGTAGATGATGATGAACTCCTTGCTCTTGTGCTTCAAATGATAATCTCCCCAACACTCAACTCTCCTCACTGATATGGCTGTGGTGGAAGAAAGGATTGAGTGGAAAGCAACTTGGGAAGGTTAGAAATCAAGTTTCATATGGTAGGAATGGAGCAACTTGATCTCAACACAAGGGTAGGTAGTTCTCTTCTCAGAAAGTGTAAGGTAGGAGTGGTAGTTCTTTCTGATGGCTCTCTCCACGAATGAAGAGGGGGTGGAGGGGTATATATAGCCTCCACACAAAATCCAACCGTTACACACATAATTGAGCAATCTCGGTGAGACCGAAGTGGAAACTCGGTCAGACCGAAAGTTCAAATATAGTGAACGTTGGGGTTTTCGGTGGGACCAAAAATACCATCTCGGTTTGTCCGATTTGAGCAAAGATAGGAACTTGCCAGTTTCGGTGAGACCGAAAATGCAATCTCGGTTAGACCGATTTTAGCCAAGACAGGAGCTTGCCAATTTCGGTGAGACCGATAATGCCATCTCGGTTATTCCGATTTGAGGACAGAAGGTTACAGAAGCTTGGCAGTCCATGTTTCGGTGAGACCGATCTCAAACTCGGAATGACCGATTTTTCTAGGGTTTGGCTTATGGCTGAGGTGGTTCATCTCGGTGGGACTGAGTTTGGAAAATCGGTTTGTCCGAGATTACTTATGAGTGTGTATAGTAGTGAAAGTTGCTGATAGTTAAAGGAGATATATCACTAAGCACTTGAGCAACCAGATCATCAACACAACCTCATCCCCTTTTAATAGTATTGGCTTTTCCTATGGACTCAATGTGATCTTGGATCACTAAACCAAAAATGGAGTCTTGAGCTTTTGCCAATGCTTGCCTTAGCATTTTGAGGGGTCCACTTCTTCAGTCCTTTTACCATAGCCAATGTGATTGGATTTCCTGAAACATACTTGATAAAGGCATTAGTCCAACCACAAAGTATGTTGTCATTAATTACCAAAACCACCCAGGGAGCAAATGTGCTTTCAGGAGCGCAAACGCGCACTCCGCGATGTCTATGCCGTTGAGCCTGTCGCCCCAAAATTCAACCCATGGTGAGCCTGTCCGATCACTTTCGATCGCAGGGATCATCCGACTAGTATTTGGCACGGGGGGTCGGCTGCCTTAGTGCTCGACCCAATATAGATGGATACCATCTAACCCGAGTCCTTATGGACGGCGGTAGTAGTCTCAATCTGATATATCAGGACATTGTCCGCAAGATGGGGCTCAACCCATCAAGAATCAAGCCAAGCATCACGACCTTTAAAGGAGTGATACCGGGCGTTGAAGCTCACTACACAGGCTCCTTAACATTGGAGGTTGTATTCGGTTCTCCTGACAACTTTCGAAGCGAAGAACTGATCTTCGACATAGCTCCATTACGAAGTGGCTATCACGCCCTACTCGGAAGGACGGCCTTCGCCCGCTTTAATGCAGTCCCACATTATGCCTATTTAAAGCTCAAGATGCCTGGACCACGTGGTGTTATCACGGTCAACGGAAATATGGAGCGCTCTCTCCATACGAAGGAAGATACTGCGGCCTTAGCAGCCGAGGTACAATGCGGCCTATTCAAGCCAGATAATGTAGCAATAGCAGACACATCTAAACGTGTCCGGCACAAGCCTCAGTGTGGCAGCTCAGATGAACCTGAGCAAGATTGACGGCTATGCCCCCGTCGACCGCCCCACAAGGTGATAGCATATGTGCCTCGAGTACATAATTACGCCCTAAAAATTCCTTGGCGGCGACGAGGGGCACCCGCATACTGTCCGTAGTTCGGCTAGACCCTCTTCGTACCTTAAACTTATCTTATCTTGGTTCATTAAAACGAACCTGACTTACTTTGGCCATACTGGATTGACTTCTTCGGTTTCAGTTTTTTTTTCTTTTTTTTTTCTACAGATGGCCATCATACTCATACCTTCAAGGACACATTACAGAGGAGAAAATGGCGCAGGCGTGAAGCAGGGACCCGCATTAAGGTTTCTTTTTAGATTAAGACCCTGTGTAAACCTTTTTGTATTTCTTGTTATATACCTTTTTGGCATGTAAAATGTCCAAAAAAGGTCGTCGGCATTATCTGTAAAGTTTGCGGCTCGCCGTACTATAGAGGGATATTAATAGAACAATTTTACTCATATCATATCCAGAGTTTTATTCACTCACCATGGAATGTTCTCTTCTTGCATCAGATTACCATATGTGCCTTGTCAATAAAGGGTCATTACCAGGGGCTGTCTTCAGCCCTGGTATATGTTGAAAAGACTGAACACCTATAGGGAGTGTTCGGCGTCCTCGATGTTTGCATTATATGCATCAGTTCCGAATCATGTCTTCGATCAATAGTTGGGTTGCCCGGCTCCTATGCTTACCCTTACGTTTCTGATTGTTCGGCTAGGGTGTAAAGGGAGAACTACTGCGATAGTACTTCTGGCTAGTCCGGTCAAGTACCTCAGTAGAGAAAGCCGAAAACTGACTGTCATGATAAGCGAGAACCTGGTCTGCATTCCGGTGACTTAGTGTTATACTATGATCAATAGAGATCTACCCCATATTATATGAAGGGTTGGTTTTTCGCCCAGCCAAGTGCAACTGGATACTTCATCCGCACTAGGGGCTAGTACCTAGCCCCACTTGTCAAACTCCTAAGACTAAGTGAAAGAAAGAACGCTGCATAGTCTGATTGCCTGGTTCGCTCCGCATACACATCCTATATGGACCAAGACGTTGGATAAAGTGTGTATTTGCATATGACCGAACACCCCGGTACTATGGACCTGGGGGCTGAAGCCGATGACTAGAAACTTTCAGATTTAAGATAAACAGTCACACAGGAGGAAAAAAGACGCTGATATGATAAATAGCGCAAAAGTTATATACACTGGATTCACAAGCATAGTCTTTATATCTGGATACAATTAATCGAAAACAACATATTTCGAACACTGGCCATCTATAAGGCGAGCGCCCTTGATGACGTCCTCGAAGTACTTCTCCGGCTTGCGGTGCTCCTTGCCTGCGGGCGGGCCTGCAGTTGCTATATGCACTGCGTTCATCTTCGCCTAATGCACTTTGACGCGTGTGAAGGCCATCCGAGCCCCTTCTATGCAAGCCGACCGCGTTAAAGTGTCGACCCGCGGGCTCGCCTCAACGAGCCGATTCACCAACCCGAAGTAACTACTTGGAATTGGCTCAGCGGGCCATAGCCGAACTATCAAGTCCTTCATGGCCGAACTCGCTATATTGTGCAGCTCGAACTGTGACCAAAACAGCTTCTCCGTGTGATTCCCCTCCACGGCACGGAAATACTGGGCGGCGTCTGCGCTGCTCCTTGGAAGATCAGCAAACATTCCTGGAGAACTCCACAATCGTGTCAGCCCAATATACCTCCGCCCTCCGAAGATGCTCTATAAGAGAAATATCTTACCAGATGCTATCTGTCGTGCCTGCTCGATCTCTTGACGAGCATTTGATCACCTCGCCTCGTGCGTCCTGGGCAGACTTTACTACCGCAGACAGCTCGGTCGCCTGTTCCGAAGCCGTCTTCTCCGATGCCTCACACTTACGGATGTCATCTTCAAGCTCGACCTCGACTTCGGACACCCGAGACTTGTGCTTCTCGCACTCCGCCTATTCGGCCTCTAAATCAGCAACCGCTCTATCAGCGGCCGCCTTGTTTGCCTTGGCCTCCTCCTTGGCCCTGGCAACCTCGCCCTTGAGGGCCTCAAGCTCAGCGGCGCCAACTGTGTAATACAGAATACAATGTTAGAGTTTGTACTCATACTTAATAACTTAAGTCTTATTGACATTTAAATAAAAATCCGCATACCTTGCGTTTCATCAAAATGCCGGTTGATGCGGTCGAGGTCCACATTGGCCACCTCGAGCTTCCAATTTAGTTCGGCGAACTCTGCGTCTCACGTAGTCGCCGTAACTAAAGAAGCCTGCACAACAGTTCAGCTCTGTAAGTATGCTACTCTATGGATACTTCGTCCGATTCTTTTCGGAATCACACAAAGCATCAAGGGCTATTGGCTATATATGTGCACTTAAAACAAATAAAACTTCTTAAAAAGCATTACATGGCTTACCTCAAAGCCTGTTAAAAGGCTGTTCAAGGCTTCATTCAGTCCGCCCTTGACGGACTGAATCTTCTTCATCACCGCACCCATCACGGTGCGGTGTTCTTCAATGACGACAACACTTTGCAGTGCTCCCTCCATAGAATCCAGCGCCTCCGGATTGACTCCGGGCGCTGCCATATCCTCCTTCACTTGAGGAGCGGGATCTTCAAACCTCGGAGCCACGCTAGGCTCCGGAACGGTGTTCAGTGGGACCCCAGATCGTTCGGGCCCCTCATCTTCGATCTCCATGGGGGCTGTTTCCCCATGGTCAGCGGCCGCCGAGGTATTACCCTCGGCCACCCTGTCTCCTGTCCCTCCCTCATCTCCTTGGGCGGAGAGAATCCGCTGGGACGACACCTTGGTGTCCCCGCCGATTACGGGCGATGGAGCCCGGACTGGCGGGTCACTCTCCGTCTCCCCAGGCGCCAGAGAGTTCCCCTCCGATGATGTAACATCGGGGTCTGCACCGGGAGGGCTGTAGGTCAGCAGGATAAAAATATTAAGTAGGTATCATAAATACTGAATAAACAAAGGTGAAATGGTCAATCCGGACAGGCTTACGATCCGGCCGGGTTTTTTTACCCTGGGCTTCACCATGAAGCTGTGTTCGGATGAATCTGAACTGTCTCCGAGCTTCAGCTTCCTCTTCCTCCGAGGCACAGCTGCGCTCACGTCAGCAACGGCCCCCTCTTCACCCCCTGCCTTGCGCGGGAGGTACATCTTCTTCCTCCTCTTCCACCTCATCATCTTCCTCCGCCTCGTCGGAGGAAAGAATATGGAGGTCCTCGAGCTGCTTGCCCGCGGGACGGGGGCTGTTTCCAACCCCCTTGCCCTTCGTCTTCTTGGGCTTCTTAGTCGGCGACTTGTATGGCGCCGGAACCAGCATTGCCATCAGTAGAGGCAATGCTGGGTCTTCGGGCAGAGGTGCGAGACACTTGATCCGGGTTGCCTTCTTCGTCCAAGCCTGTATATCACATAAAAGTTCCAACTCCTATTATCATTCAGTAATAGGAAAGGACAAGTGTTCGGCACAGATCATTATTACCTCAGTGGCGGAAACTTCAGTACTGAAGCCCACATCCTCATTCTCTTCGGGCCATTCCTCCTGGCTCTTAAAGAGGTGCTTCCAGATCTCTTTGTGCGTGGAGCCGAAGAGATGCTTTAGCAGCTAGTCTCCTGCCAGATTGAACTACCATAAGGAGGAATCCCGGCTTTGGCAAGGGAGAACAAACCGGTTTAGCATCACCTGGACCACGGAGGAGAGCAGGTGCCCCTTGGAGATCACACCCGACACATGGCCCACGAGAGTCGTCACCTCAGTGGGCGACCCCCAGTTCAGACCCTTTTTGGTTCAGGAGGTTAGCCTCTTTGGGGGTCCAGATCTGAAAGCAGGCTCCGCCGCCCAGTTCATGTCGCGGGGCTCGGTGATATAGAACCACTCTTGCCGCCAGACTTTGTTCGCCTCCACGATTGAGCCTTTGGGACAAGTTGCGTTCGGGAGCTTACTAATCATAGCGCCCCCGCACTCTGCGTGTTCCCCGTTCACCACCTTCGGCTTCACGTTGAAGGTCTTAAGCCACATGCCGAAGTGTGGGGGGACGCGGGGAAAAGCTTCACACATCACTATGAATGCGGATATGTGAAGGATTGAGTTCGGAGCTACATCGTGGAAATCTATCCCATAGAAAAACAAAAGACCCCAAATGAATGGGTGGAGTGGAAACCCTAGCCCCCTAACAAATGAGAGGTGAATACTACCCTCTCGCCCGCCTTTGGGACGGGAGTCACCTGGCCCTTAGGGGGGACTCGGTCTGCGATATCGTCGACGAGATACCCCACACTCCGTAGATCCTTCACGGTCTTTTCGGTGACCGTAGAAGCCTCCCACTGGCCTCTGGCACCGGATCCAGGCATTGCTGCGAAGGGGAGTAGTGGTTGAGGAACGAGGAGTTGTGGGAGCATGAGATGAGAGTACGTGGGCAAGGGAGATTGGAGAGCTCGAGCTTGAGGAAGGCGTGGGGTTGGTGAAAGGGATTGGTGTCCTCTTATAACATTGCGAATACAGAGCATCCCCCCCACCTTAGCCATAAAACTCGCCGGTTCCCAAAGCAGTCGTGTGTAATGCATGGCGTGGGTGCTCACGTCACATAATGAGAATCCCACAATAAGCGGGCATGATCTGTATTCTGACGGGACGTGTCAATGAGGATATGCCTCGAAACGCGAAACTAGGACCAAATAAAACGGTTCGATGTGTTAGTCGGTTGGATGTGACATTTCACCCAAAAAGTTGTTAGTAAAGACACATTATTCGTTTTCTTTAAAAGCCTTGCCTTCGAGGCTAAGGGTTGTACTAATCTTGCAGAGCCGAACACAATCCATCAATTTGCAGAAGATATATTCGGGAGGAGGAACCTGCCTTGCAATGCCGAAGACAATACGGAAGCCGAACTCGTCGTCATTGAAGACAGGTTCAGGGGCTACTGAGGGAGTCCTGGATCGAGGGGTCCTCATGTGGCCGGACAAACTCCTGGTGGGCCATGAAGATTACTATAGACAACGATCATCTCTCGTATCCGGATAGGACTCCTGAATTCTTGTAATAACAAGTTTAGGCTCGGGTGTAGATTTTCCTTCCTCTGCAGGATGATATGTACAAACCCTAGGCCCCTTCGGTGTGTATATAAACCGGAGGGTTTAGTCCGTAGAGGCTAATAGAGAATCATTCAATCCTCATAGGCTAAAACTTAGGGTTTTAGCCTTTACGATCTCAAGGTAGATGAACTCTTGTACACATATTCATCCATATTAATATAGTAGGCAGTATGGTTTTACCTCAATCGAGAGGGCCTGAATCTGGGTAAACATCGTGTCCCCTGCCTCCTGTTAACATCAATCCTCAGATGCATAGTTCGGGACCCCCTACCCGAGAACCGTCGGTTTTGACACCGACAGACCCCCTACCCGAGATCTTCCGGTTTTGACACCGACATTGGTGCTTTCATTGAGAGTTCCACTATGTCGTCGACGGAAGGATCAATGGCTTGATTCGTCACCAACAACGATGCCACCACCGAGGGAGTTTTTCTCCCCAGCCAGCTCTTCGTGTTTGGCGGCTTCGTGCTTTGTGCCAATGTTGAAGGCCACCTCGAGCAGGTTGACAACTATGCCCATGGTCATCAGATCGGGTTTGGAAGCTTAAACTACATTGCTGACGTCCGCGGAGATTTGATCTTCAACAGATTCTCACCCATGGCAGCTGCTCCCTGCCACCACGATGAACATGACCTAGATCGGTCATTTTCATGGGGCATCCAGCCACGCACGTCATCCCTGCTCAATTCGTGAAGGCCGGCCCGGATCGGTATCCTTTCTTCGTCGATTACTTCTATTGTGGCTTCTATCCCCCTTTCTCCGATTTCTTCAATGACATCATGCACACCTACGGCTTCCATCTCCTCAATTTAACGCCGAATGCCGTGGCGTGCATGGCTTTCTTCATCCACCTTTGTGAGGGTTTCGCCGGGGTGGTTCCCAGCACGGCGCTCTTCTGCCACTATTTCTTCCCTCGCATCCAGGGGGATGCCAACTCCGGCTGCGTCACCTAGATCTCATGGACCCAGGAGAAGGGCACGTATCCAGATGGCGCGCAGAAGGAGAGATGGGACGAGTGGAGGAGCCGGTGGGTGTGGATAAAGGAGGAAGACCCACCGGAGTTCTGTCGAGTTCATCAAAGACCATCGGTCGGCCAGAAGGACTGGGGGTATGTTGATGCTAATGACAAGAAGCTCTCGATCGCCAACACCAGGATCCACCGCCTTGCCTAGGCCGGGCTCACCCTCGAGATGATCGGGGCTGATTTCATCTGCCGCCGAATCACGCCGCTGCATAACAAGGGGAGGCCGGCTTGGCTCTTGCAGAACACGGGCGACGTCATGAGGCTCCGCCCCAACCTGAAGCACAACTTCACAGTGATGGAGCACGCCCATCTCTGCTAGAGGCTCTTCCAGCTCGACATGGACAGCGACGGCAGGACCGAGAGGACCGTCAAGGCCGCCAAGACCGGCAAGACCGTCAAGGGGCCCTTATTTGGGTTGCCGGTGGGAGTGGTCCCGCTAAGCAATAACTCTCGCCAGTCCGACATCATTGCCATGATGCCAGATTTTAATGCGCATGGCCTTGACTCGTCTTGGGTCGAGCCGTCGGCAAATCAGGTGCAGGACTTATTCGATACTTTGTCAGAGAAGCGCATCGCGACGAGCCGGTGCTCGTCCATGACACCACCCAGGCGGAACTCAATTACATTGCCGCCAGGGCGGCGGAGGTGGCGCTTGCCTTGGAGGCCGGCAGCGCCGGCCACGTGGAGGACAATGCCAACATGGCTGCTGAAGAGAAGGAGCTCCCCGAGTGGGCGAAGTTTACCGTGGAGGCCAGCCGCGCGGGCGCCGGCGCCTACGCTCCCCTTGTCGAGGACGTGGTCGAGGAGTCGACCGACGAGGAGGCCGAGGCTGTCGACCCTCCCGCCATGATGAGGCGGCGGGTCCGGCCCAGCAGCATTGTGCAGCGGCAACAGCCCCCAGAGCCGCGGCGGCAATAGCCCTCGGAGCAGCTCGTGTGTGAGACGAGGTTAATGGTGGCCGCGGTGGAGAGGAAGGCGGGGAGGACCGCGGTGGTGAAGAGGACGGCGGCCGCCTCCTCTTCGTCCAGGCGTGGCCGGACCCCATCTCCTTCTCCCCCTCCCGCAGACGTCACTATGGACTCGACTTTGACCTTGGGTCTCTTAGCCCAAGGATAAAAAGGAGGAAACCAGAGGAGGAGGATACGTAGGACGAGTAAGCACCTCGCCCCTCGCATTATCTCCTGGTTCCATTTCTGCATTATCTCTCTCTGATCCAATGCTATCTCTGTAGGGATACAGAGACGCTGGCCCAGAGGGCGGCAAAGAGGGCCAGGGTGTCGTCCACTGACAAGCCCCCGACGGGTACTTCAGGCATGCCGCTGGTGGTGGAGAGCAGCCCAGACAACAGCCCCCGGCATAAGTTCACTACTCACTCTTCCATGGACGAACACTGGGGCATGAATTACCGATGCTGACCTTGTCGGCTTTGTAGGTGGGGACCGGTAGCAGGAGGGCCACTTCCAACACGCCGCCCCCTTCAACTACACCGCCCCGAGGGGTGTCTCCGGCAAGGGCACCGACCATCGAGCCCGCGCCCATGGAGGAGGAGGAGAGGAACTTGGGTGCCAGTGGCTTTTCCCCGGCGACGATCATTGGCGAGGGGAGCGTCACTCCTTCCCAGCCTAGTATGGATGATCCGCTATTCTTTTCTCCAAGTTGAGTCTTGACCTTGGGGACCACCTCACTTTTTCTTTTGACTTTTAGACCCTCCCTTGACGGACCGGGTGGATGTTGAGCCCACCGTCGAGGAGGTTGCCAAAGACGCCGAGGCTGAGGCCGACAGGATTGCTGCCGAGGAGGCCGCCAAGGCCACCACGGAGGAGGCGGCCCAAGGGTCTGCCGGAGGGACCGGCAATGCCAGCACCGAGGAGGCCGACAACGTGCCCGTCGAAGGGACCGGCGAGGCTGCTGCCGAGGAGGCCGGCAAGGCCGCCGCCGAGGACTAGCCTTCCTCCTCCGCCGCCTCTAGCTCGGGTCGTTACCTGAAGGTGAGCGATGACTTGTTCGTCCACCTCCCCTGGATGGCAAGCAGCAGGGCGTTAACCGAGGGGGAGGTGTTTGATGATGAGGCGCTCGCCGCCACTGGTCTTGAGGTCATTGACGAGCCGGGCGCTGGCGGCGATGGTTCTCAAGAGGAGCAACTTCTTTGGGCCATGAGCGCTAGCTTCCAGAAGCTCCAGGTACTTTACCGCGCCCACCTGGACAAGGCAAAGTCCAGGTCGGCAGTGGTGGATAAGGCGGAGGACGACTTCCAGGAGCACGTTGCCCATACAAAAGTCTGGTTTGACGAGGCCCAGAGTGATTTGAGGGCTTCCCAGGAAAAGCTGGACGAGCGCGCCCGAGACCTCATGCTGGCGCAGTCCGATTTTGAGAAGGCCCAGGAGGCCCGAACAAGCGGGTCCTGGGGCTGACAACAGAGAGGGACACGATCCATGCTACCTTGATGGATGCGCAGTCCGAGGTCCTCGGCAAGGACGAACAACTCTCCACGGCCCAGGATTCCATCAAAGATCTGAAGCTGGAATTGGAGGGCCTCAAGGGGATGCTCACAAAGGCCAAAGCTCGGGCGGAGACTCTGAACAAGGGCCTGGAGGAGGAGAAGCGGCTGTGGAAGGATGACGCCGCTGGCTATGCAGAGTACGTAAAGGGTGAGAACCTCTAGATCAGCCGCCTTGTTGCTGTCGTGGGGGAACTCACTGCGCAGCTGGCCACCATGGGCATGCCAAGCTTCAGGTTCTCCCGGGAGGTGAACCTCTCCATCCACGCCAGCTTGACCATGTTCTTCGAACGCGTTCTTGAGGCTCTAGGAAAGCTCCACTCTGACTGGGCGGCTTGTCTAGCCAACGAATCCCGGAGGCTCTGCCAGGGCGCCCTGACTTTGGTCCTCACCAAGGTGGCCTACTGGAACCCCGACCTCGACTTTGATGCCGCGTTGGATAGCTTGCCAGATG
The DNA here is from genome assembly GCA_902687465.1 of Secale cereale. Taxonomy (NCBI): domain Eukaryota; kingdom Viridiplantae; phylum Streptophyta; class Magnoliopsida; order Poales; family Poaceae; genus Secale; species Secale cereale. Next base: position 520,144,012 of record LR738715.1, on the reverse strand, counting down.
ATGTAGATCTCACGATGCTCAAGGAGCATATCAAGCCCATCATCGATTGCGTCGATGGAATTCAGAGGATAAGGGCCAGCGTCGGGATTAGGCACCCCGTTTCTTGTTGCCGCTGCAGGTTCACAACCGAGATAGTTTTTATCTTTAGTCAGAACCGCATCAACGATTTATGTAATATAACTCTGCAGTATTTTGTAGTGATGCATGTTATTTTCCTGTTTGATCCTTCTCTGTATGTCTACCCTATGCTTAATTGGGTGGGCTTGCCGATGCGTAAACCCAGGACGCGGCTCTTTGAGGACGAATCCTCAATAGCCTGCCGGGTGTGCTTGCTGCTGGGAAAACCACCTTACTGTTCTCAGCGCGGACGTTTGAACTGTCAAGCAGACTCGAAACATGACAAAAGCGTTCCTAGTAACGGAAAGGCTTCCCTGCCGTTCTCGACGCTGCCACTCGAACTGTTGAGCAGACTCGAAACAGGGCGCGGGCTTTTCCAATAGTGGAAGGGCCCCATTGCATACAGGTTTATCATACAGAGAGGAAGATCTCCAAGGAGAAACACTTTATGTGAAAAGGAATTACTCAAAGTCTTGCGTGACTTATCTTTTTTGTCGTCGCGTGGGCGTCCATCGTACTCGCTGATGATGCCCCGCACTTGGTCATTTCCTTCTTGGGAAATCAAGGCAATGAAGAATTGCTATACTAACTGCTAGACCAGATTTTCACAACTACGCCCCTACCTGGCGCGCTAAAGATGTCGGGACGAAACGACGCATATGTGATCACTGGAATCCCTTCTATGGTTGGTGGGCCCGAGGTTGTGCAAAGAGCGGTTCTATGAGTCAGCATAGCAATTGTTTATCCAGATTCGGGCCGCGAGGATGCATAATACCCTAGTCCTGCTTTGGTGTATATTTGAGTGTTCTTGAGTTCCTGAGCTAGCTACGGTGCCTGTCCAGCTTTTCAGGATCCGAATCCCCCTTCAGTATGCCGCGGGCCTCCTTTTATAGTCTAAAAGGGGCTGCACAGTGGCACACAAGAGGTGGAAAGGTGTACAATGCATAGGTGTATCCCATGCTATTATGGGACAAGACGCATTGAATGCGCTGCCTAGGTGTCTATTTACTTTATCGGGGACGGAAAAGAAGCCCGTCCTGTCCGTGGCCGCTCTGTCTGGTCGCGACGCATACACATGGCTCGGGGAGATGATATCCACGCCATTAAATACTTACCCCTCAAGCTGAAAGGGCCAGCTCGGAACTAGCTAAATAGCCTCCCAGAGAACTCTATAGGAAGCTGGGAAGAACTTGATGATGCTTTTTGGGCCAACTTTCAGGGGACTTATGTCCGACCCCCAAATGCTGATGATTTAAGTCATATAATTCAGCAACCCGGGGAGTCAGCCCGTAAGCTTTGGAATCGGTTCTTAACTAAAAAGAACCAGATTGTAGACTGTCCGGACGCTGAAGCCTTAGCAGCATTCAAACATAGTGCCTGGGACGAATGGCTGGCTAGACACCTCGACCAGGAGAAGCCGAGAACAATGGCAACCCTAACCACACTCATGACCCGCTTTTGCGCGGGCGAGGACAGCTGGCTGGCTAGTAGAAGCAATAATACCAGCGATCCTGGCACATCCAAAGTCGGGGATGGCAATGGAAAGCCACATCATAGTAAAAATAAGCGCCAAAACAACATTGGCAACACAGATGATACATCTGTAAATGCCGGATTCAGGGGCTCCCGACCCGGTCAACGGAACAAGCCATTTAAAGGCAACATGGACAGTCCATCCAGCTTGGACAAGATACTAGACATGTCCTGCTAGATCCATGGCACCCCTGACAAACCTGCAAATCACACCAACCATAGTTGTTGGGTCTTCAAGCAGGCCGGCAAGCTAAATGACGAACACAAGGGAAAATGGCCCCAGAGCGAAGACAAGGATGAACCTCTCCAAGCAAACACAGGGGGCAGAAAATATTTCCATCGGAGGTAAAAACTGTGAACACAATCTACGTCACCCACATCCCCAAGAGGGACCGCAAGCGCGCACTCTGGGACATATACGTCGTTGAGCCTGTCGCCCTCAAGTTCAACCCATGGTCGGCTTGCCTTAAGTAGGGATCAGCCAATAAGTATCCATCACGGAGGTTCGACTGCCTTAGTGCTCAACCCCATAATAGACGGATACCATCTTACTCGAGTCCTTGTGGACGGCGGCAACAGTCTTAATCTGATATACCAGGATACTGTCCGCAAGATGGGGATCAACCCATCAAGAATTAAGCCCAGTGGCACTACCTTTAAAGGAGTGATTCCAGGCGTAGAAGCCCGCAGCACGGGTTCATTAACATTGGAAGTCATATTCAGTTCCCCCGATAACTTCCGAAGCGAAGAGTTAATCTTCGACATCGCTCCATTCCGAAGTGTCTATCACGCACTACTCGGAAGAACGGCCTTCGCCCGCTTTATCACAGTCCCACATTATGCCTACCTAAAGCTCAAAATACCGGGACCACGTGGCGTCATCATGGTCAATGGAAACATGGAGTGCTCCCTCCGCACGGAGGAAGACACTGCGGCCCTAGCGGCCGAGGTTCAAAGCGGTTTATTCAGGCCGAACAGTTCATCAGTCGTTAAAACCATGGACACGGCTAAACGTGCCCGGTCCACACTGGAATGCGGCATCTCAGAAGAACCTAAGATCGATTAGCAGTTGTGCCCCTATCGACTGCCAAATAAGGTAGCAGCATGCGTACCTCGCGTACACAATTATGCCCTTAAAATACCTTGGGCGGCGCTAGGGGCATACAACATATAAATAGTCCATAGTTCGGCTTGACCCTATTTAGACTCTAAAATATACCTTCTTCAGGTTTGTTTAAAAACCTACATTTTTGCGGCCGTACAGGGTACTCTTTTCTAGAATCGTGCTCTTTTCCTTCTTTTTAGTTTTACAGGCGGCCATTATAATTCTCCTTCTCAAGGACACATTACCGAGGAGAAAAAGGCGCAGACGTGCAGCATGGCCACTTGTTGAAATTTCCTTCTCATAGATTCGGGCTCCGTGTAAACCTTTTTCCCCTTTTCTTTTTTCCCTTTTATTTGTTGGTATGTCAAATGCCCAGGGTGTTATCGGCGTTATCTGTAACCTCACGGCTCGCCGTATTAAACGAGATATAAAAGAAGCAGTTTGGTTCCAATCCTTTTGGACCGTTGTCTATTTTTACCACCTGTATTCTCCACCCCGAAGTCAGATCGCCACATATGCTCTAATACCTGGACTTAATTGTTGGGGAACGTATTATTTTAAAATTTTCCTATGATCACGCAAGATGTATCTACGAGATGCATATCAACGAGAGGGGAGAGTGTGTCTACGTACCCTCGTAGACCGGAAGCGGAAGCGTCAAGTGACGCGACTGATGTAGTCGAACTTCTTCGCGATTCAACCGATCAAGCACTGAATGTACGACACCTCTGCGTTCAGCACACGTTCAGCTTGATGACGTCCCACGAGCACTTGATCCAGTTGAGATTCACGGGAGAGTTTCTTCAGCACGACGGCGTGGTGACGGATATGATGAAGTTACCGGCGCAGGGCTTCGCCTAAGCACTGCAACGGTATGACCGAGGTGTGTTTCTGTGGAGGGGGGCACCGCACACGTCTAGAGAGATCAACTTGCGTGTTCTAGGGTGCCCCCCGCCCCCGTATATAAAGGAGCAAGGGGGAGGCCGGCCAGCCCCTATGGTGCGCCTAGGAGGAGCAATCCTACTAGGAATAGGATTGCAATCCTATTCCTAGTAGGAATCATCAAGAGGGAGAAGGGGGGAAGGAAGGAGAGGGAGAGGGAGAAGGAAAGGGGCGCCTCCCCCCTAATTCCTTGTCCAATTCGGACCAAGGGGTGGGGGCGCGCGGCCCAGCCCTGGCCTTCCTTCTCTTTTTCTCCTATGGCCCATTAAGGCCCATAGCTTCCCCGGGGGGTTCCGGTAACCCCCCGGCACTCCGGTTAATTCTGAAACTTTACGGAACGCTTCCGGTGTCCGAATATAGTCGTCCAATATATCAATCTTTATGTCTCGGACATTCCGAGACTCCTCGTCCTGTCCGTGATATTATCCGGGACTTCGAACTACCTTCGGTACATCAAAATTCATAAACTCATAATACCGATCGTCATCAAATGTTAAGCGTGCGGACCCTACGGGTTCGAGAACTATGTAGACATGACCGAGACTCATCTCCAGTCAATAACCAATAGTGGAACCTGGATGCTCATATTGGCTCCTACATATTCTACGAAGATCTTTATCGGTCAAACCGCATACCAACATACTTTGTTCCCTTTGTCAACGGTATGTTACTTGCCCGAGATTCGATCGTCGGTATCTCAATACCTAGTTCAATCTCGTTACTGGCAAGTCTCTTTACTCGTTCCATAATACATCATCTCGTGATTAACTCATTAGTCATTTGCTTGCAAGGCTAATTATGATGTGTATTACCGAGAGGGCCCAGAGATACCTCTCCGACACTCGGAGTGACAAATCCTATTCTTGATCTATGCCAACACCACGAACACTTTCGGAGACACCTGTAGAGCATCTTTATGATCACCCAGTTACGTTGTGCCGCTTGATAGCACACAAGGTGTTCCTCCGGTATTCGGGAGTTGCATAATCTCATAGTCATAGGAACATGTATAAGTCATGAAGAAAGCAATAGCAATAAAACTAAACAATCATAGTGCTAAGCTAACGGATGGGTCTAGTCCATCACAGCATTTCCTAACGATGTGATCCCGTTGATCAAATGACACTCATGTCTATGGCTAGGAAACATAACCATCTTTGATCAATGAGCTAGTCTAGTAGAGGCATACTAGGGACATACTGTTTTGTCTATGTATTCACACATGTACTAAGTTTCCGGTTAATACAATTCTAGCATGAATAAAAGGCATTTATCATGATATAAGGAAATACAAATAACATCTTTATTATTGCCTCTAGGGCATATTTCCTTCAGTCTCCCACTTGAACTAGAGTCAATAATGTAGATTACAAAGTAATGACCCTAACACCCATGGAGTCTTGGTGCTGATCATGTTTTTCCCGTGGAAGAGGCTTAGTCAATGGGTCTGCAACATTCAGATCCGTATGTATCTTGCAAATCTCTATGTCTCCCTCCTTGACTAGATCGCGGATGGAATTGAATCATCTTTTGATGCGCTTTGTTCTCTTGTGAAACCTGGATTCCTTCGCCAAGGTTATTGCTCCAGTGTTGTCACAAAATATTTTCGTTGGACCCGATGCACTAGGTATAACACCTAGATTGGATATGAACTCCTTCATCCACACTCCTTCATTTGCTGCTTCCGAAGCAGCTATTTATTCCGCTTCACACGTAGATCCTGCCATGACGCTCTGCTTGGAACTGCACCAACTGACAGCTCCAATGTTTAATAAAAGTACATATCCGGTTTGTGACTTAGAGTCATTTGGATCAGTGTCAAAGCTAGAATCGACGTAACCGTTTACGACGAGCTCTTTGTCACCTCCATACACGAGAAACATACATTTGTTCTCTTCAGGCATTTCAGGATGTTCTTGACCGCTGTCCAGTGATCCACTCCTGGATTACTTTGGTACCTCCCTGGTAGACTTATAGCAAGGCACACATCAGGTCTGGTACACAACATTGCATACATGATAGATCCTATGGCTGAGGCATAGGGAATGACTTTCATTTTCTCTCTAATGTCTGAAGTGGTCGGGCATTGAGTCTTACTCAACTTCACACCTTGTAACACAAGCAAGAACCCTTTCTTTGACTAATCCATGTTGAACTTCTTCAAAACTTTATCAAGGTATGTGCTTTGTGAAAGTCCAATTAAGCGTCTTGATCTATCTCTATAGATCTTGATGCCTAATATGTAAGCAGCTTCACCGAGGTCTTTCATTGAAAAATTCTTATTCAAGTATCCTTTTATGCTATCCATAAATTCTATATCATTTCCAATCAACAATATGTCATCCACATATAATATTAGAAATGCTATAGAGCTCCCACTCACTTTCTTGTAAATACAGGCTTCTCCAAAAGTCTGTATAAAACCATATGCTTTGATCACCTCATCAAAGCGTATATTCCAAGTCCGAGATGCTTGCACCAGTCCATATATGGATCGCTGGAGCTTGCACACTTTGTTAGCACCTTTTGGATCGACAAAACCTTCTGGTTGCATCATATACAACTCTTCTTTGAGATATCCATTCAGGAATGCAGTTTTGACATCCATTTGCCAGATTTCATAATCATAAAATGCGGCAATTGCTAACATGATTCGGACAGACTTAAGCATCGCTATGTGTGAGAAAGTCTCATCATAGTCAACTCCTTGAACTTGTCGAAACCCTTTCGCAACAAGTCGAGCTTTGTAAACAGTAACATTACCGTCTGCGTTGATCTTCCTCTTGAAGATCCATTTATTTTTGATGGCTTGCCGATCATCGGGCAAGTCAACCAAAGTCCACACTTTGTTCTCATACATGGATCCCATCTCAGATTTCATGGCCTCAAGCCATTTTGCGGAATCTGGGCTCATCATCGCTTCCTCATAGTTCGTAGGTTCATCATGGTCTAGTAACATGACTTCCAGAACTGCGTTGCCGTACCACTCTGGTGCGGAACGAACTCTGGTTGATCTACGAAGTTCAGCAGAAACTTGATCTGAAGTTTCATGATCATCATCATTAGCTTCCTCACTAATTGGTGTAGGAATCACTGGAACTAGTTTCTGTGATGTACTATTTTCCAATTCGGGAGAAGGTACAATTACCTCATCAAGTTCTACTTTCCTCCCACTCACTTCTTTCGAGAGAAACTCTTTCTCTAGAAAGGATCCATTCTTAGCAACGAATATCTTGCCTTCGGATATGTGATTGAAGGTGTACCCAACAGTCTCCTTTGGGTATCCTATGAAGACACATTTCTCCGACTTGGGTTTGAGCTTATCAGGTTGAAGCTTTTTCACATAAGCATCGCAGCCCCAAACTTTAAGAAACGACAACTTTGGTTTCTTGCCAAACCACAGTTCATAAGGCGTCGTCTCAACAGATTTAGATGGTGCCCTATTTAACGTGAATGCAGCTGTCTCTACAACATAACCCCAAAACGATAGTGGTAAATCGGTAAGAGACATCATAGACCGCACCATATCCAATAAAGTATGGTTACGACGTTCGGACACACCATTACGCTGTGGTGTTCCGGGTGGCGTGATTTGTGAAACTATTCCACATTGTTTCAAATGAAGACCAAACTCGTAACTCGAATATTCACCTCCACGATCAGATCGCATAAACTTTATTTTCTTGTTACGATGATTCTCTACTTCACTCTGAAATTCTTTGAACTTTGCAAATGTTTCAGACTTGTGTTTCATCAAGTAGATATACCCATATCTCCTCAAATCATCAGTGAAGGTCAGAAAATAACAATACCCGCCGCGAGCTTCAATACTCATTGGTCCACATACATCTGTATGTATGATCTCCAACAAATCTGTTGCTCGCTCCATTGTTCCGGAGAACGGAGTTTTAGTCATCTTGCCCACGAGGCATGGTTCGCAAGCACCAAGTGATTCATAATCAAGTGATTCCAAAAGTCCATCACTATGGAGTTTCTTCATGTGATTTACACCAATATGACCTAAACGGCAGTGCCACAAATAAGTTGCACTATCATTATTAACCTTGCATATTTTGGCTTCAATATTATGAATATGTGTATCACTACAATCGAGATCCAACAAGAATAGACCACTCTTCAAGGGTGCATGACCATAAAAGATATTATTCATAAAAATAGAACAACCATTCTTCTCTGATTTAAATGAATAACCGTCTCGCAACAAACAAGATCCAGATACAATGTTCATGCTTAACACTGGCACCAAATAACAATTATTTAGGTCTAAAACTAATCCCGAAGGTAGATGTAGAGGTAGCGTGCCGACGGCGATCACATCGACTTTGGAACCATTTCCACGCGCATCGTCACCTCGTCCTTAGCCAATCTTCGTTTAATCCGTAGTCCCTGTTTCGAGTTACAAATATTAGCAACCGAACAGGTATCAAATACCCAGGTACTACTACGAGCATTAGTAAGGTACACATCAATAACATTTATATCACATATACCTTTGTTCACCTTGCCATCCTTCTTATCCGCCAAATACTTGGGGCAGTTCCGCTTCAAGTGTCCAGTCCCTTTGCAGTAGAAGTACTCAGTTTCAGGCTTGGCTCTAGACTTGGGTTTCTTCGCGAGAGTAGCATCTGTCTTGCTATTCTTTTGAAAGTTCCCCTTCTTTCCCTTGCCCTTTTTCTTGAAACTAGTGGTCTTGTTAACCATCAACACTTGATGCACCTTTTTGATTTCTACCTCCGCAGCCTTGAGCATAGCGAAGAGCTCGGTAATTGTCTTTTGCATCCCTTGCATATTATAGTTCATCACGAAGCCTTTATAGCTTGGTGGCAGTGATTGAAGAACTCTATCAGTAACACTATCCTCGTCAACTTTGCAACCAAGTTGAGTCATATGATTGTAGTACCCAGACATTCTGAGCAAGTGTTCACTGATGGAACTATTCTCCTCCATCTTGCAGCTGTAGAACTTATTGGAAATCTCATATTTCTCAATCCGGGCATTTGCTTGAAATATTAACTTCAACTCCTGGAACATCTCATATGGTCCATGACGTTCAAAACATCGTTGAAGTCCTGGTTCTAAGCCATAAAGCATGGCACACTGAACTATCGTGTAATCATCAGACCGTGTCTGCCAGACGTTCAAAGCGTCCACATTAGCGGGAGGGCGCTTGTTGCCTAGCAGTGCTTCAAGGACATAATTCTTCTGTGCAGCAATGAGGATAATCCTCAAGTTACGGACCCAGTCCGTGTAATTGCTACCATCATCTTTCAACTTAGCTTTCTCTAGGAATGCATTAAAATTCAAAGGAACGGTAGCACGGGCCATTGATCTACAACAACATAGATATGCAAAAACTATCAGGACTAAGTTCATGATAAATTAAAGTTCAATTAATCATATTACTTAAAGAACTCCCACTTAGATAGACATCCCTCTAGTCATCTAAATGATCACGTGACCCAAATCAACTAAACCAGTCCGATCATCACGTGAGATGGAGTAGTTTCAATGGTGAACATCTTATGTTGATCATATCTACTATATGATCCACGCTCGACTTTTCGGTCTCCAGTGTTCCGAGGCCATATCTGCATATGCTAGGCTCGTCAAGTTTAACTCGTGTATTCTGCATGTGCAAAACTGGCTTACACCCGTTGTATTTGAACGTAGAGCTTATCACAACCAATCATCACGTGGTGTCTCGGCATGACGAACTTTTGCAACGGTGCATACTCAGGGAGAACACTTATACCTTGAAATTTTGTAAGGGATCACCTTATAATGCTACCGTCGTACTAATCAAAATAAGAAGCATAATAAGATAAACATCACATGCAATCAAAATATGTGACATGATATGGCCATCATCATCTTGTGCTTTTGATGTCCATCTTGAAAGCACCGTCATGATCACCTTCGTCACCGGCGCGGCACCTTGATCTCCATCGTAGCATCGTTGTCGTCTCGCCAACTATTGCTTCTACAACTATCGCTACCGCTTAGTGATAAAGTAAAGCAATTACATGGCGATTGCATTTCATATAATAAAGCGACAACCATATGGCTCCTGCGAGTTGCCGATAACTTTACAAAACATGATCATCTCATACAAAACCGTATAACTCATCATGTCTTGACCATATCACATCACAACATGCCCGGCAAAAACAAGTTAGATGTCCTCTACTTTGTTGTTGCAAGTTTTACGTGGCTGCTACGGGCTTAGCAAGAACCATTCTTACCTACGCATACAAAACCACAACGATGTTTCGTCAAGTATGTGCTATTTTAACCTTCACAAGGACCGGGCGTAGTCACACTCGATTCAGCTAAAGTGAGAGAGACAGACACCCGCCAGTCACCTTTAAGCAACGATTGCTCATAATGGTGAAACCAGTCTTGCGTAAGCGTACGCGTAATGTCGGACTGGGCCGCTTCATCTCACAATACCGCCGAACTAAAGTATGACATGCTGGTAAGCAGTATGACTAGTATCGTCGACAACTCACTTGTGTTCTACTCGTGCATATCATCTACGCATAGATCTGGCTCATGATGCCACTGTTGGGGAAGGTAGTATTTAAAAAATTTCCTACAGTCATGCAAGATCTATCTACTAGATGCACAACAACGAGAGGGGAGAGTGTGTCTACGTACCCTCGTAGACCGGAAGCGGAAGCGTCAAGTGACACGGTTGATGTAGTCGAACTTCTTCGCGATTCAACCGATCAAGCACCGAACGTACGGCACCTCCGCGTTCAGCACACGTTAAGCTTGATGACGTCCCACGAGCTCTTGATCCAGTTGACCTTAACGAGAGAGTTTCGTCAGCACGACGGCGTGGTGACGGATATAATGAAGTTACCGGCGCAGGGCTTCGCCAAAGCACTGCAACGGTATGACCGAGGTGTGTTTCTGTGGAGGGGGGCACTGCACACGGCTGGAGAGATCAACTTGTGTGTTCTAGGGTGCCCCCTGCCCCCGTATATAAAGGAGCAAGGGGGGAGGCCGGCCAGCCCCTATGGCGCGCTTAGGAGGAGCAATCCTACTAGGAATAGGATTGCAATCCTATTCCTAGTAGGAATCACCAAGAGGGAGAAGGGGGGAAGGAAGGAGAGGGAGAGGGAGAAGGAAAGGGGCGTCGACCCCCCTCCTTCCTTGTCCAATTCGGACCAAGGGGTGGGGGCACGCGGCCCAGCCCTGGCCTTCCTTCTCTCTTTCTAGGGTGCCCCCTGCCCCCGTATATAAAGGAGCAAGGGGGGAGGCCGGCCAGCCCCTATGGCGCGCTTAGGAGGAGCAATCCTACTAGGAATAAGATTGCAATCCTATTCCTAGTGGGAATCACCAAGAGGGAGAAGGGGGGAAGGAAGGAGAGGGAGAGGGAGAAGGAAAGGGGCACCCCCCCTTCCTTGTCCAATTCGGACCAAGGGGTGGGGGGCACGCGGCCCAGCCCTGGCCTTCCTTCTCTCTTTCTCCAATGGCCCATTAAGGCCCATAGCTTCCCCAGGGGGTTCCGGTAACCCCCCGGCACTCCGGTTAATTCTGAAACTTTACGGAACGCTTCCTGTGTCCGAATATAGTCGTCCAATATATCAATCTTTACGTCTTGGACATTCCGAGACTCCTCATCATGTCCGTGATCTTATCCGGGACTCCGAACTACCTTCGGTACATAAAAACTCATAAACTCATAATACCAATCGTCATCAAACGTTAAGCGTGCGGACCCTACGGGTTCGAGAACTATGTAGACATGACCGAGACTCATCTCCAGTCAATAACAAATAGCGGAACCTGGATGCTCATATTGTCTGCTATGTATTCTATGAAGATCTTTATCGGTCAAACCGCATAACAACATACTTTGTTCCCTTTGTCAACGGTATGGTACTTGCCCTAGATTCGATCGTCGGTATCTCAATACCTAGTTCAATCTCGTTACTGGCAAGTTTCTTTACTCGTTCCGTAATACATCATCTCGTGACTAACTCACTAGTCATTTGCTTGCAAGGCTTATTATGATGTGTATTACTGAGAGGGCCCAGAGATACCTCTCCGACACTCGGAGTGACAAATCCTATTCTTGATCTATGCCAACACCACGAACAGTTTCGGAGACACATGTAGAGCATCTTTATGATCACCCAGTTATGTTGTGACGTTTGATAGCACACAAGGTGTTCCCCCGGTATTCGGGAGTTACATAATCTCATAGTCATAGGAACATGTATAAGTCATGAAGAAAGCAATAACAGTAAAACTAAATGATCATAGTGCTAAGCTAACAGATGGGTCTTATCCATCACATCACTCTCCTAATGATGTGACCCCGTTGATCAAATGACAACTCATGTCTATGGCTAGGAAAGATAACTATCTTTGATCAATGAGCTAGTCTAGTAGAGGCATACTAGGGACATACTATTTTGTCTATGTATTCACACATGTAGTAAGTTTCCGGTTAATACAATTCTAGCATGAATAAAAGACATTTATCATGATATAAGGAAATACAAATAAAATCTTTATTATTGCCTCTAGGGCATATTTCCTTCATTAATACCAGGGGCTGTACTCAGCCTGGCCCGCCTAAAAAAGTCCGAACACCTATAGGGAACTGTTCGGTGTCCCGAATATTGCGTTATATGCATCGGCTCCAAATCATGTCTTTGTTCAATAGTTGGGGTGCCCGACTCATGTGCTTGCTACCTTACGTTCCGCATTGTTCGGCTAAGGTAGTAAAGGGTGAACTACTGCGATTGTACTTCTAGTTCATCCGGTCAAGTACCTTAGTAGAGAAAGCCGAAAACTCACTGTCATGATGAGGCAAGAGCTGGTCAAGCGATTCGGCGACCCAGTGTTATACTGTGATCGATAGCGATCCACTCCGTGTTATACAAGGGGCTGGTCCTCGCCCAGCCGCGTCAAAAAGGCACTATAATTCGAAAAGCCTGGTACGCACCAGGGGCTAGGACTTAGACCCACTAGTCAAGCTCCTATGGCTAAGTGAAAGCGATAAAGTCGCATAGTCTGATTGCCTGGTTCGCTACGCAGACACCTCCTATACAGACCAAGACGTTGGATATAGAGTGTTCCTGCGTGTTACCGAACACCCCTATAATATTTACATGGGGGCTGAAGCCAACGACTGGAAACTTTCAGATTTAAATAAGCAGCCGCACAGGAGGAAGAAGTCGCTCACAAATATAGAAGCGCAAAATTTATATACATCAACACATTGGCTTAGTCCTTACAACCCGAATACAAATCACTCAAAGATTATATACTTTGAGCATTGGCCCTCTACAAGGCGGGCTCCTTCTAGGACGTTGCCAAAGTACCTTTCCGGCCGGTGGTGATCCTTGCCTTCTCGAGGGCCAGAAGTGGCTATTTCCGCGGCCTTCATCTTCGTCCAATGCACCTTCACGCGGGCAAAGGCCATCCAAGCACCCTCTATACAGGCCGAGCGCTTAATATCGTCGACCCGCGGACTCGCTTCGACTAGCTGCTTCATTTGGTCATTGAGGGACACCGGATGGTTGGGCGCAAGGAACTGCGACCAATACAGCTTCTCCGTGTTGTTTCCCTCCTGAGCTCGGAAGTATTGGGCGGCATCGGCGATGCTCCTCGGGAGATCCGCAAACACGCTTGGAGAACTCCACAATCGTGTCAGCCCAAGATACCTCTGACATCCAAAGATGCTCTGCAAGAGAAAAACCTTACCAGCTACTATTTGACGTGCTTGTTTTATCTCCTGCTGAGCACTGCGTGATTCAGTCCGCGCCTCCTTGGCATCATCAACTACCGCAGTGAGTTCGGATGCTTGGTCCGAATTCGCCTTCTCCAATGCGTCGCATTTGTGAATTGCATCTTGAAGCTCGTCCTCGACTTCGGTCACCCGAGCCTTGTGCGGTTGATGCTGGGCCTTCTCGGCCTACAGCTCGACAGTCTCTTTATCAGCGGCTGCCTTGCTCGCTCTGGCCCCTTCCTTGGCCATGGCAAGTTCGCCCTTTAGAGTCTCGATCGCAGCTGCGTCAGCTCTTTCTCAAAAAACATATAACACATATTAGCTCATGTTCAGGCATATAGTGTGTTACAATTTAGATTTCCTAAATCGGCATACCTAACATTTCATCAAAACACTTGTTGACGCGGTCGAGATCTTCATCGACTATTTTAAGCCTCCGATTTAAATTGGAAACTTCTTCGGCTTGGGCAGTCGCCGTTACTAAGGAAGCCTGTTCGAAACACAAAATATAGTCAACTCTATCATATACTATAACATGGATGCTTCGTCTGATTATGTTCAGAATCAAACAAAGCATTAGGGGCTACTGTTTATATATATACCTCAAATAAAACAAAAGTTCCCTTTAAAGAACATTACATCGCATACCTGAAAGACTGTTAGTAGGCTATTGAAGGCTTCATTTAGTCCGCCTTTGACAGACTGAATTTTCTTCATGACCGCACTCATCAGAGTGCGGTGTTCTTCTATGATGGAAGCACTTTGCAATGCTCCCTCCAGAGTGTTCGGCGCCTCCGGATTGATGGTAGGTGCCGCAGGAGCAGTTGCTCCCTCCCCCATCACGGGGGGCTGGTCCCTTGATTCCGGAGCCGTACTGGACTCCCGAACAGTGTTCGGCGGTGCCCCGGATTGTTTGGGTCCCCCGTCTTCCGTCACCATGGGGATCGCTCCTCCCTGGTCGACCGCGGTTAGGGGATTGACCTCGGCCGCCCTTTCATAGGCCCCACTCCCACCTGCTGGAATAGGGGGAGCTTGTAGAGAGGATACATCGGTATCCCCCACGGTGGGCGACGAGCCCCGTGGAGGTGTATCACTCTCCGTCTCTCCGGACGCTAGAGAATTCCCCGAGGACAGCGAAGCCACGAGGATGTCGTGCGGAGGGCTACATAAAGGTAGAACAAATATTAGATGCTGAAAAGGAAAATTTCCGAATATAAGCAGTTTAAATACTTACGATTCGACCGGGGGCATGATCCTGGACTGAACCCGATAGCTGTGTTCGGACGATGAGTCCGAACTAACAGGAAGAGTCAGCTTCTTCCTAGGCACGGCCTTGCCCGCGTCAGCAGGGGCCGCTCTTTTTCTCCCCTTGGCCAGGACGGGGGAGTCTTCTTCTTCTTCCTACCCCTCTTCTTCTTCGCGAGAGAGTTGGGAGCCCGTTTCCTCGGATTTTGTGTCCGCAGGGCCAGCAGGGCGGGGGTCGCTCCTGACATTCTTGCCCTTCTTCTTGGCCTTCTTCTCCGGCCTTGTACGGCGCCGGAATCAACATCTCCGTCACCCAAGGCGTCTCTGGGTCTTCTGGTACGGGAGCCGGACACTTGATCCGCTCTGCCTTTTTCGACCAGGCTTGGATAGAACGCAAAAATTCTAACTCATGTTATAATTAATGGAGGGAAGGAATTTATATTCGGCAGAAATATCTATTACCTTTGATGCGTGGAGCACAGTACTGAAGCCCCTGTCCTCAGTCTCCGCCAGCCACCCCTTCCGGGCCTTGAAAAGGTGCTTCCAGATGTCTTCGTGCGTAGTGCCGAAGAGGTGCTTTAAGGGCTGGGATCCTTCCGGATTGAACTCTCACAGATAGGAGTCCCGGCATTAGCAGGGATGGATGTGGCGGGCGAGCATTACTTGGATCACATTTGAGAGCTGGGTGCGCTTGGAGATCATGCCAGTGATATGGCTTTGGAGCGCCAGTACCTCTGCCTGAGACCCCCTATTTAGACCCTTGTCGGTCCAGGAGGTTAGCCTCTCCGGAGGTCCAGAACTGAATGCAGGAGCTACCGCCCACTTGGTGTCACGGGGCTCGGTGATATAAAACCACTCCTGCTACCAAATCTTGTTCGTCTCCACGAACGCCTCATTTAGCCAAGTGGTGTTTGGGAGTTTGCTTATCATAGCACCCCCGCACTCAGCGTGCTGCCCGTCGACCACCTTCGGCTTCAAATTGAAGGTTTTGAGCCAGAGGCTGAAGTGTGGGGGGACTCGGAGGAATGCTTCACATACCACTATGAAAGCGGATATGTGAAGAATTGAATTCGGGGCTAGATCATGGAAATATAACCCGTAGAAAAACAGAAGACCCCATACAAAGGGGTGGAGAGGAAATCCCAGCCCCCGAATGAAGTGCGAGAGAAATACAACCCTCTCACCCGCCTTAGGGACGGGGATCACTTGGTCCTTCTCAGAGACTCGATGTGCCACATCATCGGCGAGATAGCCCGCACTCCGGAGGCTCTTCATGGTCCTCTCGGAGATCGAAGATGCCTCCCACTTGCCTTTCGATCCGGAACCAGCCATTGCTGGTGATGGCGGCGGTGGTGGAGGAGTTGAGGATTGAGGGTGCAGGAGATGCGAGCGCTGGGGGCTGAGGAGATTGGAGAGCTAGGGCTTGAGGAGAGCGTGGGGATAAAGGGTAAAGATTTGGGTCCTTTTATAAGCGCTGAATGCTAAACGCCCCACACACTAGCCGTAAACCTCGCTGGTTCCCGACGAGGTCGTGCGTAAGGCACATTTAAGATGCTCACGTCACATTGATAAGGATCCCGTAATAAGCGGGCATGGTCTCTGCTTTGACAAGACGTGACAACGAGGCTATACCTCGAAACGCGAAACCAGGGCCAAGAAAATGGTTCGATATATGTTAAGGGGACAGACGTGACACTTCACTGAGAGATTGCCAGTAAAGACACAATACCCATTTTTTTGATACCTTGCCTTCAAGGCTAAGGGCTGTACTAACCATGCAGAGCCGGACACAGTACCTTTTATAGGGAATATTTCTTCAATATGTTCGGGAGGAGGAACCCGCCT
Organism: Secale cereale; assembly: GCA_902687465.1. Lineage (NCBI taxonomy): Eukaryota > Viridiplantae > Streptophyta > Magnoliopsida > Poales > Poaceae > Secale > Secale cereale. The sequence continues at coordinate 520,127,456 of LR738715.1, read as the reverse complement.
TGCAATGTCGAAGACAGTGCGTGAACCGAATTCATCGTCATCGAAGACTGGTTCAGGGCTTACTGAGGGTGTCCTGGATTAAGGGGTCCTCAGGTGACCGGATCGTTTATTATGGGCCGGACTGATGGGCCATGAAGATTATCGATGAAGACTATCTCCCGTATCCGGATAGGACTTCCTGTGTGTGTAAAATGGAAAGTTTAGAGTCCGGGTGCAATACTCTTCTTTCTCTGCAAGGTGATCATGTACAAACCCTAGGTCCCTCCGGTGCATATATAAACCAGAGGGTTTAGTCCGTAGGGATAGCAATAGAATCATAGCAATCATACAAGCTAGACTTTTAGGGTTTAGCCATTACAATCTCGAGGTAGATCAACTCTTGTAATCCGTACTCATCAAGATCAATCAAGAAGGGAGTAGGGTATTACCTCGACCTAGAGGGCCTGAACCTGGGTAAAACATCATGTCACCAGTCTCCTGTTACCATCGATCCTCAGACACATAGTTCGAGACCCCCTACCCGAGATGTGTCGGTTTTGACACCGACAACCTTCCCCACCTCCTAATGTCACACGACGTTGTGATGAGGATATGTCTACCTTGGATATAATCACAAATATTGCATACACGTATTTATTTGAGGTGATTTCTGATAAAAGTTATGCAATAATTTATTTATGCTATACAGAACAAAAATACTTCACCTCTTTTTGTTTCATGCCTAATTGCAGAACTACCGGACACTTGTACAATCCACATATGAAGATAAGAGAAAAAGAGACGTTTAGGTGCTTTTCAAGAAGTTCTTTCACATCACTTTTAGCACAATAGAAGATAGAGTCCAAGTCTCCCATGTTTTGGACTAAGATTCAGATTGCAAAGACATACCTGACTCAAAATGCCAATATCTCTTTCATCTGGACTCCGAATTGGGTGATTTTTAGTTGGAAAGTAGATTTTGTGCACTTTCCAACCAATTGGATTCACCTTAAAATTTGTCCAGGGCATTGAGATATTGACGAAACAATCTAACAATGCAACATAATTCGAGTGAAACTACATGTCCAAAGGTGCTGGATTACCTCCACTTGGGCCCACGAGCCTTGTATGATCTAGATTTAGTTTTAGGTTTCCTTGGGACATCCTGCCATCTCCTTGGCCGCCACCCCTTACTCCTATAAAAGTAGATCAATCTAGTAGCTTTTTGGTTGGGATTTGTTTAGTCAAAAGTTAGCCATTGCAACGCTGTGTACTTTGTTTGTGTCCAACGACCAGAGCAAGACCGCCTACGAATCCCCACATTTATCAATACTTTATCTATATTTACAATATTCGGATTGGTTTATCATATTCTTACTTGTTCTTCGATTGCATGCAGGAATAGACCTTCGTGGTCAGGCTGATCGTGCTTCTGGCATCATCGGTAACCCTAGGAGATTGGTTTAGCGATTGCTAAGGCATAGTGTCTGTCGTGCATGTTTGTAGTCGGATCATCAAAGTCATTCTTCACCAAATCGATAGTTATCATCTCATTGAAAGATCGGGAACCTCACCTTTATCAAGTGGTATCAGTTTTCAGGTTGCTCGGTGAGAATTTTCTATTATCCCTAAATTAGATTTACATTCTTACCTATTGTCCAAGAAAAATCCATGAAAAGGTTAGATGTGGTCATTCTTTGTCCAAACCAGTCTGAGCCTTTGCAATTTTCTTTTCATTGTTTGCATAGTTGAATTATCATTTGCATCATTGTGTCGTGTTGCTGGTTTTAGTGTCTAGTTCCTTTAGAGTTTTGAGTTCTGTTTACATTAGTCACACTGCCACTGTATCATTATCCCTTTCATTGTCCACCACCTTCATCCATCAATTTCCACCACCTGGCACCCATCGTTAATTGTTGTAATCGTTGTTGAGGTCGTTGACATCTCCGCTTGATCCAATCTGCATATTATCAAGTTTGTTTTGGAAAGAAAAAAAGTAAAAGATCAGACAAAAAGAAGAGAGAGAAAAAGTGAGAAAAAAGACAGAAGAAAAGAAAACAAATTTCGGATTTATCTAGACTCAATCTCGTATCTGAATTCGGATTGGAATCTATTTTGCGCAATGTTCAGTAAAACATGCATATCTTTTTCATATGAAGTCTATTTTGCCTCCACAAGTACTCAAATTAAAGCTAGTAACGAACCGCATCTGAATAGTTAAAAAAACATGTTCAATATTTGGCACCTCAAAATCGGCTTCTAAATAGGTCCTTTTTCCCTCCAAAGTTCATGAACACAACTTATTCTAGTTTTTCATGCTAGTTTTAGAATATTTTGACTCCTCATATCAACTCAGAATTGAGTGATTGTTTTTGCATTGGAAAGCTTGAGTCAGTAGCATTCTTGAGAAAAAATATCAAAAAATTGGCACAAACTTTTCCAGAGGAAAGTTGGAGAGAGAGTGTTTGGTATATCCTGCTTGGAGCTTGTTTATCATCATTATCTTTATTTCCATTGTGACATTCGCTTATATCTTGCCGTCCATAGCTACTTGATATCCTTTGTTCCTGCTAGTTGTGCTAGGATGTGACCTCATTAGTGTTCTAGGCTCGCGCCTCTAGTCCGGTCTAGCCTAGGACTAGCACAGTATCATCGTCGAGTGTTTAATTAACATTGCATCTCTGAATTGATTATTACTAATCTTTTGCTACCATATATTTAAGCCTTCCAAGCTCCACATATTTCTACACAATTTATACATACGTTCACCTGGTAAACACTTTACTCAATCTTCGGAGTTATTCGACACTGCTGGTTGCCGGTCACCACCTGCTGCATGGTAAGAACTTGTAAGACATTGATATTTGATATACTGTGAGCAGTTTACCACAACATCATAGTAGTTCATAGGAACATGATCCTTGAATTTTGTTTCTTGTTTCTACTAATCATGACAGGTTCTGGAGATAGAAGTTATTGGACGACGGACACATCTCCACCACTACGTGAGGTGCGACAACACACACAAGCATATGGCCAGGTTATCTCTTTACCGCAATTTGGGGGTAGATTTAATTCTATAATTTATCTTCCTTGGGAGCTTGAGTTAGAACAAAATTTTGCTAGCCATGGTTTTTCTAAACTTGAGAAAGTACGTGCTTCCACTCGAGAATTTATTGGTTTTGCTTCCATTTGGTGGAGTGTGTATGTCGGTGTTCTAGAACCGGGGGTACCCAGACCCGTCTGCTTGCGGCCCAAAGCATGGCCCACCGAGGGCCTAGTGTGGCCCAGCAGCAAGATCCTGTGCACAAGACCCTTGCGAGCGCCCCTTGCCTCGCGAGGCAAACAACACCAAGACCTCCTAGGAAGTGGCATCCTGAGGCTGCCTCTGGAGGAGTAGACATATCAATGCAGCACCCGGCCTCATGAGGCCCGGGGTAACATGAGCCATGACGACCAAGCCCAGGCGGGTGTCAGTGGGTGCAGGGGAGGACAGTTTCCTCTTTGGTGCTAAGGAGGCAAGGGCATACATGAGTTCTCGAGGAATCCCACAAAGGCTGACATTCCAGTGCAACTAGACCAAGACCACGAGCTCGGCAGGGCGGAGATCATCGCCAAGCCCACCTGCGAGTCATCGACCAGAAGCTTTGCATGAGAAGACCACCTTTAGTCAGGATAAGATGTACTACTGCCCCCTTCAATTTTTGGTCATTGTGGCAACCCTTCCCGCCTTGTGTTCCGGGGAAAGAGGACCATGGCCAGTATAAGTATATGCTAGACCCCAACACACGGAGAGATGACATCTTGAGCCCTCCCGGTGCATGATATGTCAATTTTGCATCATGTTTTCTCGTTGTTATTTACAATGATTTTATGCATAATAATGTTGTATGGAGTAATTCTAATGCCTTTTATATCATAGAATGTATGGTTTACACAAAGCAGGAGAATACCGACAGCTGGAATTCTGGACCTGAAAAAGCTACGTCAGGCCACCTATTCCGCACAACTCCAAATGAGTTGAAAATTTATGGAGAATTATTTTGGAATATATGATGAATAATGGAGCAAATAAGTACCAGAGGGGTCCCACCTGCTGGGCACAACCTACCTGGGCGCGCCAGGGCCCCCAAGCGCGCCCTGGTGGGTTGTGCCCACCTCGGCCCACCTTCTGTGCCCCTCTTCTGGTATATAAGTCATTTTAACCTAGAAAAAAATAGGGAGAGGACTTTCGGGACGGAGCACCACCGTCTCATTTTTGAGTAGTTAATTTTGTTCTTTAGGTCACGGGATAAATCTAGTTGCAAGTAATCATGTGAACTTGATATGTGTTTGATATTTTGATGATATGTATATTGTGATTCCCTAAGTGGTGTCATGTGAACGTCGACTACATGACACTTCACCATATTTGGGCCTAAGGGAATGCACTGCAGAGTATTTATTAGATGATGGGTTGCTAGAGTGATAGAATCTTAAACCCTAGTTTATGCGCTACTTTGTAAGGGACCGATATGGATCCAAATGTTTAACACTATGGTTAGATTTCATATTAATACATTTCTCGTAGTTGCGGATGCTTGCGAGGGGCTTAATCATAAGTAGGAGGTTTGTTCAAGTAATAACCGCACCTAAGCACCGATCCACCCACATATCAAATTAGCAAAGTAGCGAACACAAATCAAACCAACATGGTGAAAGTGACTAGATGAAATTCCCGTGTCTCCTCAAGAACACTTTGCTTATCATAAGAAACTGTTTTTTGGCCTCTCCTTTGCCACAAAAGGATTGGGCTACCTTGTTGCATACTATTTACCGTTACCGTTACTTACTCGTTACAAATTATCTTGGTATCAAATTACCTGTTACCGACAATTTCAGTGCTTGCACACATTACCTTGCTGAAAACCACTTGTCATTTCCTTCTGCTCCTTGTTGGGTTCGACACTCTTACTTATGAAAAGGACTACAATTGATCCCCTATACTTGTGGGTCATAAAGAATCTTTTCTGGCGCAGTTGCCGGGGAGTGAAGCGTTCTTGGTAAGGAAAAATTATTACTACGTGCTGAAATTTATTGTCACTTGTTACTATGGAGATCAATCCTTTGAGGGGTTTGTTCGGGGTATATTCACCTCGACTGGAAGCACAATTAGTTGTCCCTCAACCTACTACACCTACTCAAAATATTGGTTATGAAATTTCTTCGGGTATGATAGAACAACTGCTAGCTAATCCTTATTGAGGAGATGGAACAGAACATCCTGATATGCACTTGATATATGTGGATGAAATTTCTGGATTATTTAAGCTTGCAGCTTTACCCAGAGATGAAGCTAAGAAGAAGGTTTTCCCTTTATCTTCTAAGGGAAAGGCATTGACATGGTATAGACTATGCGATGATATTAGATATTGGAACTGGAATCGATTGAAATTGGAATTTTATCAAAAAAAATTATCCTATGCACCTTTTTCATCGTGATCGGAATTACATATATAATTTTTGGCCTCGTGAAGGAGAAAGTATCGCTCTAGCTTTGGGGAGGCTTAAGTCAAAGCTATATTCATGCCCCAATCATGAGCTCTCGAGAGAAATTATTATTCAGAACTTTTATGCTTGGCTTTCTCGTAATGATCAATCCATGCTCGATATTTCTTGTACTTGTTCTTTTATGAAGAAGACTATTGAATTCAGGTGGGATCTCTTAGAACGAATTAAACGCAACTCTGGAGATTGGGAACTCGGGGAAGGTAAAGAGTCAGGTATTAAACTTGAGTTTGATTGTGTTAAATCTTTTATGAATATTGATGCTTTTCAAAAGCTTAGCACTAAATATAGACTTAACTCTGAGATAATAGTCTCCTTTTGTGAATCATTTGCTACTCATGTTGATCTCCCTACGGAGAAGTGGTTTAAATATCATCCTGTAATAGCTAAAGAGGAAACTATCATTTATAGTGTTGATCCAGTTGTGCCTACTGCTTTTATTGAAAAACCTCCTTTCCCTGTTAGGATTAAGGAACATGCTGAGGTTTCAACCATGGTTCGCAAAAGTAATGTTAGAACACCTACACCCCCTGAACAAATTAAAGTAGAGCCTAATGTTGCTTTGGTTAAGGATCTCTTGGTCTATAATATTGATCGGCATGCTATTTACTTCATTGGTGAAGCTGCTAGAATTGCCAAACCCGATGGGAAAGTAAACATAGACCTATTGTTGGCATGCTTGTTGTCTCAGCTAATATTGGAGATCATTGTTACCATGGTTTATGTGATATGGGTGCTAGTGTGAGTGCTATTCCATTTACTCTTTTTCAAGAAATTATGAATGATATTGCACCTGCTGAGATAGAAGACATAGATGTTACTACTAAACTTGCTAATAGAGGTACCATCACACCACTTGGGATTGTTAGAGATGTTGAAGTCTTGTGTGGGAAAACTAAATATCCTGCTGATTTTCTAGTTCTTGGTTCCCCACAAGATGACTTTTGTCCCATTATCTTTGTAGACCTTTCTTAAACACTGTCAGTGCTACTATAGATTTTCATAAACAAACTGCCAGTGTTAACTTTGGTGATGAGTCTCATGAATTTAGCTTTTCTAAGTTTAATAGAAGACCTCATAAGAAATATTTGCCTAGTAAAAATGAAATAATTGGTCTTGCTTCTATTGCTGTGCCTCCTACTGATCCACTAGAACAATATTTGCTAGACCATGAAAATGACATGCACATGCATGAAATAAATGAAATAGATATACTTTTCTTTGAACAACAATCTCTGCTTAAGCACAATTTGCCTATTAAAACTCTGGGAGGTCCTCCTCCACCTAAAGGTGATCCTGTGTTTGAACTAAAACAATTGCCTGACACTTTGAAATATGCTTATCTTGATGAGAAAAAGATATATCTTGTTATTATTAGTGCTAACCTTTCAGAACACGAAGAAGAAAGATTATTGAATATTCTGAAGAAGCACCGGGCTGCTATTGGATATATTCTTGATGATCTTAAGGGCATTAGTCCCACTCTATGTCAGCACAAGATTAATATGGAACCTGATACTAAACCCGTTGTTGATCACCAACAATGTTTGAATCCTAAAATGAAGGAAGTGGTAAGAATTGAAATATAGAACTTCTGGAAGCAGATATAATCTATCCCATAGCTGATAGGAGATGGGTAAGTCGTGTTCATTATGACCCTAAGAAGGGAGGTATTACTGTTGTTCCAAATGATAAAAATGAACTTATTCCACAAAGAATTGTCACTGGCAATCGAATGGTAATTGATTTTAGAAAATTAAACAAAGAAACTAGAAAAGATCATTACCCTTTACATTTTATCTATAAATTGCTAGAAATACTATCTAAGCACACAACTTTTGTTTTCTTTATGGATATTCTGGTTTCTCTCAAATACCTGTCTCACAACCTGATCAAGAGAAGACCACTTTTACTTGTCCTTTTGGAACTTATGCTTATAGATGTATGCCTTTTGGTTTATGTAATGCACTTGCTACTTTTCAAAGACGTATGACTACTATATTCTCTGATTTTTGTGAAAAGATTGTTGAGGTTTTCATGGATGATTTTTCTGTCTACGGGAAGTCTTTTGATGATTGCTTAAGCAACCTTGATCGAGTTTTGCAGAGATGTTAGCAAACTAATCTTGTCTTGAATTGGGAGAAATGCCACTTTATGGTCAATGAAGGCATTGTCTTGGGTCATAAATTTTCTGAACGGGGTATTGAGGTGGACAAAGCCAAAGCTGATGCAATTGAGAAAATGCAATGTCCTAAAGATATTAAAGGTATTCGTAGTTTCCTTGGTCATGCTGGTTTCTATAGGAGGTTTATTAAAGACTTCTCTAAAATTTCTAGGCCTCTTACAAATCTTTTACAAAAGGATGTTGCATTTGTTTTTGATGATGGTTGTGTAGAAGCCTTTGAAACACTTAAGAAAGCCTTAACTTCTGCACCTATTGTCCAACCACCTGATTGGAACTTGCCTTTTGAAATTATGTGTGATGCTAGTGATTATGCTGTTGGTGCTGTTTTAGGACAAAGAGTTGATAAAAATTGAATGTTATCCATTATGCAAGAAAAACTCTAGACAACCCCAAAGAAATTATGCTACTACTGAAAGAGAATTTTTAGCAGTGTTTGCTTGTGATAAATTCAGATCTTCTATTGTTGATTCCAAAGTCATTATTCACACTGATCATGCTGCTATTAAATATCTTATGGAAAATAAAGATGCTAAACCTAGACTTATTGGGTGGGTTCTCTTGCTTGAAGAATTTGACTTACATATCACTGATAGGAAAGGAGCTGAGAACCTCGTAGCAGATAACTTGTCTAGGTTAGGAAATATTCTTGATGACCCACTACCTATTGATGATAGTTTTCCCGATGAACAATTGGACGCAGTAAATATCTCTCACAACACACCTTGGTATGCTCACTATGCTAATTATATTGTTGCCCAATACATACCACCTAGTTTCACATCCGAACAAAAGAAAGAATTCTTTTGTGATTTAAGACATTACTTTTGGGATGACCCACATCTTTATAAAGGAGTAGATGGTATTATTAGACATTGTGTACCTGAGCATGAACATGAACAAATCCTTTGGAAATTTCACTCCAAGGCTTATGGAGGACATCATGCTGGGGGATAGAACTGTGCACAAGGTATTGCAATCTGGTTTCTGTTGTCCTACTCTCTTCAAAGATGCCCGTAAGTTTGTTTTATCTTGTGATGAATGTCAAAGAATTGGTAATATTGGTAAGCATCAAGAAATGCATACGAATTATTCACTTGTTGTTGAACCATTTGATGTTTGGGTTTTTGATTATATGGGACCTTTTCCTTCCTCTAATGGGTATACTCATATTTTGGTTGTTGTTGATTATGTTACTAAGTGGGTAGAAGCTATTCCAACTAGTAGTGCTTATCATAACACTTCCATTAAAATGCTTAAAGAAGTTATTTTCCCTAGGTTTGGAGTCCCTAGATATTTAATGACTGATGGTGGTTCACACTTTATTCATGGCGCTTTCCGTAAGATGCTTGCTAAGTATAATGTTAACCATAAAATTGCATCACCTTATCATCCTCAATCTAGTGGTCAAGTTGAACTTAGCAATAAGGAAATAAAACTAATATTACAAAAGATTGTCAATAGGTCTCTAAAGAATTGGTCTAAGAAATTGGATGATGCACTTTGGGCCTACAGAACAACATATAACAATCCTATAGGTATGTTCCCTATAAAGTGGTTTATGAAAAAGCTTGTCATCTTCCTCTTGAGTTAGAACATAAAGCATAATGGGCAATCAAAGAACTCAATTACGATTTCAAACTTGCCTGCGAAAAGAGGTTATTTGATATTAGTTCATTAGATGAATGGAGAACCCAAGCTTATGAAAATGCCAAACTATTCAAATAAAAAGTTAAAAGATGGCATGATAAAAGAATCCAAAAGCGGGAATTCAAAGTGGGTGAATATGTTCTTTTGTACAACTCTCGTTGCAGGAAGACTTCTCTCAAAAGGGAATGCCCAACTAATATCAAAGAGGTTTATCATTCTAGAGCTATCAAAATAAAGAATGCTGAAGGTACTAACCCGAAGGTGGTCAATGGTCAAAGAATTAAACATTACATCTCAGGTACGCCCATTAATGTTGAAAGCAATATTATCCAAACCATGACACCGGAGGTACATATAAAAGAAACCTTCCGGAATTCTCCAGAATCGTGAAGAAAGAGGATGTACGTGATACGGTAAGTAAACGGACTCCGCAAATCCGCAAAAATATTTTTGTCAGATTTGGAATAATACAAAAAATAGGAAAATAAGAAATAACCAGGAAGGCAATCATGGAGGGCATAAGACACCAGGGCTCGCCTGCGTTGCCTGGTGCGCCCAGGTGGGTTGTGCCCACCTCAGGCACGTTCCTGACTTCGTTTTCCCCTCGTTTTGCTTGTTTCCCAAGATAAAAAATGTTTATATACCCCCCGAACGCATTGACTACTGTATCACGGAGAAATCCTCTATTCATCCTTCTTATTATTTTTCCTAGCAGATCTAGACGTCATGGCCGCTCCGGGATCCTCCAAGGACAAGTTCCCCGAGAGGGTAATCAACCCTTTATCTACCGCAGGTGATGAAGCACCCTCGAAACATTGAGATGCATGAGGGGGTGCTCCACATCCGAGATGTTCAAGGCCCCAAGGGGAAGGGAACCATGGAGGCTAGGCTCGAAGCCATGGAGCAAGAGGTCTTCAAGTGCAAGGGGATGGTGGAGCGAGGACTAGATGTCAATGTAATGCCCAGGATGGGACTATACCTCCTACGTGTCGAGGCACGACTTAAAGGTATAAGCCCATCCTAGAATGATCTCAAGTTTGGTATCTTTGCGCGACTCATGTAAAAGAGGGATTAAATTGCAAAAGGAGATAGTTGGCTTACACTCGCCACTTCACACAATACATTACATGAGCAAAACATCATTCAAAACATCACAACCCGACTACGGGCGAAGATCCAAAAGAAATATACCAAAACAACATAAAGCCACAGGTCAGGATCGAATCCTAGTAGAAGAACCACTACTGAACATCGAAACGTCACAAGCAAACGGCTACTCTCTTCATCGAACTCCCGGTGAAGAACTGAACCAGCTCCTGCATCAAACTCGGCTGAACCTGCATCTGGTGTGGTGAAGTAACTGTGAGCCACGAGGACTCAGCAATCCCGTTCCCGGGTAACACGACTATTTAAGCCTTGGGTGAGGAAAGGCTGAAGAAAGAACAAGAGGTGAAGGAACAACAAGAGTCTACAGCAGCAACTAGCACTAACTTACGTAAAAGAGAACGAGAAGAGAAGGTGCCTCGGTCGAGAGATGATCACGAAGTGATCCTAGCTAAAGCCGGTCAAACATAACCCCACCATATTCAACTCCCGAATCCCTATTCGGATATTGACAGTCACGGTACACACGCTGGTAGTGTATTGGAACATTGTGTCAAGTTTTCTACAACCGGATATTAACAAGCTCCCATCTGCCACATAACCGCGGGCACGGCTTTCGAAAGTTCAAACCCTGCAGGGGTGTTCCAACTTGACCCATTACAAGCCCACGATCCGCGGAGTCGCAACTCCAAAAGTGGGAAGACCCGAGTATTCTCGGAATCCCGTGCTCAAGATACTCCGAACTAAGGTAAGGCTAATCCAGCAAATCCTCCCGGCGTGTCGACACCCTGATAGGTAGCCACGCGTATCTAGTCTCAGGACACGACAGGATGGGCGATTCTATAGGTTTTTACCAAACCTCGAGTTTCCTCGTGGTGGCCCCGCAGAACCCCCGTTTCGGACCAACACTCATGTGGAGCACTGGCCCGGGGTTGTTGAATTAAAATAAAATGGATAGCTAATCCCTATGCAAGTTTTATTAGTTATTAGGCGAATAGTACCAAATGTTGGGACTTGCTGGAAAAGACTTAGCACTTAGCGGTTTATCAAGGGGGTCCCATACACCCCAACCGTGTTAGGAACGCATAATCAAGGAACATAACACCGGTTTATACGGTTCCTAATGGCATGAGTGGAACAAATCACCAAGCAAAAGGCTTAGCCTTCCACCCTTGCCAGTATATAGATGATTTCATTTTAAGCATTTATATAGTGGGATATAACCCAACAAACTTCAACATGAAGCAAGCATCCTCGATCTTCACCTGCAACTAACAATGCTATAAGAGGGGCTGAGCGAAGTGTACTTAGCCATTCAACGGTTTGCATAGGTAGGGTGGTTAAGCGGGTTCATGGTTACAATAGGAGGCTGACAGGAAAGACATGGGCATCGAGGCAAAACTATAGATCGAGACTACTAGCAATAGGCAAAAATAGTAATGGTATCCGGGTTCGGTCATCTTGCCTGGGATTCCACAAGGGAGAAGAACGGATCCATGAAGTAGACGGAGCAACACAGTCGAGCGAATCCTCACAACTCCGGAACAAAACCGAAGCTATCAAGAGAAGCAAACCAGAAAGAAACAAACAACACGGAAAACATACAAGCATAAACATGACATACGATGCACAAGCAAGCATGATGCATGTCCGGTTTAAATATGCATGGCATGGCAAAGTGCACAAACAACACTACAAGTTAAGTGGAGCTCAATATGCAACGAGTTGCATATTGACGAAACACCACATTATAATTATTTAATTGACTCCCGTTATTTACAAGACAAGATTAAATGTTTTTAACATGGCAAGAGGTGAAGAAAAAATAAACTACCTATCTAGGCATTTTAAATGAGGCCGGAAAAATAACAACATCATCTCCGGAAAATCCCCATGAGCATGTTTAGTAATTTAAAGCAACAACTATTCACACATTTTAATGTTGTTAACATGATGCGGATGACATGATCAAGTTTTATGCAAGTTTATTAAAAGTTGACATGAAGAAGATATGAAGTATTGCCACCGTGGTGGAAGAAAGGGTGCCACGGCAACGATCTGAAAATGATGCCACGGCAACATATCGGTTCCGGTAACTCGTTGAGAGTCCGGAGCAAAAGCAAAGGTGGAGTGAACGTGCGGAACAAGATGAAAGGTGCGGAACAAGATGAAAGGTGGGGTGATCCCGTTGTCGGGTTCCCACGAGTCGGCGACGAGGCAACCGAGGAACATGACAAAAGATGAAACGGCACAACCGGCACGGAGCACACAAGGGAGACATTTCATACAACCACATGCATCACACGGGTCATCCACGGGGTCGTCTCGTTATACCTTCGAAGCGTGTGTTTTGGGCGATTCGAGACGTACAGGAAGAAGGCGTTCACGTTCGGAGAGGAAGTAGCCGTTCCGTAGAGGGAAGTAGTTGTACTCGCGGTCTTCGGCGACGGTAGTTGAAAGTAGTGGTACACGGTGCGTCTCCGAGACGGTAGTTGTTCTTGTTCATCGGAGAGGTACTCGCCGGCGGGGTACTTGGCGGGTCGTCGTGGGAAGTAGTGGTACACGTTCGTAGTCGTTCACGAAGCTCGTAGCCGTTCGGGTTTTCCGTAGAGGAACTTGATGCATCCCCGTTCTTCGGTCTCCACTTGGCAAACGAAACGGTTCCTGGACACTTGCAACAGCACAAGGCAACACAACAAAACAAACAAAAAATAGCACGGGAGGGCGACGATGCCATGGCAGCGGCAGCAACAGCAGGAAGAACATGATGGAGCTGGTGAGGCCGGCGGCCTCGAGGAGAACGGAGGGAGATGGTGCGGGACGACGGGGCGCTGCCTTGGGCGGAGGAGGCGCTGGACGGCCTCGACGGGAGGAGGGCTCGGGGCGCCGGGCTGCTGGAGGCGAGGGCCTCTGGAGGGTGCGGACTTGGCGCTCGGGGTCGCGAGGGAGGAGCGGACTGGCGCGGTCCAGCGCTGGAGATGGGGTGGTCGGCGGACGGCGCTGGAGACGGAGACGGAGACGGAGGGCTCGGCGCCGACGCTGGCCTCTGGCGCGGAGGCA
>LR738715.1:519919951-520113675 GCA_902687465.1 Secale cereale | reverse complement strand
AGGAGGGGAGCCGCGGGCTGCGGCCAAGCGGGGCGCTCGGGGCCGTGGCGGCCTCGATGGCTGGAGGGCGAGGCGAAGGGCCTTGGGCGCTGCGGCGAGGATTCGGTCGCGAGGGAAATCGGGCCGATGGGGTCTCGGGCACCGCGAGGCTGGAGGGAGCGATGGGGGCGTGTGAGATGGGATCGAGCGAACGGTGGGAGTGCGGCGGCCTGAGGGAAAGAGGGACGAGAGGAGGAGAGCGCTAGGGTTAGGGGGGAAACGGGCCGGGAGAGAATTGGCTAGATGGGCCGGCTGCTGGGAGGAATGGCCTTGGGCCCAAGGAGGAGGAGAAGCCCACTGCGGCTGGGCTCTCTTCTGCCTCTATTTATTCTTTAGCAGAAAAATAGAGATAGAACAAAATATTAAGAAAAGGCCACGAACAAGGAATAAAATATGGAACAATTTTGAAAGGCTTTATGGAATAATTCCAACCCCACAAAAATAGTTCCAAAAAAAATAGGGAAAAACAAACTAAAATAAATAGCTTGCCTTAAAGGAGTTTAAAAGGAGTCTAGATAATTGGAGGAGCCTCGATAATTGGGAAAAGAATATAGGGAAGGTTTAGATGGAAAACTTGAAGCAAAAGATGTCTGGAGAATAAATGCAAGTGTGTTGGGTTATTCCGAAGCAATGGAATATTATTATAATAGCTCCCTAAAATATTGGGAGTATATGTTATAAAGAGAAGTCACACTTCCCTCGATTTAAATGGACCGAAGGTCCACACAATTTATTTAGGTTGAGATGCAAAAATAAAAATGACATGATGGCATGATGACATGATGCAATGCAAAAATAAATAACACAAGCAAAATAAAATACACGGGAGATCCCGGAACATGTGGAATCTCTGGAATCTTCTGGAATCTTCTGGAATCTTCTGGGACGTCGGTCTTCGGGCGTCACAACTCTCCCACACTAACAGAGGATCTCGACCCGAGATCCTAGAGATAGCACCGGGTAGAAACGAAAAAGAAGAGGTAAACAAAGTTGCTTCTTTGACAGACGAGTGAAACCACGAACCTAAGAGGTTAAACAACTTGAAAGAAGAATACAACAAAGATGAACGAAGTTGAAACACTCCGTTGGAAAAGAGGAGCAAGGAACATAAAGAGAACCTTGTAGGTTGAAAGACATGAATAAAGAGCTTAAGAACCAAAAGAAAATGAAACTGCAATGGTATAGCCAAGGAATAAGAATGACAGAATTCGGACAGCACTCCGTCTGAAAATTGAAGGAATTAACAAGAACTTAAGGAGATGGAATGATACTTGATGAAAAACAACAACACACAGCCTCCAGAACAATTGAAGAATGGCACAAGTGGTAAGAAGGATTCAGACAGCACTCCGGTTGAAAAGAGAGGCAAACTTGGTAAGATGACGGAACTTGAAAAAAAAAGGACATAACACTCCGGTTAAATGGACAAGCAAGGAAAGAACATGATCTCGATATGACAAGATGATGGTTTGGAGAGAGCAACATTACAAAGCCTCCGGAACGAAAGAATAGATGCTAGATCGTTGGAAAGAAAAGATCGGAGAAGAAAAAGACAACTTATCTCAAAATGAAATTTGAAAGAGCATCCTTACGAAGAAGGGTTGAACGGATTTGTTGGAAAAATCCACAACGAAACGAATAAGCTTGATGTGGGCTTATGGAAAACATCTCAAGGTTATGAGGTGATAACCGGCCACTAACAGAAACGAATTGCTTGGATTGAGATCAACAAGGAGATGAAAAACTTATTTCACCGGAATGATAATCGAGGTATTTTCTGGTTTGGAGGCAATAGTAATTTCCTGCACAGTATTAAGCCAAAGCTTTTTATGCACGCCAACAGTGAAATGAACTGCATCTTCATACTATATATCATTATATATGCAATTGGAGAAATTGCACTTCAATTTTTCATTCTATAGCAGGGGCACTGGGAGTTAACATGAAGAAACAATGCACTTCAGTTTTAAGCCACATCGCTCTACATATGTAAGTCATGGTGGACTGCATTTTTCAGCCATAGCGCATTTTTATTTTTTCGAAGTATCTTTTTTGTTTTTTACTGGGAGATACATGGGACTGCAGTCGACGCAAGAGGGCACTGCATGGTGATAAAAAGGGCACTGCAAACTGGATGTGGGGGGGTTGGGTATGTGATTTTCTTACATTATATGCAGTTCTCTCCTTCTGCAGATGCAGCTCTGCCTGCTGTTGGCGTGCAGTCCACCTCCGCTGCAGGAACTCATGGGCTTTTTCAACTTTTGCCATTATCACGGGAGAAGGTTGGATGGGCACCATTGCATTTCGCATCCACGTCGACTGCGATGGAGAAGGCATCCTTGCAGTTCTCTTCCCCCTGCCATGCATAACCGAGGCTGGATGCTTCAGCTGGGTCAACCGCGGTGGATCTCCCAGGGCATATGCTCGGTTCTGTGGCAGGGGTGCAGCTAACGGGGCGCTAAATCGAGGCTGCGGCACACCTAGATCAATTCGGTGGTGTTGGGGCGAAGGTGAGGGGCGGCGTCGCTTCCTAACCGCCGCTGCGGAAGAAGCCTCGCCGAGGGACTGAATCGCCGAGGGACTGCATCGCCGGCCGCTCCGCGCGCGCTCTGCGCTACCGGCCGCGGAAGAAGGCGGGGAGGGGTGGGGGTCGCCGTCGGCCGCAGGGCGCTGTCGCGCAAGGAAGCTGGGAGGGGAGGGGGTCTCCTCCGGCCGCAGGGCGCTGCCGTGCAAGCAGGCTGGGAGGGGAGGGGGACGGCGCCAGCCACAGTGGCGCTGGCGCGCAAGGAGGCGGGGAGGGGAGGGGGACGGCGCCGGCCGCGGTGGCACTGGCGCGCAAGGAGGCGGGGAGGGGAGGGGGTGTTATGAGAATAAGCTTTTTTGTTAGGAGAATAAGGTCTTAAGGGGTGTTATGAGAATATACCCACCCTATATATATATTATCTGTTTTGGATGTTTAATGGGCTTTATTATACACTTTTATATTATTTTTGGGACTAACCTACTAACCCAAGGCCCAGTGCAAATTGTTGTTTTTTGCCTATTTTAGTGTTTCACAGAAAAGGAATATCAAACAGAATCCAAATGGAATGAAACCTTCGGGAGGGTCATTTTTTGAACAAATACAAAACAAAAGACTTGGAGTACACGCCAGGGAAGAAACAAGGCGTCCACGAGGGCAGGGGGTGCGCCCAGGGGGTAGGTGCGCCCCCACCCTCGTGGGCCACCTCTTGCTCCACCGACGTCCCTCTTCCTCCTATATATATATCCACGTACCCTGAAAACATCAGAGAGCACCACGGAACCCTAATTCCACCGCCGCAAGCTTCTGTACCCGTGAGATCCCATCTTGGGGCCTATTCCGGAGCTCCACCGGAGGGGGCATCGATCACGAAGGGCTTCTACATTAACACCATAGCCTCTCCGATGAGTTGTGAGTAGTTTACCACAGACCTTCGGGTCCATAGTTATTAGCTAGATGGCTTCTTCTCTCTCTCTGGATCTCAATACAAAGTTCTCCTCGATCTTCTTGGAGATCTATTCGATGTAATTCTTTTTGTGGTGTGTTTGTCGAGATCCGATGAATTGTGGGTTTATGATCAAGATTACCTATGAACAATATTTGATTCTTCTCTGAAATCTTTTATGCATGATTTAAATATCTTTGCAAGTCTCCTGGAATTATCAATTTGGTTTGGCCTACTAGATTGGTAGTTCTTGCAATGGGAGAAGTGCTTAGCTTTGGGTTCAATCTTGCGGTGTCCTTTCCCAGTGATAGTAGGGGCAGCAAGGCACGTACTGTATTGCTGTCATCGAGGATAAAAGTATGGGGTTTACATCATATTGCATGAGCTTATCCCTCTACATCATGTCATCTTGCTTAAGGCGTTACTCTGTTCTTATGAACTTAATACTCTAGATGCATGCTGGATAGCGGTCGATGTGTGGAGTAATAGTAGTAGATGCAGAATCGTTTCGCTCTACTTGTCACGAACGTGATGCCTATATACAATGATCATGCCTAGATATTCTCATAACTATGCGCTTTTCTATCAATTGCTCGACAATAATTTATTCACCCACCGTAGAAATCTGCTATCATGAGAGAAGCCACTAGTGAAACGTATGGCCCCCGGGTCTATCTTCCATCAACTATTTATCTTTACTTTAATTTTACTCTGCAATCTTTACTTTCAATCTATAAAACAAAATACCAAAAATATTATCTTATTATCTCTATCAGATCTCACTTTTGCAAGTGGTCGAGAAGGGATTGACAACCCCTTTATCGTGTTGGTTGCAAGGTTCTTATTTGTTTGTGTAGGTACGAGGGACTCGCGCATGGTATCCTACTGGATTGATACCTTGGTTCTCAAAAACTGAGGGAAATACTTGCGCTACTGTGCTGCATCACCCTTTCCTCTTCAAGGGAAAAACAACGCAAGCTCAAGAGGTAGCAAGAAGAATTTCTGGCACCGTTGCCGGGGAGATCTACGTAAAATTTATATACCAAGTACCCATCACAAACACTTATCCCTCGCATTACATTATTTGCCATTTTCCTCTCGTTTTCCTCTCCCCCACTTCACCCTTGCTGTTTTATTCGCCATCTTTTCTGCTCCATGTGTTTTATCATGGCTAGTCCTCCTATCATTATTAATACTCCCGAGAGTGAAGTTCTCAATTTTAAACAAAGGGCGGGAGAAAATCTAAAATATGATTGGTATAGAATTTGCAATGCTCAGAATTGGTCTACTAGGAAGCTTTCCACTTCCGTG
Source organism: Secale cereale (assembly GCA_902687465.1). NCBI lineage: Eukaryota > Viridiplantae > Streptophyta > Magnoliopsida > Poales > Poaceae > Secale > Secale cereale. Next base: position 520,108,858 of record LR738715.1, on the reverse strand, counting down.
CTTCTTCGCAATTTTTATGTAGGCATCAGTCCTTGGTATTGATATATTCTTGATACCATTACTGGGGGTAATTTCTTGGGTACCCACAATTTTGATTCTTATAATGCTATGATAGATTTGTTTGTCCCACCATCTCTTTTGGTTAATGGAACTATCTTAACTTTAGAACACATAATGCAAAGGCTTGTAATTATTGAAAATAAAGTTGCCACAGTGGAGTTGATTGATAATTTGGATAAAAAGATCCATAACCAAATTACCCAATATGGATCTAGGGTAGGAGTCACTCTGAATTTTTTTAGGGAAAAGGAACCCATAGTTAATGAAAAATAGATCAAGATTCCACTAGAATAGATAAGCTTGAGGATATTATTACCAATATAGGGTCTGCTTTTTCTGCTATGCGAAACACTTCAAACCCCTCTACTACCAAAATGGCCAAGTTTATGTATGTTCCTAAAAATAAGGGTGAATCCTCTACTAAGGGAACTGCAGATCTTAAATCAATAAGTGTTCACCCCAACTTTCTCACTATCATTAGGGAACCTTTTGCTACAAATGAATTTCTTGATTTCTTGCCTAGGAGTTTGATTGTTAATAGGAAGGAAGAAACTCCTAAGAATTATAAGTGTTCAATTGAAGAATTGCCTACCAAAGATGGCAATACCTAGATCTATTCTTGTATCATGCCTAGCTAAGGGCGTTAAATGATAGCACTTGTTGGGAGGCAACCCAATTTTATTTTCTTTGCTTTTGCTTCTGTTTAGTAATAAATAATTCATCTATCTTCTGGTTAGATGTGGTTCTGTGTTTTAATTAGTGTTTGTGCCAAGTAGAACCTTTGGGAAGACTTGGGTGAAGTCTTTGCGATCATGTTGTAAAAAACAGAAACTTTTGCGCTCATGAGATTAGCTACCATTTTTTTACTGGAGAGTGCTTTTTAGTTGATTCTTTTTGCAAATAATGAATAGAAAAATTCCTCACGTCCACACTTTTATTTCAAAAAAATTAGAGTTACAAAAGTATTCTAAAGTTACAGATTACTACAGACTATTCTGTTTTTGACATATCCTGTTTTTCGTGTGTTCTTTGCTTATTTTGATGAATCTATGAGTAGTATCGAGGGGTATGAATCATAGAGATGTTGGAATATAGTAGGTTTAACACCAAAATAAATAAAGAATTAGTTCATTACAGTACCTTTGAGTGGTTGTTTGTTTCCTTATACAAACGGAGCTCACGCGAATTTTGCTAAGTTTTGTGTTGTGAAGTTTTCAAGTTCTGGGTAAGGATTTGATGGACTATGGAACAAAGAGTGGTAAGAGCCTAAGCTTTGGGATGCCCGAGGCACCCCAAGGTAAAATTCTATGACAACCAAAAGCCTAAGCTTGGGGATGCCCCGGGAAGGCATCCCCTCTTTCGTCTTCCTCTATCGGTAACTTTACTCGAGACTATATTTTTATTCACCACATGATATGTGTTTTTCTTAGAGCGTCATGTATGATTTGAGTCTTTGCTTTTTAGTTTACGACAACCATCCTTGCTATACACACATTTTGAGAGAGACACACATGAATCAGAATTTATTAGAATACTCTATGTGCTTCACTTATATCTTTTGAGCTAGATAGTTTTGCTCTAGTGCTTCACTTATATCTTTTTAGACCACAGCGGTGGTTTTATTTTATAGAAATTATTGATCTCTCATGCTTCACCTATATTATTTTGATAGTCTTTTAGAACAACATGGTAATTTGCTTTGGTTATAAAATTAGTCCTCATATGATAGGCATCCATGATGGGTATAATAAAAACTTTCATAATAGTGCATTGATTATTATGAGAAGTTTGATACTTGATGATTGTTCTGAGATATGAGGATGGTGATATTAGAGTCATGCTAGGGGAGTAATTGTGAATTTGAGAAACACTTGTGTTAAAGTTTGTGATTCTCGTAGCATGCACGTATGGTGAACCGTTATGTGATGAAGTTTGAGCATGATTTATTTATTGATTGTCATCCTTTATGTGGAGGTCGGGATCGCGCGATAGTTAACTCCTACCAACCCATCCCCTAGGAGCATGCGTTGAATAGTTTGTTTTGATAACTCATAGATTTTTGCAAAAATATACGAGTTCTTTATGACTAATGGTGAGTCCATGGATTATACGCACTCTCACCCTTCCACCAATGCTAGCCTCTCTAGTACCGCGCAACTTTCACCGGTACCATACAGCCACCATATACCTTCCTCAAAACAGCCACCATACCTACTTATTATGGCATTTCCATAGCCATTCCGAGATATATTGCCATGCAACTTTTCACCATTCCGTTTATTATGACACGCTTCATCATTGTCATATTGCCATGCATGACCATGTAGTTGACATCGTATTTGTGGCAAGTCCACCATACACTATTTTTCATACATGTGACTCTTGATTCATTGCACATCCCGGTACACCACCGGAGGCATTAACATAGAGTCATATTTTGTTCTAGCTTCGAGTTGTAAGTAAATAAAAGTATGATGATCTTCATTACTACAACATTGTCCCAGAGAGGAAAGGATGATGGAGACTATGATTCCCCCACAAGTCGGGATGAGACTCCGGAAGAAAAAAAGAAATAAAAATAAAAAAAGCCACAAAAAAGAAAGACAAAAGGCCCAAAATAAAATAAAAAAGGGGAGAAAAAAAGATGAGAGAAAAAGAGAGAAGGGGCAATGCTACTATCCTTTTTCCACACTTGTACTTCAAAGTAGCACCATGATCCTCATGATAGAGAGTCTCTTGTTTTGACACTTTCATATACTAGTGGGAATTTTCATTATAGAACTTGGCTTTTTATATTCCAATGATGGGCTTCCTCAAAATGCCTTAGGTCTTCGTGAGCAAGCAAGTTGGATGCACACCCACTTAGTTTCCTTTATTGAGCTTTCATACACTTATAGCTCTAGTGCATCTGTTGCATGGCAATCCCTACTCACTCACATTGATATCTATTGATAGGCATATCCATAGCCCATTGATACGCCTTGTTGATGTGAGACCATCTTCCTCTTTTGTCTTCTCCACAACCACCACTCTATTCCACCTATAATGTTATATCCATGGCTCACGCTCATGTATTGCGTGAAAGTTGAAAAGTTTGAAAACATTGAAGTGTGAAAGAATTGCTTGGCTGAAACCGGGGTTGTGTGTGATTTAAATATTTTGTGTGATGAAGATAGAGCATAGCCAGACTATATGATTTTGTAGGGATAACTTTCTTTGGCCATGTTATTTTGAGAAGACATGATTGCTTTGTTAGTATGCTTGAAGTATTATTATTCTTATGTCAATATTAAACTTTTGTCTTGAATCTTTCGGATCTAAACATTCATGCCACAATAAAGAAAATTACATTGAGAATTATGTTGGGTAGCATTCCACATCAAAAATTCTGTTTTTATCATTTACCTACTCGAGGAATTAACCTTGGGGATGCTTGATACGTCTCCAAAGTATCTACAATTTTTTGATTGTTGCATGCTATTATATTATCTGTTTTGGATGTTTAATGGGCTTTATTATACACTTTTATATTATTTTTGGGACTAACCTACTAACCCAAGGCCCAGTGCAAATTGCTGTTTTTTTGCCTATTTTAGTGTTTCATAGAAAAGGAATATTAAATGGAGTCCAAGTGGAATGAAACCCTCGGGAGAGTCGTTTTTGGAACAAATACAACAAAGAAGACTTGGAGTACATGCCATGGAAGAAACGAGGCGGCCACGAGGAAGGGGCGTGCCTAGGGGGGTAGGCCCGCCCCCACCCTCATGGGCCACCTGTTGCTCCACCGATGTCCCTCTTCCTCCTATATATATCCACGTACCCTGAAAACATCAAAGAGCACCGCGAAACCCTAATTCCACCGCCGCAACCTTCTGTACCCGTGAGATCCCATCTTGTGGCCTGTTCTGGAGCTCCACCAGAGGGGGCATCGATCACGGAGGGCTTCTACATCAACACCATAGGCTCTCTGATGAGTTGTGAGTACTTTACCACAGACCTTCAGGTCCATAGTTATTAGCTCGATGGCTTGTTCTTTCTCTTTGGATCTCAATACAAAGTTCTCCTCGATCTTCTTGGAGATCTATTCGATGCAATTCTTTTTGCGGTGTGTTTGTCAAGATCCGATGAATTGTGGGTTTATGATCAGGATTATCTATGAACAATATTTCATTCTTCTCTGAAATCTTGTATGCATGATTTAAATGTCTTTCCAAGTCTGTTGGAATTATCAGTTTGGTTTGGCCTACTAGATTGGTAGTTCTTGCAATGGGAGAAGTGCTTAGCTTTGGGTTCAATCTTGCGGTGTCCTTTCCCAGTGACAGCAGGGGCAGCAAGGCACATATTGTATTGTTGCCATCGAGGATAAAAATATGGGGTTTACATCATATTGCATGAGTTTATCCCTCTACATCATGTCATTTTGCTTAAAGCATTACTCTATTCTTATGAACTTAATACTCTAGATGCATGTTGGTTAGCGGTCGATGTGTGGATGATAGAGGCGAGGGGCCCGATCTTTCGATGAGATGATAACTATCAATTTTGTTGAGACGACTTTGACGATCCGACTACAAACGTGCACGACGTTGCGCCTTAGCAATCGCTAAACCAATCTCCAGGGGTTACTGACGATGCCAGAAGCATGATCAGCCTGACCATGAAGGTCTATTTCTGCATGCAATCGAAGAACAAGCAAGGATATGATAAAAGCAATCTGAATATTGCAAATATAAATGAAGTATTGATAAAGGTGGGGATCCGTAAGCAGTCTTGGTCTGGTCGTTGGACACAAATGAAGTACACGAAGTTGCAATGCCTAACTTTTGACTAAACAAATCCCAAAGAAAAAGCTACTAGATGGATCTACTTATATAGGAGCAAGGGGTGGCGGCCAAGGAGGTGGAAGGACGTCCCAAGGCAGCCTAAAACTAACCCTAGGTCGTACAAGGCTCATGGGCCCAAGTGGAGGTGATGCAACACCTTTGGACTTGTAGTTTGACTCGGATTCTGCTGCAGCGTCAGATTGTTTCGTCGACATCTCAACATTCCGGACGAATTTGAAGGTGAATCCAATTGGCTTGGAAAGTGTACGAAATCTAGTTTCCAAAAAAAGAATCACCCAATTCGGAGTACGTATGAAGGAGTTCTTGCCGTTTTGAGTCAGGTATGTCTGTGCAGTCCGAATCTGGATGCAGAACATGAGAGACTTGGACTCTATCTTCTTTTGGCCCAAAAGTGACGCGAGAGAAGTTTTTGAACAACACCTAAACTTCTCTTTTTCCCTTATCTTCATATGTGGATTGTACGAATGTCTCATACACCTGGAATTAGACATGGCACAAAAGTCTGTGAAGTATTTTTGTCCTGGATGACATAAATAAATTGTTGCATAGTATGCACTAGAAATCACCTCACAAATATACATGTATGCAATATTTTTGGTCGTATCCAAGGTAGTCATGTCCTCATCATCCTCCCTTTATTGAAAATAAAGCCGTCCTTAGCGTTGCTTAATCTGAAATTTGGGTAAGGAAATAGACAAGGTGTACATGTTTTATATGTATATGTCATCCATTTTTACTCCCCTTAATTTTCTCACATATGACACATGCATAGATGAGTAACTTTCATAGTTCATAAAATATAAAGCCAAAATATTATCACAAGAAGTAGAAGGCATGAAAATATTACAACTCAGTTTGCACAAATAAGTGAAGCTCTTATCCATATCAAAAGATTGACAATGTTCATCACTAAACCATCCCAACATTGGTGAATAAACCTTACTTGCATGAAATTCACAGGCTACAACATGCTTAAATAAGCAAACAGGTAATAAGTCATTTGACATAGAATCGTCACCAAGATTAGAGGTCATATCAAAATGATTAAACATTGGCACAATTATTTTCAAATGTATTTTATCCAAATCTGATTTATTCTCTGATTCACATGATTCTTTTGCATCAACTGTTAATTCAATGGATGCACTCAAAATTGTTGGTATTTTAGTTGTTTGATCACATGACGCATTCATGACAGTAACATGCTTATCTAAACTAGGTGGTGTGCTCAAATCAACAGGTAATTCAATACATGATGTATTCAAGTTAACTAGATATGCATCATCCTCATGTGAAGTTATATCATCATTGATTTTACTGTTACCTTGTCACAAAGACGTAGCTGATGTAGGTACGGACGATGACATTGTTCAATACACTTTAGATGATGTCACGCTCACAATCGGAGGTGTGTCTGCTCTATTAGGTGCAATGGTGGAGGAACCAACGAGTGGTGGTGAGCATGAAATGGAATAGTAGTTGTTGTAGTCACACAATGCATCCTTCTGTATTTGTCTCTCAAAGGTACAAGCACGAACATACATACCAGTAATGCAACGAGGAATATACTGAAATCTTGCGGGAATATCATGGTTCAAACCACCAAAAAATCTATTCATTGTATCATCCTCAGATTCTTCTATGTCACAATGATGCATATAAGATTTGAACTCTTGGTAGTAAGCATGAACAGTGTTACTGCATTGTTTTAATTGTTCCAATTTGCGAAGCAATTCACGGCGATAGTATGGAGGAAAAAAATGTTTTCTCATTACAGCCTTCATTCCAAGGTGTAGGTTGGTTATCAATATTTTTTCTTACAATGCACACTCCACCAAACACAAGCAAAACCAGTAAATACTCTAGTGGCAGCTCGTACTCTCTCAAGTTCAGAAAAATGATGGTGACTAAAATCTTTTTCTACTTCAAGCTCCCAAGCTAGATAAATAGCAGGATTAAATCTACCCTCAAATGATGGTAAAGAAATAACCTGACCATGTGCTTGTGTGTGTTGTCCCACGTCTCGTGATGGCGAAGATGTATCCGTCGTCCATGAACTTCTGTCTCCGGTACCTGTCATGATTAGTAGAAACAAGAAACAAAATTCGAGAATAATGTTCCTATGAACTACTAGGATGTGGTGGTAAAGAGCTCACAGTAAAGCAAATATCAATATCTTACAAGTTCTTACCATGCAGCAGGTGGTGATAGGCAACCAGCGGTGTCAAATAACTCCAAAGATTGAGTAAAGCGATTGCCAGGTGAACGTAAATATGCACGGTGTAGAAATATGTGGAGCTGGGTTGGCTATATATGGTAGCAAAAGATTAGCAATAATCAATTCAGAGATGCAATGTTGAATAAACGCTTAACGATGGTACTATGCTGGTCCTAGGCTAGACCGGACAAGAGACGCGAGCATAGAACACTAATGCGGTCACGGTGTAGCACAACTAGCATCAATACAGGATATGAAGTAGCTCTCGACAGCAAGATATAAGTGAAGATCACAACGGCAGTAAAGATAATGATGAAAAACAACTACCAAGCAGGATATACAACAAATCTCTCACCAACTTTCCTCTTGAAAAGTTTGAGTCAATTTTATGATAATTTTTCTACAGAATGCTACTGACTCAAGATTTCAAACGCAAAAGGAATCACTCAATTCCGAGTTGATATGAGGAGTCAAAAATTGTAAAAATGTCCTGAAAAACTGGAACAAGCTGTGTTCGCGAAATCTGGAGGGCAAAAGGATCTATTTAGATGCTGATTTTGAGGTGGGAAATATTAAACAAGCTCCTGTAACTATTCAGATGCGGCTCGTTTCTAGCTTTAATTTGAGTACTTGTGGAGCCAAAACGGACTTCGTATGAAAAAGATATGCCTGTTTTACTGAACTGGGTACAAAACAGATTCCAATCCGAATTCAGCTACGAAATTGAGTCTATAAATATATCCGAATTTCCTTTTTTCTACTCTTTTTCCACTTTCTTTTTTTTCCTTTTTCTTTCTCTCTTTTTTTCTCACACTTTTTTTAACTTTTTTTTCTCTTTTTTTTCTCTCTGCCTTTTTTTTGTCTCCCTCTTTCTAATTCAAAGTAGATAAGATGCAGATTGGATCAAACAAAGATGCGAATGACCTCAAGTATGATTGTGACAATGAATGATGGGTAGCACGAGGTGGAAATTGATGGATGAGGTGGTGGGCAGCGGAAGGGATAACGATGCAGCGACGACTTGACTAATGTGAACAGAACTCGAAAATCTAACGAACTAGACACTAAGACCAGCAACTCGACACGACGATGCAACCGATAATTCAATAATGCAAACAATGAAAATAAAATTGCAAAAGCTCAGACTGGCTACGACAAAGGATGACTAGATCTAATTTTTTTGTGGCTTTTCCTTGGACAATAGGTAAGAAAATAAATCTAATCTAGGAAATAACTAGAAATTCTCATCGAGCAACCTGAAAACTGATATCACTTGATAGAGTCGAGGGGCCCGATCTTTAGATGAGATGATAACTATCGATTTGGTGGAGACGACTTTGACGATCCGAGTACAAACATGCACGACGTTGCGCCTTAGCAATCGCTAAACCAATCTCCAGGGGTTACTGACGATGCTAGAAGCACGATCAGCCTGACCACGAAGGTCTATTCCTGCTTGCAATCGAAGAACAAGCAAGAATATGATAAAGCAATCTTAATATTGCAAATATAAATGAAGTATTGATAAAGGTGGGGATCCATAAGCAGGCTTGGTATGGTTGTTGGACACAAACGAAGTACACGAAGTTGCAATGGCTAACTTTTGACTAAACAAATCCCAAAGAACAAGCTACTAGATGGATCTACTTATATAGGAGCAAGGGGTGGCGGCTAAGGAGGTGGAAGGACGTCCCAAGGCAGCCTAAAACTAACCCTAGGTCGTACAAGGCTAATGGGCCCAAGTGGAGGTGATGCAACACCTTTGGACTTGTAGTTTGACTTGGATTCTGCTGCAGCGTCAGATTGTTTCGTCGATATCTCAACGCTCCGGACGAATTTGAAGGTGAATCCAATTGGGTTGGAAAGTGTACGAAATCTAGTTTTCAACAAAAAAAGAATCACCCATTTCGGAGTCCATATGAAGGAGTTCTTGCCGTTTTGAGTCAGGTATGTCTGTGCAGTCCGAATCTAGATGTAGAACATGAGAGACTTGGACTCTATCTTCTTTTGGCCCAAAAGTGACGTGAGAGAACTTTTTGAACAACACCTAAACTTCTCTTTTTCCCTTATCTTCATATGTGTATTGTACAAATGTCCCATACACCTGGATTTAGACATGGTACAGAAGTCTGTGAAGTATTTTTGTCCTGGATGACATATATAAATTGTTGCATAGTTTGCACTAGAAATCACGTCACAAATATCCATGTATGCAATATTTTTCGTCGTATCCAAGGTAGTCATGTCCTCCTCAGTGGAGTAATAGTATTAGATGCAGAATCGTTTCGGTCTACTTGTCACGGATATGATGCCTATATACAATGATCATGCTTAGATATTCTCATAACTATGTGCTTTTCTATCAATTGCTCGACAGTAATTTGTTCACCCACCATAGAAATATGCTATCATGAGAGAATCCACTAGTGAAACCTATGGCCCCCGGGTCTATCTTCCATCATATTAATCTTCCATCAACTATTTATATTTACTTTTCTTTTACTCTGCAATCTTTACTTTCAATCTATAAAACAAAATACCAAAAATATTATCTTATTATCTCTATCATATCTCACTTTTGCAAGTGGCCGAGAAGGGATTGACAACCCCTTTATCACGTTGGTTGCAAGGTTCTTATTTGTTTGCGTAGGTACGAGGGACTCGCACGTGGTCTCCTACTGGATTGATACCTTGGTTCTCAAAAACTGAGGAAAATACTTACGCTACTGTGCTGCATCACCCTTTCCTCTTCGAGGGAAAAGCAACACAATCTCAAGAGGTAGCAAAAGGCTTGCTGCAGGAGCAGATGCTGATGTTTTGAACGTCTAGCAAGCTTGATCTGATGAGTACTCTATAGTTTAGTGTGCCACGCTTTACGGCTTAGAATCGGGACTTCAAAGACATTTTGAACGTCATGGAGCATATGAGATGTTCCAAGAGTTGAAAGTAATATTTCAAGAAAATGCCCAAGTTGAGAGATATGAAGTCTCCAACAAGTTCTATAGCTGCAAGATTGAGGAGAATAGTTCTGTCAGTGAACACATACTCAGAACATTTGGATATCATAATCACTTGACTCAGCCGGGAGTTAATCTTCCAGATTATAGTGTCATTGACAGAGTTCTCCAATCACCGCCACCAAGCTACAAAGGCTTCATGATGAACTATAATATGCAAGGGATGGAGAAGAAAATTCCCGAGCACTTCGCAATGCTCAAAGCTCCGGAGGTAGAAATCAAAAAGGAGCATCAAGTGTTGATGGTTAACAAGGCCACTAGTTTCAAGAAAAAGGGCAAGGGAAAGAAGGGGAACTTCATGAAGAATGGCAAGAAAGATGCTACTCCCAGGAAGAAACCCAAGTCTGGACCCAAGCCTGAAACTGAGTGCTTCTACTACAACGGGACTGGTCATTGGAAGCGGAACTGCCCCAAATATTTGGCGGATAAGATGGATGGCAAAGTGAACAAAGGTATATTTGATATACATGTTATAGATGTGTACCTTACTAATTCTCGTAGGAGCGCCTGGGTATTTGATACTGGTTTGATTGCTCATATTTGTAACTCGAAATAGGGGCTAGAATTAAACGAAGATTGGCTAAGGACGAGGTGACGATGCGTGTGGGAAATGGTTCCAAAGTAGATGTGATCGTTGTCGGCACGCTACCTGTACATCTACCTTCAGGATTAGTTTTAGACCTGAATAATTGTTATTTGGTGCCAGTGTTGAGCATGAACATTATATCTTGATCTTGTTTAATGCGAGACAATTATTCATTTAAATCAGAGAATAATGGTTGCTCTATTTATATGAGTAGTATCTTTTATGGTCATGCACCATTGGAGAGTGGTCAATTTTTGTTGAATCTCGATTGTGGTGATACACATATTCACAATATTGATGGCAAAAGGTGCAAAGTTGATAATGATAGTGCAACATTTTTGTGGCACTACCGTTTAGGTCATATTGGTGTAAAACGCATGAAGAAACTCCATACAGATGGGCTTTTGGAATCACTTGATTATGAATCATTTGATACTTGCGAACCATGCCTCATGGCAAGATGACTAAAACTCCGTTCTCCAGAACAATTGAGTGAGCTAATGACTTATTCGAAATAATACATACCGATGTATGCGGTCCGATGAGTGTTGAGGCTCGCGACGGGTATCATTATTTTCTAACCTTCACAGATGATTTGAGAAGATATGGGTACATCTACTTAATGAAACACAAGTCTGAAACATTTGAGAAGTTCAAAGAATTTCAGAGTGAAGTGGAGAATCATCGTAAAAAGAAAATAAAGTTTCTACAATTTGATCTAGGAGGTGAATTTTGAGTTACGAGTTTGGGCTTCATTTATAACAATTTGGAGTAGTTTCGCAACTCACGCCACCTGAAACACCATAGCGTAATGGTGTGTCCGAACGTCCTAACCGTACTTTATTAGATATCGTGCGAGCTATGATGTCTCTTACCGATTTACCACTATCGTTTTGGGGTTATGCATTAGAGACAGCTGCATTCACGTTAAATAGGGCACCATCTAAACCCGTTGAGACGACACCGTATGAATAATGGTTTGGCAAGAAACCTAAGCTGTCGTTTCTTAAAGTTTGGGGTTGCGATGCTTATGTCAAAAAGCTTCAGCCTGATAAGCTCGAAGCCAAATCAGAGAAGTGCATCTTCATAGGATACCCAAAAGAAACAGTTGGCTACACCTTCTACCACAGATTCGAAGGCAAGATCTTTGTTGCTAAAAATGGATCACTTCTAGAGAAGGAGTTTCTCTCGAAAGAAGTGAGTGGGAGGAAAGTAGAACTTGATGAGGTAATTGTACCTTCTCTCGAATTGGAAAGTAGCCATCACAGAAAACTATTCCCGTGATGCCTACACCAACTAGAGAGGATGCTAATGATGATAATCACGAAACTTCAGATCAAGTTACTACAGAACCTCGTAGGTCAACAAGAGCATGATCCGTACCAGGGTGGTACGGTAATCCTGTTCTGAAGTCATGTTAGTAGACCATGACGAACCTACAAACTATGAAGAAGCTATGATGAGCCCAGTTTCTGATACATGGCTTGAGGCCTTGAAATCTGAGATAGGATCCATGTATGAGAACAAAGTGTGGACTTTGGTGGACTTGCCCGATGGTAATGTTAAAGTCTACAAAGATCGACTTGTTGTGAAAGGTTTTCGAGAAGTTCAAGGAGTTGACTACGATGATACTTTCTCACCCGTAGCGATGCTTAAGTCTGTCCGAGTCATGTTAGCAATTGCCGCATTTTATGATTATGAAATCCGGCAAATGGACGTCAAAACTGCATTCCTCAATGGATTTCTTAAAGAAGAGTAGTATATGATGCAACCAGAAGGTTTTGTCGATCCTAAAGGTGCTAACAAAGTGTGCAAGCTCCAGCGATCCATCTATGGACTGGTGCAAGCATCTCAGAGTTGGAATATACGCTTTTATGAGGTGATAAAAGCATATGGTTTTATACAGACTTTTGGAGAAGCCTGTATTTACAAGAAAGTGAGTGGGAGCTCTGTAGCATTTCTGATATTATATGTGGATGACATATTATTGATTGGAAATGATGTAGAATTTCTGGATAGCATAAATGGATACTTGAATAAGATTTTTTTAATGAAAGACCTCAGTGAAGCTGCTTATATATTGGGCATCAAGATCTATAGAGATAGATCAAGACACTTGATTGGACTTTCACAAAGCACATACCTTGATATTGTTTTCAAGAAGTTCAAAATGGATTAGTCAAAGAAAGGGTTCTTGCCTGTGTTACAAGGTGTGAATTTGAGTCAGACTCAATGCCCGACCATTTCAAAAGATAGAGAGAAAATGAAAGTCATTCCCTATGCCTCAGCCATAGGTTCTATCATGTATGCAATGATGTGTACCAAACCTGATGTGTGCCTTTCTATAAGTTGGCAGGGAGGTACTAAAGTAATCTAGGAGTGGATCACTGGACAACGGTCAAGAACATCCTGAAGTACCTAAAAAGGACTAAGGATATGTTTCTCGTTTATGGAGGTGACAAAGAGCTCGTCGAAATGGTTATTTCGATGCTAGTTTTGACACTGATCCAGATGACTCTAAGTCAAAAAACGGATACGTACTTTTATTGAATGGCGGAGCTGTCAGTTGGTGTAGTTGCAAGCAAAGCTTCATGGCGGGATCTACATGTGAAGCAGAGTACATAGCTACTTCGGAAGGAGGAAATGAAGGAGTCTGGATGAAGGAGTTCATATCCGATCTAGGTGTAATACCTAGTGCATCGGGTCCAATGAAATCTTTTGTGACAACACTGGGGCAATTGCCTTGGCAAAGGAATCCAGGTTTCACAAGAGAACCAAACACATCAAGAGACGCTTCAACTCCATCTGCGATCAAGTCAAGGAGGGGTACATAGAGATTATCAAAATACATACAGATCTGAATGTAGCAGACCCATTGACTAAGCCTCTTCCACGAGCAAAACATGATCAACACCAAGACTCCATGTGTGTTAGAATCATTACTATGTAATCTAGATTATTGACTCTAGTGCAAGTGGGAGACTGAAGGAAATATGCCCAAGAGGAAATAAGAAAGTTGTTATTTTATATCTCCTTATTTCATGATAAATGTTTATCATTCATGCTAGAATTGTATTGACAAAAAACTTGATACATGTGTGGATACATAGACAAAACACCATGTCCCTTGTAAGCCTCTACTAGACTAGCTCGTTAATCAAAGATGGCTAAGTTTCTTGACCATAGACATGTGTTGTCATTTGATGAATGGGATCACATCATTAGGAGAATGATGTGATGGACAAGACCCATCCGTTAGCTTAGCATATTGATCATTCAATTTTAATGCTATTGCTTTGTTCATGTAGAATACATGTTCCTTTGGCTATGAGATTATGCAACTCCCGGATACCGGAGGAATGCCTTGTGTGCTAGCAAACGTCACAATGTAACTGGGTGATTATAAAGATGCTCTACAGGTATCTCCGAAGGTGTTTGTTGGGTTGGCATAGATCAAGATTAGGATTTCTCACTCTGAGTATCGGAGAGGTATCTCTGGGCCTCTCGGTAATGCACATCATAAGAAGCCTTGCAAGCAATGTGACTAATGAGTTAGCTGCAAGATGATGCATTATGGAATGAGTAAAGAGACTTGCCAATAACGAGATTGAACTAGGTATGAAGATACCAAAGATCGAATCTCGGGCAAGTAACATACCGATGACAAAGGGAATAACATATGTTGCCATTACGGTACGACCGATAAAGATCTTCGTAGAATATGTGGGAACCAATATGAGCATCCAGGTTCTGCTATTGGTTATTGACAGGAGAAGTGTCTTAGTCATGTCTACATAGTTCTCAAACCCGTAGGGTCCGCACGCTTAACGTTCGATGACGATTTTTTTTATTATATGAGTTATGTGATGTGTTGACTGAGGGAATCTTGGACCGAGGGGTCCTGGGTGGCCGGATAACTCATGGTGGGTCGGACTGGTGGACCATGAAGATCATTGTTGAAGATCGTCTCTCGTATCCGGATATGACTCCTGTATTTGTATAATGGTAGGTTTTAGGTTCGGGTGTAATCTTTCCTTCCTTTGCAAGATGGTTATGTACAAATCCTAGGCCCCTCTGGTGCATATATAAACAGGAGGGTTTAGTCCGTAGAGGCTAGAGAATCATAAACATCCTCATAGGCTAGACTTTAGGGTTTAGCCATTACAATCTCGAGGTAGATCAACTCTTGTAACCATATTCATCCAGATTAATATAGCATGAAGTAGGGTATTACCTCGATCGAGAGGGCCTGAACCTGGTAAAGATCGTGTCCCGAGTCTCCTGTTACCATCGATCCTTAGACACATAGTTTGGCACCCCCTACCCAAGATCCACCAGTTTTGACACGGACATTGGTGCTTTCATTGAGAGTTCTACTATGTCGTCGACCGGAGGACTGATGGATCACTTTGTCAACCACGACGACACCACCGAGGGAACTTTCCCTCTAGGCCTGCTTTTTGTGTTCGGCGACTTCATGCTCCGTGCCAACATAGAAAGCCACCTCAAGCAGGTTGAGAGCTATGCCCCTGGCCGTCAGGTCAGGTTTGGAAGCTTGAACTATGTCGCTGATATCCGCGGAGACTTGATCTTCGACGGATTGGAGCCCGCGGCAACCTCTCCCTGCCACCACGATGAACATGACCTAACTCTGTCACCGGATCAGGAAATAGCACCAGTAACCGTTTTGGCCCTAAATCCGAAACAGATCGTGTCACCCGTGGACGAGAAGCTCAACCCTGCCGAGGAAGCCGCAAACTCAACGGCGCTAGGGCCGCACACGGACTCAACTCTGAGTGAGAGCTGTATTACCGGAACTCCGGACTCATCTTTGGCCGTAGGTTCTGAACCATGCGCATCTGCGCCCTTCAAGCTCGATCAGGCGTCTATCGCCGAATTCAGCGTTGCAGATATCTTCCGGCACACACCTTTTGGCGATGTCCTAAACTTGTTAAAATCTCTCTCCTTAGCTAGGGACACACAACCGAATTATATCCTGTTCGAACTGGAGGCTGATGATGGAGAATTTTGATCCCCACCCACCACCGACTTGGTAGCCACAGTCGAAGATCTAACTGATCTACTTGACTACACTTCCGAAGACTTCGAAGGGATGGACCTCGAAGCCGAAGCAGATCTAGACCAAAACCGGCCCGTAACCGGGCGATGGACATCTACGTCTTCATACGACGTGTATATGATGGATACACCTAACGAGAAGGAGGGCGACGCCAAAAACAATCCCGCAAACGATAAGCCTGTCGATGAACCTCCCAAATGTCGGCGTCCAAAGTGCCTAATTAAATCCCGTAAAGGGAAATATAGCAACACTGATACTAACGACGGTGACAGTCCGGAGCAAGCCGAAGACCCCGCAGACCCAACGATGGAGCAGGACGAGCGAGTGGACAGTGAAGATAGTTCGAAACCACTGCCCAATGACAACGATGCCGAAGATAGTAATTATGAACCTGTCTCTGAAGAGGATGTTAGCCTGGGCGACGACCAATACATTGTCCCATAAGAACCCTTAGAACAAAGCGCTTCCATCGGAGGCTTATTGCCACCGCAAGGAGCCTGAAAAAGCAGCAGAGATGGCTTTGAGCCACACATGACACGCTCAATGATAGATGGAACGAAGTGCTAGATGCTGAGCAAAAACATGACTACAATTGCCAAACCAAAGGCTATCCTAAGCGTAAACTGCTGCCCGAATTCGACGACGAGGCCACTGCACCTATACCACCAAATAATAACACCGCTGATAAGCCAGACCGACCACCTCGTGGACGAGACAGAGTGGCTAGCAACGGTGTGCACAAGCCCATACCCCCACCCCGTTAAGGAAAGGAGGATACGACTCAGGCCAGGAAACACGATCTACGTGAGGACCTGAACAAAAAGGCTGGCCAGACCAGATCCATCTACGGATCCAGGGACCGTGCCCCCACACGAGACGACGGCTATAAAGCCAATCTTGTCGGTCATATACCAGTTCGGGGTCAATGCCGAACATCATAACCGTCGGACATACGCCATGACATAGCAAAATACAGGGGTGCCACACACCCTCTGTGCTTCACCGATGAGGTGCTGGATCACGACTTTCCAAAAGGATTTAAACCCGTAAATATCAAGGCGTATGATGGATTGACGGATCCTACCGTCTAGATAGAAGACTTCATTCTTCACATCCACATGGCTCGCGGAGATGATCTCCACGCCATTAAATACTTACCCCTGAAGCTGAAAGGACCAGCTCGGCACTAGCTAAACAGCCTCCCAGAGAACTCCATTGGGAGTTGGGAAGAACTTGAGGATGCTTTTCGTGCCAATTTTCAAGGGACCTATGTCCGGCCCTCGGATGCTGACGATCTAAGTCACATCATCCAACAACCCCGGGAGTCAGCCCGCAAGCTTTGGAATCAGTTTCTCGGTAAGAAAAACCAAATCGTCGACTGTCCGTATGCCGAAGCCTTAGCGGCCTTCAAACACAGTGTCCTAGACGAATGGCTAGCTAGGCACCTCGGCCAGGAAAAGCCGAGGACAATGGCAGCCCTAACTACACTCAGGACCCGCTTTTGCGCAGGCGAGGACAGGTGGCTTGCTCGTAGCAGCATGAGCGACCCTGGAACATCTGAAGTCAGGGATGGCAATGGGAAGCCACGACGTAATAAAAACAAACGTCGAAATAATGCTGGAAGCCCAGATGATACAACGGTAAACGCCTGATTCAGCGGCTCCAGACCCAGTCAACGGAAGAAGCCATTCAAAGGCAAGAAAGATGGTCCATCTAGCGTGGACATAATATTGGATAGGCCCTGCTAGATCCATGGCACCCCAGAAAAACCTGCAAACCGTACCAACCGTAATTGTTGGGTCTTCAAGCAGGTCGGCAAACTCAATGCGAACACAAGGGAAGGGGACCTCGGAGCGAAAACGAGGATGAACCTCGCCAGCCGAACACTGGGGGACAGAAGAAATTTCAACCGGAGATGAAAACAGTGAACATGATCTATGCCACTCATATCCCAAAGAGGGAGCGCAAGCGTGCACTCCGAGATGTCTATGCCGTAGAGCCTATTGCCCCCAATTCAACCCATGGTCGGCCTGTCCTTTTGATCGCATGGATCATCCGACTAGTATCCATCATGGGGGTTCGGCTGCCCTAGTGCTCGACCCAATAATCGATGGATACCATCTCACTCGAGTCCTTATGGATGGCGACATCAGTCTTAATATGATATATTAGGACGCTGTCCGCAAGATGGGGATCGACCCGTCAAGAATCAGGCCAAGCAACATGACCTTTAAAGGAGTGATACTGGGCGTAGAAGCCCACTGCATGGGCTCTTTAACATTGGAGGTCGTATTCGACTCTCCTGATAACTTTCGAAGCGAAGAGCTAATCTTCGACATAGCTCCGTTCTGAAGTAGCTATCATGCACTACTCGGAAGAACGGCCTTCTCCTGCTTTAATGCAGTCCCGCATTATGCTTATCTAAAGCTTAAAATGCCTGGACCACGTCGCGTCATCACGGTCAATGGAAATATGGAGCGCTCTCTCCGTACGGAGGAGGACACCGCGGCCTTAGCAGCCAAAGTCCAAAATGGACTATTCAGGCCGAACAACCTACCAGTCGTTAAAACCGCGGACACAGCTAAATGTGTCCGGCATACGCCTCAGTGTGGCAGCTCAGATGAACCTGGGCTAGATTAGCAGTTACGCCCCTAGCGACTGCCCCATAAGGTGATAACATATGTGCCTCATGTACATAATTATGCCCTCAAAATCCCTTGGGCGGCACTGGGGGCACACTGCATACACATAGTCCATAGTTCGGCTCGACCCTATTCGGACCCTAAAATTATCTTTCAAGGTTCACTAAACAAACATGTTCTGTTTATGGCCACACATGATCTCTTTTCTTTGGCAGGTTTTTCCCTTTTTCTCTTTTTTACAGATGGCCATCACACTCCCCCCCTTCAACGACACATCACAGAGGAGGAAACGACGCAGACGTGCAATAGGGACCCGCGCTAAGGTTTCTTTTTAGATTAAGACCATGTGTAAACCTTTTTTCTCTGTTTTTAATACTTTTCTAGCATGTAAAATGTCCAAGAAAGTTATCGACATTATCTGTAAGCTTACGGCTCGCCTTACTATAACGGGATATTATAAGAACAACTTGGTTCATATTATGTTTGGAGTTTTATTCTCTCACCACCTATGTTCTCTCCCCACGTCAGATTGCCACATGTGCCTTGTCAACAGGGTCCACTACGAGGGGCTGCATTCAGCCCGGTATGTGTCGAAAAGTCTGAACACCTATAAGGAGTGTTCGGCGTCCTGGATGTTTGCTCTATATGCATCAGTTTAGAATCATGTCTTGGGTTAATAGTTGGGTTGCCCGGCTCCTGTGCTTACCCCTAAGTTCCCGATTGTTGAGCTAGGGTGTAAAGGGAGAACTACTGCAATTGTACTTCTGGCTCGACCGGTCAAGTACCTCAGTAGAGAAAGCCGAAAACTGACTATCATGATATGTGAGAACCTGGTCCACAATCCGGTGACTTATTGATATACTATGATCGATGGAGATCTACCCCATGTTATACGAAGGGTTGGTTCTTTTGCCCAGCCGCGTGCAAATGGATACCTTAATTTAGAAATATCATATCCGCACAAGGGGCTAGTACCTAGCCCCACTTGTCAAACTCCTATGGCTAAGTGAAAGCAATAATGCCGCACAGTCGCTCACATTATAGTATCAGAAAAGTTATATACATCAGTTCATAACCTCAAGTCTTTACAACCAGATACAATTACTCAAGGATAACATCCTTTGAGCACTAGCCTTCTACAAGGCGGGGGCCTTCTATGACGTCCTCGAAGTATTTCTCCGGCTTGCGATGCTCCTTTCCTGCGGGCGCGCCAACGGTAGCTATATCCTGCGCCTTCATCTTTGTCCAATGCACTTTTACATGAGCGAAGGCCATCCGAGCACCCTCTATGCAGGCCAAATGCTTCAACGCGTCGACCCGCGGACTCGCTTCAACGAGCCGCTTCACCAATCCGAAGTATCTACTTGGGATTGGATCAGCGGGCCATAGCCGGACTATCAAGTCCTTCATGGTCGAATCTGCCATATTGTGCTGCTCGACCAGCTGCTTCATCTGGTAATTGAGGGGCAGCAGATGCTTTGGCGCATAGAATTGCGACCAAAATAGCTTCTCCGTGTTGTTCCCCTCCTGGGCTCGAAAGTATTGGGCGGCATCAGCACTGCTCCTCGGAAGATCAGCAAACACGCCTGGAGAACTCCATAACCGTGTCAGCCCAAGATACTTCCGCCCTCCGAAGATGCTCTGTAAGAGAAAGGTCTTACCAGATGCTATCTCCCGCGCGTGCTTGATTTCTTCACAAGCGCTGCGTAACTCGCTTCGCGCATCCTGGGCAGCCTTAACTGCCGCATTCAGCTACGACCCTTGTTCTGAAGTCTTCAACTCCAACGCCTCGCAGTTGCGAATAGCATCTTTGAGTCCATCCTCGACTTCGAACACCCGAGCCACGTGCTATTGTCACGCGGCCTTTTCGGCCTCTAGTTTGGCAACCGCTTTGTTAGCGATTGCCTTGCTCGCGTCGGCCTCCTTCTTGGCCTTCGCGAGCTCGCGCTGGAGGGCCTCGAGATTAGTGGCGCCAACTGTGTTATACAGAATATCATAAAGAGTCTACAATCATACCCAATTACTTAGTCTTCATGACATCTTAATTTTTTAAATACGCATACCTTGCATTTCATCTAAACGCTGGTTGACGCGGTTGAGGTCTGCGTTGGCCAACAAAAGCTTCCGATTTAGTTCAGAAACCTCTGCATCTCGTGCAGTTGCCGTAACTAGTGAAGCTTGTTCAAATAATAGAAGCATAACAGTTCAGCTCTATAACATGTTATACTATGGATACTTCATCCAATTCTGTTCAGAATCACACAAAGCATCAGGGGCTACTGGCTATAATGTGCATATAAAACAAGAAAAAGTTCCATAAAGAACATTACATCGCTTACCTCAAAGCCTGTTAACAGGCTGTTAAAGGCTTCATTCAGTCCGCTTTTGACGGACTAGATCTTCTTCATCACCGCACCAATCATGGTGCAGTGCCCCTCCACAACGGAAGCACTATGTAGTGCTCCCTCCAAAGGGTCCGATGCATCCGGATTGACCCCGAGCGCCATCGTATCCTCCCCCGCCTTGGGGGTCTGGTCTTTTGACCCCGGAGCCACGCTAGGCTCCGGATCAGTATTCGGTAGGGCCCCGGACTGTCTGGGCCCCCCATCTTCGGCCTCCATGGGGATTGTTTCCCCATGGTCAGCGGCAGCCGAGGTGTTACCCTCGGTTGCCCTGTCACTTGCCCCGTCCCCATCTTCTTGGGCGGAAGACACACACTGGTAGGACACTTCGGTGTCCGCGCCGATCACGGGCGATGGAGCTCTGACCAGCGGGTCACTCTCCGTCTCTCCAGGCGCTAGAGAGTTCCCCTCCGATAAGTAGGCGTCGGGGTGTGCTCGGGGAGGGCTGTAGGTCAGTAGGTGAGAAATACTAAGTAAGCATCAAAATGCTAAACAAACAAGTTGCATCAATTAATATATCCGGACAAACTTACGTTTAGGTCGGGGGTTTCTCCCTGGGCTTCACCACAAAGCTATGTTCGGACGATGAGTCCGAACGAGCAGAGAGGTTCAGCCTCCTCCGGGGAGCGGCCTGATACGTCTCCAACGTATCTATAAATTTTGATTGTTCCATGCTATTATATTATCTGTTTTGGATGTTTAATGGGCTTTATTATACACTTTTATATTATTTTTGGACTAACCTACTAACCCAAGGCCCAGTGCAAATTGCTGATTTTTGCCTATTTCAGTGTTTCGCAGAAAAGGAATATCAAACAGAGTCCAAATGGAATGAAACCTTTGGGAGGAACGTTTTTGGAATAAATGCAACCCAGAAGACTTGGAGTACATGCCAGGGAAGCCACGGGGTGGCCACGAGGCAGGGGGGCGCGCCTAGTAGGGGTAGGCACGCCCCCACCCTCGTGGCCCCCGTAGCTCCACCGACATGCCTCTTCCTCCTATATATATATCCATGTACCCTAAAAACATCCGGGAGCACCACGAAACCCTAATTCCACCACCGCAACCTTCTGTACCCGTGAGATCCCATCTTGGCGCCTGTTCCGGAGCTCCACCGAAGAGGGAATCGACCACGGAGGGCTTCTACATCAACACCATAGCCTCTCCGATGAGTTGTGTGTAATTTACCACAGACCTTCGGGTCCATAGTTATTATCCAGATGGCTTCTTCTCTCTCTTTGGATCTCAATACAAAGTTCTCCTCGATTTTCTAGGAGATCTATTTGATGTAGTTCTTTTTATGGTGTGCTTGTAGAGATCAGATGAATTGTGGGTTTATGATCAAGATTATCTATGAACAATATTTGATTCTTCTCTGAAATCTTTTATGCTTGATTTAAATATCTTTGCAAGTCTCTTCGAATTATCAGTTTGGTTTGGCCTACTAGATTGATCTTTCTTACAATGGGAGAAGAGCTTAGCTTTGGGTTCAATCTTGTAGTGTCCTTTCCCAGTGACAGCAGAGGCAGCAAGGCACGTATTGTATTGTTTCCATCGAGATAAAAAGATGGGGTTTATATCATATTGCATGAGTTTATCCTTCTACATCATGTCATCTTGCTTAAAGCGTTACGCTGTTCTTATGAACTTAATACTCTAGATGTATGCTGGAATGCGGTCGATGTGTGGAGTAATAGTAGTAGATGTAGGATCGCTTTGGTCTACTTTTCACGGAAGTGATGCCTATATACAATGATCATGCCTAGATATTCTCATAACCATGCACTTTTCTTATAATTGCTTGACAGTAATTTGTTCCTCCATCGTAGAAATCTGCTATCTTGAGAGAAGCCACTAGTGAAACCTATGGCCCCCTGTCGGAGCGAAACGACACCTATGGGATCACTGGAATCCCTTCTACAGTTGGCGGGCGTGGAGTTGTGCAAAGAGGAGGTCTAAGAGTCAGCACATCGATCGTTTACCCAGGTTCGGGCCACGAGGATGCGTAATACCCTAGTCCCGCTTTGGTGTATATTTGAGTGTTCTTCAGCTAGCTATGGTGCCTCCCCGCTTTCCATGATCCGAATCCTCCTCCATTATGCCCTGGGCCTCCTTCTATAATTTGAAGGGGCTGCCACAGTGGCATACAGGAGGTGGAAAGGTGTATAGTGTATAGGCTTATCCCATGCCATTACGGGACAAGGCGCATTCAATGCGCTGCTTAGGTGTCTATTTACTTTATCGGGGACGGGAAAGAAGCCCATCCCGTCCGTGGCCGCTCTGTCTGGTCGTGACATGCGTCCAGGCCAGTGAGGTAGGCAGCTGAGGTGGCGTCGCGGTAGGGTCTTCACGAAGATCTGCATGCCACCACGTAGGTGCTTGGCTAGCTGGCCCAGGAACCACGTGTCGCCACACGGGTACCTGCCTGGGCCAGTGGGTCGGCCGCCGAGCTGGGGTGGCAAGAGCTTGCCGCTAGCTTGTTATTGTTCCCGGCAAGGGACTTGTCGGGGCCTCCATGAGTGCCCTGCGGCAAGAGGCTTGTCGGGGCTTCGGGGTGTCTTCAGCAAGGAGCCTTGCCGGGGCCTCGCGGGCGTCCTCGGCAAGGAACCTCGTGATCGCCATGTCTTCTGGTTCTCATCTTCGGAGTCATAGATCTTTGTCTTCACAAAGATCTGCATGCCATCACGTGGGCGCTTCCCGAGCTTTGGCTCCAATGTTGTTGGTATCATTGGAGCCCATAGGCTTCAAGGGTGGCCGCGACGGAGGCGTCTGAGTGGATTTCCCCGGCAAGAGCCCTTGCCGGGTGGCGCGCAGGCTGCCCCCGGCAAGAGTTCTTGCCGGGGGAGCCTGTCCCTTTGCTTGGCCTTCTCGTGCTGTCTGTCTCGACGTCGTCTTGATTGTCTTGGGCTTCGGTTTTACCTCGGTCCACTTCTCCTGCTCTGCTTGGTGCGGCCATGGGCGCGGCTCCGACTGTCCGCGCACAAGTAAGGGGTACAAAGACGCGCCCCTTCTTTTGTACACCGACACACCCGAGTCTATCTTCCATCATATCAATCTTCCATCAACTATTTATCTTTACTTTACTTTTATTTTGCAATCTATAAAACAAAATACCAAAAATATTTATCTTATTATCTCTATCAGATCTCACTTTTGCAAGTGGCCAAGAAGGGATTGACAACCCCTTTATCGTGTTGGTTGCAAGGTTCTTAATTGTTTGTGTAGGTAGGAGGGACGCGCGTGTAGTCTCCTACTGGATTGATACCTTGGTTCTAAAAAACCGAGGGAAATACTTACGCTACTTTGCTGCATCACCCTTTCCTCTTCAAGGGAAAAACAACGCAAGCTCAAGAGGTAGCAAGAAGAATTTCTGGCGCCGTTGCCGGGGAGATCTACACAAAAGTCATATACCAAGTACCCATCACAAACTCTTATCCCTCGCATTACATTATTTGCCATTTTCCTCTCATTTTCCTCTCCCCCACTTCACCTTTGCCGTTTTATTCGCCCTTTTTCCATTCACTTATCTTTTGTGTGTTCATCCTTAGTATGGTTTGTTGCTATCATGTTTGAAACGAGGGAGGTTATCGTTGATAAAGATAGTGTTAACGATGGGTGAAACTTTGATGCTTTTAATTATCCTCGCGAGGAACCTCCTGCTTTACACACTAAAAAGTTCCGGATTGGTAGTGGTAATATTACTGGGAAAGGAGTTATTCAAGAATTCTTTACTTGCGCCAGTGCCTTGCCCACTATGGGTGGATCTATTCTTCATAGAACCAGCAGTCTTGCGGGCACTATATCTTTGCTTGTAGTTGAACCTGAAAGACAATTTATCGACATGCACACTTGGATTCAGATTTTTTTGTAGAATTTTCCAATATTGAGCATTCTTCTGTTAAGCGTGCAGCTACTATCTTTTTCGCTCATGAGTTCAGATTTATAATGATAGAGGCCAAAGAAATTTTCGCGCATTATAGGGTGGACGCTGGTCATCCTCCCATAGAAGCTATCCTTTTTAATCAAGAAGACATAATGCGTTTACAATCTTTGGATCACGTTTCTTTTAATAAAAACCTTAGAAAAAAGGTTCCTACCAATGTTCTAGTCGATAGAATCTCTGAACTGAATGATGATTTTGCTATTCAAAACAATGGGTTAGGTTTTTCTCTCGAGCAAAGGCTCATGACCTTCTGCCAAAAGAATACTTATAATGATGAATTGGTTGTGCAATATGAAGGGCTAAAGGAGGAACCAATACCTCCTAAGCTTGATCTTGGGGACTTTTGTCCTATTAAATTTAGCCCTTTTGATTACTTTTTCTTGCCACAAAGAAAACTTGATGCTGAACGTAGGGAATATGAGATGAGTTTCCGCGATCTACCTTATCATTATGGCAATACCTAGATCTATTCTTGTATCCTGCCTAGCTAGGGCGTTAAACGATAGCGCTTGTTTGGAGGCAAACCAATTTTATTTTCTTTGCTTTTACTTCTGTTTGGTAATAAATAATTCTTCTAGCTTCTGGTTTGATGTGGTTTTGTGTTTTAATTAGTGTTTGTGCCAAGTAGCACCTTTGGGAAGACTTGGGTGAAGTCTTTGCGATCTTGTTTTAAAAAACCGAAACTTTCACGCTCACGAGATTAGCTACCATCTTTTACTGGAGAGTGCTTTTAAGTTGATTATTTTTGCAGATAATAAATAGAAAAATTCCTCACGTCCACCAATTTATTTCAAAAAAAAAAAGAGTTACAGAAGTATTCGAAAGTTACAGATTCCTACAAATTGTTCTGTTTTTGCCAGATTCTGTTTTTCGTGTGTTGTTTGCTTATTTTGATGACTCTATGAGTATTATCGGGGGGTATGAATCATAGAGAAGTTGGAATACAGTAGGTTTAACACCAATATAAATAAATAATGAGTGCTTTACAGTACCTTAAAGTGGTGGTTTGTTTTCTTATACTAACGGAGCTCACGAGATTTTTTGCTAAGTTTTGTGTTGTGAAGTTTTCAAGTTTTTGGGTAAGGATTTGATGCAATATGGAACAAAGAGTGGCAAGAGCCTAATCTTGGGGATGCCCAAGGCACCCCAAGGGTTCAAGGACAAGCAAAAGCCTAAGCTCGGGGATGCCCCGGGAAGGCATCCCCTCTTTTGTCTTGATCTATCGGTAACTTTACTTGAGACTATATTTTATTCACCACATGATATGTGTTTTGCTTGGAGCGTCATGTATGATTTGAGTCTTTGCTTTTTAGTTTACCACAATCATCCTTGCTGTACACACCTTTTGAGAGAGATACAAATGAATCGGAATTTATTAGAACACTCTATGTGCTTCACTTATATCTTTTGAGCTAGATAGTTTTGCTCTAGTGCTTCACTTATATCTTTTTAGAGCACGGTGGTTGTTTTATTTTATAGAAATTATTAATCTCTCATGCTTCACTTATATTATTTTGAGGGTCTTTTAGAATAGCATGGTAATTTGCTTTGGTTATAAAATTAGTCCTAATATGATAGGCATCCAAGATGGGTATAATAAAAACTTTCATATAAAGTGCATTGAATATTATGAGAAGTTTGATACTTGATTTTTTTTGAGATATGAGGATGGTGATATTAGAGTCATGCTAGTGAGGTTTGCAAGTCCCATAGCATGCATGTATGGTAACCGTTGTGTGATAAATTTGAAGCATGAGGTATTTCATTGATTGTCATCCTTTGTGTGGAGGTCGGGATCGCACGATGGTTATATTAACTCCTACCAACCCTTCCCCTAGGAGCATGCGTGTAGTACTTTGTTTTGATGACTTGCAGATTTTTGCAATAAGTATGTGAGTTCTTTATGACTAATGTTGAGTCCATGGATTATACGCACTCTCACCCTTCCACCATTGCTAGCCTCTCTTGTACCTCGCAACTTTCGCCGGCACCATACACTCACCATATACCTTCCTCAAAACATCCACCATACCTAACTATTATGGCATTTCCATAGCCATTACGAGATATATTGCCATGCAACTTTCCACCGTTCCGTTTGCTATGACACGCTTCATCATTGTCATATTGTCATGCATGATCATGTAGTTGACATCGTATTTGTGGCAAGGCCACCATGCATAATTTTTCATACATGTCACTCTTGATTCATTGCACATCCCGGTACACTGCCGGACACATTCATATTGAGTCATATTTTGTTCTAAGTATCGAGTTGTAATCTATGAGTTGTAAATAAATAGAAGTGTGATGATCATCATTATTAGAGCATTGTCCAAAATAAAAAAAGAGAAGGAAAGGCCAAAGAAAAAAAAGAAAGGCCCAAAAAAAAGAAAAAGGAAAAAAAGGGACAATGCTACTATCTTTTTCTACACTTGTGCTTCAAAGTAGCACCATGATCTTCATGATAGAGAGTCTCTTGTTTTGTCACCTTCAGATACTAGTGGGAATTTTCATTATAGAACTTGGCTTGTATATTCCAACGATGGGCTTCCTCAAATGCCCTAGGTCTTCGTGAGCAAGCAAGTTGGATGCACACCCACTTAGTTTCTTTTGTTGAGCTTTCATACATTTATAGCTCTAGTGCATCCGTTGCATGGCAATCCCTACTCACTCACATTGATATCTATTGATGGGCATCTCTATAGCCGATTGCCTAGTTGATGTGAGACCATCTTCCTCTTTTGTATTCTACACAACCACCACTCTATTCCACCTATAGTGCTATATCCATGGCTCACGCTCATGTATTGCACGAAAGTTGAAAAGGTTTGAAAAAATTTAAGTATGAAACAATTGCTTGGCTGAAACCGGGGTTGTGCATGATTTGAGTATTTTGTGTGACGAAGATGGAACATAGCCAAACTATATGATTTTGTAGGGATGAACTTTCTTTGGCCATGTTATTTTTAGAAGACATAATTGCTTTGTTAGCATGCTTGAATCTTTCGGATCTGAACATTCATGCCACAATAAATAAAATTACATTGATAATTATGCTGGGTAGCATTCCACATCAAAAATTTTGTTTTATCATTTACCTACTCGAGGACGAGCAGGAATTAAGCTTAGGGATGCTTGATACGTCTCCAACGTATCTATAATTTTTGATTGTTCCATGCAATTATATTATCTATTTTGGATGTTTAATGGGATTTATTATACACGTTTATATTATTTTTGGGAATAGCCTACTAACCCAAGGCCGAGTGCAAATTGCAGTTTTTTGCCTATTTTAGTGTTTCATCAAACGAAGTCCGAATGGAATGAAACCTTCGGGAGGATCATTTTTGGAACAAATGAAACCCAGAAGACTTGGAGTACACGCCAGGGAAGCCACGGGGTGGCCACGAGGTAGGTGGCGCCCCCAATAGGGGTAGGCGCGCCCCCACCCTCGTGGGCCCCCCGTAGATCCACCGACATGCCTCTTCTTCCTATATATATCCATGTACCCTGAAAACATCCGGGAGCACCACGAAACCCTAATTCCACCACCGCAACCTTCTGTACCCGTGAGATCCCATCTTGGCGCCTGTATCGGAGCTCCACCGAAGAGGGAATCGATCACGGAGGGCTTCTACATCAACACCATAGCCTCTCCGATGAGTTGTGTGTAGTTTACCATAGACCTTCGGGTCCATAGTTATTAGATGGCTTCTTCTCTCTCTTTGGATCTCAATACAAAGTTCTCCTCGATCTTCTTGGAGATCTATTTGATGTAGTTCTTTTTGCGGTGTGCTTGTCGAGATCCGATGAATTGTGGGTTTATGATCAAGATTATCTATGAACAATATTTGATTCTTCTCTGAAATCTTTTATGCATGATTTAATTATCTTTGCAAGTCTCTTCGAATTATCAGTTTGGTTTGGCCTACTAGATTGATCTTTCTTGCAATGGGAGAAGTGCTTAGCTTTGGATTCAATCTTGCAGTGTCCTTTCCCAGTGACAGCAGAGGCAGCAAGGCACGTATTGTATTGTTGCCATCGAGATAAAAAGATGGGGTTTATATCATATTGCATGAGTAATAGTAGTAGATTTTGAATCATTTCGGTCTACTTGTCACGGATGTGGTGCCTATATACAATGATCATGCCTAGATATTCTCATAACTATGTGCTTTTCTATCAATTGCTCGACAGTAATTTGTTCACCCACCATAGAAATCTGCTATCTTGAGAGAAGCCACTAGTGAAACCTATGGCCCCCGTGTCTATCTTCCATCATCTTCCATCGACTATTTATCTTTACTTTACTTTTATTTTGTAATCTTTACTTTCAATCTATAAAACAAAATACCAAAAATATTTATTTTATTATCTCTATCAGATCTCACTTTTGCAAGTGGCTGAGAAGGGATTGACAACCCCTTTATCATGTTGGTTGCAAGGTTCTTATTGGTTTGTGCAGGTACGAGGGACTCGCGTGTAGTCTCCTACTGGATTGATACCTTGGTTCTCAAAAACTGAGGGAAATACTTACGCTACTTTGCTGCATCACCCTTTCCTCTTCAAGATAAAAACAACGCAATCTCAAGAGGTAGCACAATCGTGCCACATCAGCGGCAGCCGCCCTCTTCTTCCCCCTGGCTTGCGCAAGGGGATCTTCTTCTTCTTTGTCATCCTCCTCCTCTTCGTAGGAGAAGATGTTGATGTCCTCGGACTTCCCGTCCGTAGGGCAGGTGCCACCCTCGGCCTCCTTGCTCTTATTCTTGGGCTTCTTGACCGGCGCCTTGTACGGCATCGAGACTAGCATCGCCGTCAGTCGAGGCGTCTCTGGGTCTTCGGGCAAAGGCGCCAAACACTTAATCTGGATTGCCTTCTTGATCCAGCCCTGTATATCACACAAAAAACTCCAATTCCTATTATCATTAAATAAGAAGGGGATATGTGTTTGCTAGAATTTTTAATTACCTCTTGTGCGGTGAACGCGATACTATAGCCTGCGTCCTCGGTTTCCTTCGGCCACTCCTTCTGTCGCTTAAAGAGATGCTTCCAGATTTCTTTGTACATGAAGCGGAAGAGATGCTTCATTGGTTGATCTCCTGCCGGATCGAACTCCCATAGGGAGGAGTCCCGGCGTTGGCAAGGAAGGACAAGCCGAGCCGGCATTACGTGGACCACGGTCGAGAGCTGATAGCCCTTGGAAATCACGCCGGACACATGGCCCTGGAGTGCCGTTACCTCAACCTAAGACCCCCCAGTTCAGACTCTTATCGGTCCAGGAGGTCAACCTCTCCGGGGGTCCAGATCTGAAAGCAGGTTCCGCCGCCCATTTGGCGTCGCGGGGTTCAGTGATATAGAACCACTCCTGCTGCCAGACCTTGTTCGTCTACACGAATGACCCTTTTGTCCAAGTGGCATTCGGGAGCTTGCTTATCATAGCGCCCCCGCACTCCGCGTGTTGCCCATCCACCACCTTTGGCTTCACATTGAAGGTTCTGAGCCATAGGCCGAAGTGTGGGGGAACGCAGAGGAAATCTTCACACACCACTATAAAAGCAGAGATGTGAAGAATTGAGTTCGGGGCTAGATCGTGGAAATCTAGCCCGTAGAAAAACAGCAAACCCCGAACAAAGGGGTGGAGCGGAAACCCTAGCCCCCTAACAAAGTGCAAGAGAAACACGACTCTCTCACCCGCCTCTGGGACGGGAACCACCTGGCCCTTGGCGAGGACTCGGTGCGCAATGTCAGCAGCGAGATAGCCTGCGCTCCGAAGATCCTCCACGGTTTATTCAATAACCGTAGAGGCCTCCCACTTGCCCCTGGCACCGGATCCAGCCATTGCCGGGGAAGGAAGTAGTGGTTGAGGAACGAAGAATGGCGGGTGCAAGAGATGAGGGTGTTGGGGCTAGGAAGATTGGAGAACTCGAGCTTAAGTAAAGCGTGTGGCTGATGAAAGGGATTGGTATCCTTTTAAAACGCTGGGAATACAGAATGTCCCCCCCACTTTATCCATAAACCTCGCTGGTTCCCAAAGTGGTCGTGCGTAATGCGTGGCTTGGATGCTCACGTCACATTGATAAGGATCCCATAATAAGCGGGCACGATCTCTGCTCTGATAAGACGTGTCAAGGGGGTTGTACCTCGAAACGTGAAACTAGGACCAAGTGAAACGGTTCGGTATGTTAATGGGATGGACGCGACGCTTCACCAAAAATTTGTCAGTAAAGACATAATATTCGTTTTCTTTCGATGCTTTGCCTTCGAGGCCAAGGGTTGTACTAACCATGCAGAGCCGAACACAATACACCTTTTGCAGAAGATATATTCGGAAGAAGGAAACCGCCTTGCAATGCCGAAGACAGTACGGAAGCCGAACTCATCGTCATCGAAGATAGGTTCAAGGGATACTTAGGGAGTCCTGGATCGGGGGGTCCTCGGATGACCGGATAACTCATGGTGGGCCGGTCTGGTGGGCCGTGAAGATCATTGTTGAAGATCGTCTCTCGTATCCGGATAGGACTCTTGTATTCGTATAATGGCAGGTTTTAGGTTCAGGTGTAATCTTTCCTTCCTCTGCAAGATGGTTATGTACAAACCCTAGGCCCCTCCGGTGCATACATATACTAGAGGGTTTAGTCCGTAGAGGCTAGAGAATCATAAACATCCTCATAGGCTAGACTTTAGGGTTTAGCCATTACGATCTTGAGGTAGATCAACTCTTGTAACCATATTCATCTAGATTAATATAGCAGGAAGTAGGGTATTACCTCGATCGAGAGGGCCTGAACCTGGGTAAACATCGTGTCCCCAGTCTCCTATTACCATCGATCCTCAGACGCATAGTTCGGGACCCCCTACCCGAGATCCGCCGGCTTTGACATCGACATTGACCGAATGTTGTTCGAAGCCCCGGATGAGACCACGGACATGACAAGGAGTCTCAAAATGGTCAAGAGGTAAAGACTCATATATTGGACGATGATATTCAAACACCGGAAGTGTTCCGAGGGTACCAGGTACATATCGGATCATCGGAAAGGGGTTCCGAGCACCCCCGACAACGATCTGGGCGTTATGGGCCAAGAGAGGGACATACCAGCCCCTATTGGGCTGGTGCGCCCCCATATAGGCCGAAATAGGAGGAGAAGGAATGAGGGGAGGAAGAAGGAAGGGGGAGGATTCGGCCTCCCCCTTTCCTTCTCTCCCCCCTCTCTTTCCTTCCCTCTCCACAAAATAAGGAAGGGGGCCGAATTGGGGGTGGCAACCCAAGTAGGATTCAGCCTACTTGGGCACCCCCTTGGCTGCCTATTCCCCCCCTCCAACCTATATATATGTGGGGAGGGGGGCGCCTAGAAATTACAACAACATCTGTTAGCCGTGTGCGGCGCCCCCCCTCCATAGTTTACACCTCCGGTCATATTCACGTAGTGCTTAGGCGAAGCCCTGCGCGGATCACTTCACCATCACCGTCACCACGCCATCGTGCTGACAGAACTCTACCTCGACACTTTGCTGGATCAAGAGTTCGAGGGACGTCATCGAGCTGAACGTGTGCAGAACTCGGAGTTGCCGTGCATTCGGTGCTTGATCGGTCGGAACGAGAAGAAGTTCGACTACATCAACCATGTTGTCAAATGCTTCCACTTTCGGTCTACGATGGTACGTGGACACACTCTTCTTGTTGCTAGGCATCTCCTAGTTAGATCTTGCGTGAGCTTAGGAATTTTTCTGAAATTGCATGCTACGTTTCCCAATGGTATTTCCCTTTGTTTGAGAACCAATGTATCAATCCAGTAGGAGACATCGCACAAATCGCCAAATACCTGCACAAACAATCAAACAACTTGCACCCAACGCTATAAAGGGGTTGTCAATCCCTTCATGATTATTTGCAAAAGTGAGATCTGATAGAGACGGATAACCTGTACAATAAATATTTTTGGTATTTTTGGTTTATAGATTGGAAAGTAAAAGATTGCAAAAATAGTAGATCAAAAACTTATAAGATGGAAAATAGACCCAGGGCCATAGGTTTCACTAGAGGCTTCTCTCATGATAGAAAATATTACGGTGGGTAGACAAATTCCTGCCATGCTATTGATATAAAAGCACAAAGTTATGACGATATCTAAGGCACATGAATATAGGCATCACGTCCGTGTCAAGTAGACCGACTCCTGCCTGCATCTACTACTATTACTCCACACATCGACCGAAACGGTTTGCATCTAGAGTATTAGGTTCGTAAAGAACTGAGTAACACATTAAGTAAGATGACATGATGTACTGGAATTAACTCAAACAATATGATGAAAACCCCGTCTTGTTATCCTCGATGGCAACAATACAATATGTGCCATGTCCCTTTCTGTCACTGGGATTGAGCACCGCAAGATTGAAGCCAAAGCAAAGCACTTCTCCCATTGCAAGAAAAACCGATCAAGTTGGCCAAACCAAACCGATAGTTCGAGGAGAATTACTAAGATATCAAATCATGCATATAAGAATTCAGAGATGACTCAAATAATATTCACAGATAATCTGATCATAAATTCACAATTCATCGGATCTTGGAAAACACACCGCAAAAGAATATTACATCGGTTAGATCGCCAAGAATATCAAGGAGAACATGGTATTGAGAATCAAAGAGAGAGAAGAAGCCATCTAGCTACTAGCTATGAACCCGTATGTTTGTGTTAAACTACTCACGCTTCATGAGAAGGGCAATGGTGTTGATGTAGATGCCCTCCATGGTCGAACCCCCCTTAGGTAAAGTAACGGAAAAGGCCTCCAAATGGGATCTCACGGGAAAAGAAGGTTACGGCGGTGGAAAAGTGGTTTCGATGCGTCCTCTAGGTTTCTGGAATATATTTGAATATATAGGCGGAAGAGATAGGTCGGTGGAGCAGCAGGGGGCCACAAGGGTGGGGGGCACGCCCTACCCCCAGGGCGCACCCTCCGTCCTTGTGGCTGCCTAGCACCTCCCCTGACGTGCACTCCAAGTCCTCTAGATGTCTTCTAGTCCAAGAAAAATCCTCGTAAAGTTTCGTTCCGTTCGGACTCCGTTTGATATTCCTTTTCTGCGAAACTCAAAAACAACGAAAAACAGAAACTAGCACCGGGCTCTAGGTTAATAGATTAGTCCCAAAAATAATATAAAATAGCATATTAATGCATATAAAACATCCAAAACAAATAATATAATAGCATGGAACAATAAAAACTTATAGATTCGTTGGAGACATAACACGCATCCCCAAGCTTAATTCCTGCTCGTCCTCGAGTAGGTAAATGACAAAAACATAATTTTTGATGTGGAATGCTACCCAACATATTTTATCAATGTAATTATTCTTTATTGTGGCATATATGTTTAGATCTATAAGACTCAAAATAAAAGTTCATCAATATTAAAACAGTAATACCTCGAGCAAAGTAATCTTCGAAGCTTCAAAAATAACATGGCTAAAGAACGTTGTCCCTACAAATCATATAGTCCGTATGCTTCCTTTTCTTAACACAGGATACCCCTTATGCCCATCCCAGAGTCAGCCAAGCAATTGCTTTCATACTCTACTTTTTCAAGCCTTTTTTCAGCTCTTTATGCAATATATGAGCGCGAGCCATGGACATATCACTACGGGTGGAATATAAGGTGGTGATAGGCAAAAGGTGGGAGAAAGTCTCACATGACCAAGGAAAATCAATGGACTATGGATATGTCCATCAATCTATATCAATGTG
Organism: Secale cereale; assembly: GCA_902687465.1. Taxonomy (NCBI): domain Eukaryota; kingdom Viridiplantae; phylum Streptophyta; class Magnoliopsida; order Poales; family Poaceae; genus Secale; species Secale cereale. The sequence continues at coordinate 520,074,316 of LR738715.1, read as the reverse complement.
AGTGAGTAGGGATTGCCATGTAACAGATGCACTAGATCTATAAGTGTATGAAAGCTCAAAAGAAAACTAGTGGGTGTGCATCAACTTGCTTGCTCATGAAGACCTAGGGCATTTGAGGAAGCCCATCGTTGGAATATACATGCCAAGTTCTATAACAAAAAAATTCCACTAGTATATGAAAGTGAAAACATAGGAGATTCTCTATCATGAAGAACATGGTGCTATTCTGAAGCACAAGTGTGGAAAAAGATAGTAACATTGTCCCTCCTCTCCTTTTCTTTCATTTTTTATTTTTATTTATTATTTAGTTTGGGCTCTTTGGCCTCTTTTTTTGGTGGACTTCTTTGGCTTCTTTTATTTATTTGGAATTCATTGGCCTCTTTTATTTTTGATAACCTCACATGGGAAAATGTTCTAATAATGATGATCATCACACTTTTATTTACTTACAACTCGATACTATAACATTGTATGACTCCATATGAATGCCTCCAGCGGTGTACATGGATGTGCAATGATCTAGAGTGACTTGTATAAAAATATGAATAGTGGCTTTGACACAAATATTATGTCAACTACATGATCATGCAAAGCAATATGACAATGATGATGCGTGTCATAACAAACGGAATGGTGGAGTAACATGGCGATATATCTCGGAATGGCTATGGAAATGCCATAATAGGTAGGTATGGTGGCTGTTTTGAGGAAGGGTGTATGCTGGTTTGATGCACCAGCGAGAATTACGCGGTACTAGAGTGGCTAGCAAGGTGGAACAGTGAGAGTGCGTATAATCCATGGACTCAACATTAGTCATAAAGAACTCACATACTTATTGCGAAAAATCTACATAGCCCTCAAAGCAAAGCACTACGACGCATGCCCCTAGGGGGGAGGTTGGTAGGAGTTAACCATCGCACGCCCCGACCTTCCCGCAAAGATGAAACAATCAAGATACAATGCGCGCCAATTTGGTTATGTAGTGTTGGAAATATGCCCTAGATGCAATAATAAAATGGTTGTTATCATATTTTCTTGTTCATGATAATTGTCTATTGTTCATGCTATAATTGTATTAATCGAAAACTGTAATATATGTGTGAATACAGAGACCACAACATGTCCCTAGTGAGCCTCTAGTTGACTAGCTCGTTGATCAATAGATGGTTGTGGTTTCCTGACCATGGACATTGGATGTCGTTGATAACGGGATCACATCATTCAGAGAATGATCTGATGGACAAGACCCAATCCTAAGCATAGCACAAGATCATGTAGTTCGCTTGCTAGAGATTTTCTAATCTCAAGTATCATTTCCTTAGACCATGAGATTGTGCAAATCTCGGATACCATAGGAATGCTTTGGGTGTATCAAACGTCACAACGTAACTGGGTGACTATAAAGGTGCTCTACAGGTATCTCGAAAAGTGTGTGTTGGGTTGGCACGAATCGAGACTGGGATTTGTCACTCTGGACCCACTCGGCAATGCATCATCATAATGATCTCAATGTGACTAAGGAGTTAGTCACGGGATAATGTGTTACGAAACGAGTAAAGAGACTTGCCGGCAACGAGATTGAACAAGGTATGGGGACACCGATGATCGAATCTCGGGCAAGTAACATACCGCTGGACAAAGGGAATTGTATATGGGATTGATTAAATCCCCGACATCGTGGTTCATCCGATGAAATCATCATGGAACATGTGGGATCGAATATGGGTATCCAGATCCCGCTATTGGTTATTGGCCGGAGAGGTGTCTCGGTCATGTCTGCATGGTTCCCGAACCCGTAGGGTCTACACACTTAAGGTTTGGTGATGCTAGAGTTGTAGTGGGAATTGTATGTGGTTACCGAAAGTTGTTCGGAGTCCTGGATGAGATCCCGGACGTCACAAGGAATTTTGGAATGGTCCGGAGGTGAAAATTTATATATGGGAAGTCCAATTTCAGTCGTCGGAAAAGTTTCGGAGGTTATCGATATTGTATCGGGACCACCGAAAGGGTTCCGGGGGTCCACCGGGAGGAGCCACCTTCCCCGAGGGGACCAAGTGGGATGAATATGGGTGGGAACCAGCCTCTCTAGTGGGTGGTGCACCCCCAAGGGGCCCAATGCGCCTAGGGTTAAAACCCTAGGGGTGGGGGCGCCCCCCACCAACTTGGGGGGCAAACACCCCCCTTGGCCGCTGCCCCCCTCTAGATGCATCTAAGGGGCCGGCCCCCTCTCCCCTTCACCCGACAAATAGAAGGGGGTGGGAGGGTAGCCATACCTCAGCCCGTAGCGCAGCCCTCCCCCTCCTACACCTCCTCCTCCTCCATTGAGCTTGGCGAAGCTCTGCCGGAGAACCACGAGCTCCACCGCCACCACTCCGTCGTGTTGCCGGAGTTATCCCTTAACTTCTCCTACCCCCTTGTTGTAGGTCATAATGATGCCCATCTTGTAGCAAAAAACATGAAACTGAGAAAGGATGCAGGTCTGAGATGTTGGAGAAAAAATAATCCATAGGCTACCAGGGGGAGAACTCCTGTGGACTACATATTTCACACCAAGGAACAACAAGACTTCTATGAGACAGTGTTGTTGGACAAGAAGCCCATTGTTTGTGACATGAAGTGGGTTGGCTGGAAATACATTGACAGGCATGCTAATTTCTTTCCAGGTGTGCATGAAAGCTTCAGTCAGAATGAGGTTGACAAGTTTGTGGGAAAGAAACTGACCAGATGGAACGACGAGATGATCATGCAGTTCTACTCCACCGCTCATTTGTATCCAGATGGAAGAATTGTATGGATGACTAAAGGAACAAGATACCAATCAACAGTTGCTAAATTGGCAAGTTTGATCAATGCCCCCAAGGAGGAGGATAATGACACATTTGTGTATGCCAAGCCGAGGAAGGATCGTGACTCTATGGCAAACATGTACAAGCCAATTCTTGACAAAGACTTAAAGACTCACAAGCTTGACTCTATATATCATCTGATGTCTGGACTGAACACTATCAACACCATATTAATGCACTCCTTGTTGCCCAAGTGAGGAGATCATAGGATGATCCGAGGTCACTCCATTAACTTGCTCCACATGTTTGATGTTCCAGAAAACTTCAAGGTCGTGAGCCTGATTGTGGAGACAATCAAGAGGATAGCAGCAGATCATAAGAGGTCTTGTGGATATGCCCCTCACGTTCAGATGCTGATCAACTCCAGGTTGGATAAAGGGACATATCTGCTTGACAAGAGGCATCTACCTCTTAGGCCAGAATCTGAGGACAATGAAGTTGTCATGGATGCATCCCATCCTACATCTACTGAAGGCCAAGAGAATATTGCAGAAGCAAAGTAAGCAAAGCTAGAAAGTGCTTCTGGAGTACCCAAGACCAAGAAAGATCAGCTTATTTATCTGCTTGAGGCCACTCTGAGGATTGAGAAGAGTTTTGCTAACTTGACTCAGAATCAAGCGAGTCCTGAGAGGATCATTGAGACTAAGTTCTATGATCTAGATGTGAAGGTCACAGATATTCAGACTGCTGTGGAGAAGCTCAAGGAAGATGTTGAGGATAGAGATACAACCAATGCTTTTCAGAGAGTCCTGAGAGGACTAAGATCTTCAGTTGTGCCAGTTGTCAAGCCCAGGCCTACACTTTCAGCTCCTGCAACCACTGCCATAGTTGTTCCTCCTGTATCAACACCTCCAGTTCCACAGACTTCATCGAAAGCGTTTGCAGATGCTCTTATCTCCACACCATCTACGTACACCAGAGGCACCAGCGAGAAGACTTCTTCAGTAGCTCTTGGAGATCGTGCCTAGAGAGTCGTATAGCACTATGCATTTTCGAGCTTTTTGGTAACTTATTGCCAAAGGGGGAGAAAGTGTATAGATCATTAGGCTTTGAGAGAGAGTGTCTTGCTTCTCGTTGTTGGTTTTTGCCTGCTACTTCGTTTGATCATTTGGTTATTGGTACAATTTTCCTATGCGTGTGAGATACTTTTTGTGCTTGATCATATCATACTATGCTGAATGTGTGCTTATTTTATTGTGTATGATCATTCACTTTGTTATTTTGGTCATGAGTGCCTATTGCTTAAATCTTATCATTTTGAGCGCTCCACCAAGATGTATGTGACATGGAAGAGTAACCCATGATCCTAATCGATTGTGCATTTGCATTCAAAAGCAAATTTCAAATAATGCACAAATTTAGGTGGAGCTCTTGCTTATCACATACTTATCAAAGCGACAATATATTTCACTCTTATTATCATTTGTCAAAGCTTTCATCTATATGTTGTCATCAATTATCGAAAAGGGGGAGACTGAAAGTGCAACTAATCCCCGGGTGGTTCTGGTAATTAATAACAACATATAGCTCATTGAACTAATATCATTTCAAGATAAATATTGTAGGAATCTCAATGGTTGGCATGGCATGGATTAGAAATGTGGACCCCTCAGAATGCTAAGGACAAAGATAGGCAAAATCTCAAGACTCTACATTTTCATTTTACTGATCCAAGATCACATTGAGTCCATAGGAAAAGAAAATACTATTAAAAGGGGATGAGGTGTTGCTTAATGGTCTACTTGCTCAAAGTGCTTAGTGATATGCTCCAAATCCCTCAACCACTTTATCATTTCCTCATATGTCCCAAACCTAAAAGTCAAACTCCGCCCCACCGAATTGATCTATCCGATGCCACTGAGTTCACTTGACATAGCCACTGCCACTAACCCTAATCAGTTCGGTCTCGCCGATAGGGATCTCGGTCTCACTGAGTTGGTATTGCAAACTCTCTAGTTCCTCTTCGTAACGTTTCGGTCTCACTGAGATGAGCGAATCGGTTCCACCGAGTTTGCCTGACCAACACTCTGTTAGCCTATTACCAAAATCCATCTCACTGAGTTTTTGTAATCGGTCAAACCAAGTTGAGGTTTCGCCCTAACCGTAACGCATCAGTCTCACCAAGTTGATACTAGCGGTCCCACCGAAATTTCTAACATTCACATTTTGAACTGCTTCGGTCTAACAGAGTTCGTTTATTTGGTCTGACCGAGTTGAGTCAAATGTGTGTAGCGACAAGATTTTGTGTGGAGGCTATATATACCCCTCCACCCCCTCTCCATTAATGAGAGAGCCATCAGAACGTGCCTACACTTCCACTATTCATTTTCTGAGAGAGGACCACCTTCTCATGTGTTGAGACCAAGATATTCCAATCCAACCAAAAGAATCTTGATATCTAGCCTTCCCTAAGTTGCTTTCCACTCAAATCTTCTTTCCACAATATATCCAAATCTGTGTGAGAGAGTTGAGTGTTGGGGAGACTATCATTTGAAGCACAAGAGCAAGTAGTTCATCATCAACACACCATTTATTACCTTTTTGAGAGTGGTGTCTCATAGATCGGTTAGGTGTCACTTGGGAGCCTCCGACAAGATTGTGGATTTGAACCAAGGAGTTTGTAAGGGCAAGGAGATCGCCTACTTCGTGAAGATCTACTCTAGTGAGGCATGTCCTTCGTAGGCGACGACCATGGTGGGATAGAAAAGGTTGCTTCTTCATGGACCCTTTGTGGGTGGAGCCCTCCGTGGACTCGCGCAGCTGTTACCCTTCGTGGGTTGAAGTCTCCATTAATGTGGATGTATGATAGTACCACCTATCGGAACCACGCCAAAAACATCCATGTCTCCAATTGCGTTTGCACTCTCCAACCCCTCCCTTTACCTTCATATGCAATGCTTTACTTTTCGCTGCCACAACTCTAGAATTGCATGTGTAGGAAGATTGCTTGACTTGTGCTAAGTTGATAAAATCTTCCAAAACTTAAAATTGGGAAAAGGCTAAGTTTTTATTTGGTCAAGTAGTCTAATCACCCCCCCTCTAGACATACTTTCGATCCTACAACAAGGCATCTCTGGACGCCAGAGAGCGAGAGATCTCTCTCCGGGAGGAAAAACTCGAGGCCACTCTCCGTGCCAAGGATGAAGGTCTGGAGGCTCTTGCGCAAGAGCGTACCAAGGAACTGGAGGATAGTCACAGAGCCGCATTGGATGCTCTTGCTGCTGACCATGCTGCTCTGCTGAAGAAGCTTACTGATGATCTAGCCACTGCGTCTGCCGCCAGGGATGACTTCGACAAATAGGTGGCTACACTGAATGAGGATCTCGTCAGAGGTGCAAAATAGGTGGAGGTGCTCAAAGAGGAAGCACAGCAGGCTGCGACTCTCTTAGACGAAGTGCGGTCGCAGCTCTCCTCCAAGACTCAGGGCCTTGAGACTGCCAATAGCAACATCTCGGACATGAAGGCGAGGATCGGCTCATTGGAGAGCTCCATGGAGTCACCCGAGTCCCGCCAGCAGTTGTTGACCAAGGATTTGGACAACAACAAGCATCTCCGGCAGGATGCAGAGGACAGGTTGAAGGACCAGGACAAGGTGAGCAACCTTTGGATCAAGAGCCTGGCCGATGTGGCCTAGCGCCTTGGTGCTCAGGCTGCGGCGATGGGCATGGACGGCCCAGTATTCATGGTTGGCAAGCATGAGGTCCCAAGCGCCAAACTGGGACTCTTCTTCGATGAGCTGATTGAGAAACTGAGAGTGCACAAAGAGGGGATGGCCGAGCGATTTGCGACTGAGTCCTGAAAGCTTGCTCGTGACGCCCTCTTCATGGTCTTGAGAAATATTGCTTGCCGCCATCCGGACATCAACCTTGACGATGGATTCAAGAAGCCGCCAGCGGACGCCGATGTCGCAGCCGCCAGGGAGAAAGTTGCTACCCGGGTCGACAGGGTTCTTCATGTTTGAACTGCTCCACCTGGCCATCAAGCCAAATATTGGGCCGCTGCTGCCCTGCAATGAAGCATGACATACATTTTGCGTTTAGTCATTCTACCTCTCGTGCTTGCGTGAAACTAATATTTCTAGCTGGATTCTAAATGCGCGTTTATCCCTTTGAGCTCTATATGTTTGTGTTCATATGATCGATCCCTATGCATGCTCTGGATGCCTGCTGGCATCATTTTGCCGCGATAGTCGTAAGGGTTCAGCCCTTATCAGTCATCTTGGACTGGATGCGTCCCGGTAGGTTTTTCCCGGGTAGTTCTCGATGCAGCCTCTCGACCGGCGAGCATGGCTCTGGATAGGACGATGGTGCGATAAAATAAGCTAGCCTAGGTTCCATCACATGAGGGCTTTCACTATACGAACGCTCACTAGAGTTAATGGATAAACGATGGTAAAATTCTGGAAAGTATCACCAAGAAGAGATATCGTAAACTTAGCTTTCATCTTGAGCTTCTCTCTCGTCTGCTGGGTCGCGCGCGTCAGATGTGCCCACATGGCCCGGAAGAGTAATCAGGTGGTTCTTCGTTCCCAGTAGGGACCGATATGCTTTTCTGGTGATTGGCATGCACCAGGTCGTAGTGTTGGGCTTCTCTGGTCCTCCTCTCTCTTTTATCCCTTCCTTTCGATTCAGCCTAGCGGCTGCCATTGCAAGGACCGTGCCAGTGCAGGCAGCCTCGCCGAAGTGTACATTGCTGGGGGATCTATCGATGGATTCATACCAGCGCTCCTCTCAGGATTACCCAACATAGGGGAAATACTGGCACTACTAGGAAAAGGTCTATAGCTAATATGGACATTAATGGCGCACCATGTATGTGGTGCGTCACTACTATATAGCAGTGGCGCACCAGATACAGGTGCGCCATTGATGTCCTCATTACTAATGGCGCATCTGGTGGGCGGTGCTCCATTACTAGTTTGAAAAAAAAGATTAAAAAAATTGTTAGAAGTGGAGCACCAGTGGATATTGCGCCATTATTAGTTCCAACTAGTAATGGCGCACTGCCCACTAGTGCGGCACTACTAACATGTTTCTTTTTATTTTTTTCAAAACTAGTAATGGCGCACCACTACCAGGTGCGCTATTAGTAACCCTGGTTACTAATGGCGCATTCTTAGGTGGTGCACCATTGGTTACCTGGGAGCAGCTAGATATTTTGGACATCCACCTACCACACTCACTTTCCCCACTTCATTCTCTCCACCTCTATCCAAGCTTGCTCTCGGCTACCTCCTCCTCCTCCTCATCTCATTTGCACCATAGATTCACCCAAATTAAGTGGTTAAACTTCTCTTTTTTGATAGGTAAGTAAGGGGAAAGCTTTCTTTATGTTCTAGATCTACTTTTTTTCTCCCTCCAACAACTTATGTTTGTGTTTGTGGTGTTGCATATGTTTGTGTTTGCAGGTACCGGTATTTGAAATGCGATAGTTTCCAATATTTTGCCGGAATGTTGATTCATTTTCATTTCGTCGAGAATTTGGCACTATGCATTCTTTTTGGTCCTATTTTTAGGCAAAGTAATGCCAATTTTTTTTTGGTTCTAAAATATCGTTTTGCTCTATCCCGCAGGCGAGCATGGTCTGCACGATGACCGAAGGCATCGTGAATAGGTTGTTGAGCTCCGCGAAGGCCGAGATGCTTCAAAAGAATGAGACGGAGATAAGATGTCCGTGTCGAAGATGCAAGCTGAAGAGCCTTATTATGGACCTAGATTCTGGACAGGTGCGGGACCACCTGCTCTTGCGTGGTTTCATGGATGGCTATCGGTGGCAAGGTGATGAAGATGACTCTGAAGTCGTCCATGGGGGCCGGGCAAGAAATGAGGAAGGGCAGCAAGACAACCGCGGCGAGGGCGGGAGAGAAGACGAAGAATCTCTAGGACATGATCACGACGGTGATGCAGTACTCAGTCATCATGTAGAAGATGCCGGACATGATGATGAGGAAGACCAAGATGAAGGGCATGATCATGAAGATGAAGATGCCGGAGCAGACGACGATGGACCATCGATGGGCTGGGTGCAGGACCCACATATTCAAGAGCTGCTTCTCAAGCAGACGGATAACACAAGAGCTGCCGCCCGAGAGAAAGCCAAGCTGGATCAACTGGAGATGGACGCGGTTACTTGATTGTATGAGGGATGCAGGCCCGAGGATACCCGCCTGAAAGTAATGCTCATGGCTCTGGAGATGAATGTAAAATAAAAAATGACTGACGCATGCTTCGACGAGAACATGTCATTCTGGAACGAACGTCTTCCCAAGGGGAACAAGTGCCCGACCAGTTTCGAGGATGCGAAGAAAATCGTGTGTCCTCTGGACTTACCGCACATGAAATACCATGTGTGCATTAACAATTGCATCATTTATCGGGACGAGCACGTGGAGTCTACTATATGTCCGGTGTGCGGTGTCACTCGATACAAGAAGAGGAAGAAAGCTCCTCGACAAGTGGTGTGGTACTTTCTGATCACTCCTCGTCTGCAGCATTATTTCTCGGACCCTAAGCTAGCAAAGGTCCTGCATTGGCACGCGGATAGGGAGGAGAAGAAGTGAGAAGATGACGAAAATGATCCGGATATAAATAAAAAAGACAAGATGTTGAGTCACCCTAAGGATGCGAGCTAGTGGCAAGCGTTGAACTTCGAAGACGCGGAATTCGGGGACGATCCAAGGAACATCGTGCTGGGTGCGAGAACCGATGGAGTCAATCCGTTTGGCAGCCAGAGAAGCACACATATCACCTGGCCTGTGTTTGTGTGGATGTACAACCTTCCCCCCTGGTTGTGCATGGAGAGGAAGTACATTCACATGAGATGCTAATTGAAGGGCCGAAACAACTAGGGAAGGACATCAATCTGTATCTGGGGCTGCTGAAAAAGGAGCTAGACATGCTGTGGAAAACGCCAGCCAATATGTGGGACGCTGCAGAGAAAGAATATTTCCCTATGAGATCCGCACTGCTCACGACTGTGCACGACTATCTCGGTTATGGATATGTCACGGGGCAGGTGGTCCACGGATTTTCTGGATGTGTCAGGTGCATGGACGAGAAACAGTATCGCCAGCTAGATAGAGATCCCGGGTCTTTGAAAACCATGTTCATGGGACATCAAAGGTGGCTTCACGACGATGACTCATGGAGAAAATGCAAGGATCTGCTCGATGGTGAAACCGAACCCAGAAGACGCCCGTGTACGAGGAGCGGTGATGAAATAGACGAGCTGTTGAAAAATTGGAAAGAGTGCCCACCACTGGGAAAGGCGCCAGAGCCGGGAAAGAAGCGAAAGGCGCCAGAGCCGCTGCTGAAGGTATGGAAAACGAGGTCTGTTTTCTAGGACTTGCCGTACTGGAAGATCCTTCGTGTGCCTCACAGCCTTGATGTCATGCATATCACGAAGAACATGTGCGAGAGTCTGCTTGGTACCCTGCTCAACATGCTAGAGAGGACCAAAGATGGGCGGAAAGCAAGGGCAGACTAGAAATCAATGGGCATCGGGGAGGAGCTTCACACTAATGATGATGATGATGATGATGAGGCGAAGCAAGACACGGAAAGTCGTCGCAAAGGAAAAAAGGCCAAGAAGATCGGAAATGACTACCCTCCCCCGTGCTTCACTCTAAGTCAGGAGGAGATCGAGCAGTTTTTCACCTGCCTCGTAGGAGTAAAACTTCCTTATGCTTACGCGGGGAAGGTAAGCAGATACCTAGACTCCGCGAAGCAGAAGTTCAGTGGGATGAAGTCTCACGAATGTCATGTGCTGATGATGCAAATACTTCCAATTGCAATCCGTGGGATCATGGACGCGCACGTCCGTGAAACGCTATTTGGCCTATGCAACTTTTTCGACGTCATCTCTCGGAAGTCAGTTGGCGTGAGGCAACTCAGAAGGCTACAGGAAGAGATCGTGGTGATACTATGTGAGCTTGAGATGTATTTCCTGCCCGCATTCTTCGACGTTATGGTGCATCTGCTACTCCATATCATGGAGGATATCATCCAACTCGGGCCGACGTTCCTGCACAGCATGATGCCATTCGAAAGGATGAATGGTGTCATCAAAGGATACGTTCGCAACATATCACGTCCAGAGGGAAGCATAGCCAGGGGCTTTCTGACCAAAGAGTGCATCTCCTACTGCACGAATTATCTAGGCATCGAGAACCCCATTGGTCTGTCCGTCAACAAGCACCTTGGCAAGCTCGCTGGATGGGTTCACCGCGATGGTCGCTGCGAAATGCATGTCGACTTCGAGGGTCGACTCACCGACTTTGAAAGAGCAAACCTAGTCGCGCTACAACACATAGACATGGTCGATCCTTGGGTGGTAGAGCACAAAACCTTTATTGAGAAGACGTACAGTGACCGAGACCAACAGAGGACGGACGGAGATATAATCAAAGAACACAACTCATGTTTCACGCGTTGGTTCAAGGAGAAGCTTCTGTCGTACTCTTTACATGAGGATTCTTTCGCGGAAGAAAATCTCATATTTGCCTTGTCACAGGGCGCCGAGCACAACCTGATGACGTATGAAGCGTACGGTATCAACGACTACACGTTCTACACTGAGGACAAGGACATGAAGAGCGATGGTTATCAGAACTTCGGGGTAACGATGGAATCCTACACTGGTAACGACAAGGAAAAATACTACGGAAGGATCGAGGAGATCTGGGAGCTGAGCTACGCTGGAGAGAAGGTCCCGATGTTCTGTGTTAGATGGGCCAAGAGCGTCCTAAAAGAAGACTGGTATTTCACCACCATGGTCATACCCGAAGCCAAATCCAAGACCGCGGGCGCAAACGTCACTGCGAAAAATGAGCCATGGGTACTGGCTTCCCAAGTGGACCAATTCTTCTTCATTACCGACCCGTCAAAGCCTAGTCGTGTTGTCGTGAGGAGAGACAAAAGGAAGATCATCAGAATGGATGGAGTCGCCAATGAGAAAGACTTTGACAAGTACGGCGACCCAAAGATGGAACATGACGACGACGATGAAGTGCCATACACCACAAGAAGAAGCAGGACCACCCTACCTAAAGGACGTCCGTTCAAGAGAAGAACTCCATTACAAGCGTAAGAAGATTGTGAAAAGATAACTAGCTAAGATCGATTGTATTTAAATTATAGTCTTCATTTCTCGATTGTATTTTGACATATGGAAATGATATTTCTTCTGTTCTAGTCCTCATGAATATTTATTTATGTTTATTCTGGTATTTGTGTTTATTCTGGTATACCAATTTTTATTTATGTTTATTCTGGTATTGAATTTCTAACTCACAAAAAGTATTGAATTTGTTAATGTTTTTTGAACTCATGAATATTTTTAATTCTCATGGGAACTTTCTGAATTCATGAGTATTTTTTCAAATTTGGTGATATTTTTCCATATTCATAAATGTTTTACAAATTTATATGATATTTTTTCAAATATTTTCAAATAACAAATTTGATGATATTTTCAAATAACAAATTTGAGGATATTTTCCAAATTCATAAATATTTTCAAATAACAAATTTTACGATACTTTTTCAAATATTTTCAAATAACAAATTTGATGATATTTTCAAATAACAAATTTGATGATATTTTTTCATATTCATAAATATTTTCAAATAACAAATTTGATGATATTTTTTCACATTCATAAATGTTTTCAAATTTGATCGTCATTTTCTAAAAATTATTAGATGCAACTAAAAATAAAAAAAACAAGAGTTAGTAATGGCGCACCCCTGGGAGGTGCGCCATTGGTATGCGCATGTTTATGGCGCACCCCTGAGACATGCGCCATTGCTAACCTTCTCCCTGAGCTGTATGTAGGTGTGTGCTCCATCCCGCTAACTCCCTCGCCAGATACCCTCGCCCCCCGCCTCTGCTCTGCTACGCGCCGACGACCCCCGCACCCGCTCCCCTGCCCTCCCCACAAACCCTAGCCGCCCCTGCCCTCGAGCACACACAACCTCCTCGTCGGCGCACGCTCCCCCTCGCCGTCCGCCTGTGCCCGCTCCCCCTCGCCCCCGGTGCACGCTCCACCGCCGCCGACGACACCCGCACCCGACGACCCCCGCGCTCGCTCCACCGCCGCCGTCCGCCCGCGCCCGCTCCCCTCATCCCGGCGCTGAAGCCGTCCCCTCCCACCAAGTTCGCGATCCCGCCGCGATACGACCTCGACGCCAAGTGGGACGCCTGCCTCGACCTCTCCATCCGCCGCGTCGCCTACTCCTCCCTCGCCGGTGCCTTCCGTAAGCTCCCCAATAGCTCTCAAAATATCCGCTATTAAGATGTGAATTTTCAGAAACCATTTCTTGTTGATAACTTTACTAGGAGAGCATGGTTTGGTTCGGGTCCCTGGTAATTATAATGGTATCGTCTTTCTCAACATATCCATCTTCGCTATGACTACTATCAGAGCACATTCTGCTAGTGCTGTCACAGCCTCCCTGGTTTGTTGGCAACATGGTTCTTTCTCCTTTGGAGATTTGTCAGATGACGTAGGATTTTGAACCCCCCCATAAATCTCGTGTTTGTGTCAACTTTTTTAGATCACCGCAAGTTTATATTCCGCACTTGCATTCTAGGGTATTTTAGCCTAGTATCTCTCTTGGAACTTGCTAAAAACAGACAACTGAATTTGAACCATGTGTTTGAAAATCCGCCGGTGAAGACCACCAGTGTGCGGGTGCAGAGAGTATGGCCCGTGGAAACGACAGCGGCGGCCAGAGGCCAGACGGCGCATGAACCACCGCCGCCAGCCGTCGCTGTCGGGCACCATAGCGCCCGTGACATTCTGCTAGTTGCAGGAGCATCCATGCCCGGCAAGGAAAGTTAAGGAGGCATCCATGCCAAGACAACTACATTTTGCATGAAAAATTATTCTATTATATTATATTCTATAAAGCGTCAACTAATCCATCCATTCATTCCTTGTTCAAGTGATTTTAACAGATAGTGTTATGCAAGAGTTTAATAGATACAAACACATTTGAGAAGGAAAGTTTTTGTTAATTCTGCACAAGCTGTTCTAGTGTGGCATTCTTCAGTTTCTGCTGGCAATGCACATTGCACTTTATTAATCTTTATATTTGCATCGTGGCAATCTATAGTTCAAATATACTGTACTCTGTCCAAAAAAAATGTTTAAAAAACAACTCATATTTTGCTAAAGTATGAGCTGTTGATAACATTTTTTCTCTTGTTCTTAGATAATAAAAATAACATAGTTAATGTTAGTAAGGTATCACACATTCACACTTATAGTATTGACTTTAATGGCTGAAAAAACAATTACCCCATACGCAAGGAAGGATCACAATCAGGATGAAAATGCTCCTGTTGATTAGCTTGATTAGCATGGCCACTAGACCCACTAGGTCCAACATCCTGGCAAAACATCTGCAGAACACTTTCTGCACTAGTTTCTTGTATCTGGTTCAACAAAGAGATAAAAGTTGAAACCTGCATAGCTGATCACACTTCCTTCCAAGATATGTAACCGAACTCGGCCATTAATTTACCGTTCCCAAAAAAACAGTCGTGGAATTTTAACAACAATATAAATACCTTCTTTTGCCAAGAACTATATGATTCATTGTGCATTCCATAGAAGAAACAAAAATATACATATTGACAAAAAACGTTGGAAGGGCAGGACATTTCTAATCGTGCCATGCACGACTCGCATTTTTAGTTGCACAACCTTTCTTTACCTAGGAGAAAGAAACTAGATGATTGACTGGAATATCCAAAATAATATGACGTTGGCTAGTGATAACCTTCCCTTCATATATATGTTTTTATTTTATCATTGAGGCTTCTGTATATTGTGTATGGCACTCCTGAGCATGTCTAAATGAGGATTATCCAAAAGCGTGACATTCAGGCTAAGCCAATGCTTGAAATAAAATAAAATGATTAAAAACCATGAGGTAAAATATGAGGTTTATCACTCCTATTAATGTATTATACCTTCTTTCGTAGGTCTTTATTAACATCTTGCAGTTGTTGTTCCTGCACAAATTAGCAAGTAGTAATTCTGGGGCCTAGGCACCTAGCTGACGAATTACCAAAACCTGAAAGCTGAACAATAAAGACACATGCTTACCTTGCGCTTGAGCTCAAAGAGTTGATCAAGTGATTGTTGGCTATGTACAAATGTACACAAGAATAGCTAGTGAGCATTACATTTCACATGTCAAATTGTTACTTGGAGTCCTTTTATTTGTATCCAGAATGACTCTGTTTCCCTCTATCAGATGTGTCGCTGATGTTGGTTAGGGAACACATGAATTGTAGATAGTTTTAGTTAACAAAGATTGGCAGAATATCTTGTTTCAAATATAGGCTATGCATGTCTTGTTTTCTGGTTATGGATATTGTATAGTACTGCATATCTTGTTTTTTGTAATACATTGTGGTGCCTGGCGCATTTGCCCCATCACTTCGTTACCCCTTTCTCCTGAAATGTTTATTAATTTCCGTTTCGGTTGAGATTGGGGCACTCCTAGGTCAAGAAAATTAGCAAAGGTCATGCCCAATTTTCTTGACCTAGAAGGTGCCCGATTCTCAACCAAAACAAAAATTAATAAGCATGTATCTTGACATCAACCAACTTTCTGGACACATCCCTCGACAACTAGGTTATCTTGCGAACTTAGAGGAGTTGTGGCTTTGGAAAGAGGCCTTGGAAAGAGGCCTTGGAAAGCTACTCCTACTATAGCTAGATGGAGATCTGTGCTCTGCTGTGGCATACACTAGTTATTTCGTCAACTTAGAGATCTTGTTCCTTGACAATAACCAACTTTTTGACCAAACTTTTTTCCTATTTAGAGTGAACATGGCCCACAAAGATGAGGCCGGCGATTCGGGCAAGGCATTCTGGCAGCTGTCCCGGGATATGGAGGAAGAAACTCACCGCTATGAGGACGCCGCGGAAGACTCCGATCCCGACTACACAACCCCTAGTGGCGTCGGGGATGACACCACTGATGGTGCCGCCGAGGATTCCACCACTGATGATGAAACCACTGCTGCCGCCGAGGATGCCGCACGCACAGATGGCAGCCAACCGAAGAGGCAACAGAAGGACCGGCACCCGAACGTGCTCGGCACCATCAAGGAGGAATTTACTGAAGTGTCCTCCAATGGGCATCCAACGGCGCTCAAAGAATTAGTCAAGGTGTACGCGGGATAGCTCGGGTGCATTCTCCGGAGCACCGTCTCGATCAACACTGAGAACCTAAGCCATCGTGACCGAGGGAATTTGCGCAACCTCCTCTTCATGAAGCTACACAAACGATACAAGTTCCTCGGTGAGTTCGCAAACACACGCCTCTCAAGGAATAAAGTGAACAGTGCCGCCCTCATGAAGATGAGCACGACCCTGGCTACTTGGAGAGCCGCAGTGAAGAGTATGATTGAAAAAGGTGATAGTTATGACAAGATCAAGGAGAAACATCCTTCGATCAGAGAAGCTGACTACCTCGAGTTCAAGATCAACTACGAGAGCAACGCATCCGAGGAATCAAGTCAGTGGGGGAAAGATATGTGGGACTTTAACTTAGGGGCCCACACACTCGGTCCCGGCGGTTACAGAGTGGCGGAACCTATATGGGACAAGGAGGACGCGGAGCGTACCAAGCAAGGCTTACCGCCTCTCTTCGATAAATACCGTGACAAGCAAACCAAGAACTATGTCAGGGCCCGATGCAAGATTGACCCGGTAACAAAGGAGCTTACCACGGATCCGAAGACCAAGGCGCTTGAGCTTGTTCTGCTAAGGAATACCCCCTCGCGTAATTAGCTCCATATGGTTGTATTCTAATTAATGAAACCAAATTTCTAAATGGTTCACGTTCCTTCCGCAGGAAACTGAAAGCAGTAGCGCGGGGTCGTCCAAGAGCTCCCATTGGGACACCACTTTAAATAGGGCGTTGAACGTAATGAAAACAAGGATAAGCTCAGTAAGCCGTCATCAACTGGTCGTGTGGCAGGCAAAGGCTTGTCCATGAAACGGTCAGAATACTATACCGTTGGGAGAAAGGAGAAAAAGACCAGCTTGGAAAGCCAGGAGCACGAGGTTCAAGAACTCAAGGCACAAGTGGCGCAGATTCCGGAGGTAGTCAAAGAGCAAGTGCAAGACCAAGTGGGAGCGACGATCACCACCATTGTGCCTACCTTGATTCAGGGGCTGCATGTGCGGATTGCGGGCGGCCAACAGGGGCCGCCCCCGATTCCCAGCTTCACGGGCAGCAACTCGCAGAACGCGCCGGCGGCGCCATTGGTGTCTCCGGCGTCGGCGCCGGTATTGGAGCTTAATGCACCCGGGTGTGGGAAGAATACGCCGGCCGGCACGTCGGCATCAAGCGGCCCCTCCGTCACTTGCACGCCCGCCGTTGGCGGTGCCTCGACATTAGCCGAGCTCGACGGCATCACGGTAACTAATTAAGCCTCTCTCGACCGATGACTTCATCTCCTTGCCTTTAACTGGGCATCCTGACGCCCTGCATGTTTTCGCAAGGCGCCGTCGATGTTCTATGCACTCTCCTGCACTTTGTGGATGGCAAGTTGATCGATGTCGCCAAGGCCAGAATCGTTCAACTAGGCAGCCGCGTGTTCCACGGTAATGCGATGCCACCCACCATGTATAGGGTTCAACTGGTTCGGGTGCTGCGTGGCTTCGACGACTTGTTACCTCCGTATCGACCCCCTGGGGCCGACGAACATGATGCGATGACCCTCAGCGCCTGCATAAGCTGGCCCATGCTTTGGCCGAAGAGCTAGATTCATTTGGGGGCGGGGGACACCACCCCACAGACAACACCATCAGTCGTGCCGGCGCCAAGCCATGGCAAAACCGCTGCAACGCTACCGCCGTCAGCTGATCAAGACATGCATATGGCACAGGATCCGAACGATGACGACGGTACATTTACCAACATCGATAAGTACTTCAACAAACATGGGTACGATGACGAATTCTTGGGGCCTCCTTCTCAAGAACCCAAACCTGCAAAAGACGATCACGATCTAGCTGGTACCGCGGAGAAACACAATTTCAACAAGCGTTCTCTGGCGTTCAGTTCTCAGGAGACGCCTCCAGCTGCCGCCTTCACCGAGCCTCGGATAGCCAAGGTGCGAAATATTATCAGCCCCAACACACTCAAGAAGGTGGTCTCTGAGCAAAACTCGATCCCATTACAGCAGAAGAAGAATAAGGGACATAAAAGAAAGAATAACAAGGGTGCGAGCCAGCCGGCACCGAGTACGATCCGTGCTCAGGACGGGCCACCTTCACCTAAGGATATCTCGAGGAGGGTGCATGTGGCGGGTTGGCCGATGCTACCGACTAATCTGCTCAATGCTGCAACCGATGCTATGCAGAGTCTGCATGACAGTGTTCTTTCTTTGGAGAAGCGGCGTCTCTCCAAGAATGATGTGGCATACCCGGATTTTGTGGCCAAGTTGCCAGAGCGCAAGGGCTTTGTGGATACCGCCATTGGGGGTATGATCGTCCTGTGGTTTGATGACATCTTTGCTATGTTTAACCTTCACCCGCTTCACTACACCTTCGTTCGGTTATTTTCGTTGAGTATGGAGATGCAGATCATTAGAGACAAGACCCTGGACATCGTGATAGTCGACCCCTTCTACATGCGTGCCAAGATCTTGGGTAGCACCGGGAACTAGCAAGTCGCGAGTTCATACCACGAAGGCGTCATTGTGTCAAACGCAAATAAGGATAACTTCCTCGTGCCTTACTTTTCCGAGTAAGCTATCCCCTCACCGCCTCGTAACATATGATTTCTTAGATTTTGATCGTTCTTTTTTTTCTAACATTCCGTGTTTTGTGCAGTGACACACATTGCACACTCATCCTCTTAAGCCCGCAATATTCCATGGCCACGTATTTCGACTCGGATCATTAGTCGAAGAAAGACTACTCAAATGTGAAGAAAGTTCTTGATGAAGTTCTCTCCGGCTATGCCAAATCTGGAGGCACCTTCAAGAGGCCAGTTTGTAGGTACGGCAGGCACGTGTTCACCCCCGTAACGACGTTCCCCTGCGTCAAGCAGCCGCCTGGCAGTCAGAAGGACGCCCTCTATCACATGCTGGCAATCGTACAGAACCCTCATCACCTTCTACTACCAAATAGTCTCAAAGCATGGGCCGAACGCTTGTCAGAAATCTAGGACGCGGACCTCAGACAAGAATTCTTTCGCATCCAGTCGGAGTTTTCGGAAATCATCCATCAAGATGTCCTTCGTACCTCGGGGCAGTTCTACCTCAAATATCAACCGTCCAAATGTGAAATAGAAACAACGCTACATATGCAGGCTAACAACGACCGCACATTCATGACCATCACGAAAAACGGGGGCTTCATCCACGCTCCGGTCCCTGAGTCGAGTCGAAATTAGTAGTGATGCTATGTAGTTCTGAAATATCGATTAGCTGATTTTATAATTAAACTTTTTAATGAAATTGTATGTCTCTTTGGTTTGGACAGTGGTTCAACTTATATGTAATCGATGCTATTTATTAGTAGGAACATGAATCGTGCTATATATTAATGTGTTGCTTTTCTCTTCCGATCCTTTTGTTGCATACTTATATATTGCTTATGTATTGTCTGTGAATTGCTACTAATGTTTTGTTTGTCTAGTGCATTGAGATGCTGTCGTATGTCGTGTACAAGGGTAAGGTTCCCGGAGTCTATGATGACTGGGAGGAGTGTCGGAGACAGGTTCACCGTTTCAGTGGTAACAGTTACAAAGGGTACATCACTAGGGCGGAGGCGGAAGCTAGATACGCGCGCTATCTAGGGGGAGAGAGGAGGGAGCAGAGGAGGAACCAGATGAATACCAGTTTCATCACGATGATGCTCATCGTGACCGCAGCTCCCTTCTATGTGATGGTAGTTTAGATATCGACTTTTAATGTGAAGACAAATTCGCTACTCGTGGTCTCGAGACTTGTAATGTTCTAACTTTGTTCGGTATTTTGAATTCGGAGACTAATATGATGAATTATATTCGGAGACTAATCTTCTATTGTATTCGATAAATCTGTTGTTTATATGTTGTGCTATTTATATTTGTGATGTAATGTATTTTGTAACCTGTGCAAATATCTGAAAAGCAAAAAAAAAAGAATCCTAATATTCATAGTAGTGGCGCACCACACTGCACTTTAGTGGCGCACTGCAATAAACACACTAGTGGCGCATTATCTAGAAGTGCGCCATTAGTAACCCAAAGCACAAGGTAAATATGGACCCCTAGGAGGCATACTAATGGCGCACATGGGGACATAGTAATGGCGCACTGCCTGGTGCGCCACTATTGTCTGGTATACTAATGGTGCACCAGGGGTGCGCCATTAGTAATTGTTACTAATGGCATGATGATAGTGGCGCACCTGTAGTGCGCCATTAATGGCCAAAATAGGTACGCCACTAATTGGACTTTTCCTAGTAGTGTGGACCAAGCGTTGCACTGTAGTCCTCGACGTCGATGATGCCAGGGCTAAAGAAACTCGACCGGTGATGATGGGAGGGGACGGGGAGGAGGCGATGAGCGCCCGCACTCCCTGTGCCCTTTCTCCGAACGGCACCCAAATGACTGTTACGCCGTACGGGCCGTCGGGGTGGATCCATTGCCACCAGCGGCGAGGCGCGGAAGCCAACAACGGAGCCCAGGGACAGCCTCGCTTTGCTATTGCATCTTGGCGGGCGCTATGGTCGATGGCGCCATTGAAGATGAAAACGGTGATGAAGATGACGCGCTACACACGTCTTCAGGTTCGCGCCAGCGACTCCCACTACCTGGCGCGCCAAAGATCTCATGGGAAACCAGTACCACCTATGGGACCAGGAGGTCCCTTGCTGGTTCGGTGGGGGAACGTCTCGTTGCACAAAGAGCAGACGAACGTGGGATCAACACGGCAGAGATCGCACAGGCATTTTTACCCAGGTTCGGGCCGCCATTGTGGCATAAAACCCTACTCCTGCTTTGGTGGACTGATGGTGGAAAATGAGGTGGTGGAGCGTAGTACACTTGCCTGGCAAGGGTTGCCTTAGGGCAGCAACGAATACGCGCGTATGGGTGGGTGAGTTCTCCAACCTTCTAACCATGTCTACGGTTGCCATGGGCCTCCTTTTATAGATTAAGGGGTCACCACAGTGGCAAAGCAGTCATTATACACTGATATGATAGCAACAGTACTATCATACCTAACTCTGCGGGTTGACAGTGCGCATTAAATGCGCCGCTTAGTGTCACATCACTGGTAGCCCGACAAGGCTTGCCGGGCTTATCTTGCCAGCTATGCGCTTGTTTGGTTGACATGTTGCAGGACGAGTGTCATCTGCGGGTTCTTCTCTAGGGAGAGGCTACCATGTGGCTAATGGCTGCCACTCAGTCACTTTACGGCTTGACACCGCCCTGATCGACAACGTGAGTTGTGGAGGAGCGATCAGTGAGGTGGTTTAGCCTCCACGAGTCCCAGCAGGCCCTGCAGGGATGCCTTGATTGTCTTCTTCTAGGGATGGTCTCGCCCCTTGCCGGACTCACCTGTCCGGCAAGGGAGGCCTTTCTCTTGGCAATGTCTTGCTTCTCTAGCTTGGTCTTGGTTTCTCTGATCTACTTGTTGGTTCTTCGGACCTCTTGGTTCCTCATTCATTTTGGTTCGGCCTTGGCTTGTTCGTGCACGAGTCAGGGGAAAACACATACCTGTGTACATTTCCCTCGACAAAGTGTCAAAATAAGAGACTCTCTATCATGAAGAACATGGTGCTACTTTGAAGCACGAGTGTGGAA
The DNA here is from genome assembly GCA_902687465.1 of Secale cereale. NCBI lineage: Eukaryota > Viridiplantae > Streptophyta > Magnoliopsida > Poales > Poaceae > Secale > Secale cereale. The sequence goes on along the minus strand of LR738715.1, from coordinate 520,052,640 downwards.
AAAGATAGTAACATTGTCCCTTCTCTCTTTTTCTCTCATTTCATTTTTTTAGACTCCTCTTTTTTTGGAGACTTTTTTTTATCTTTTTCTTTTCTTTTGCGATCTTTGGCCTGTTTTATTATTTGGGCCCTTTGGCATATTTTATTTATAACCTCACTTCGGACAATGTTCTAATAATGATGATCATCACAATTTTATTTACTTACAACTTAAAATTACAACTCAAGGTGACTAAAACTCATAATGATGGAACGATGGAGTTACATGGCAATATACCTCCGAATGGCTCTAAAACTGCCATAATAGGTAGGTATGATGGCTGTTTTGAGGAAGGGTAATAGGTGGGTTTAATGTACCGGCGAGAGTTGCGTGGTACTAGAGTGGCTAGCAAGGTGGAAGGGTGAGAGTGCGTATGATCCATGGACTCAACATTAGTCATAAAGAACTCACATACTTATTGCAAAAAGTTTATTAGCCCTCGAAGAAAAGTACTACTACGCATGGTCCTAGGGGAGAGGTTGGTAGGAGTTAACCATCGCACGCTCCCTACTTTCACGCAAATGAAGTCAATCAAGAATAATCACGCTCCCACTTCATCACATAACTAGAAGACCATACATGCATGCTATGGGAATCATAAACCTTAACACAATTATTTATTTAATTACACAATTCACTACTAGCATACCTCTAATATCACCATATTCATATCTCAAATCAATTGCAAGGAATCAAACTTCTCAAATATTCAATGCTCTTTATGAAAGTTTTTATTATATCCCCTTTGGATGCCTATCTTATTAGTTGTAAATAGATAACCCAAGGAAATTACCATGCTGTTATTAGACTCTGAAAATAATATAAGTGAAGCAAGATAGTTCATCAATTGGTGCAAAATAACATCACCGCCATGCTAAAAAACATATAAGTGAAGCACTAGAGCAACTACCCTAGCTCAAAGGATATAAGTGAAGCACATAGAGTATCCTAATAAATTCACGATTAATGCTTGTCCCTCTCAAAAGGTGTGTACAATAAGGATGATTGTGGAAAACTAAAAAGCAAAGACTCAAATAATACAAGACGCTCCAAGCAAAACACATATCATGTGGTGGATTAAAATATAGCCTCAAGTAAATTTACCGATGGATTGAAGACAAAAGAGGGAATGCCATCCGGGGCATCCCCAAGCTTAGATACTTGGTTGTCCTTGAATATTACCTTGGTGTGCCTTGGGCATCCCCAAGCTTAGGCTCTTGCCACTCCTTATTCCGTAGTTGTCGGATTTAGGGTTTAGGCGAAACCCTCAAGGTTCGAACTCTAGGGTGCGCACAAAGATCTCTCCTCCCGTCCTAGCCCTTCTACTTGACAGTTCTAGGCCTAGCTCGTCAGATCCAATGAACAAGAAACACAAGATTTATACTGGTTCGGGCCACCGTTATGGTGTAACACCCTAATCCAGTGTGTGTCGTGGATTGCCTTGTAGGCAGAGGAAGAACCAGTACATGGACGAACTACCTCCTAGGGAGAGGTGTTCTTGCGCCCGGGTGAGCTTGAGGTGTGTAGCCTTCTATCTGACAAACTTGAGATGAGATCAACTTTGTCTCTGATGAGATGATCCCAATGGTGGTGGCTAGTCCTATTTATAGTGGCCAGGGTTCTCTTCCCAAATATTGAGCGGGAAGGAATCCCACAACGACCAAATTTGAAGGGGAACAACTAGTACAAGCTATCCTGAAAAAAGGCGGTCTTCCCTGCCAAAGACTCTGGTGGTGACGCCGCCATGGGCTCCGTGATGACCTCCATCCTGCCGTCCTGCTGGTCTAGGTCTCATTGCACTGAAATGGAAACCTTTGCCTGATGCCTCGGGACTCCGCGCCTGCACCGACTCATTTAGCACCGAAGAGGAAACTGGCACTCCGCGCCCGCTGGTGCCCGCCTGGCTTTAGTCGTCACTACTCACGTCATGAGGACCTCGCGAGGTGCCCCTTGCCTTGATATATCCGATCCTCACGAGATGGCCTGGCGAGGCCGCCCCAAGGGATGTCCCGCGTCGTCCGCCTCGCGAGGCATGGCCCCTCGCGAGGGTCTTGGGTGTTGCTGAAGAAGTTGGGCCACACTAGGCGGCCATGCGAGCCACGCTCTGGGCCGCAGGTAGGCAAGGGGTACCCCCATTCCTAGAATGCCGACAGTAGCCCTCAGGCCCAAGGCGCTCTCGGGCTTGGCTTCGTGGCGAAGCTAAGGGCCAAGTGTGGAGCGACGTGGGCCCCAAAGCCTGCGGTCCTGACTGACGCGTGGTGATAGATGGGACGTGGGCGTCTCCACTTCCCCATATAGCGTGCATTTTCGCCCGGCCGGCAGCCATTGTTACCTGCTCGATTCTGCCTCCTCTGTCAGCGGCGCGACCGACGGTTCTCTTCATCTCTTGAACCTTCTTCCCCGAACAGATCCAACACCAAATCCCCCCACCGCCATGGCTTCTGGTAGAGAAGGTAAGGGGGGGGCAGGGCCCAGCGCCTCGGCGTCTTCGCCGCCCGCCTTCATGCCTGACACCGAGCTGTCGATGGTGATAAATGAAGAGATGATGGAGAAGGTGCGTCCAGCGCTCGCCGCCACCTCCAACGAGTGGGGGCGACAGTGGCCTGGCCTGCTTCACGCGCCGCGATGGCAGGTCCGCCACCGAGGTCCCCCTTCATCTTCACACCCTTTGGGCTGTCCTGATCCCTCCCTTCTCCAACTTCTTCAATGCGGTGCTGTCGCATTATCAACTCACCGCGCTGCATCTTGACCCTTAGTCCATCATTCTCCTCGCCATTTTCGCCTTCGTCTGTGAGGCCATGGTGGGCATTGCTCCCTCCGTGGCATTGTTTTGCCACTTCTTCTCGCTCCATCTGACGGACGCGCTCCAATGCTCTGGATGTGTGTCCTTCCAAACCATTGCGACGACGGCCAATGCGGGCATAGATTTCGACCTTGAGCCGATCGTTGGCGGCTTCAGGAAGCAGTGGTTGTTCGTTGACGTCGGGGGTGCACAGCCCTCTACTGCTCCCGGCCCGGAGCCCGGCCACTCCGAGCTCTGGCTGGGGCCATGCGAGGTTTTCTAGCTTGAAGCTAGCTCCTATTTGGTTCCGATTTGCCAGGCTGCGGAGGCTTGGTGTGACGGCGCCGATGGTGGTGAGGGAGTTCATCCGGTGCCGCGTCGCCCCACTCCAGCGCAATTCTCGGCCTATGTGGGCCTTCTTCGATCATGGGGACCGAATGAAGCTTCAGACGCTTGCTCTTCCTTCCGAGGCAAGGTGCACAGTGCTCAAGATCCTGACAGGTGATTCATCTCCGGCACGCCAACTGCAGGAGGGCTGTCTCTTGTATTGCTGCTCGAACAAGATGGAGTCCGTGAGGCAGATGCCCGTTTTTGACGAATGGGGGCTCCGCCCGCCCGGGCTTGCTGGGTCTCGCGAGAACCCAGTCTGCGTAGCCCCCTTTCCTGCGGCTATTGAGGTGGTTGCCCGGAGGTGGGTGCTGGGGGACATCTACTGCCAAGTGCCGGCGGCACTGTTGCCTCTGCTCCGATGCCTACTGACGTTCCTGAAGTGCTGCCCTTCGGAGTTTAGGGGAGTCACCCCGAAGGAGCGGTTGGGTGCAGGTGCCACCGGATGCTCCCGAGACAGAAGCCCCCATGGTCCCTTCACATCGTCCTAAGGGGGTGTTGGTGCTTTGGGAGGTGCCTCGTGGGGAGGTGCCTCGGTTACGCCCGGTGTTGCCGACTGCTTCCGGGGCTTAGGCCGGCTCCGGCCGAATTTTGAAATTCTCCACAGGAGAGGGAGGATCCCTGGTGATGGTGGCGCTGCCCCCCGACCGCTAAAGCTGAGGATGCTCATCGCCATAAAGTAGTGAGTAGCTTGCTCTTTTAATCTCTTGTGTGTTGCCTTCCTTCCTGACTGTGATTCCTCAGGGTCTCGCTTGCCAAGACTGCGATGCCCACCGAGGAGAGGTCCCCTGTGGCCCCGAGCCTCTCGCCTACTCAGGGCGCCCCCGGGCGATGCGCTTCCCTGGTTGTGAGGCTGCCCATGAGGCCGAGCGCACCAGCCTGGCCCCTCGACCCCACATTCTCGTTGTTCCTTCGCCACGACCCCACCTGGGGCTGGGGAGTGTGCCAAGGGCTCCCCCCTTGGTTGTTGAACGCGCCGGAGCCACTTTGGCTCTAGCATCTCCTTCAGGTGGCGTGCCCTAGCCCCTTAGGGCTCCAGCTGAGGCCCAAGAGATGCCTGGGGCGGAGGAGACACCGGCTCCTCCTCCGGGGGGAGGCGGGTCTCCTCAGACTTCTCCATCTACTCCTGGCACCTAGGACGACCCTGGTCTCCTGCTCGAGTCGGTGCTCGGGCGCACAGCTGCCCGCCGCGAGCTTCTCCAGGGGGCGGTGGACGCGCTGGGCCGGATTGGGAAGGTGCTTGAAGGGGCTGACGCTTGTCTTGAGACTGAGGGTCTTGAACTGCTGGACGAGTGGTGCCGGCTGAGGGTGGCCATCAACCTTGGGCAGCTCCAGCGCGAGAGCACCAGCGTGAAGGCAGACGCGTCCCTAGCCGCCTCGCAAGAGGCCTACGCCCGAGCTATGGAAGAGGCCCGAGAAGCTGATGTCCGTTGTGAGGCCGCAGAGAGGCGCCTCCTAGAGCTTTAGGTCTTAAACACCGACTTGGAGGACTGCGCTGAGGTGCGTAAGGCTGCCCTGGCATCGATGCGGGGGATGCCCCTCGATGTGCTGGAGGTCTTGAGGCGCGAGGAGGCGCTGATGTTGGATGCCACGGAGCACAGCCTAGAGCTTGAGCGCTTGGAAACGAGAGAGCGCGACGTGACCCTAACTGAGGACGCCGTCTCCGCACGCGAGTCCAGGGTCCAGGCGGAAATCGACTGGAAGGTGGCAAAGGCCCACGCGGACCTCGCCGAGGGGTATAACTTGAAGTTGGAGTTCCAGCGAGCGGAGGCCGAAGGGAGGACCACCGCCCTCAGGACGAGGTTGAGGGAGGCAGAGCTGCGCGAGGGGGCTGTTGTGGCCTGTTGGGGAACGTAGTATTTCAAAAAAATTCATACGATCACGCAAGATCTATCTACTAGATGCATAGCAACGAGAGGGGAGAGTGTGTCTACGTACCCTCGTAGACCGAAAGCGGAAGCGTCTAGTGACGCGGTAGATGTAGTTGAACGTCTTCGCGATCCAACCGATCAAGCACCGAACGTACGGCACCTCCGTGTTCAGCACAGGTTCAACTCGATGACGTCCCACGAGCTCTTGACCCAGTTGAGCTTCACGGGAGAGTTTCGTCAGCACAACGGCATGGTGACGGAGATGATGAAGCTACCGGCGCAGGGCTTCGCCTAAGCACTGCAACGGTACGACCGAGGTGTGTTTTTATGGAGGGGGCACCGCACACAGCTAAAAGACCAATGATCAACTTGTGTGTCTATGGGGTGCCCCCCACGCCCGTATTAAAGGAGTGGAGGAGAGGGAGGGCTGGCCCTCTACAATGGTGCGCCCTGGGGAGTCCTACTCCCACCAGGAGTAGGATTCCCCCTTTCCTAGTAGAACTAGGAGCCCTTCCAAGTAGTAGGAGTAGGGGAGAAGGAAAGGGAAAAGAGAAGAGAAGGAAGGAGGGGGCACTGCCCCTCCCCCTAGTCCAATTCGGACTAAGCCTTTGGGGGCGCACAACCACCTCTCTCTCTTTCCCCTAAAGCCCAATAAGGCCCATATGCTCCCCGACGAATTCCTGTAACTCTCCGGTACTCCGAAAAATACCCGAATCACTCGGAACCTTTCCGATGTCCGAATATAGTCTTCCAATATATCGATCTTTACGTCTCAAACATTCCAAGACTCTTCGTCATGTCCGTGATCTCATCCGGGACTTCCAACTACCTACGGTACATTAAAATTCATAAACTCATAATACCGATCGCCATCAAACGTTAAGTGTGCGGACCCTACGGGTTCGAGAACTATGTAGACATGACCGAGACTCATCTCCAGTAAATAACCAATAGCGGAACCTAGATGCTCATATTGTCTCCTACATATTCTACGAAGATCTTTATCGGTCAAACCGCATAACAACATACTTTGTTCCCTTTGTCAACGGTATGGTACTTGCCCTAGATTCGATCGTCGGTATCTCAATACATAGTTCAATCTCGTTACCGGCAAGTCTCTTTACTCGTTCCATAATACATCATCTCGTGACTAACTCATTAGTCATTTGCTTGCAAGGCTTATTATGATGTGTATTACCGAGAGGGCCCAGAGATACCTCTCCGACACTCGGAGTGACAAATCCTATTCTTGATCTATGCCAACACCACGAACACTTTCGGAGACACCTGTAGAGCATCTTTATGACCACCCAGTTATGTTGTGATGTTTGATAGCACACAAGGTGTTCCCCCAGTATTCGGGAGTTGCATAATCTCATAGTCATAGGAACATGTATAAGTCATGAAGAAAGCAATAGCAGTAAAACTAAATGATCATAGTGCTAAGCTAACGGATGGCTCTTGTCCATCCCAGCATTCTCCTAATGATGTGATCCCATTGATCAAATGAAAACTCATGTCTATGGCTAGGAAACATAACCATCTTTGATTAATGAGCTAGTCTAGTAGAGGCATACTAGGGACACTATGTTTTGTCTATGTATTCACACATGTAGTAAGTTTCCATTTAATACAATTCTAGCATGAATAATAAACATTTATCATGATATAAGGAAATATAAATAACAACTTTATTATTGCCTCTAGGGCATATTCCGTTAAGTCTCCCAATTGCACTAGAGTCAATAATCTAGTTCACATCGCCATGTGATTTAATACCGATTGTTCACATCATTATGTGAATTAACACCCATAGTTCACATCGCCATGTGACCACTACCCAAAGGATTTACTAGAGTCAACAATCTAGTTCACATCGTCATGTGATTAACACCCAAAGAGTACTATGGTGTGATCATGTTTTTCCTCGTGAGAGAAGTTTAGTCAGCGGGTCTGTTACATTCAGATCCGTATGTATTTTTTTTTGCAAATTCCTATGTCTGCAATGCTCTGCACGGAGCTACTTTAGCTAATTGCTCCCACTTTCAATATGTATTCAGATCGAGACTCAGAGTCATCCAGATCGGTGTTAAATATTGCATCGACGTAACTCTTTACGACGAACTCTTTATCACCTCCATAACCGAGAAATATTTCCTTATTCCTCAAAGGATAATTTTGACCGATGTCCAGTGATCTACTCCTAGATAAAAAAATTGTACTCCCTTGCCAAAATCAGGACAGTGCATACAATAGGTCTGGTATACAGCATGTCATACTTTATAGAACCTATGGCAGATGCATAGGGAATGACTTTCATTCTATCTTCTGTAGTGGTCGGACATTGAGTCTTACTCAACTTCACACCTTGCAACACAGGAAAGAACTCTTTCTTTGACTGTTCCATTTTGAACTACTTCAAAATCTTGTCAAGGTATGTACTCATTGGAAAAACTTATCAAGCATCTTGATCTATCTATATAGATCTTGATGCTCAATATGTAAGCAGCTTTTACCGAGGTTTTTCTTTGAAAAAACTCCTTTCAGACACTCCTTTATGCTTTCCAGAAAATTCTACATCATTTCTGATCGACAATATGTCCTTCACATATACTTATCAGAAAGGCTGTAGTGCTCCCACTCACTTTCTTGTAAATACAGGCTTCACCGCAAGTCTGTATAAAACTATATGCTTTCATCAACTTATCAAAGCGTATATTCCAACTCTGAGATGCTTGCACCAGTCCATAGATGGATTGCTGGAGCTTGCATATTTTGTTAGAACCTTTAGGATTGACAAAACCTTCTGGCTGCATCATATACAACTCTTCTTTAATAAATCCATTAAAGAATGCAGCTTTGTTATCCATTTGCCAGATTTCATAAAATATGGCAATTGCTAACATGATTCGTACAGAGTTAACCATCGCTACAGGTGAGGAAGTCTCATCGTAGTCAACTCCTTGAACTTGTCGAAAACCTTTCGCAACAAGTCGAGCTTTGTAAACAGTAACATTACCATCGGCGTCGGTATTCCTCTTGAAGATCCATTTATTTTCAATGGCTTGCTGATCATCGGGCAAGTCAACCAAAGTCCACACTTTGTTCTCATACATGGATCCCATCTCAGTTTTTATGGCCTCAAGACATTTTGCGGAATCTGGGCTCATCATCCCTTCCTCATAGTTCATAGGTTCATCATGGTCTAGTAACATGACTTCCAGAACCGGGTTGCCGTACCACTCTGGCGCGGAACGTACTCTGGTTGATCTACGAAGTTTAGCAGTAACTTGATCCGAAGTTTCATGATCATCATCATGAGCTTCCTCACTAATTGGTGTAGGAATCACTAGAACTAGTTTCTGTGATGTGCTACTATCCAATTCGGGAGAAGGTTCAATTACCTCATCAAGTTCCACTTTCCTCCCACTCACTTCTTTCGAGAGAAACTACTTCCTTATAAAGGATCCATTCTTAGCAGCGAATATCTTGCCTTCGGATCTGTGATAGAAGGTGTACCTAACAGTCCCCTTTGGGTACCCTATGAAGACACATTTCTCCGACTTGGGTTCGAGATTACCAGGTTGAAGCTTTTTCACATAAGCATCGCATCCGCGAACTTTAAGAAACGACAACTTTGTTTTCTTGCCAAACCATAGTTCATAAGGCGTCGTCTCAATGGATTTAGATGTTGCCCTATTTAACGTGAATGCAGCTGTCTCTGATGCATAACCCAAAACGGTAGTGGTAAATCGGTAAGAGACATCATAGACAACACCATATCTAATAAACTACAGTTACAACGTTCAGACACACCATTACGCTATGGTGTTCCGGGTGGCGTGAGTTGTGAAACTATTCCACATTGTTTCAAATGAAGACCAAACTCGTACCTCAAATATTCACCTCCACGATCAGATCGTAGAAACTTTCTTTTCTTGTTACGATGATTCTCTACTTCACTCTGAAATTCTTTGAACTTCTCAAATTTTTCAGACTTGTGCTTCATCAAGTAGATATACCCATATCTGCTCAAATCATCAGTGAAGGTCAGAAAATAAGGATACCCGCCGCGAGCTTCAACACTAATTGGTCCACATACATCACTATGTATGATTTAAAACAAATCTGTTGCTCGCTCCATTGTTCCAGAGAATGGAGTTTTAGTCATCTTGCCCATGAGGCATGGTTCGCAAGCACCAAGTGATTCATAATCAAGTGATTCCAAATGTCCATCACTATGGAGTTTCTTCATGCGCTTTACACCAATATGACCTAAACGGCAGTGCCACAAATAAGTTGCACTATCATTATTAACCTTGCATCTTTTGGCTTCAATATTATGAATATGTGTATCACTACGATCGAGATCCAACAAACTATTTTCATTGGGTGTATGACCATCGAAGGCTTTATTCATGTAAATAGACTCACAATTATTCTATGACTTTAAATGAATAACCGTATTGCAACAAACATGATCAAATCATATTCATGCTCAACGCAAATGCCAAATAACATTTAGTTAGGTTCTACGCTAATCCCGAAAGTATAGGGAGTGTGCGATGATGATCATATCAATCTTGGAACCACTTCCAACACACATCGTCACTTCACCTTTAACTAGTCTCTGTTCATTCTGCAACTCTCGTTTCGAGTTACTAATTTTAGCAACTAAACTGTATCTAATACCCAGGGGTTGCTATGAACAGTAGTAAAATACACATCAATAATCTGTATATCAAATATACCTTTGTTCACTTTGCCATCCTTCTTATCCGCCAAGTATCTAGGGCAGTTCCACTTCCAGTGACCATTTCCTTTGTAGTAGAAGCACTTAGTTTCAGGCTTGAGTTTAGCTTTGGGTTTCTTCACGGGAGTGACAAGTTGCTTGTCATTCTTCTTGAAGTTCCCCTTCTATCCCTTTGCCCATTACTTGAAACAAATCATCTTGTTAACCATCAACACTTGATGCTCTTTCTTGATTTCTACCTTCACCGATTTCAGCTTCGTGAAGAGCTCGGGAATTACTTTCGTCATCCCTTGCATATTGTAGTTCATCACAAAGTTCTACTAACTTGGTGATAGTGACTAGAGAAATTTGTCAATTACTATCTTATCTGGAAGATTAACTCCCACTTGATTCAAGTAATTGTAGTACCCAGACAATCTGAGCACTTGCTCACTGTTTGAGCTATTCTCCTCTGTCTTGTAGGCAAAGTACTGTTAGAGGTCTTATACCTCTCGACACGAGCATGAGTATGAAATACTAATTTTAACTCTTGGAACATCTCATATGCTCCGTGGCGTTCAAAACGTTTTTGAAGTCCCGTTTATAAGCTGCAAAGCATGGCGCACTAAACTATCAAGTAGTCATCATACCGAGCTTGTCAAATGTTCATAACGTCTACATTTGCTCCTGTAATAGATATGTCACCTATCGGTGCATCAAGGACATAATACTTCTGTGCAGCAATGAGGAAAATCCCCAGATCACGGAACAAGTCCGCATCATTGCTACTAACATCTTTCAACTTAGTTTTCTCTAGGAACATATAAAAAAACATAGGGGAGCTATAACGCGAGCTATTGATCTACAACATAATTCTGCAAATACTATTAGGACTAAGTTCATGAGAACTTAAAGTTCAACTTAATCATATTACTAAAGAACTCCCACTTAGATAGACATCCCTCTAGTCATCTAAATGAGCACGTGATCGAAATCAACTAAACCATGTCCGATCATCACGTGAGATAGAGTAGTTTTCAATGGTGAACATCTTATGTTGATCATATCTACTATATGATTCACGCTCGACCTTTCGGTCTCCAGTGTTCCGAGGCCATGTCTGTACATGCTAGGCTCGTCAAGTTTAACTCGAGCTTATCACACCCGATCATCACGTGGTGTCTCGGCACGACGAACTTTCGCAATGGTGCATACTCAGGGAGAACACTTGTACCTTGAAATTTTGTAAGGGATCATCTTATAATGCTACCGCCGTACTAATAAGAAGCATAATAAGATAAACATCACATGCAATCAAAATATGTGACATGATATGGCCATCATCATCTTGTGCTTTTGATCTCCATCTCCAAGGCACTGTCATGATCACCATCATCACCGGCGCGACACCTTGATCTCCATCGTAGCATCGTTGTCGTCTCATCAACTATTGCTTCCACGACTATCGCTACCGCTTAGTGATAAAGTAAAGCAATTACATGGCGATTGTATTTCATACAATAAAGCGACAACCATATGGATCCTGCCAGTTGCGGATAACTTTACAAAACATGATCATCTCATACAATAACGTATAACTCATCATGTCTAGACCATATCACATCACTACATGCCCTGCAAAAACAAGTTAGACGTCCTCTACTTTGTTGTTGCAAGTTTTACGTGGCTACTACGGGCTTAGTAAGAACTGTTCTTACCTACGCATACAAAAACCACAACGATTTTTCGTCAAGTATGTCCTATTTTAACCTTCACAAGGACCGTGCGTAGCCACACTCGATTCAACTAAAGTTGGAGAAATTGACACCCGCCAGCCACCTGTGTGCGAAGCACCTCGGTAGAACCAGTCTCGCGTAATGTCGGTCCGGGCCGCTTCATCTAACAATACCGCCGAATCAAAGTATGACATGCTGGTAAGCAGTATGACTAGTATCGTCAACAACTCACTTGTGTTCTACTCGTGCATATCATCTACGCATAGACCTGGCTCATGATGCCACTGTTGGGAACATATTATTTCAAAAAAAATCCCACGATCACGCAAGATTTATCTACTAGATGCATAGCAACGAGAGGGGAGAGTGTGTCTACGTACCATCGTAGTCAAACGTCTTCGCGATCCAACCGATCAAGCACCGAACATACGACACCTCCACGTTCAACACACGTTCAGCTCGATGACGTCCCACGAGCTCTTGATCCAGTTGAGCTTCACGGGAGACTTTTGTCACCACGACGGCGTGGTGACGGAGATGATGAATCTACCGGCGCAGGGCTTCGCCTAAGCACTGCAATGGTACGACCGAGGTGTATTTCTGTGGAGGGGGCACCGCACACGGCTAAAAGATCAATGATCAACTTGTGTGTCTATGGGGTTCCCCCACCCCCGTATATAAAGGAGTGGAGGAGGGGGAGGGCTGGCCCTCTACTATGGCACACCCTGGGGAGTCCTACTCCCACCGGGAGTAGGATTCCCCCTTTCCTAGTAGAACTAGAAGCCCTTCCAAGTAGTAGGAGTAGGAGAGAAGGAAAAGGAAAAGAGAAGAGAAGGAAGGAGGGGGTGCTGCCCCTCCCCCTAGTCCAATTCGGACTAAACCTTGGGGGGCGTGGATCCTCCTCTCTCTCTCTTTCCCCTAAAGCCCAATAAGGCCCATATGCTCCCCAGCGAATTCCCGTAACTCTCCGGTACTCTGAAAAATACCCGAATCACTCGGAACCTTTCCGATGTCCGAATATAGTCGTCCAATATATCGATCTTTACGTCTCGGACATTCCGAGACTCCTCGTCATGTCCGTGATATCATCCGGGACTCCGAACTACCTTCGGTACATGAAAACTGTTAAACTCATAATACCGATCGTCATCAAACATTAAGCGTGCGGACCCTACGGGTTCGAGAACTATGTAGACATGACTGAGACACATCTCCGGTCAATAACCAATAGCGGAACCTAGATGCTCATAATGGTTCCTACATATTCTGCGTAGATCTTTATCGGTCAGACCGCATAACAACATACGTTGTTCCCTTTGTCATCGATATGTTGCTTGCCCGAGATTCAATCATCGGTATCACCATACCTAGTTAATCTCGTTACCGGCAAGTCTCTTTACTCATTCCGTAATAAATCATTTCATGACTAACTCATTAGTCATTTGCTTGCAAGGCTTATTATGATGTGTATTACCGAGAGGGCCCAGAGATAGCTCTCCGACACTCGGAGTGACAAATCCTATTCTTGATCTATGCCAACACCACGAACACCTTCGGAGACAACTGTAGAGCATCTTTATAATCACCCAGTTATGTTGTGATATTTGATAGCACACAAGGTGTTCCTCCGGTATTCGGGAGTTGCATAATCTCATTGTCATATGAACATGTATAAGTCATGAAGAAAGCAATAGCAGTAAAACTAAACGATCATAGTGCTAAGCTAAAGGATGGGTCTTGTCCATCACATCATACTCCTAATGATGAGATCCCGTTGATTAAATCACATCTCATGTCTATGGCTAGTAAACATAACCATCTTTGATCAATGAGCTAGTGTAGTAGAGGCATACTAGGGACACTCTGTTTTGTCTATGTATTCACACATGTACTAAGTTTCCGGTTAATACAATTCTAGCATGAATAACAAACATTTATCATGATATAAGGAAACATAAATAACAACTTTATTATTGCCTCTAGGGCATATTCCCTTCACGGTCGCCCAGTCTTCCGCCCAGGCCGAACTGGCCTCCACGCAGGCAGAGCTGGCCTTGCTTCGAAGACAGGTTGATGAGGCTGGTGCCCTTGCACGACAGCACAAGGATGAGGTCGACCGCTGACTCGTGTTGCAGCATGAGCATTGCTCCATGCTCTAGACCCTTCGGTCGAGGGCAAACCGGGCGCTGGGAACCATTTGCGAGGAGAACGCTTCTGACCCCCACATGGAGGACTACGCCGGTCACCTTGTCTTCTTCACCAAGATCGTGACGCGCATGGAGAACCGGGCTGTGAGGGCCCGCCATCTTGTCGAGGAGACAAGCCGCGACCTCTTGGGTCGCGCGTTCTCGCGGGTCTTCAGCCACCACCAGAATATTGATCCTGATTTTGACTTTGATGCTGCCATCGCCCCCGTACCCGGAGCTGTCCGAGACAACTTGGCGCATTGGGTGGATGACCACGTGGATGCCCTAGTCCAAGCCTTCGCCACTGATGAAGATGATGCCATGGTCTTGGCAGATGAAGGGGGCACAGTTGAAGATGTTGGAGATGTGTCTAGTGATAGCATTGGTGGCGCGTACGAGGGCGGCTTGGGCGGCTCTGCGAGTGATATGTCTGATTGAGCTCGTATTCTTCCGATCTATTCCTGCACGTGTAAACTTACAAAGGGCCCCGTGGGGACGAGAGAATTTTAATGGGGGGGGTCCCCCTATGCATGTAAACCAGTATTCCGCTTCCTTCCTTTTTGTTTGGTGATTGAACCCGAACCTGCAGCGTGTGCCCTCAAGCAATTCTGGCTGTTGTGGTACCTTATCTAGATCTTCCCCGCCTTCGTGAGGGTTGCGAGGCCGTGGGACCGCCTTTCTCCTGAGATGGCCAGCTGCCGCTCTGCACTGTAGGCCTCCTGATCAGTGCTTAGCCCTGCTCCGAGGAACAGGACCAGTGACATTCTGCTGGCCTCGGCAGGATGCCTACGTGGCATGATTCCGGTGCATAGGCTATTGCCCCGGGAGGGTCCTACCGAGGTTACAGCGGAATGCTAAGCGGGATTGGCCCCCGGGCCTGAGGGCCCGGAGTAAGATTTTTGAGGTGGCCAGAAGTGGCAAAATCCGACAGAAATCAAAGAGAACTTCCCCCCGTTTGGAAAAAAGCGAGACTTCAAATTCAACTCGGAAGACACGGCGAATCCAATTACAAAAAGGAAGGCGAGGAAAGCAAATAGCCGCGTCCGATTCCTATCTAGTCTTCAGTATTCTCACCAACCCGGAGCTACGTGCTGCCACTAGGACGTGGGAGGGAGCCCCCGAGGCCTGAGGGCGGCTCTCCGGAGACTCCGGGGCGTGTACAGACCCACTCATTATTACGTGAGAGTGTCACGGGCGGAGATCTTCACAGTCCTGAGCGTTACTTCATATCGCCAGACGAGGGCCCTGCCTTGCGCCACCCTCGACCTCCATTGGGGCGACAGGAAACCAGGACATGACCAGGGAGGCAGAAAGGCGACACCAGCAGCGCCCTCGGCGACCACAGACTCTCTGCCGGGGGGGAGCTTGGCGAGGCTCGCCCTGACAGAGGACCTACTTTCACATACTTTGTCACAGCCCTAGACCAGCCCTTGCCTGTCTTGCTTGGTCTTCATGTGCATCATGTTTAAATTTCTCAGAAACTGGAAATGGGGATGTTCAAACCCTAGCACTAAATGAATTCAACTAGGGTCAATTAAAATCTTTTTAAATGAACCCAAAATGCCCTTTGGAAAAGTTCATCATTTTTGGATTGATTAAAAACCTCTGCAAAAAATGTTGCACATATTTCTAGGACCATTCTGGATTTTTGAATTAAATCTTAAAGTATTTGCATTTGGGCATTTAAATGCTATATACTATTTTTAAATGTCCAAATATTCATGAACTAAAATGTTAACTATTGGAAATAATCCAAACAGTAGCCTCAAGCAGTTCCATGAATTTTGAGCTTGTTTAGGTATTTTTAGATAAAGCCAAAACAAATGCAAAATTAGAAAACAGAAACAGTTTTAGAAAAGAGAGAGAGAGAGACTCACCTGGGCTAACTTACCTGTGCAGCCCATCACTGTTGGCCCAGCCACTGCTGTAGAGGCCCAGCCCAGCACCGCCTCCTTCAACCTCGTACCAGAAGGCACGAGGGCGTGTGGCCGGCACGTGCACACGGCCGTGCCTCGACGGAGCTGCCTGCCTGGACCTTCCGTGGCTAGCGCGATGCCTCCAAGGACACGCCGCAGACGCCTGGAACCCCCTGACCTCTCACTTGCCCCCTTGCTCCCTCCCTCGCCTCTCCAGAGCCATGGCCGACGCGCCCGTGAGCACGCCGTCGCCGTAGCTGCGTACACCGCCACCCCCTCGCCTCTCTGACGTGCCCCCGAGCTTCGCCGTGCCTCCCTCTTCCCCTCCGTCGACTCATGCGACCGCGGAGCCCTACAACGTCGTCCCCGACCTCTTCTTCCTCCTTCGGCCGCTGAGATCGCTGGCGACCATGCGCCGTCCCTGAAGCCTCCCCCGAGCCGCTGACCCGCTCTTCGACTTCGCAGTGAGCCCCTCCATCGTTCCCCTTTACCCCCCGTGCCAGTTTCTCCCTCTAACTAGCTCCGCCGCCGCGACCGAGAGCTTTGCTCCGCCGGACATGGCGCCGCCACGACCACAGCTGCTGCCACCCGCGTTCAAGTGCACCACCACGCTCAACGTGTCACCACGAAGCCGTAGCAACTAACCGTTGCTCCTGCCGTGCGTTACAACACTGTTTCCACAGCAGCCAGAATTACGGCGCCGCCGCGAGCTCGATTCCGACGAACTCCGGCCGCCCCAGCTCCTTCCGCTTGCCCTGCCAAATGCGCGCGAGCCCCAGCTACGCGCAGGACGAAACGATGGTCGATTTGGTCGACCGAAGCCAAATCCTGAGCCCTCCGCCGTGCTCGTTGTCGCCGGCGGCGAGCCGCCGGTGGATTTGACCACGTTTGACCCTGGCTGGACCCCCCTGTGTCCATGACATGTGGGGCCGGCCATTGACTAGTTTTAGTTTAGGTTTTGATTAAGTACTAATCTCTGTGCTTAGCTTTATGAGTCACTGACACGTGGGGCCAGCCCTTGTTCAATTAGTTTAGTTCAAAAGTAAACTTAATTAGGCCCTGAGAGACTGACATGTGGGCCCTGGGCCACTAACAGTTTAGTTAGTGTTCACTTAAAACTAACTAACCCTGTTAGTTAGTTGTGTCACTGACCAGTGGGTCCCACTGGTCAGGTTTGACTTGGACCAGCCACTGTTGACCGCTGACATCACAGTGACGTCATGCTGACGCAATAAGTGTTTTCTGGAATTTTAAATAAATCAGAAATGATTTATTTATTTCAGAAAATATTCAAAACTTCTAAAAATCATATAAAATCAACCGTAGCTCAGATGGAAATAATTTATATATGAAAAATGATCAAAAAAATTCATCAAATCTGTTTATGGCGTTTTCATGCATGTTTGAACAGGTTAAACCTGCTGATCAGGTCAAATCAATTAAATGGCATTTAAATAATCACATATGGAGTTTGAATTTGAATCTTGGATTCAAACCAACTTCATTTAACCTGTTGCTAGTTGCATTAGCTCAAATCACAACATAATGCCATGTCATGATCATGCATCATATTGTGCATTGCATTAATTGTGTTTCTTCTCTGTTGCCGGTGTTGTTCCCCTTTCAGTAGACGTGTTCCGACGATGTGATCGATGACACCGATGAAGACCCAATGTTATCTTCAGAAGTGCCAGGCAAGCAAAACCCCATTAAGCATTCCGATACAATCCCACTCTCTCGCTCTTGCTCTCTTTTACTGCATTAGGACAACAACGCTTCAACTGTTACCTGCTGCGGTAGTTGAACCCCTTTCCACTGCATGACCTGTCATTGCCACAGTAAATAGTTGAAACCCACTAGTATGAGTAGGAGTTGTTTGAGCCATGTTGTGCCTACTCATTCATGCTTTCTGGTTATGCCTGCTATTGCTTAGAGTTATGTCAGGTCTGATTCATCGGGGATGAATTGGAAGGGTGATGAACCTGTCCTACTGTGTGAGAGCTAAGTGTGTGAACACGATTTTGTAAAGGTAGCGATGAGAGGCCATGTAGGAGTACATGGTGGGTTGTCTCATTTCAGCCGTCCTCAGGAACTGATTTCTGTGTTTGTGATCCATGAAACAGCTACTACCACATATTGGGATCCTTAATTGACTCTCTCGACTTATTAATCAACATGATCTCTGTCCAGGAATTGCAACTAGTTTCTGGTGTTTGTAGTTTACTGGAGGTCGTGCGCAGCGCTGACCCTCGGGGTGGGCTATGACGCGGCATGTACGTGGCACGGTGTACCGATCGCCCGTTTGGTGATGCAGGAACCCTGTACACATCGTTTGGGGCCGTGAGCGACACCCCGGCCGGATCTCCCCACGGATGGAACCCAAATAGGCGAAAACCTGGACGAGAGACTTGTGTGGTTAGTCAGGTCGTGGCCGACACCCTCGCCAGGCTTCCGCTGGAAGGTTGCCAAGATACATGACGTGTACATAGCGGTAAGTGGCAAGAGCGTGTGTGAAGAAGTACACCCCTGCAGGGTTATATATGATCTATTCGAATAGCCGTGTCCGCGGAAATGGACTTCTGGGTTACCTATACAGTTCATAGACAAGTGAAAGTGGATACTCTAAAACACGCAAGATAAGCGTGAGTGCTATGGATGGCCTTCTCGTAGGGAGACGGGAGAGGATCCATAGTGGTGTATTGATTGGTGAATAAGTGTACTCGTGTGTGCCACCTCAAAAGAGTTACTTGAAGTCATAGTTTAGGATAGCCACCGAGTCAAGCTGGCTTGCTGCAGTCAAACTCCACCACCCCTTTGTTGATACCGATGCATATGTAGTTAGTTCTGATGTAAGTCTTGCTGAGTACCTTTGTACTCATGTTTGCTTAATTTATGTTTTTGCAGAGAGACTTCAGTCTCGCTAGTGATTCCGCGTGGACTTCGACGTTTAGCTTGTTACCTCAGCTACGATCTTGTCCCCTTGTAGGATCTTGTAGATAGTCAGGCTTCTCAGCCTTTTTCATTTGTAGTTGTCTGTACTCAGACATGTTATGCTTCCGTTGCCTGTATGCTCTGTATGATGGGTCATGTGACCTCTGTTTGTAATAAATGTTATGATGGCTCTTCTGGGCCTTTATCTATATGAGTTGTTGAGTTATGTTGTGATGCCATGTAGTACAACACATACTTGCATGTTATGCATACGTGTAATGTGTATTGCTATGTGTGGGATCCGACACCTAGTTGTTTACCGTTCGTAGCCTATCTTACAGGGAAATGTCTCCTAGTGCTTCCACTGAGCCTTGGTAGCTTGCTACTGCCCCGGAACACTTAGGCTGGCCGGCATGTGACCTTCTTCGTTCCTGTGTCTGTCCCTTAGGGGAAATGTCACGCGTTGTTCCTTTAAGTCCTTGTAGCTTGCTACGACTTGGGTTCATACGTTGATGACCAACACGTTCGTTGCTGGGTCATGTATGTCTGTCTCTGTAATTTAGTGCCACTTTTGGTTTATAACTGGTCATGCCAGCCCGGGTTCTTTGTCATATGGATGCTAGCGACACTATCATATACGTGTGCCAAAATGCGCAAACGGTCCCGGGCCAGGTAAGGTGGCACCCGTGGGGATACCGTGCGTGAGGCCGCAAAGTGATGTGATGTGTTACAGGCTAGACCTGTGTGACTTAGGATCGGGGTCCTGACAGCTTTGGTATCAGAGCCTGACTGCCTGTAGGATTAGTAAGCCAACTGGTCGAAGTCGTGTCTAGAAATTCTTTAGTTATATAAGGGAATTGTTTGTGGAAGGGAACGTAAGGATCTTTTTACTCCTTTACCCCATGACCTTCTGATCTGAGTCACCCTCTTCTTTTCTACGGGGTTAAGAACTAGGATTCTCATTCTATTTATCAGGATCACGTTAATTGTGGATTCAACCCTCAGTTCAGTTTCTACTACTTCTGTTGGTTCAACTGTTGGTCCCAGAACCTTGACATTATGATGTTAAGTGGATATGCTACCCTTTTGCTTGGATCTCATAAGTATTTTTGAGCATTTACAGTCGTTATGCTGTCCGAGTCATCCTAGGTTTCTAAATAGTCTGATGCATTTGCAAATCCCTTCTTCATGTCCTGATGCTCCTTTGGGCCAGATTAACCACACTAGTCGTTGTGTTGAGGTACTCTGTTACCTCGTCATATATGTTGGAGTTATTATTATGACCCTAGGTGTCTTAGAGGATCACCCAGTAATCTAGCAATGCTTTATATTCCAAGTGTGATGACTTTGGCCATTATTCTCGAAAGCATCCCGTGATGCCATTTAGTTGGTAGGAATCATATTTCTGGGTTCCTAAACCCAAGGTTCATTCTACTTACTTCCTGTTGATAGTGTTTGCTCGTTCCTTTAAGATATTAGTACCCTAGTGATAGTCCTCGAGGTCCGTGGTTATCGTTCTTTCAATACCATGAACCATCATGGCAGATGTTCTCCCGAACCAAAATATCACAATAAGAGTACTCCTAAGGAGTTCCTGATTCTATATTGTGACTCTGCCAATCCTACCTTTCTGCATGGGTTATCTGGAAGAAACATGTCGAACTAGTTCGACATACTAATCTATGCATCCACAACTCAGAAAGTTATATCTTCCTTCGAGTTGAACCTTTCTAGTTGTATTGTGACCCTCGTCTATCAGTTGATAGTCAGGAGTAGTCGTGCACTCGTGTTCGTCGATGCCTTTTACTCTTGTGGTCTGTCAAGCCATTCTATTCTGAAATGACTAGGAGAAACAAACTCCAGTACCTTATCCATATCCAGGATTGGGTCAAATAAGTTGTACTTCGCAGATGAAGAATGCTAATACAACTTTTAATCTGTTCTATCTTGGAGCATTACCATCTTTATGTCAAGAATGTCATGGGAATTGCACCACCTCCTGTGAACTCTTGATAAAGTGATACTTCTCACCATCGTTGTTCATTCCTCAGTTTCCGTGTTATTGTAATCGGAATGCTGACAAGTGAATTGTGATGTGTGAATCAATACTCCTAGCAACTCCGTTGCTTGGTAGTTAAAGGATAACAATCTCATTCTTAGCGTGTTGATTACTGAATCACCAATCTAAGATTGATCGTGCTACTAGTCCATCTTTCCTGGTGCACTCTCTGATCAATGAGTTAGTATTGTGTCAATCTCTCGCTCTTTTGATCATATCGTCTTGCCCTAAAAAGCAAGATTGTTTCCGATCTCAGGAACATATCGGTGTTTCGTGATTTTCCGGTTATCTTCCCGGAAGTATCACCAGGTTGTCCCCTGACCAATGCATCGAGCTCGTGATCAAGCTGGTTTCTCTCTAAACCACCCTTTCTCCAAGAATCTGTGTTGGATACCCTGATCTAGTCGGTTAAGCTAAACGACAACTTGGAGAGTTGGAATATAAAAGCTTGTCTGACTTAGTTCCTTCCAAGGGATATCCTTTGTGTGTGCGTGTGTTGAAGAAAGATGATATCTTGATCGATCGATCCTTGTGATCAATTGTTGGATCTATCGTCTTGTCCAAAACTTTGATTTGAGTGTGGGCTATCGTCAAATCAAATCAGAACCAATGGTATTCATAAAGTTGTCTTACTCGTGGTTGATTCCTCGAGCATACACCGTTATATCTTTGGGTCTGACCAATGCTATCACTTTGTTCATATTGTCATGGAATTCCATCTATATGGAAACCTTGATGGATTATTGTTGGGCCCATCAACAAACATACTTATCTCCTCCATGATTTTGTAGGACATTAAGCTAGTGTTGGAAACTTTGTAAGCATTGCCTTCGTGTCCCGTTCATGAGGTATATGTTCGATGAGAGAAGAGACTTTCCCTAATTCATGTGTAATTGATGTAAGTTGCCACAGTGAGTTTGAGAAAGTTTATTTTGCTTCCTGTGGAATCATCCCAAGTCAGTCATGCATACGTGCGAAGTATTCTGTGGTTTGGAGACTTGCAACCTTCACTCTATATGTATCCCTAGCACACCAAGCCACTGATTGATTTGTTTAAGGAGAAGGAGTTCCTTCTTAAGAGCTAACCTATGCTTAATCAAGGACTTCATTATCCGCAATGATGGTTCCCCCTGAACTCGGTAGTGTTTCATTATAAGACTACCATGTGGTCATGCTTATCTTGGACAATGTGTTCACATGTATGTAGCAGAACCAGCTCATGTTTTGGAGCTTGCTATCGTAGTTCACTCCCCAAGAATCTCGCAACACCATCTTGTCGATTTGTGTTGTAAACTTTCTTTTTTCTTTCTAGACTCGATGAGTCTGGAATGTCCTGACACCAACCAGAACTGAATCTGAGGAAGATATGATGGTTGGAGCGTTTTCCAAGAACTATAATATTGGTCTCTTGATAACCGGTAAAGTGGATGTCGTGGCCAACACACCCAGCCGGAAGACCTATTGTTGTAGTATCTTGATTGAAGAAGTTGTCCACCTCCCCACAAGGACTTCGTTGGAATTACTCCCTAGTTGTTCCTTATGGATTGTTGTGCTCTAGAAGTCCGACCTTTTACTTGACGTTCTAGCTACCAAACCATTTTAATAAATGGGTTGTGCTAGCACATCAAGGAGAACATTAGAAGCTAAGTACTAAAAGTCTCTCGGTCGATCATCCAGATTTTGCCCCTTTGACCCCGCTAAGGTGAAATCTGAGTAGGTGTTATCTTCCTTTGCATCTGCACCATCCATCATTATTCATCATGGTAGTATGTGGTGTTGCCAGAATCCTTGACACGGATATTGGTAAAACTTTGATGAATATGGGAATGCTCAAGTTCTTGAGAGCACGCACCAGCACTAGGTGTTATCACTGGCACTAACCGGGATTGCTCCCAGTGTTCTTGGTTATGCTATAACCTCTCAAAGACTAGTTTCACTCTCTACTGTTGGGTTTCCTCCCAGTTACCAGAATTATTCCCAGCATTTGCATTTTGTTCCCAGCTTGCACCACCATTGTGCCAATTTTCCATGGGTTGCCTTCTCAGCCACTGCTATTCAGGATTATTTATAGAAGTGGAATTGCCATGGGTCCCATCCAATTCCGATGATAAGCAAAATCACCATTATGTTGTCTTCAACAAGGTAGTCCACATCATCCATTCTAGATGGAGAATGTCATTCTTTCGGACTCCGTCAAACGATCGATTGTGATTTGCCTCCGACTGGTATAGAGAGTTTCAATGATCTCTATATCAAAAGTAATTCTTTTGGCCACTTAAGGGAATAACTCTACGAGTCACCTTCTCTAAGGTGCCCCGTCTGGTGGTATCGATCACCATCTTCTTAGGTGTGGAATTATTGCCACTAGGTGAACTTTCATCGTTTGTTTCACTCCACCCCCCTGGAGGTGTACTCTGTGTATCATCTCAAGAGATGTTTCAACGTCTCACTCCAAGAGTTGATCTTGAGTTGCCTGATCTTTCACAAGATCAACTATTGCGGAGTTTCTTTCGTCGTCACCGTGTTGGACAAAGACCTCAAAAGCAAGGGTTTCAAGATAAACATGATGCTAGCAACCAACATTCATATGAAGGGCACTTAGATCATGAAGATTGTGTTAGTTAGTGTCCCATCTGATTTCTTACCCTACGCTTGAATCTCGGGACGAGATTCTTGTTTAGTGGGGGTGAGTTGTCACAGCCCTAGACCAGCCCTTGCCTGTCTTGCTTGGTCTTCATGTGCACCATGTTTAAATTTCTCAGAAACTGGAAATGGGGATGTTCAAACCCTAGCACTAAATGAATTCAACTAGGGTCAATTAAAATCTTTTTCAATGAACCCAAAATGCCCTTTGGAAAAGTTCATCATTTTTGGATTGATTAAAAACCTCTACCAAAAATGTTGCACATATTTCTAGGACCATTCTGGATTTTTGAATTAAATCTTAAAGTACTTGCATTTGGGCATTTAAATGCTATATACTATTTTTAAATGTCCAAATATTCATGAACTAAAATGTTTACTGTTGGAAATAATCCAAACAGTAGCCTCAAGCAGTTCCATGAATTTTGAGCTTGTTTAGGTATTTTTAGATAAAGCCAAAACAAATGCAAAATTAGAAAACAGAAACAGTTTTAGAAAAGAAAGAGAGAGACTCACCTGGGCTAACTTACCTGTGCAGCCCAGCACTGTTGGCCCAGCCACTGCTGTAGAGGCCCAGCCCAGCACCGCCTCCTTCAACCTCGTGCCAGAAGGCACGAGGGCGTGTGGCCGGCGCACGCGCACGGCCGTGCCTCGACGCAGCTGCCTGCCTGGACCTCCCCTGGCCAGCGCGACGCCTCCAAGGACACGCCGCAGACGCCTGGAACCCACCTGACCTCTCACTCGCCCCCTTGCTCCCTCCCTCGCCTCTCCAGAGCCATGGCCGACGCGCCCGTGAGCACGCCGTCGCCGTAGCTGCGTCCACCGCCACCCCCTCGCCTCTCTGATGTGCCCCCGAGCTTCGCCGTGCCTCCCTCTTCCTCTCCGTCGACTCATGCAACCGCGGGAGCCCTACAGCGTCGTCCCCGACCTCTTCTTCCTCCTTCGGCCGCTGAGATCGCCGGCGACCATGCGCCGTCCCTGAAGCCTCCCCCGAGCCGCTGACCCGCTCTTCGACTTCACAGTGAGCCCCTCCATCGTTCCCCTCTACCCCGCATGCCAATTTCTCCCTCTAACTAGCTCCGCCGCCGTGGCCGAGAGCTTTGCTCCGCCGGACATGGCGCCGCCGCAGCCACAGCTGCTGCCACCCGCGTTCAAGTGCACCACCGCGCTCAGCGCGTCACCACGAAGCCGTAGCAACTAACCGTTGCTCCTGCCGTGCGCTACAACACTGTTTCCACCGCAGCCAGAATTCTAGCGCTGTCGCGAGCTTGATTCCGACGAACTCCGGCCGCCCCAGCTCCTTCCGCTTGCCCTGCCAGATGCGCGCGAGCCCCAGCTACGCGCAGGATCAAACGGTGGTCGATTTGGTCGACCGTAGCCAAATCCCGAGCCCTCCGCCGTGCTCGCTGTCACCGGCGGCGAGCCGCCGGTGGATTTGACCACGTTCGACCCCGGCTGGACCCCCCTGTGTCCATGACATGTGGGGCCGGCCGTTGACTAGTTTTAGTTTAGGTTTTGATTAAGGACTAATCTCTGTGCTTAGCTTTATGAGTCACTAACACGTGGGGCCAGCCCCTGTTAAATTAGTTTAGTTTAAAACTAAACTTAATTAGGCCCTGAGAGACTGACATGTGGGCCCTGGGCCACTGACAGTTTAGTTAGTGTTAACTTAAAACTAACTAACCCTGTTAGTTAGTTGTGTCACTGACCAGTGGGTCCCACTGGTCAGGTTTGACCTGGACCAGCCGTTGTTGACCGCTGACATCACAATGACGCAATAAGTGTTTTCTGGAATTTTAAATAAATCATAAATGATTTATTTATTTCAGAATATATTCAAAACTTCTAAAAATCATATAAAATCAACCGTAGCTCAGATGGAAATAATTTATATATGAAAATGATCAAAAAAATTCAAGGAATCTGTTTATGGCATTTTCATGCATGTTTGAACAGGTTAAACCTGCTGATCAGGTCAAATCAATTAAGTGGCATTTAAATAATCACATACGAAGTTTGAATTTGAATCTTGGATTCAAACCAACTTCATTTAACCTGTTGCTAGTTGCATTAGCTCAAATCACAACATAATGCCATGTCATGATCATGCATCATATTGTGCATTGCATTGATTGTGTTTCTTCTCTGTTGCTGGTGTTGTTCCCCTTTCAGTAGACATGTTCCGACGATGTGATCGATGACACCGATGAAGACCCAATGTTATCTTCAGAAGTGCCAGGCAAGCAAAACCCCATTGAGCATTCTGATACAATCCCACTCTCTCGCTCTTGCTCTCTTTTACTTCATTAGGACAACAACGCTTCAACTGTTACCTGCTGCGATAGTTGAACCCCTTTCCACTGCATGACCTGTCATTGCCACAGTAAATAGTTGAAACCCACTAGTATGAGTAGGAGTTGTTTGAGCCATGCTGTGCCTACTCATTCATGCTTTCTGGTTATGCCTGCTATTGCTTAGAGTTATGTCAGGTATGATTCATCGGGGATGAATTGGAAGGGTGATGAACCTGTCCTACTGTGTGAGAGCTAAGTGTGTGAACACGATTTGGTAAAGGTAGCGATGAGAGGCCATGTAGGAGTACATGGTGGGTTGTATCATTTCAGCCATCCTCAGGAACTGAGTTCTGTGTTTGTGATTCGTGAAACAACTAGTACCACACATTGGGATCCTTAATTGACTCTCTCGACTTATTAATCAACATGATCTCTGTCCAGGAGTTGCAACTAGTTTCTGGTGTTTGTAGTTTACTGGAGGTCGTGCGCAGCGCTGTCCCTTGGGGGTGGGCTTTGACGCGGCAGGTACGTGACATGGTGTACCGATCGCCCATTTGGTGATGCGGGAACCCTATACACATCGTTTGGGGCCGTGAGCGACACCCCGGCCGGATCTCCCCACGGATGGAACCCAAATAGGCGATAAACCTGGACGAGAGACTTGTGTGGTTAGTCAGGTCGTGGCCGACACCCTCGCCAGGCTTCCGCTTGAAGGTTGCCGAGATACATGACGTGTACATGGCGGTAAGTGGCGAGAGCGTGTGTGAAGAAGTACACCCCTGCAGGGTTATATATGATCTATTCGAATAGCCGTGTCCGCGGAAATGGACTTCTGGGTTACCTGTACAGTTCATAGACAAGTGAAAGTGGATACTCTAAAACACGCAAGATAAGCGTGAGTGCTATGGATGGCCTTCTCGTAGGGAGACGGGAGAGGATCCATAGTGGTGTATTGATTGGTGAATATGTGGACTCGTGTGCGCCACCTCAAAAGAGTTACTTGCAGTCATAGTTTAGGATAGCCACCGGGTCAAGCTGGCTTGCTGCAGTCAAACTCCACCACCCCTTTGTTGATACCGATGCATATGTAGTTAGTTCTGATGTAAGTCTTGCTGAGTACCTTTGTACTCACGTTTGCTTAATTTATGTTTTTGCAGAGAGACTTCAGTCTCGCTAGTGATTCCGCGTGGACTTCGACGTTTAGCTTGTTACCTCAGCTACGATCTTGTCCCCTTGTAGGATCTTGTTGATAGTCAGGCTTCTCAGCCTTTTTCATTTGTAGTTGTCTGTACTCAGACATGTTATGCTTCTGTTGCCTGTATGCTCTGTATGATGGGTCATGTGACCTCCGTTTGTAATATATGCTATGATGGCTCTTCTGGGCCTTTATCTATATGAGATGTTGAGTTATGTTGTGATGCCATGTTGTAAAGCACATACTTGCATGTTATGCGTACGTGTAATGTGTATTGCTATGTGTGGGAGCCGACACCTAGTTGTTTACCCTTGGTAGCCTATCTTACAGGGAAATGTCTCCTAGTGCTTCCACTGAGCCTTGGTAGCTTGCTACTGCTCCGGAACACTTAGGCTGGCCGGCATGTGTCCTTCTTCGTTCCTGTGTCTGTCCCTTAGGGGAAATGTCACGCGTTGTTCCTTTAAGTCCTTGTAGCTTGCTACGACTTGGGTTCATACGTTGATGACCGACACGTTCGTTGCTGGGTCATGTATGCCTGTCTCTGTAATTTAGTGCCACTTTTGGTTTATAACTGGTCATGTCGGCCCGGGTTCTCTGTCATATGGATGCTAGTGACACTATCATATACGTGTGCCAAAATGCGCAAACGGTCCCGGGCCAGGTAAGGTGGCACCCGTGGGGATACCGTGCGTGAGGCCGCAAAGTGATGTGATGTGTTACAGGCTAGACCTATGTGACTTAGGATCGGGGTCCTGACATACTTCCCAGCTCCTCGCGCCGTTGGGGAGGCCGTGGCTCTAGGACTTCTACACGCAGCCCCCGGAGCTCCGCTCTGGTTAAGGGCGGGGCGGTTGCTCTTGGGTCGTTGACCATTGCCGTGGTTTGATTCACCTGCAGTCCATGGTTAGCGTACGCCTGCTGCTGGGGTACCTATGGTGCTCTGTCATCATCGCTGAAGGTGTTCACGGTGTCCCCAGGTGACCCATGGTATTCTTCTTCCTCATGAGCCTCGCCGTTCCTACCTGGCCCGTGCAAAGCATTGGGGCCCTCCCCGAACACGTATGCCAGGTCCACCATGCGAGGCACGTAGACTTCTTCTGCAGCCCCACCAGGGACGCAGCCCCCCGTGCGCCTTGACCCTCGGGTAGCAGCATCTGGTTTTGGCGCCCGCTGGGTTGAACCCCATTGTACCCTCTTGAAGGACCGCCGGCACCCGCTCTTTCCGGTGATTAGGTTGTTGCGGTTGTAAGGTGGGCACCGGCGCGCTTGCCGGTGTCGCCAAGTCTTCCAATCGCGCCGGGGGGCGGCAGCATCGGCCGGGGCCTCACCAGCGCCCCACCTGCGCCTGGGGCGGGGGTGAGGAGCAGAAAGGCGGTGCGCCTCCGCAAGCGCAGTCCAGTAGCTCAGCAACTCATTCCAGCAGCACGTCGCGGCCGCTCTCGGCCAGCCTGCACCGTAGCAGCTCTCGCGCCATGATGAGTTGATACGTCCAAAACGTATCTATAATTTCTGCTTGCTCCATGCCTCTTTTGGGTGATATTGCTATGATATTTATACACTTCCATACACTTTTGATCATATTTGGACTAACCTATTAACTCAGTGCACCCCAGTGCCAGTTTCTGTTTTCGGCTGTTTTTGTATTTCAGGTTTTCACGTTACGAGAACTGCCAGGAAAAATCCAGAAAAATTATATAAAAAATCAGCGTTCCAGAAACTACCGTGCGCCCGAAGGACAGTCGGGGAGGGGGGCACCAGGGCTCCAGGCGCCCTGGCGGCGCGCCCCCCTGGGCCGCGCCGGGGGGGGGGCCTGGGCCCCCCGAGGCTCCTCCGATGCCCCCCTTTGGCATATATTTAAAGCGTCTCCCGAAACCCTTGAGGGAGGAACTCTTTTCGCGATCCCATCTCTGTCCCGCCGCCGCCGCCGCTTCCAAGATCGGGAGCACCAGGAGAACTCTTCCCGGCACCCTGCCGGAGGGGAGGATCACCACCGGGAGCCTCTCCACCACCATGGACGCCTCCCGGATGAGTTGTGAGTAGTCTCCCTTGGACCATGAGTCCATGACCAGTAGCTATGTGATGTTCTCCTCCCATTCTTGTGCTTCACTAATTAGTCCTCGTGAGCTGCCCTACATGATCGAGGCACATATGTAATCCTTCTGCTGTTGCTATGATGAGTTTGCTGGGATCTGATGGATTATGAGATTATGTTCAGATTGTGCTTGAGTAATATATTTGATCTACCTCTTTTATATTTATGTTCGTAAGTAATTCTTGCATGTTCTCCGTTGTTATTTATTGCTTTGGCCAAGTAATAGGTAGTGACTCCAAGAGGGAACGTTATGCTTGATTGTGGGTTCATGCCCCTCAATGACTAGCTTGAGTGACAGAAACATGAGTCTAGGGGATGTGCTGTTGCCACAAGGGGGAAAACAACGGTGCTTGTGCCCGTGGGTGCAAGGATTGTTTACTTTATGCAAAGTTCTTTTAATGCAGTTGTCTGTTGCATTGAGTTCACACTATGGGTGGGACTCGCAACTTAATACCAGCAAGATGTTCTGGATAGATATCTCAAGGTGGATGATTAGTAGTAGATATTGATGGATTTCGGTCTACTTACTTTGGCGTACCGCCCATGCTTTGAACCTCAACCTTTCTTGCAATGTAGTCAGCATTGGTTTGCGCACATGGTCCTGTCAATTGCCTAGCTGTAATTCGTTTACCTCACATAGCTGTTTTATCGTCTTTTGGGAGAGAGACATCACTAGTGAACATCATGAGACTCCGGTCCATATTACCATCATTGATCACATCCGCTATTTACTTTTCGCTTTTATTTACTATTGCAATTATATCTATCACTACTATCACTTGCGTTTAATCCTTTGTGAACTACAAGGCCGGAGGGATTGACAACCTCTCTGTACTCGTTGGGAGCAAATTTATTTGTATCTATGTGCAGGTCCACGTTGGTTGCTAATATCTGGCGCCGTAGCAGTTGACACCTTCTTGTTGAACCTAGGAGTCTCTGGGGATTCGATCCTTGATATCTTTGCCAAGGGAAAAACTTCCGCAACACTACATCTCACACCTTCCACTTGGGGTAACCAACGAGGGGCGAGAAGCCTAGCAAGAGTTTTTCTGGCGCCGTTGCCGGGGACTCCACTCTTCAAGATAGGGGAGTTGCACGCTATCTTTTACATTTGCTTTTAGTCTTGTTAGTTTACCTTTCAGTTTTTGCTTTAGTATCCTTTATCAAAAATTACGAAAAAAATTTTTATTTTGCTTTCCTGTTAGTAGTCCTTTCTGTTTAGCTAAACATGTTAGGATTTGGTGCTTTGAGGGAATCAGAGGTTCTAGATTTCCATCAAAGGGATGGAGAAAATATGAAGAAGGCATGGGACAGAATTTCTGATGCACATAGGAGAATTATGCCTTGGATACCTATAAAAATTGTGCTTAGAAATTTTTACCATGGTCTTTTTAAATGGTGTAAACACTCTCTTGATATTATAGCCGAGGGAGATTTCCTAGAGTGTGATGAAGCTAGAGCTCTTGAAATTATACATGGTCTATCTAGTTACTTTGTTTATGATCATAACTTTGATACTGTCATAGATAGACTTGCTACTATTGAAAAGAGAATGGATGCTCTAGACTTGATGAATGTAGAGAAACCTAAACCCAATAAGAAAGACATTTTGGAAATAGACAATGATTGGGAGCCTTTCGTTAGGATTAGCATCTCTAATCAAGACTTCCTTGCTTATTGTGATATTGGATCTATGGTTTCTACTATGCCAAAAATTGTTCATGATTCTTTAAAATTTAACATGGATAGATTACCATCTTATCATGAACACACTAATGGAGATATTTCTGAGATCCAGGGAAGAATAAAAGACGTGCCAGTTAAGTTCCTTAAAGGGATTGCAATGATTGATTTCTTCATCATGTTGCCAAACTAAGGAAATATAGTGCTTGGAAGGGACTTCCTCCGAGCAGTTAAAGGCTTCATTGATATAGGTAAGGGACAAATCCGCTTGCGCGGAAAGGCAAAAGGTGTGTACCCCTTTCCTAGAAGGAACAAGAATGAACTTGTTGAGGAACCATGTGAAGCAATTTATAGCTCCGATTATTACGATGGTTATTGATTCCTCTATGCATTATGCCTAGCTTAAAGGCATAAAAGAAAGCGCTTTTGGGAGGCAGCCCACATGAATAAATTTATTTTGCTTTTGTTGTGTCTTGATGTTGTTACTACTGTAGCATCATCATTGTATCTTTGCTTTTAAATTTTGTGCCAAGTGTAGCCTCTGATTGCTAGAAAGTTCAAAAGTTGTGAGGTGCTGTCCAGGAAACAGATTCTGTCCTTGGATAGAAAAATTCGTATAAAATCACCAGATCATCTTTTTGGTCTGAATTTTTTCGACAGCGTGCTCTATATAATTTTCTTTCGTGCGTCTGTTCTGAGTTTTTTGATTAGAGTTGCAGAAGTGCCCCGAACAAATCAATTACTACCTGCTGTTCTGTTTTTCATAGATTCTGTCCTGTTTTGCTTTTCCTTCATTTTGCAAATCAAGAGCTTGCTTTTTCTTTGCAAAAACCTTTTGGCAATCTTGAGAAACAGTAGACCTTCAAGAATATCTTTATTTCCAGCAAGGTACAATTATTTTATTATGGGTACTAACCTCGCTAATCAGATTATGATGAGTTATGTATGAAGGGAGTTTTCAAGTGTGTGAGGGAAGATGATAAAAACATTCAGGAGTGTCAAGCGCTCAAGCTTGGGGATGCCCCCATGCACTCCCAAGAAATATTCAAGGAGACT
Organism: Secale cereale; assembly: GCA_902687465.1. Taxonomy (NCBI): domain Eukaryota; kingdom Viridiplantae; phylum Streptophyta; class Magnoliopsida; order Poales; family Poaceae; genus Secale; species Secale cereale. The sequence continues at coordinate 520,021,038 of LR738715.1, read as the reverse complement.
CAAGCGTCTAAGCTTGGGGATGCCCCCATGCATCCCCTTCTCCATCAACATTATCAGTTCGTCTTTCGTTCCACTATATTTTAATCACTTCATGTGTTATGTGCTATGCTTGGAGCGTATTGCTTTTAGTTTTCTTTAGTTTTTCATAACGAGTCGGAACTCAGCTTTCTTTATGTGGGAGAGAAACACGCTCCACTTCTACCTAGAACATAACATAAAATTTTCATGTCTATCCTTGCTGTGTGTGTTCTTTGTCTTTTAATAGCTACTATCATGTTCAGCTCTTAGCTTTCATGCTTATCTTTTCAAGAGCTTTTGTTTAGTTGGTTGCTTGAACTCTCTTTAATTACCATGCTCACCTTATTAAGAGAGTTTGCTTCCGTTGCATTGGTTGATATGTCTATGATAAAGATGCTACGTGCATGATGGCGCTTAGTAGTTCATGTTTTCTTATGGTTAGTCTCAAATAACTGGGGGATTCCCAATGTGTTATTGGAGTACCAACATGATTTGTTTGCCAATGATGTGGTATGGTTTAGTAATATCTTCCCTCAAGAATTTATTTTGATTGACTTGGCGTATGCTCACGCATATTTAAGACTGTAAAGAAAGTCTGTCAAGCCTTGATGATCTTTTGTTTCTGAGTAGCGATATAACTTCCATGCCTGATTCAATGTTGCTTTGTCGCTCTGCATGATTATGACCGTCATTTCTCTCTTAGTTGGTCGCTCCCAGTCTTTTGCTAACCTCCACCTGTACTAAGCGGACTGACTGCTTGTGCATCCACATCCTTTTAAACCAGTTATGCCATATGAGTCCACCATACCTACCTATATGTGGTATTTCACCGCCACTCCAAGTAAATTTACATGTGCTACCTTTAAAACCTTCAGTTTTTGCAATACATAGCTCATGGGAAAGTAGCTTAAAAACTATTATGGTAAAGAATATGTTGCTTATGTATCTTATTTTCTTATAAGTTGCTTGCTGAGCGGTAACCATGTTTCTGGGGACGCCATCAACTGTTACACTTTTGTTGAATATCATGTGAGTTGCTATGCATGTTCGTCTTGTCTAAAGTAAGGGTGATTTGCCATGGGTTGAATGGTTTGAGTATGCATATTGTTAGAGAAGAACATTGGGCCGCCAACCAAAGCCATGTATCATGGTGGAAGTTTTAGCTTGGACATTAATCCTCAATCTCTTATGAGAATATGCTTAAGCATTAAAGATGAGTCCATTATCTATTTTCTATGTTGTCCCGGTATGGATGTCCTCAAGTTGAGATCTATCAAAAACGAGAAATCAAATGCGATCTATCTCCTTGGACCTTTGTACAGGTGACATAGAGGTACCCCTTTGTGACACTTGGTTGAAACATATGTAATGCAATGACAATCCATGGAAATCCGAGCTAATTAGGACAAGGTGCGAGCACTATTGGTATTCGATGCATGAGGCTTGCAACTTATAGGATATCTTATGCATAACACATATGAAGTACTACTACCGTTGACAAAATTGTTTCTATGTTTTCAAAATAAAAAGCTCTAGCACATGAGTAATCCCTGCTTCCCTCTGCGAAGGGCCATTCTTTTACTTTTATGTTGAGTCTCCACCTTCTTTTAAAAGCACCAACTACTGAGAGCATGATTGTCATTCTGAGTGTAATGTGCATTGTCCCAAAGTAGCATTGTCTTTTGCATGATTGTGATATCGTTTATTCTGAAATCATTGTATCTAGTCATCACTTAAACCTTGGAGGTGCCCCTGCATTTATGTTTTGCTTCACAAAAGGGGGCAAGCTAGATATCACTTTATAATATTTGCACATCATGTTCATTGCAAATCTATTTGACGTTTCAGTATCATATTGTAAAACTTTCAGTCCTTTGTGATTTTCTTATGAGGCAACTTAATTACTATAGATTCATTGTCCAGTAAGCTTTTGTCATATGACTATGAAAAAGTCCTATATGGTTAATAGCATGTCACCACAGAAATTATTCTTGTTATCATTTACCTACTCGAGGACGAGCAGGAATTAAGCTTGGGGATGTTGATACGTCCAAAACGTATCTATAATTTCTGCTTGCTCCATGCCTCTTTTGGGTGATATTGCTATGATATTTATACACTTCCATACACTTTTGATCATATTTGGACTAACCTATTAACTCAGTGCACCCCAGTGCCAGTTTCTGTTTTCGGCTGTTTTTGTATTTCAGGTTTTCACGTTACGAGAACTGCCAGGAAAAATCCAGAAAAATTATATAAAAAATCAGCATTCCAGAAACTACCGTGCGCCCGAAGGACAGCCGGGGAGGGGGGCACCAGGGCTCCAGGCGCCCTGGCGGCGTGCCCCCCTGGGCCGCGCCGAGGGGGGGGGGCGCCTGGGCCCCCCGAGGCTCCTCCGATGCCCCCCTTTGGCATATATTTAAAGCGTCTCCCGAAACCCTTGAGGGAGGAACTCTTTTCGCGATCCCATCTCTATCCCGCCGCCGCCGCCGCTTCCAAGATCGGGAGCACTAGGAGAACTCTTCCCGGCACCCTGCCGGAGGGGAGGATCACCACCGGGAGCCTCTCCACCACCATGGACGCCTCCCGGATGAGTTGTGAGTAGTCTCCCTTGGACCATGAGTCCATGACCAGTAGCTATGTGATGTTCTCCTCCCGTTCTTGTGCTTCACTAATTAGTCCTTGTGAGCTGCCCTACATGATCGAGGCACATATATAATTCTTCTGTTGTTGCTATGATGAGTTTGTTGGGATCCGATGGATTATGAGATTATGTTCAGATTGTGCTTGAGTAATATATTTGATCTACCTCTTTTATATTTATGTTCGTAAGTAATTCTTGCATGTTCTCCGTTGTTATTTATTGCTTTGGCCAAGTAATAGGTAGTGACTCCAAGAGGGAACGTTATGCTTGATTGTGGGTTCATGCCCCTCGATGACTAGCTTGAGGGACAGAAACATGAGTCTAGGGGATGTGCTGCTGCCACAAGGGGGAAAACAACGGTGCTTGTGCCCGCGGGTGCAAGGATTGTTTACTTTACGCAAAGTTCTTTTAATGCAGTTGTCTGTTGCATTGAGTTTACACTATGGGTGGGACTCGCAACTTAATACCAGCGAGATGTTCTGGATAGATATCTCAAGGTGGATGATTAGTAGTAGATATTGATGGATTTCGGTCTACTTACTTTGGTGTACCGCCCATGCTTTGAACCTCAACCTTTCTTGCAATGTAGTCAGCATTGGTTTGCGCACATGGTCCTGTCAATTGCCCAGCTGTAATTCGTTTACCTCACATAGCTGTTTTATCGTCTTTTGGGAGAGAGACATCACTAGTGAACATCATGAGACTCCGGTCCATATTACCATCATTGATCACATCCGCTATTTACTTTTCACTTTTATTTACTATTGCAATTATATCTATCACTATTATCACTTGCGTTTAATCCTTTGTGAACTACAAGGCCGGAGGGATTGACAACCTCTCTGTACTCGTTGGGAGCAAAGTTATACTATATCTGTGTGCAGGTCCATGTTGATTGCTAATATCTAGCGCCGTAGCAGTTGACACCTTCTTGTTAAACCTAGGAGTCTCTGGGGATTCGATCTTTGGTATCTTTGCCAAGGGAAAAACTTCCGCAACACTACATCTCACACCTTCCACTTGGGGTAACCAACGAGGGGCGAGAAGCCTAGCATGAGCGCAGCCCTCATGTTCGCCTGCTCTCATCGGGTGTAAGGTGCTGTCACCGCAGCGTGGTTCGTAGAGTGCACCACGGAGCGCGCGCGCCGGGACGCCAAAGCGGTGGCCGCCAGCCCACGTCGCCCGTGGCCGGCGGTGTTGGGTGGTGCCGGGGCAGCCTGGAGCGTAGGGTTGAGGTCTCCGTGGTCGGGCGATGCCGTCCACGCTGGCCAGGTCGCCTAGTGGTTGGCATGAGGCCCTTGGTCATCGGCCATCAGGATGCGGGGTGATGACGCTGTGGGCGACGGAAGAACAGATCCGGCGCACCCCTACCTGGCGTGCCAAATGTCAGATTTAGGGTTCCGGCAAAACCCTCAAGGTTCGAACTCTGGGGTTCGCACGAAGATCTCTCCTTCCGCCCTAACCCTTCTACTCGACAGTTCTAGGCCTAGCTCGTCAGATCCAATGAACAAGAGACACAAGATTTATACTGATTCGGGCCACCATTGTGGTGTAACACCCTAATCTAGTGTGTGTGGTGGATTGCCTTGTAGGCAGAGGAAGAACTAGTACATGGACGAACTGCCTCCTGGGGAGAGGTGTTCTTGCGCTCGGGTGAGCTTGAGGTGTGTGGCGTTCTATCTGATCAACTTGAGATGAGATCAACTCTATCTCCGATGAGATGATCCCAATGGTGGTGGCTAGTCCTATTTATAGTGGCTAGGCTTCTCTTCCCAAATTTTGAGCGGGAAGGAATCCGACAACAGCCAAATTTGGAGGGGAACAACTAGTACAAGCTATCCTGACAAAAGGTGGTCTTCGCTGCCAAAGGCTATGGTGGTGACACCGTTGTGGGCTCCATGATGACCTCCATCCTGTCGTCCTGCTGGTCTTGGTCATGTTGCACTCACATGGAAACCTTTGCCTGACGCCTCAGGACTTCGCGCCTACACCGGCTCCTTTAGCACCGAAGAGGAAACTGGCACTATGCGCCCGCTGGCGCCTCCCTAGCTTTAGTCGTGACTGCTCACGACATGAGGACCTCGTGAGGTGCCCCTTGCCTTGATATCTCCGATCCTCACGAATTGGACTGGCAAGGCCGCCCCAGGGGATATCCCGCATCGTCCACCTCGCGAGGGTCTTGGGTGTTGCTGAAGAAGTTGGGACACACTAGGCCTCCATGCGAGCAACGCTCTGGGCCGCAGGCAGGCAAGTCTGGGCACCCCCGTTCCCAGAACGCCGACAGTTGTCCATCAAATCTTTACCCAAAACTCGAAAACTTCACAACACAAAACTCAACAGAAAACTCATGAGACCCGTTAGTAAAACAAATTCAATCCTTACTTGTAGGTACTATTGTGAACTCATTCTTATATTATATTGGTGTTGTATCTACTATATTCCAACTTTTGCATGATTCATACCCCCCAATACTAGCCATAGATGCATCAAAATAAGCCAACAACACAATGACAATAGAATCTCTACTTTGCTGCATCACCCTTTCCACTTCAATGGAAAAATCAACGCAAGCTCAAGAAGTAGCAGCCCGCGAGGGTCTGGGACCTCCTGAGACACCACCACTGCGCGCCGGACCTCCTGAGACGCCATTCTGCGCTGCATCTAACGCTAGTACGTGGCGCCAACGTTCAGCAGGCCAAAGGGCATGCAGACGTAACTGTAGAGGCAGCCCCAACTTTGGCTAACGTGCGATGGCCAAAAGTGGTCTTGAGAAGCGGCTCGGTTGAGGCCTGGGATGTTGACGGAGATGCGCAACCCGTCGCCCGCGCCGGGGGTAGCGGCTGCACCGGCAGGACACGCGGGGCGGCGCTCGCGGTGCATGGCTTGCGTCTCCTGAAGTTCCTCGATTGCCTTGGTGATGAATTCTCGCGCCCCTGGTGCTTTGTTCCTCACGCCTTTCTCACAGGGCGAGCACCAAATCACGCCTCCAGGTGGTGGCTAATCACCTCCCTCGTTGCACTGGCCATGCTAGAGGTTCTCCAAATGGAAGCAACCGAGCCCAACCTTTGGAAGGCACCATGCGCGCCTTCCTATGCGAGAGGAACATGCACCCCAGTGACAGGCACAGAGCCTGAGGCGCCATCAGCAGACTGCTTTCGATCAGGATGGCACTTGGGGAGAAGCCGCTTCTTCTTCGCGGGGGTGGCCTCGGGAGGAGCGGCGTTGCACTCGCCATCAGAGTTTTTGGCTGCGACGGCCCTGTAAGCATGCTCGAGAGCGCAAACCGCGTCCTTTTCATTGTAGGCGACAGTGATGATGCCGCTGCATCCAGGCATCTTGAGGACATTGTAGCCTTGATGAGTGGCCAGCATGAACTTGGCGAGAACCGGGTACCCTAGGATAGCATTGCACGGGCGGCCGATGTGGGCAACGTCGAATTCGATCAACATGGTGTGGTAATTCTTGCAGGTACCAAAGGTGACTGGGAGGTGTACCTACCCCAGGGGAATGGTGGATCCATCTATCACCCTAGAGAACGGCTTGGTGGGCATGAGATGTGATGGAAATATGCCCTAGAGGCAATAATAAAATGGTTACTATTATAATTCCTTGATCATGATAAAGGTTTATGTCGGATCTTGGGTTCCAGCAAAACCCTTGTGGTCCGAACATTGGGGTGCACACGAAGATCTCTCCTTCCGCCCTAGCTCGTCTACTCGCCGATTCCTAAGCCTAGCTCGTCGAACCCGAAGAACAAGGGACACAGAGGTTTATACTGGTTCGGGCCACCGTTGTGGTGTAATACCCTAACCCATTGTGGTGTGGTGGATTGCCTTGTAGGCTGGGGAAGAACTAGCACATGGGAAGAACAACCTCTTGAGGAGAGGTGTTCTTGAGCTTGATGAGCTTGTGGGTGTGTGCCGGGTGTTCTCTCTTTGGGTCTCTGTTGCCCCCCTTCTATGGTGGTGGCTAGTCCTATTTATAGTGGCCCGGGTCCTCCTCCCAAATATTGAGCGGGAAGGGATCCCACTGTAACGCCCCGGACACACTCGCCGGTGGTCGTCACTCCTAGCGGGATCTAGACTGGCCTCACATATCAATACTAGTCTTTTCTGCGCACTTTGTCCTCACTCGTGCGCACCCGGGAGCAACTTCCCGGTCGGTCACCCATCCTGAAACTACTCCAAGCTGAGCACGCTTAACTTTGGAGTTCTATCCGAATGGGCTCCCAGAAAAGAAGGAATTCCTTATTGATATGAGTAGTCTATCATCCCTAATAAGCCAGGCCATCACATACACCCTCACTCAGAGGAACCGACGTCCTCGCCGGGGGCCACAGGAACGTTCCCTCTTGGCACAACCGTCTGTGCTTCCAGGACAGCACATGTGCCATGCCGTGTGCCACAGCGGGTCACAAACGTCATGCACAACATGACTGCAAACTGTCCGCAAACATCCGTGTAACCGCGAGGGTCGGCTCTGATACCAACTTGTAATGCCCAGGATGGGACTATACCTCTTACGTGTCGAGGCACGACTTAAAGGTATAAGCCCATTCTAGAATGATCTCAAGTTTGGTATCTTTGCACGACTCATGTAAAAGAGGGATGAAATTGTAAAAGGAGATAGTTGGCTTACACTCGCCACTTCACGCAATACATTACATAAGCAAAACATCATTCAAAACATCACAACCCGACTACGGGTGAAGATCCAAAAGACAAGATACCAAACATAAAGCCACAGGTCTAGATCGAATCCTAGTAGAAACCACTACTGATAGTCGAACAACGTCACAAGCATACAGACACTCTCTTCATCGAGCTCCCGGTGAAGTACTGATCCATCTCCAACATCATTCTCGGCTGAACCTGCATCTAATGTTGTAGTATCTGTGAGCCACGAGGACTCAGCAATCCCATAACCATGGGTATCAAGACTAGCAAAGCTTTATGGGTAGGAAGAGGTAAAGTGGTGAGGTTGCAGCAGCGGCTAAGCATAATATGGTGGCTAACTTACGAGTACCAGAATAAGATGAGCATCTACGCAAACGGTCGCAAAAGTAGTGATCGCTAAATATCCTGAACTACATATGATTCAAACATAATCCCACCGTGTTCTCTTCTCAAAGTGAAAAGAGACAGTCACGGTTACTCACACAGTTGTGTCTTTTACTTCGGATCCTCTGACAAGTTTTCTACAACCAGACATTAACAAATTCCAATCTGCCACATAACCGCGGGCACGGCTTTCGAAATATCATAACCCTGCAGGGGTGTTCCAACTTAGCCCATCACAAGCTCTCACGATTAGTTGAAGCGATAAATATAATATCATCACTCCTTATCTTAGGGAAATCCGATCAGGCTCGGCATCCCGGTAGCACAAGACATTTCGACAATGGTAAAACAAGTCCAGCAAGACCTCCCGGTGTGTCGACACCCTGATAGTAGCCGCGCGTATCTCGTCTCAGGCCACGACCGGATGGGCGATGCTACAGGTTTATATCAATCCTCGAGTTTCCTCGTGGTGACCCTGCAGGACACCCGTTTGGGACCAACACCATCAGCACTCGCCCCCCTGCTATGTTAAGAACCCGGGGACGCGACCCCCTATGCAAATTTAATTAATTAATTAAGTTGTTATTATGAGGCAAATTAAAACAAATGTTGGGCCTTGCTGGAGGAGTTTTATTCAAAGTCGAACTGTCAAGGGGTCCCCATCCACCCATCGTGTAAGGAACGCAAAATCAAGGAACATAATGTCGGTTTATCGGCGCCTAAGGTGGCATGAGTGGAACAAAACACCGAGCAAAAGGCCAAGCCTTCCACCCATGCCCAGTATATAGGTGTGTTAATAATAATTATAGATATTGTGATATAACAACAACAAGTTCCCACCTGGAACGAACTTCATCTTCACCTGCAACTAACAACGCTATAAGTGGGGCTGAGCAAGCGGATAACATAGCCAAACAATGGTTTTGCTAGGAAGGTCTCAAAGGTTAGAGGTTTCATGGAAACAAGGAGAGGCTGACATAAAAAGATGGGTAGCGCGACATGTAACGATAGCATCGAGACAACTAAGCATGGCAATGGTAGTAAAGGTATCCAAGGGTATGAACATCTTGCCTGGGATTCCGCAAGGGAGAAGAACGGATCCATGAAGTAGACGGAGCAACATAGACGAGAGAATCCTCACAACTCCGGAACGAAACCGAAGCTATCAAGAGAAGCAAACCGGAAAGAAACAAGCAACACGGTAAACACACAAGCTTAAACATGGCATACGATGCACATCCAAGTATGATGCATGTCCAGTTTAATTATGCATGGCATGGCAAAGTGCACAAACAAGACTACAAGTTAAGTGGAGCTCAATATGCAACGAGTTGCATATTGACGAAACACCACATTTTAAATATTTAGTTGACTCTCGTTTATTTACAAGACAAGATTAAATGTTTTAACATGGCAACAAGGTGAAGCAAAACAAACTACCTATTTAGGCATTTTAAATGAGGCCGGAAAAACAACAACAATTCCGGAAAAATCCCCATGAGCATGTTTAGCAATTATTAAAGCAACAACAATCTCACATTTTAAACATATTAATGTTGTTATCATGATGCGGATGACATGATCAAGTTTATGCAATTTTATAGAAAGTTGACATGAAGAAGATATGAAGTATTGTCACCGTGGTGGAAGAAAGGGTGCCACGGCAACGATCCGAAAATGATGCAATGCAACATCTCGGTCGCAAAAGAAAGATGGCGTGAGCGAGCGGAACAAGATGAAAAGGTGGGGTAATCCCGTCACCGGGTTCCCACGGGTCGGCGACGAGGCAACCGAGGAGCACGACAAAAGATGATACGGGCACGGAGCACACAAGAGAAACATCTCATACAACACAAGCAAACGTTCTCGGGTCATCGTCTCGGGGTTATACCTTCGGAACATCGTTCTCGGAGGGTTCGAGGACGTAGAGGAAGTAGTCGTTCTCGCGATTCGTAGAGGAAGCAGGCGTTCACGTGGTCGTCGAGGGAAGTAGTTGTACACGGGGCGACGGTAATTGTACACGTTGGCGTTTCCGTTTCCTAAGAGGTAATAGTCGCGTCGTCGTAGAGGAAGTAGTGGAAGTAGATGTTCCGTTAACGTGTCGTTGTACTTGACGTATCGCCGTGTAGTTGTTCCCGTTCATAGTCGTTCACGTCTCCGAAGAGGTACTTGGTGTTTCCGGCGACGGTAGTCGAACTTGAAGGTCATCGGCGTCGGTAGCGGAACACGTTGATGTAGTGGTACTCACGGGTCATCGTTGTACTTGGTGTCTTGACGATTCCGGAGACGCGGTAGAGGTACTTGACGTTCTTGGCGTGTCCGGTAGCCGTTGGGACGCATCCGGGACTTGCCGGTCTCGGTCCGTAGATGAACTTGACGAATCCGAGAGATAATTGGCGGTCTCGGGGTCCCTCGTTACTCGTTTGTAGATGTACATGATCATCCTGGCACTTGGCGAAAAAACAGCAGCAACAAGAGGGCAACAAGGGCAGCAGCACGGGGTGTGGAGATCTTGTGGTATTAGCCGTGGAGGGGCTGCTCGAGGCAGCAGCAGAAGATGGCCGAGTCGGGCGACGGGTTGAAAAACCGATGGTGCAGCGGCCGAAGGCGAGGTCGGGCAGAGGAACGCAGCTCCCGGCGCTGGAGAAGGGAGGCCGGGGCGGCAGCTCCTGGCCGCTGGAATCGCGCGGGTCGAGCTGGGTCGGATCGAGAGGATCCTCGATCCCGAGCGGGCCAGGCCGACGGCTTCGACGTGAGGGGAGGCGACGGCCGGCGGCGCCTGGACGAAGTGGCGGCGGGGTTCGCCGGAGGGGCGGCGCCGACGCTCGGAGGGCCCTGGGGAAGGGGCGCCAGGCGCGGGCGTCGAGCAGGGATGAAGGTCGCCGCGGCGTGCTGCGTCGTTGGAGAGGAGGGGCGCGGTGCATAGCAGCCTTGGCGATGCGGGGCGAGAGGAGGGAGATGGTCGGGCTCGAGAGAGAGCGAGAGGACAGGGGCGCGCAAGGGGATGAGGGAGATAGCGAGAGAGCTGGCGGCGGGGAAGAGGGACAAGAGGGAGATGGTGCGACGAGGGGATCGGTCGCTGTCGAGCTAGGGTTGGTGCGAGGGAGTCCTAGCAGCTTGGGCCAGTCGGCCTGATGGGCCAAGAGGCCTGGGCCAAAAAGGAGGCTGAGCTGCAAGCTGGGCCTAAGAGGGATGGGCAGGTGCGGCTGGGCCTCTCTCTGCTAAGTAGTAGTTTCCCCCCCAAAAAAAACAGAAAACCACACAGAAGAAAAGAAAAGGAAGGAGGTGACTAGGGATAGAATTAGGACATGAGGTTAAATTTACTGGACTCGCAAAATTGCGTTGATTCCTAGAAAAATATAAAACGGGCATGATTGGAAAATAAATTCAAATTCCTTTGAATTTATTTCAAATGGTGTGAACAAAGACTATGATTTAGAGGTGTCCAAAAATGTTGAGGATTTTGGAGGAACCTCGATAAACGGGAAAAGAAATATAGACAAGGTTTTTAGGCAAGGAATAAGAAAGGAAAGGCATGGGGAAAATATATGCAAGTGTGTTTGGGTTAATTCCAACAAATGGAATATTTATATAGCTCCATATATTAGGAGGATATGTTTTAAAGAGAAGACATCCTTCCCTCGATTTAAATGGACCGAAGATCCATACGATTTATTTAGGTTGACATGCAAAATAAATATGACATGATGGCATGATGACATGATGCAATGCAAAATAAATAGCACAAGCACAAAAGAAAAACACGGAAGAACCCGGAACATCTGGAATCTTCTGGAATCTTCTGGGACGTCGGTCTTCGGGCGTCTAATGGTTTTAAATATCTCATTCTTGATAACTCGTCAATCATAATTCATGAAGGACTTGTCAAGAATGACAAAACACCATCTCAAAGATAAGGTAGAAAGGATTGCAATTGGAAAGCATGATGAAGAATGCTTGAGCTTCAACAAGAATCTTGATGAAGACTTCGGGGATGAATTAAATGATGATGAACCACCAAGAGAACTCCGGTAATGAAAGCATGAGAAGTGAAAGATGAAAAGAATAAGATTCAAGGCCTGCGATGAATTAGATGGAGCTTGAAATGGTATAATTGAAAATAACTTGGAGCTCCGGAAAACAAGATGAACAACTTGAAGCCTAGAATTTATTCCTCATGAATAAACTCTAAACAAAAGAATTAAATCACCTTGAAGGAATAAGAATAAGAATTATGTCATGCATCTCCTTCACCAATTTAAATTGATGACCAACAACGATTTGGCATACCACTTATTCTCGTTGGAAAAATTAAAGAGAGGTCTAGCACAAGCTTGGGTAAATCTTCAACGAACCACCGGTAGAATTATGAAAAGAACGAGTGAATTAATATTATAGAACGGAAGAGTAAACTTGAAAGAACCACCGTAAGAATATGGAGACGAACGAAGAGGCATCAATTAAGAATAGTTGGAGGACGAAGTTGAAAACTGAGAACGAAGAAATATTCTGAAATGATGGCCTTCGGAGGATCACAAAGAAAAGAATTCATGAAATGCTTCGGATGGCATAAAAGAATTCCTCACAATCTGAACAATAATGAGGATGGCATGAAGCTAGAACCACAACTCATCAAGAGAATGGGTCAAAATTAAGAGAAACTCTTCTCCGGTCTTCAAATGTTGATAGTGAAGACGAGAAATGCCATGAAGAATTGCGAGATACTCCGGAAGAATAAAAAGATGGAAGGTGGAGCAAAAGATGGAAATAATTGAAAACAAGCTTGGAGAAGGCATGTGACTGATGGGAATCATTCTTACGTCACATTTTGGAAAGAATTTGAGTATAACTCCGGAAAAATTAGAAGAGTCAGGTAAGATCCTGGGAAAAGACCTGTGGGTTAGGGCCCACTCAAAAGAAATCACCGTTGGAAAAGATTGCTTAAGAGATATTGCACCGGTTGAATTAAATGGCTTGAGTAAGATGACAATCTCAAAATAGCTTGAACGGATTAAGAATGGAAACACGAATCTTCAGCACTCCGGATATGAATAGCAAGAGGAGAATGATCAATTGGTACACCGGAATAAGAAAGCATTGTGAAATGAGGAAAAGGATAAGATCAACACCGAATTCTTGAATTACATCCACCGGCAGAATTTGAGAAGAAAAGAATGATGAACTTGGAGTTCTTGAGCATCTTCACGATAATCACCGGATAAGAACATTGAAGGAAATGAATGAAGAAATATCACATGAATAAAATGGATATTTCATTTGAGAATTGCTGGCTCCAAGAAGAAGAAGGGTGGGAGGGTGGGAAAAACAAAGACAACTTGGCATGAATGAAACAGACAAATCGTCAGATTTCTCAACGGCGTCCGTATGGAATAACTTGAAGAGAAGGCACACCGGTTGAAAAGGATTAACATGAAAATCTCGATGGTCAAGAAGGACTAGCACTCCCATAGAAATATGAGAACGCCGATTAGGAAAGGTATGGAATCAACACTTGACATCGAATCAACTCGAATACCAGAATCAAAACAAAAACAAAGGATAGATATGTTTATGAAGAAGATTATGTTGCAACATATCTATCCGAACAGAGAATTGAACGAATGAATTCCGTAGGTACATCAACTTGTCGAGAAGCCACTTGGGAGAACAAAAGATAAATAAAAGCAACAAGGATCAGATAGAACAAATACAAGATAGAAGCTTCGTCCGACATATTCGTGCTGAAAGCTCATGGAACGTGTTACAAAAGGGTTTTGCAATCCCCGGATCAACATAGCCAAGGATCCTTTAAGATGCAACTCCCGATCGGAACAAGCCCATAAAACCACTTCACTCAATGTAGAACCCCGAACTTCATATCACGCACTCGTTGGAAGAATGCCTAGAACTACTGGATGAACCCACCTATTAATTTCCGAAAGTTTCCAGTTATGCAATCAGGTGTTGGGGATACAGGGGAAGCACCGCGCACTCAACTCTAATCCTACATCCAGCTGTATCCATCCTTCAACACATAACCAGTTATCTCCGGAAACCGTTTACCTCGGACCTTCGAAACGCATCCACTATACAAAGCTATGGCAATACTCCCGAACTACCTCCCCAGTATTGGGTGATGTCGGGGTTATCTTGCCACTAACCGCATAGGAGAGTTTTCGATGTCGTCCGTCTTAAGTATTCTAGTACTGCCGCGATGGATTTGTGACGACAACACCTCGGAGCTCAACTCCCCGGGACACTGTCACAACCCCTAATGATAGGAGGCATCGAGAACAATGTTCTCGTCACAAAGACATCGGAACAATCCAAACAATACTCGCGAGATCCTAAAAAAAAATTGGTGCATTTTTTGAGAGTAGAAGAGGCAAGAGTAATCGTCAGGAGTCCTCACCAGAATGAAAAGAGATGAGGAGCAAAGAAATCCTACTCTCCGATATATATATGGGACTCAAAACATTTTAAGTGTGTGCCTAGACTCAACCGTCAACGATTCGATCAATCAGTGGGGGCTTCTAGGTCGGAGAAGGCTCCGAGAACGATGTTCCGAAGGTATAACCCCGAGACAATGACCTGAGAACGTTTGCTTGTGTTGTATGAGATGTTTCTCTTATGTGCTCCGTGCCCGTATCATCTTTTGTCGTGCTCCTCGGTTGCCTCGTCGCCGACCCATGGGAACCCGATGACGGGATCACCCCACCTTTTCATCTTGTTCCGCTCGCTCACGCCATCTTTCTTTTGCGACCGAGATGTTGCGTTGCATCATTTTCGGATCGTTGCCGTGGCACCCTTTCTTCCACCACGGTGACAATACTTCATATCTTCTTCATGTCAACTTTCTATAAAATTGCATAAACTTGATCATGTCATCTGCATCATGATAACAACATTTATATGTTTAAAATGTGAGATTGTTGTTGCTTTAATAATTGCTAAACATGCTCATGGGGATTTTTCCGGAATTGTTGTTGTTTTTCCGGCCTCATTTAAAATGCCTAAATAGGTAGTTTGTTTTGCTTCACCTTGTTGCCATGTTAAAACATTTAATCTTGTCTTGTAAATAAACGAGAGTCAACTAAATATTCAAAATGTGGTGTTTCGTCAATATGCAACTCGTTGCATATTGAGCTCCACTTAACTTGTAGTCTTGTTTGTGCACTTTGCCAGGCCATGCATAATTAAACTGGACATGCATCATACTTGGATGTGCATCGTATGCCTTGTTTAAGCTTGTGTGTTTACCGTGTTGCTTGTTTCTTTCCGGTTTGCTTCTCTTGATAGCTTCGGTTTCGTTCCGGAGTTGTGAGGATTCTCTCGTCTATGTTGCTCCGTCTACTTCATGGATCCGTTCTTCTCCCTTGCGGAATCCCAGGCAAGATGATCATACCCTTGGATACCTTTACTACCATTTCCATGCTTAGTTGTCTCGATGCTATCGTTACATGTCGCGCTACCCATCTTTTATGTCAGCCTCTCCTTGTTGCCATGAAACCTCTAACCTTTGACACCTTCCTAGCAAAACCATTGTTTGGCTATGTTATCCGCTTGCTCAGCCCCTCTTATAGCGTTGTTAGTTGCAGGTGAAGATGAAATTCGTTCCAGGTGGGAACTTGTTGTTGTTATATCACAATATCTATAATTATTATTAACACACCTATATACTGGGCATGGGTGGAAGGCTTGGCCTTTTGCTCGGTGTTTTGTTCCACTCATGCCACCTTAGGCGCCGATAAACCGGCATTATGTTCCTTGATTTTGCGTTCCTTACACGATGGGTGGATGGGGACCCCTTGACAGTTCGACTTTGAATAAAACTCCTCCAGCAAGGCCCAACATTGGTTTTAATTTGCCTCATAATAACAACTTAATTAATTAATTAAATTTGCATAGGGGGTCGCGTCCCTGGGTTCTTAATTCTACATAGCAGGGGGGCTAGTGCTGATGGTGTTGGTCCCAAACGGGGGTCCTGCAGGGTCACCACGAGGAAACTCGACGATTGATATAAACCTGTAGCATCTTATCCGGTCGTGGCCTGGGACGAGATACGCGCGGCTACTATCAGGGTGTCGACACACCGGGAGGTCTTGCTGGACTTGTTTTACCATTGTCGAAATGTCTTGTGCTACCGGGATGCCGAGCCTGATCGGATTTCCCTAAGATAAGGAGTGATGATATTATATTTATCGCTTCAGCTAATCGTGAGAGCTTGTGATGGGCTAAGTTGGAACACCCCTGCAGGGTTATGATCTTTCGAAAGTCGTGCCCGCGGTTATGTGGCAGATTGGAATTTGTTAATGTCCGGTTGTAGAAAACTTGTCAGAGGATCCGAAGTAAAAGACACAACTGTGTGAGTAACCGTGACTGTCTCTTTTCACTTTGAGAAGAGAACACGGTGGGGTTATGTTTGACTCGTATGTAGTTCAGGATCTTTAGCGATCACTACTTTTGCGACCGTTTGCGTAGATGCTCATATTATTCTGGTACTCGTAAGTTAGCCACCATATTATGCTTAGCCGCTGCTGCAACCTCACCACTTTACCTCTTCCTACCCTTAAAGCTTTGCTAGTCTTGATACCCATGGTTATGGGATTGCTGAGTCCTCGTGGCTCACAGATACTACAACATCAGATGCAGGTTCAGCCGAGAATGATGTTGGAGATGGATCAGTACTTCACCGGGAGCTCGATGAAGAGAGTGTCCGTTTGCTTGTGACGTTGTTCGACGATCAGTAGTGGTTTCTACTAGGATTCGATCTAGACCTGTGGCTTTATGTTTGGTATCTTGTCTTTTGGATCTTCACCCGTAGTCGGGTTGTGATGTTTTGAATGATTTTTTTGCTTATGTAATGTATTGCGTGAAGTGGCGAGTGTAAGCCAACTATCTCCTTTTGCAATTTCATCCCTCTTTTACATGAGTCGTGCAAAGATACCAAACTTGAGATCATTCCAGAATGGGCTTATACCTTTAAGTCGTGCCTCGACACGTAGGAGGTATAGTCCCATCCTGGGCATTACACCCACAACGGCCAATTTTGAAGGGGGACAGCTAGTACAAGCTATCCTGACAAAAGGTGGTCTTCGCCTGCCAAAGGCTCTGGTGGTGACGCCGCTATGGGCTCCGCGATGACCTCCGCTCTGCCGTCCTGCTGGTCTTGGTCTTGTTGCACCGATACGGAAACCTTTGCCTGATGCCTCGGGACTCCTCGCCTATGCCTGCCCCTTTAGCACCAAATAGGAAACTGGTGTCCTGCGGCCGCTGGCGGCCGCCTGGCCTTGGTCGTCATGGATCACATCATGGGAACCTCGCAAGGTGCCTCTTTCCTTGATATCCCCACTCCTCGGGAACCAGCCTAGTGAGGCCGCCCAAGGGGAGGTCTTGCATTGTCCGCCTCGCGAGGCTCGGCCCCTCGCGAGGGTCTTGAGTCGTTGCAGACGAGGTTGGGCCGTACCAGGCCACTGGACGAGCCACGCTCCGGGTCGTAGGCAGGAAAGTCTGGGTAACCCTGTTCCCAGGACACTGACAGTAGCCCCCGGGCCCTAGGCGCGCTCGGGATTGGATTCGCGGCGAAGCCAAGGGTCAAGTGCGGAGCACCGAGGGCACCAAAAGCCTGTGGCCTTGATTGATGCGTGGCGATTGAGGGGACGTGGGCGTCTCCACTTCCCCGCGCAGCCTCGGTGACTGCGCGACTCAACAAGTCCCTGCATGCACAAAATAGCATCATTACCTGCGATTATGGAGGCCGGCGGTTGGCCTTCTCCTGGCTATAAATAAGGCGACCGGCAGAGCCCTTGCTTCCCATTTTCTCCCTTCATTCTTCTACTTTTTCTTCTTCCTCCTTGCTCTTCGCCCGGCAGAGCCATCCAAGACGCCGATGACGAGGTTCTCGTCTGCGGCGGCGGTTCCTCGCGTGGTGGGAATCGCCGAGGCCGTTGCAGCCCTATGAATGAGGAGAGGCGCACCGGGTCGCCCGACCTCCCTGGCCGCACTTTCATTCGGTGGAGGTGACGCTTGAGTTGGTCGTGTGGTCGGAGAGCCCGACCGGTACTCGGCTCCAGCTCCCGTGCTCCCTAGCCGGCGAACTTCCGGCCGCGAGCTCTGATGGTCTTTGGCTGCAAGCGGACGGCTGCTGTAGTAGGGCTTCGTAGGATGCGGTGGAGATCTCCACCATGGGCGCCGTGACGCTGGCCCGCGGTAGGCAGACGTTTTCCCGTGTGCTCAGCTTAGGCAGGCGGTGCACCCTTCACTTCAGGTATAATGGTGACTCGACCTTCTTTGTGAGGGTGTTCGGGGAAGACGGCTGCCGTGCCGGGTGTTGCCCCGAGGACAATGACGGCGGCGAGGTGCTCGGCCTTGGCGATGGCCGCTGTTCATGCAGCTACGGCGGCTCCTCCTTCAGCGGCAGATCCAACAGCGGTGGCTACGACCAACCGCCACGCCACCACGCCCGCCTTGTGGGCGGTGCTGGGTGATCTCGTCATCACAACCCAGTGAAGCATGAGGAGGGCTCCGGCTGAGCTCGAGGAGTCGTCCCTCGTGAGCAGCCGCACCTCAGGAGCTGTCATCGCCTATTCTCGCACTTCCTTTCTTCCTGCATTACCTGGCGCAGGCTAAACATGGTCAAACACACCTTGGCACGGTACCCGTGGGGCACGGACATAAGGAGAGGGGTGCGCCAATCACGAGCCCAAACATGGACGCCTTGCGGAGGCTAAGGGAAGCGCGCTAGGGAGAGCATCGGGCAACTGCCGCTCCCTCTAATGCAAGGCCAAAAATCGAGGCAAGAACCAAAGAGAGAGAAGACTAAACCAAGCCATTCGAGAAACACGAGAACCTTCAAAGTTCATTAAAAGAAGGAAGGGGCAAGCCAACTCCACAAAGCAAATGAACAGCCGCGTCCGGAACCTAGTCTAGTCTTCTCACCAACGCGGAGCTAAGTGCTGCCACTAGGACGTGGGAGGGAGCCCCCGAGGCCTGAGAGCGGCACTCCGAAGACACCGGCGCGTGTACAACCCCACTCATTATTATGTGAGAGTGTCACGAGCAAAGACCTCCATAGGCGCGAGCCATGCTTCACAGGCACTTGGCCTTGGCTTGTCAGGCACAGGGCCTTGTCTTCATAGGCATGGGACCTTGCTTCGCAGGCACAGGGCCTTGTCTTCATAGGAACGGGGCCTTGCTTCACATGCGCAGGGCCTTGTCTTCACAGGCATTGGGCCTTGCTTCACGGGTAGAACTTCTGGAGGTGCCGGATGTTCCACGCATTCTGGACTGGGATGCCATCCCCCGTTTCTGGGCGAACGACGCCATGCCTGGTGACGCGGGTGATCTTGAATAGGCCCTCCCACATGGGAGAAAGCTTGTGTAGCCCTTCCGTGGAGAGGACTCGCTGATACGTCTCCAACGTATCTATAATTTTTGATTGTTCCATGCTATTATATTATCTGTTTTGGATGTCTAATGGGCTTCAATATACACTTTTATATGATTTTTGGGACTAACCTATTAACCCAGAGCCTAGTGCCAGTTTCTATTTTTCCCTTGTTTTTTAGTATCGCAGAAAAGGAATACCAAACGGAGTCCAATTGACCTGAAACTCCACGGAGATTGTTTTTGCACCAGAAGAAGCCCACGGAGTACCGGAGATGGACCAGAAGAGTCCCGAGGCCACCACGAGGGTGGGGGCGCGTCCTACCCCCTAGGCGCACCCCCTATCTCCTAGCCGCCTCGGGGACCCCCTTGACATGTTCCCGACTCCAACACCTCTTATATATACCCAAACCTCCAGAAAATAACCTAGATCGGGAGTTCCGCCGCCGCAAGCCTCTGTAGCCACCAAAAACCAATCGGCCCTATTCCGGCAGCCTGCCGGAGGGGGGATCCCTCACCGGTGGCCATCTTCATCATCCCGGGGCTCTCCATGACGAGGAGGGAGTAGTTCACCCTGGGGCTGAGGGTATGTACTAGTAGCTATGTGTTTGATCTCTCTCTCTCTCTCGTGTTCTTGAGATGGCACGATCTTAATGTATCGCGAGCTTTGCTACTATAGTTGGATATTATGATGTTTCTCCCCCTCTACCTTCTTGTAATGGGTTGAGTTTTCCCAAGTTATCTTATCTGATTGAGTCTTTAAGGATTTGAGAACACTTGATGTATGTCTTGCGTGGGATACCCTTGGTGACAATGGGGTATTCTATTGATTCAGTTGATGTATGTTTTGTTGATCAACTTGCGGGTTCTGTGACCTTGGAAATCTATGCATAGGGGTTGGCACACGTTTTAGTGTTGACTCTCTAGTAGAAACTTTGGGGCACTCTTTGAAGTTCTGTGTGTTGGTTGAATAGATGAATATGAGATCGTGTGATGGATATTGTATAATCATACCCATTGATACTTGCGGTGACATTGGAGTATCTAGGTGACATTAGGGTTTTGTTGATGTGTGTCTTAAGGTGTTACTCTAGTACGAACTCTAGGATAGATCAAACAGAAAGAATAGCTTCATGTTATTTTACTACGTACTCTTGAATAGATCGATCAGAAAGAATATCTTTGAGGTGGTTTCCTACCCTACCATAATCTCTTCATTTGTTCTCCACTATTAGCGACTTTGGAGTGACTCTTTGTTGCATGTTGAGGGATAGTTATATGATCCAGTTATGTTATTATTGTTGAGAGAACTTGTACTAGTGAAAGTATGAACCCTAGGCCTTGTTTCAAAGCATTGCAATACCGTTTATGCTCACTTTTATCATTAATTGCCTTGTTCTTTTTATATTTTCATATTACTATATCTACCATCCTTATTGCACTTGTATCACCATCTCTTCGCCGAACTAGTGCACATATACAATTTACCATTGTATTGGGTGTGTTGGGGACACAAGGGACTCTTTGTTATTTCGTTGCAGGGTTGTTTGTCAGAGACCGTCTTCATCCTATGCCTCCCACGGATTGATAAACCTTAGGTCATCCACTTGAGGGAAATTTTCTACTATCCTACAAACCTCTACACTTGGAGGCCCAACAACGCCTACAAGAAGAAGGTTGCGTAGTAGACATCAAGAAATTTCTGGCGCCGTTGCCGGGGAGGTGAGTGC
The DNA here is from genome assembly GCA_902687465.1 of Secale cereale. NCBI lineage: Eukaryota > Viridiplantae > Streptophyta > Magnoliopsida > Poales > Poaceae > Secale > Secale cereale. The sequence goes on along the minus strand of LR738715.1, from coordinate 520,000,201 downwards.
TTGAAGGTATATCTTTAGATCTTGCAATCGAATCTTTTAGTTTCTTGTTTTATCACTAGTTTATTTTATAAAAGGAAACTACAAAAAATGGAATTGAGGTTGCCTCATATGCTTCATCTTTTTAATCTCTTTCATGAAAATGATGGGAAGGAAAATTGTGCTCAAGTACTAGAAGAAGAATTACATAGAATGATTGGCATAAAATATGTGAATGATGAGAATGATTGCAATGTTGTTAGTATGAATTATTTGAATACCCATGATTCTAATGATATGCAAAGCCACAAGCTTGGGGATGCTATGTTTGATGAAGATGATATGTTTAGTCCCCCAAGTTTTGATGAGCAAGTTTATTATGATGAAAGCATGCCTCCTATTTATGATGATTATTGTGATGACATGTATGCTATAGAATAAAGATAACCATGAAATTTGTCATCATGATTTTAATTTTCAATTGGATAATGCTTCACATGATAGTTATTTTGTTGAGTTTGCTCCCACTACTATTGATGAGAATAAATTCGCTTATGTGGAGAGTAGTAAAATTTCTATGCACGTAGATCATGAAAAAAATGCTTTATGTGCTGGTTATATGGTTGAATTCATTAATGATGCTACTGAAAATTATTATGAGAGAGGATAATATGCTTGTAGGAATTGCAATAATATCAATTTTCCTCTCTATGTGCTTAAAGTTTTGAAGTTATGCTTGTTTTGCCTTCCTATGCTAGTTGATTATTGTTCCCATAGGTTGTTTGCTCACAAAATCCCTATGCATAGGAAGTGGGTTAGACTTAAATGTGATAGTTATATTCTTCATGATACTCTCTTTATGTTTCAATTCTTATCGTTTATGCGAGCATCATTGAAATCATCATGCCTAGCTAAAAGGCATTAAAGAAAAGCGCTTGTTGCGAGACAACCAAATACTTACCCCTACTGTTTTTGTGTGTTTACGTGATTAAGGTACTATAGTAATCATGTTTTATTGCTTTTGTTTCAATAAAGTGTCAAGTTGAAACTTTGGGAAGACTTGGGTGAAAGTTAATGTGATCTTGCTGTAAAAAACAGAAACTTTGTAAAAAACAGAAACTTTGCACTCACGAGATTAAATGCCATTTTTTACATAAGAGTGCTTTTGAGTTGATTCTTTTTGCAGAAGATTAGTAGACAAATTCCTCACGCCCACCAATTTATTTCAGAATTTTTTGAGTTACAGAAGTATTCGAAAGTTATATATTCCTACAGACTATTCTATTTTTGACAGATTCGGTTTTCTATGTGTACTTTGCTTATTTTGATGAATCTATGAGTAGTATCGGAGGGTATGAACCATAGATATGTTGGAATACTGTATATATTACACCAATATGAATTTAGAATGAGTTCACAATAGTACCTAAGTGGTGGTTTTATTTTCTTATACTAATGGAGCTTACGAGTTTTCTGTTGAGTTTTGTGTTGTGAAGTTTTCAAGTCTTGGGTAAAGATTCGATGGACTATGTAATCAGGAGTGGCAAGAGACTAAGCTTGGGGATGCCCAAGGCACCCCAAGGTAATATTCAAGGACAACCAAGAGCCTAAGCTTGGGGATGCCCTGGAAGGCATCCCCTCTTTCGTCTTCGTTCATCGGTAACTTTACTTGAGGCTATATTTTTATTCACCACATGATATGTGTTTTGCTATGAGCATCATTTTGTTTTATTTTGTTTTGGTTGTTGATCGAATAATACCCCAAGATCTGAAAATATTAAATGTTAGAAAGTCTTCACATAGTTACATAATTATTCAACTACTCATTGATCTTCACTTATATCTTTCGAAGTAGTTTGTTGTTTGGTCTAGTGCTTCACTTATATCTTTTTAGAGCACGGCGGTGGTTTTATTTTGAAGAAATAGATGAACTCTCATGCTTCGCTTATATTATTTCGAGAGTATTTTAGAACAGCATGGTAATTTTCTTGGGTTATGAATTTAGTCCTAATATGATGGGCATCCAAGATGGGTATAATGAAAACTTCCATATAAAGTGCATTGAATACTATGAGAAGTTTGATACATGATGATTGTTTTGAGATAAGAGGAAGGTGATATTAGAGTCATGCTATTAGAGTAATTGTGAATTTGAGAAATGCTTGTGTTGAGGTTTGCAAGTCTTGTAGCATGTACGTATGGTAACCATTGTGTGACAAATTTGAAGCATGAGGTATTTCATTGATTGTCATCCTTTGTGTGGAGGTCGGGATCACGCGATGGTTAACTCCTAGCAAACCTTCCCCTAGGAGCATGCGTGTAGTGCTTGGTTTTGATGACTGGTAGATTTTTGCAATAAGTATATGAGTTCTTTATGACTAATGTTGAGTCCATGGATTATACGCACTCTCAACCTTCCACCATTGCTAGTTTCTCTTGTGCCGCGCAACTTTCGCTGGTACCATACACCCACCATATACCTTCCTCAAAACAGCCACCATACCTACCTATTATGGCATTTCCATAGCCATTCCGAGATATATTTCCATGCAACTTTCCATCGTTCCGTTTATTATGACACGCTTCATCATTGTCATATTGCCATGCATGATCATGTAGTTGACATTGTATTTGTGGCAAGGCCACCATGCATAATTTTTCATACATGTCACTCTTGATTCATTGCACATCCCGTTACACTATCGGAGGCATTCTTATAGAGTCATATTTTGTTCTATTATCGAGTTGTTATCTATGGGTTGTAAATAAGTACAAGTGTGATGATCATCATTATTAGAGCATTGTCCCGAAAAAAGGGCCAAATAAAAAAAAAGAAGGAAAGGCCAAAGGAAAAAAGAAAGGCCCAAAAAAAGAAAAAAATGGGACAATGCTACTATCTTTTTCCACACTTGTGCTTCAAAGTAGAACCATGATCTTCATGATAGAGAGTCTCTTGTTTTGTCACTTTCATATACTAGTGTGAATTTTCATTATAGAACTTGGCTTGTATATTCCAACGATGGGCTTCCTCAAATGCCCTAGGTCTTCGTGAGCAAGCAAGTTGGATGCTCACCCACTTAGTTTCTTTTGTTGAGCTTTCATACATTTATAGCTCTAGTGCATCCGTTGCATGGCAATCCCTACTCACTCACATTGATATATATTGATGGGCATCTCCATAGCCCATTAATAAGCCTAATTGATGTGAGACCATCTTCCTCTTTTGTCTTCTCCACAACCACCACTCTATTCCACCTATAGTGCTACATCCATGGCTCACGCTCATGTATTGCATGAAAGTTGAAAAGGTTTGAAAAAATTTAAGTATGAAACAATTGTTTGGCTGAAACCGGGGTTGTGCATGATTTGAGTATTTTGTGTGACGAAGACGGAGCATAGCCAAACTATATGCTTTTGTACGGATGAACTTTCTTTGGCCATGTTATTTTGAGAAGACATAATTGCTTTGTTAGTATGCTTGAAGTGTTATTATTCTTATGTCAATATTAAACTTTTGTCTTGAATCTTTCGGATCTAAACATTCATGCCACAATAAAGAAAATTAAATTGATAATTATGTTAGGTAGCATTCCACATCAAAAATTCTGTTTTTATCATTTAACTACTCGTGGACGAGCAGAAATTAAGCTTGGGGATGCTTGATACGTCTCCAAAGTATCTATAATTTTTGATTGTTCCATGCTATTATATTATATGTTTTGGATGTTTAATGGGCTTTAATATACACTTTTATATGATTTTTGGGACTAACCTATTAACCTAGAGCCCAGTGCCAGTTTCTGTTTTTCCTTGTTTTTGAGTATCGCAGAAAAGGAATACCAAACGGAGTCCAATTGACCCGAAACTCCACGGAGATTCTTTTTGCACCAGAAGAAGCCCACAGAGTACCAGAGATGGACCAAAAGAGTCTCGAGGCCACCACGAGGGTGGGGGCGTGCCCTACCCCCTGGGCGCGCCCCCCTGTCTCGTGGCCGCCTCGGGGACCCCCCTGACTTGTTCCCGACTCCGACACCTCTTATATATACCCAAACCTCCAGAAAATAACCTAGATCGGGAGTTCCGCCGCCGCATGCCTCTGTAGCCACCAAAACCCAACCGGGACCCTGTTCCGGCACCCTGCCGGAGGGGGGATCCCTCACCAGTGGCCATATTCATTATCCCGGCGCTCTCCATGACAAGGAGGGAGTAGTTCACCCTCGGGGCTGAGGGTATCTACCAGTAGCTATGTGTTTGATCTCTCTCTCTCTCTCATGTTCTTGAGATGGCACGATCTTGATGTATTGCGAGCTTTGGTACTATACTTGGATCTTATGATGTTTCTCCCCCTCTACCATCTTGTAATGGATTGAGTTTTCCTGTGACACCCCGAGACCGGTGCGCCAGGTGTCAGCCAATTATTCGTCATCATTGCCATGACATCTGCTTGCGTGTTGCATGTTGCCATGTCATCATGTGTGTTGTATCAGCATGTTTTCAAAACATGCATCCATCCGAGTTCCCTCGTCCTTTCCGTTGTCCGTTCTGAGCCAAGACACACTCACACGCGCCCGCGGCACCTGCGAATATTTATTTTATGAGTGGCCGGAAAATGTTATCGGAATGGGATAAAACTTGGCGTGTGGTCTTATTATAGTGTAGACAGGCCGCCTGCCAAATTTCATTGCATTCGGAGCTTGTTTGATAGCCCAACGGATATATATAGTGGCACTACTCGCCGGTTATTTTGTCGGACGTTTTCGGTCTCCGAAAACCTCCGCGGGCCTCTTCTCTACTCTCCCCACAACCCCTCCTACACAGTCCACTACCTTTTCTAGGCCTCTCCTAGTCCCTCTCCGCTCCGGAGCCGTCCGATTCCGATCGGAGGGTCCGAAAACGGACTAAAACTCCCTAACCTAGTCCTACCTACAATAAAAGGAAGGCCTAGCCTTCCTAATCTGGAAACCTAACCCCCACCTCGTTTTCCGTGCATCCCCAACCCCCAGCCGCCACCTAGCTCTCTCTCTCTCTCTCTCTCTTCCCGCACCAGGCCCGCCAGGCCCATCGCCCGGCCCGCCCGGGCCCGAAGGGATTCGCCGCCGCCAGCCTCCTGAACGCGCGTCACCGTCGGCAGCGCTCAGGCCCACTCGAGCTCGCCCAAGGGGAGCAGCCCCTCCGGCAAGCCCGCGTCCGCGCCTCTCGTCTCCATCGTCAAACCCCGCCGCCCCATCTGCTCGCCGCCGCGAGCCTCACCGGAGCAGCCCGCAGACGACCCCAGGCCAGCCTGGACCTCCGCCGCCATGGCCTCAGGAGCTCGCCACCGGCCTCGTTCGGGTGTGCCGCCGCCGGATCTGGAGCTCCCGCCTCTGGATCCGCCCATTCCCGTCTCCTCCCCGCCGCCCTGGAGCCCGCCGCCGGCGAGGCGCGCCGTCGCCGCCTCCCCTGTCCTCCCCGATCCAAGAGGGATCGGGAGGAGCTCGATTGACCGGACGCCTCCGCGCCTGGGCCTCCTCGCCCCCTCCGCGTGGGCCGGATCCCGCGGCCCAGCAACCCCACCGGCCGCATGGGCCTCTGCCAGCGCCGGCCCGCGAGCCCCTACTCCCTCTGGCTCCCTCCTCCACTCATGCGCCGAAGCCCACCGGCCTGCCCCGCGCCGACCGGGCCCCTCTCCCCCTCCACAGTAATGGGCCAGGTCCTAGGTGAGCAGTTGCTCAGATCCTTCGCCCCGTGCGGTGTATATTATTCCACGCTCAGTTTTTCCTCTGTAAAAAAGCGCAAGTCCCTAAAAATGCTTATTATATGTGCATGTTTGCATAGTGATAACTTTTGGTGTGCTTATCCAAATTGTGCAAATGATATGTCAAAATGATTGTGGTGATATGCTCTACACTTTGTTCCATTGTGCCATGTTTGGTTGAGTTCATTTAGATGCTCTAATCTCTGTTGCAAGAGTGCTACTTGTTATAAACTGCTGCTACTTGTTATTTTGTTGCCATGTTTGAGATATGATAACTTGGTGCATGTTTATCCAAATGATGCATATGATATGTCAAAATGTTCATTATGAAGTGTACTACATGATGGTTGCTGTAGCATGCTTGTCTGAGTCCATATTGCCATGTTAAACTCTGGTGCAAAATTGCATTTGGCTGTTATGTGCTGAAACTTGTTATGAGATGCTGATTTCACTTGATCATTGTTATTGATGTGTTTGTCCTCATGCCACATGTCTAAATGTTTTAGAAGCACCATTATATGGTCTTTGTAGTGGTGCATTTAACTTTCCATGATATGCCTTGTGTTGACTTAAACAAGTTTGTAAACATGCCATGTTATTATTGCTATTTTATACTTAGTGAAAAAACTGCTAAGTCTGGAATCTGTTATAACCTGATGCCATGTTTGCTTGATGCCCTAGTCAAATCCATGCTTGTTTTGGAGTGGCCAATGATCATGTCTTGTTGTCCATGTTTTTGTCTATCCATACATGCCCTTACTTGCTCATATGACCTGCTGTAGCTTATTTATTTCTTGCTCTCAAGTTGCTATAAAATATAATTGTCAGGTTTTTAACAGCATGTTCAATTTGCTGTAGCTTGTTGCTATTGATCCATGCCTCCTATGGAGTTGCTCCAATGGAGTTGTTTGCTGTAGGATATGTCAACTACATTTCCATGCTCTTTATGTTATTAATGGAGTTGATACGCATGTTGTTTTGTGCCTCCGAAGGCAGCATCATGATGATGTTTTTGCCTTCCCAGATTTTGGCTAAGTCTGGAATATTTTATTGCAACTTGCCATGCTTGTTTCAATGTGTTCCAGCAAGCTTTTGGGTGTGTTCTAAGTTCCTACTTGTTAAGTAACATGTCTACTTCACATCCATGCTTCTTGTTATCATGTTTGGGTGCTGTAGCTTATATTTACCTTGCTCCAAAGTTGCTATGTGGTTGTTAACTTCAGCTTGTTATTATATCTTGTTTAATGTGTATCTTTTAGCGCGTTGCCCCGTTTTGAGTATGTCCTATATGAAACTTGTGTGATTTTGCATGTAGAAGCATAATATCATATTGTTTTCTTGTTTGGAGTGAGTTTGCTTGATGTTTGGGTGCATCTTGCACCGTTGCCATGTTTGTCTTGTTTTGCTCATATCTTCTAGGCCGTAGCTCCGAATTAAACAAACTTTATATGAAACTTGACTAGAATTTCTTGTAGATCATCATGGTGCATGTTAAACTGCTGTTTGACAACTTTAACATAAGGTTTGTTCAAATCTGGACTAATTTCAATCTATGCATATGAGGACTTACCAGATTTGTTATATGTAGTTTCCGACCTCATTTAAACTTGTTGACTTGTGTTGTTTTTGAGTGCTTCCTGCCTTGCCATGTTTTGCATCATATATAGACTTGTCTTGCATCCTACTTGGTTGAGCATATTGACATGTTCTTGTGTTGTTTTTGAGTGCTTCCTACCTTGCCATGTATTGCATCATATATAGACTTGTCTTGCATCATACTTGGTTGAGCATATTGTCATGTTCTTGTGTTGTGTGTTTACCATATTGATTGCTTCTTCTCGTTAGTGCTTGTTCCGTTGCGTTCGTGAGGATTCGTTCGTCTACACATGGTTCGTCTTCAAGGCATCTTCTTTGTCTACTTCACGGATCCGTTTTTCTTGCTTGCGGGATCTCAGGCAAGATGACCATCACCTTGGATACCTTTACTATCATTGCCATTGCTTAGTTGTCTCGATGCTATCGTTATATGTCGCGCCACCCATCATTATTGTCAGCCCCTCTCCTTGTTGCCATGAAACTAACCTTTGACACCTTCCCAGCAAACCATTGTTTGGCTATGTTACCCGCTTGCTCAACCCCTATTATAGCGTTGTTAGTTGCAGGTGAAGATGAAGATTGATCCATGTTGGATCTTGATGCTTTGGAATATCACAATATCTATTATTATTATTAACACACCTATATACTGGGCATGGGTGGAAGGCTTGGCCTTTTGCTCGGTGTTTTGTTCTACTCATGCCACCTTAGGCGCCGATAAACCTGCATTATGTTCCTTGATTTTGCGTTCCTTACACGGTTAGGTATATGGGGACCCCTTGACACTTCGTCTTTGAATAAAACTCCTCCAGCAAGGCCCAACATTGGTTTTAATTTGCCTCATAATAACAACTTAATTAATTAATTAAAATTGCATAGGGGGTCGCGCCCTCGGGTTCTTTTCTACATAGCAGGGGGGCCAATGCTGATGGTGTTGGTCCCAAACGGGGAGCCTACGGGGCCACCTCGAGGAAACTCGAGGGCTGGTTTTACCTGTAGCATCACCCATCCGGTCGTGGCCTGAGACGAGATACGCGCGGCTACTATCAGGGTGTCGACACACCGAGAGGTCTTGCTGGACTTGTTTTACCATTGTCGAAATATCTTGTGCACCGGGATACCGAGCCTGATCGGATTTCCCTAAGATAAGGGGTAATAATTATTATCACTTCAGCTGATCGTGAGAGCTTGTGATGGGCTAAGTTGGGACACCCCTGCAGGGTTATGATCTTTCGAAAGCCGCCCGCGGTTATGTGGCAGATTGGAATTTGTTAATGTCCGGTTGTAGAAAACTTGACAGAGGATCCGAGATAAAACACACAACTGTGTGAGTAACCGTGACTGTCTCTTTTCACTTTGAAAAGAGAACACGGTGGGGTTATGTATGACTCGCAGGTAGTTCAGGATCTTTAGCGATCATTACTAGTTTGCGACCGTTTGCGTAGATGCTCATCTTATTCTTGTACTCGTAAGTTAGCCACCATACATTTTGCTTAGCCGCTGCTGCAACCTCACCACTTTACCTCTTCCTACCCCTTTAAGCTTTGATAGTCTTGTTACCCATGGTTATGGGATTGCTGAGTCCTCGTGGCTCACAGATACTACAACAACAGTTGCAGGTGCAGGTTTCCGATGTCTTGACGTGAGAGCGATGATCGTTGTGTTGGAGTTTTTCTTCTTATTCTTTTTCAGTCTTGGGTTAGGTTCCGGGTCGGCATCCTGGGATAGCAGATGGATGTCGTTGTTCTTTTCATGTTTGCATCCGTAGTCGGATGTCTTCTATTGATGTTGTATTCTTGTGACTTGTATGTATTGTTGTATCGCCCATGTATTTATGTAATGGTACGATGTAATGATATCCATCTTGCTAAGCGCCTGAAATGCGGTTGTGTCCCAATCACGTAAGTGTCACGTGATCGGGATAGAATCACATCTTGGGCTTGACAAGTTGGTATCAGAGCCTCGACCGACCATAGGAGACCCCTTGATTGATCGTAGTTTGGCCGTTGTCGAGTCTAGCAGAAAACTTTTTCGGAGTCTAGTTATATCCGAGAGTAGGAATTCTTTTTACTCCCCTGCCCCTTCGTCGATCTGGTGAGGAATCTTGATGTAGGTGTTTGAATTACTCCTCTTCCCCTTCAATTTTTTTTAGGATGACGTGGTTAGTTTTTGTTCGTTGCGTTGTCAGTTCTTTAATCTGGTGCATCTCTCGTGAAGTGGACTCGACCCTCTTCTTCTTTGCAAGTTCAATCCTCGGTTCTTTCCAACCGATGTTGTTTTCCCCTTCCAAAGTTGTCTTTCATTTCCCACCCGCCCACCCTTTTTTCTTCTCGGAGCCGGAGTCCTTAATCGACAATCCATCCTACTCGTGTGAAGTCTTTACATCCTTTACTCAATTATTTCAACTGGTGAATTATCCTCTTGTTCGATATTCTTCACATCTAATTCCTTTCCGGTGGTTCCAATTCTATTAGTATCCGATGTTATTCATATTCTTTTTCCTCTGCTCAAGTGTTTTTCACCTTGCTCGTTTATTCCTCGCCATTTAATTATTCGGGAGTTCCGAAGATATCTCATGAGTTTCGTCTGTGTTCCAATTAATTCGAGGTAGTCACCTCATTCGATTCATTCAATCAGTCCGGTGCATCATCTTCTTTTGATTCCTTCCAACGGTGTTTTCTCTTCGGTGGGCTCATAACCCACAGGTCTTTTCCCAGGATCTTACCTGACTCTTTTATTTTCTGGAGTGTTCCAAATCCTTTTCAAGTGTGATGTAAGTATCGATTCCATCAGTCACGTGCCTTCCGAAGTTCGCTTTTAATTCTTTTCATGTTTGGTTCAACCTTTCTTCTTACATTCTTCCGGAGTATCTCAATAATTTTGGTGGCGTTCCTCGTCTTCATTTGAAGTCCGAAGAAGAGTTTTACTCTAATTCTTGTCCGTTCTCCCGAAGATTCTTCGTTCAAGATCGTTGCGACCTCCTTAATTGTTACGATCATCAAGACATCTTTTTCGGAAACCATCCGGAGTTTTTCATGAATTCTTTTTATTGTATTCCTCCGAAGGCCATATTTCAGAAGATTTCTTCCTTCTTAGTTTTCAACCTCGTCCTCCAAATATTCTTCATTGATGCCTCTTCGTTCGTCTCACATTCTATCCGGTGCGTCGTTCAAGTATTTTTTTAATCAGTTCACGATCTCTTCGTTCTCGTCATTTTAAATTCCCCAAGTGCTTTATTCTTCCCGGAGATTCATTCTCTTGCATTCACTCAATTTCAACTCTTCACGGTGGTTGTTTTCTTTCATCATTCAATTTTATTTCCTTACGGTGGTTCGTTCATTTTCTTCAGTCGGCTTCAATTTTTACAGTGGTTTGCTCAACAGTTCTTTTTCGGTGCAATCATATCAATTCATTCATTTTTATACCAATTCTACCGGTGGTTCATGAAGATTTTCGCAAGTTCACGAGTTGTCCCTCTTTAATCTTATTTCTACGCGAATAAGTGATATGCTAATCCATTGCTTCGCGTCAATTTAATTGATGGAGAATAAGCATAACATAATCCTTATTCATTCTCGTCAAGATGATTTATTCCTTCCTTCGGAGTTTATTCTTGATGAATAAATTCTAGTTCCAAGTGCTTTAATCTTTTCTTTCCGGAGTCCAAATTTTCTCGGCTATCTCGTCGGGACCCCGTCTAATCATCGCAAGGCTTATTCTTATTCTTTTTCATCATTCATAATCCTTTCGTTACCGGAGTTCTTCATGGTGGTTCTACATCATTTAATTCATTCTTCAAACATTCATCTAATTCTTCTGGAGCAGCTCAACCATTCATATTCTTTTGTCTCTCGAGTGCAAATAATTCTCCATATTCTTTTGAAGTGGAGTCTTGCACTTCTTCATTCTCAGCTAATCCATCTTTTCATTGCGGCGGTAATTCACATCAAGTTTTGAGATGTTTAAATAAGTCCATAACAAGCTTATTCTTTTGTTGTTGATTTTCTCAGCAACTCCGTTCAAGTCTTTCTTCCTCGTTCATATCACTCGTGCTCAAAGTTGTCATTTTTATTCCGTTCTTTTCATCCAACTCTTTCAATTCTTCCGGAGGCTTTGTGTTGTTGCTCTCGTCGAGTATCATTTCATCTCCTCAGGTTCTTGTCCTATTCCATTCTTGTTCAACCGGTGTGCTATTTCTTTTAGTTTCAGCCGGAGTGCTGCCCGAATTCCTTCGTGGAGATTCCTTTTCTATCTCTCTTAACCAGAGTGGTTTAATTTCTCTCTTGTCACTTGACATCCTCGATTCTCGTCGTATTCCTTGTTCCTCTTGCTTAACTAAGTCTTTGCAAGTCCGTTCTTCTTAGTTATATCCTTTCTTTCAAGTTATTCAACCTCTCAAGGTTCTTTGGTTTCACTCTTTGTCCTCAAAGAACTTTGTTCTTCCTTTTTCCTTCCGTCTCATTCCTAAGATCTCGGGACGAGATCTCTTGTTAGTAGGGGAGTGTTGTGACACCCCGATACCGGTGCGCCAGGTGTCAGCCAGTTATTCGTCGTCGTTGCCACGTCATATGCTTGCGTGTTGCATTTTGCCATGTCATCATGTGTGTTGCATCAGCATGTTTTCAAAACTTGCATCCGTCCGAGTTCCCTCGTCCTTTCCGTTGTCCGTTCTGAGCCCAGACACACTCACACGCGCCCGCGGCACCTCCGAATATTTATTTTATGAGTGGCCGGAAAATGTTCTCGGAATGGGATGAAACATGGCGTGTGGTCTTATTATAGTGTAGACAGGGCGCTTGCCAAATTTCATCACATTCAGAGCTCGTTTGATAGCCCAACGGGTATATATAGCGGCACTAGTCGCCGGTTATTTTGTCGGACGTTTTCGGTCTCCGAAAACCTCCGCGGGCCTCTTCTCTACTCTCCCCACAACCCCTCCTACACAGCCTACTACCTCTTCTAGGCCTCTCCTAGTCCCTCTCCGCTCCGGAGCCGTCCGATTGCGATCGGAGGGTCCGAAAACGGACTAAAACTCCCTAACCTAGTCCTACCTACTATAAATGGAAGGCCTAGCCTTCCTAATCTGGAAACCTAACCCCCACATCGTTTTCCGTGCATCCCCAACCCCCAGCCGCCACGTAGCTCTCTCTCTCTCTCTCTTCCCGCGGCAGGCCCGCTAGGCCCATGCCCGGTCCACCCGGGACCGAAGGGATTCGCCGCCGCCAGCCTCATGAACGCTCGTCGCCGTCGGCAGCGCTCAGCCCCGCTCGAGCTCGCCCGAGGGGAGGAGCCCCTCCGGCAAGCCCGCGTCCGCGCCTCTCGTCTCCGTCGTCAAACCCCGCCGCCCCATCTGCTCGCCACCGCGAGCCGCGCTGGAGCCGCCCGCAGACGACGCCAGGCGAGCCTCGACCTCCGCCGCCATGGCCTTAGGAGCTCGCCACCGGCCTCGTTCGGGTGCGCCGCCGCCAGATCTGGAGCTCCCGCCTATGGATCCGCCCGTTCCCGTCTCCTACCCGCCGCCCTGGAGCCCGCCGCAAGCGAGGCGCGCCGCCGCCGCCTCCCCTGTCATCCGTGATCCAGGAGGGATCGGGAGGAGCTCGACCGACCGGACGCCTCCGCGCCTAGGCGTCCTCGCCCCATCCGCGTGGGCCGGATCCCACGGCCCAGGAACCTCGCCGGCCTCGTGGGCCTCTACCAGTGCTGGCCTGCGAGCCCCTGCTCCCTCTGGCTCCCTCCTCCACTCATGGGCCGAAGCCCATCGGCCTGCCCCGCATCGACCGGGTCCCTCTCCTCCTCCACAGTAATGGGCCAGGCCCTAGGTGAGCAGTTGATCAGATCCTTCGCCCCGTGCGCTATATATTATTCCATGCTTAGTTTTTACTTTGTAAAAATGCCTAAGTCCCTAAAAATGCTTATTATATGTGCATGTTTGCATAGTGATAACTTTTGGTTTGCTTATCCAAATTGTGCAAATGATATGTCAATATGATCGTGGTGATATGCTCTACACTTTGTTCCATTGTGCCATGCTTGTTTGAGTTCATTTAGATGCAAGAGTGCTACTTGTTAAAAACTGCTGCTACTTGTTATTTTGTTGCCGTGTTTGAGATATGATAACTTGGTGCATGTTTATCCAAATGATGCATATGATATGTCAAAATGTTCATTATGAAGTGTACTACATGATGGTTGCTGTAGCATGCTTGTTTAAGTCCATATTGCCATGTTAATCTCTGTTGCAAAAGTGCATTTGGCTGTTATGTGCTGAAACTTGTTATGAGATGCTGATTTCACTTGATCATTGCTATTAATGTGTTTGTCCTCATGCCACATGTCTAGATGTTTTAGAAGCACCATTATATGGTCTTTGCAGTGGTGCATTTAACTTTCCATGATATGCCTTGTGTTGACTTAAACAAGTTTGTAAACATGCCATGTTGTTATTGCTATTTTATACTTAGTGAAAAAACTGCAAAGTCTGGAATCTGTTATAACCAGATGCCATGTTTGCTTGATGCCCTAGTCAAATCCATGCTTGTTTTGGAGTGGCCAATGATCATGTCTTGTTGTCCATGTTTTTTTCTATCCATTCATGCGATTACTTGCTCATATGACCTGCTGTAGCTTATTTATTTCTTGCTCTCAAGTTGCTATAAAATATAACTGTCAGGTTTTTAACAGCATGTTCATTTTGGTGTATCATTTTGCTATTGATCCATGCCTCCTATGGAGTTGCTCCAATGGAGTTGTTTCCTGTAGGATATGTCTACTACATGTCCATGCTCTTTATTTTCTTAATGGAGTTGATATGCATGTTGTTTTGTGCCTCCGAAGGCAGCATCGTGATGATGTTTTTGCCTTCCCAGATTTTGGCTAAGTCTGGAATATTTTATTGCAACTTGCCATGCTTGTTTCAATGTGTTCCAGCAAGCTTTTGGGTGTGTTCTAAGTTCCTACTTGTTAAGTAACATGTCTACTTAACATCCATGCTTCTTGTTATGATGTTTGGGTGCTGTAGCTTATATTTACCTTGCTCCAAAGTTGCTATGTGGCTGTTAACTTCAGCTTGTTGTTATATCTTGTTTAATGTGTATCTTTTAGCCCGTTGCCCCGTTTTGAGTGTGTCCTACAGGAAACTTGTGTGATTTTGCATATAGAAGCATAATATCATATTGTTTTCATGTTTGGAGTGAGTTTGCTTGATGTTTGGGTGTATCTTGCACCGTTGCCATGTTTGTCTTGTTTTGCTCATATCTTCTAGGCCGTAGCTCCGAATTAAACAAACTTTATATGAAACTTGACTAGAATTTCATGTAGATCATCATGGTGCATGTTAAACTGTTGTTTAACAACTTTAACATAAAGTTTGTTCAGATCTGGACTAATTTCAATCTATGCATATGAGGACTTACCGGATTTGTTATATGTAGTTTCCGGCCTCATTTAAACTTGTTGACTTGTGTTGTTTTTGAGTGCTTCCTGCCTTGCCATGTTTTGCATAATATATAGGCTTGTCTTGCATCCTACTTGGTTGAGCATATTGACATGTTCTTGTGTTGTTTTTGAGTGCTTCCTACCTTGCCATATATTGCATCATATATAGACTTGTCTTGCATCATACTTGGTTGAGCATATTGTAATGTTCTTGTGTTTTGTGTTTACCGTATTGCTTGCTTCTTCTCGTTAGTGCTTGTTCCATTGCGTTCATGACGATTCGTTCGACTACACGTGGTTCGTCTTCAAGGCTTCTTCTTCGTCTACTTCATGGATCCATTTTTCTTCCTTGCGGGATCTCAGGCAAGATGACCATCACCTTGTATACCTTTACTATCATTGCCATTGCTTAGTTGCCTCGATGCTATCGTTATATGTCGCGCTACCCATCATTATTGTCAGCCCCTCTCGTTGTTGCCATGAAACCTCTAACCTTTGACACCTTCCCAGCAAACCATTGTTTGGCTATGTTACCCACTTGCTCAGCCCCTCTTATAGCGTTGTTAGTTGCAGGTGAAGATGAAGATTGATCCATGTCGGATCTTGATGCTTTGGAATATCACAATATCTATTATTATTATTATTAACACACCTAGATACTGGGGATGGGTGGAAGGCTTGGCCTTTTGCTCGGTGTTTTCTTCCACTCATGCCACCTTAGGCGCCGATAAACCGACATTATGTTCCTTGATTTTGCGTTCCTTACCTGGTTGGGTATATGGGGACCCCTTGACACTTCGTCTTTGAATAAAACTCCTCCAGCAAGGCCCAACATTGGTTTTAATTTGCCTCATAATAACAACTTAATTAATAAATTAAAATTGCATAGGGGGTCGCGCCCTCGGGAATCTTTTCTACATAGCAGGGGGCCAATGCTGATGGTGTTGGTCCCAAACGGGGAGCCTGCGGGGCCACCTCGAGGAAACTCGAGGGCTGGTTTTACCTGTAGCATCACCCATCCGGTCGTGGCCTGAGACGAGATACGCGCAGCTACTATCAGGGTGTCGACACACCGGGAGGTCTTGCTGGACTTGTTTTACCATTGTCGAAATATCTTGTGCACCGGGATACCGAGCCTGATCGGATTTCCCTAAGATAAGGGGTAATAATTATTATTACTTCAGCTGATCGTGAGAGCTTGTGATGGGCTAAGTTGGGACACCCCTGCAGGGTTATGATCTTTCGAAAGCCGTGCCTGCGGTTATGTGGTAGATTGGAATTTGTTAATGTCTGGTTGTAGAAAACTTGACGGAGGATCCGAGATAAAACACACAACTGTGTGAGTAACCGTGACCGTCTCCTTCACTTTGAAAAGAGAACACGGTGGGGTTATGTATGACTCGTACGTAGTTCACGATCTTTAGCGATCATTACTAGTTTGCGACCGTTTGCGTAGATGCTCATCTTATTCTTGTACTCGTAAGTTAGCCACCATACATTTTGCTTAGCCGCTGCTGCAACCTCACCACTTTACCTCTTCCTACCCCTTTAAGCTTTGATAGTCTTGTTACCCATGGTTATGGGATTGCTGAGTCCTCGTGGCTCATAGATACTACAACAACAGTTGCAGGTGCAGGTTTTTGATGTCTTGACGTGAGAGCGATGATCGTTGTGTTGGAGTTCTTTCTTCTTCTTCTTTTTCAGTCTTGGGTTAGGTTCCGGGTCGGCAGCCTGGGATAGCAGATGGATGTCATTGTTCTTTTCATGTTTGCATCCGTAGTCGGATCTCTTGTATTGATGTTGTATTCTTGTGACTTGTATGTATTGTTGTATCCCCCATGTATGTATGTAATGGTACGATGTAATGATATCCATCTTGCTAAGCGCCCGAAATGCGGTTGTGTCCCAATCACGTATGTGTCACGTGATCGGGATAGAATCGCATCTTGGGCTTGATGATACGTCCAAAACGTATCTATAATTTCTTCTTGCTCCATGCTTATTTTGTGTGATATTGCTATGATATTGATGCACTTCCATACACTTTTGATCATATTTGGACTAACCTATTAACTCAGTGCACCACAGTGCCAGTTCATGTTTTCTGCTGTTTTTCTATTTCAGGTTTCCCCCATATTAAAAGTGCTCCAAAAATTCCAGGAAAAATATAGGAAAAATCAGTGTACAGGAAGCTTCGCGAAGAACCAAAGATGGGCCAGAGGGGAGCCAGGGGAGGCCCAGGCGGCCACCTGGCGCGGCCCCACCCCTGGCCGCACCGCCTATATATCACTCTCGTCCCGAAACCCTCGAGGATAGAACCCTTTTTCGCGATCTCGCCTCTGTTCCGCCGCCGCAGCGCTTCCAAGATCGGGAGCATCAGGAGAACTCTTCCCGGCACCCTGCCGGAGGGGAGAACCACCACCGGGAGCTTCTCCACCACCATGGACGCTTCCCGGATGAGTCGTGAGTAGTCCACCTTGGACCATGGGTCCATGATCAGTAGCTATGTGATGTTCTCCTCCCCTCTTTGCTCTTCACGGTTTAGACCTTGTGAGCTGCCCTACATGATCGAGGCACATATGTAATCTTTCTGCTGTTGCTTTGCTGAGTTTGCTGGGATCTGATGGATTATGAGACTATGTTCAGATTGTGTTTGAGTAATATATTTGATTCACCTCTTTTATATCTTTGTTCTTGAGTAATTCTTGCATGTTCTCCGTTGCTGTTTATTGCTTTGGCCAAGTAGTAGGTAGTAACTCCAAGAGGGAGCGTTATGCTTGATTGTGGGTTCATGCCCCCTGATAACTAGCTTGAGTGACAGAAACATGAGTCTAGGGGATGTGCTGTTGCCACAAGGGAGAAAACAACGGTGCTTGTACTTGCGGGTGCAAGGATTGTTTACTTTACGCAAAGTTCTTTTAATGTAGTTGTCTGTTGCTTTGAGTTTACACTTTGGGTGGGATTCGCAACTTAATACCAACGAGATGTTCTGGATAGATATCTCAAGGTGGATGATTAGTAGTAGATGCAGATGGATTTCGGTCTACTTGCCTTGGCGTACCGCCCATGATTTTGAGCCTCTACCTTTCTTTGCATCATAGTTAGCATTGGTTTGCGCACATAATCCTGTCAATTGCCCAGCAGTAATTTGTTTACCTCGCTTTGCTGTTTTATCGTCTTTTGGGAGAGAGACATCACTAGTGAACATCATGGGACCCCGGTCCATATTACCACCGCTGATCACACCTTCTATTTACTTCCTGTTTTTATTTCCTAGTTGCATTCATAGCTATCATTATTATCTCTTGTGTTTGATCCTTTGTAAACAACAAGGTCGGAGGGATTGACAACCTCTCTGTACTCGTTGAGAGCAAAGTTATCTGTATCTGTGTGCAGGTCCCGTCAACCGCTAAGTTTCTAGCGTAGTTGACACCTACTTGTCGACCCTCAGAGTCTCATGGGATTCGATCCTTGGTACCTTTGCCAAGGGAAATTTGCCGCTACGCTACATCTCAACCTTCCACTTGGGGTAACCAACGAGGGGCGAGAAGCCATCACTTGACAAGTTGGTATCAGAGCCTCGACCGACCATAGGAGCCCCCTTGATTGATCGTAGTTTGGCCATTGTCGAGTCTAGCAGAAAACTTTTTCGGAGTCTAGTTATATCGGAGAGTAGGAATTCTTTTTACTCCCCTGCCCCTTCGTCGCTCTGGTGAGGAATCTTGACATAGGTGTTTGAATTACTCCTCTCCCCTTCAATATTTTTTAGGATGACGTGGTTAGTTTTCGTTCGTTGCGTTGTCAGTTCTTTCATCTGGTGCATCTCTCATGACGTGGACTCGACCCTCTTCTTCTTTGCAAGTTTAATCCTCGGTTCTTTCCAACCGATGTTGTTTTCCCCTTCCGAAGTTGTCTTTCTTTTCCCACCTGCCCACCCTTTTTTCTTCTCGGAGCGGGAGCCTTAATCGACTATCCATCCTACTCGTGTGAAGTCTTTGCATCCTTTACTCAATTATTTCAACTGGTGAATTATCCTCTTGTTCGATATTCTTCACATCTTATTCCTTTCCGGTGGTTCCAATTTTATTAGTATCCGGTGTTCTTCATATTCTTTTTCCTCTGCTCAAGTGTTTTTCACCTTGCTCGTTTATTTCTCGCCATTTAATTATTCCGGAGTTCCGAAGATATCTCAGGAGTTTCGTCTGTGTTCCAATTAATTCGAGGTAGTCACCTCATTCGATTCATTCAATTAGTCCGGTGCATCATCTTCTTTCGATTCCTTCCAACGGTGTTTTCTCTTCGGTGGGCTCATAACCCACAGGTCTTTTCCGAGGATCTTACCTGACTCTTTTATTTTTTGGAGTGTTCCAAATCCTTTTCAAGTGTGACGTAAGTATGGATTCCATCAGTCACGTGCCTTCCGAAGTTCGCTTTTAATTCTTTTCATGTTTGGTTCAACCTTTCTTCTTTCATTCTTCCGGAGTATCTCAATAATTTTGGTGGCGTTCCTCGTCGTCATTTGAAGTCCGAAGAAGAGTTTTACTCTAATTCTTGTCCGTTCTCCCGAAGATTCTTCGTTCAAGATCGTTGCGATCTCCTTAATTGTTACGATCATCAAGACTTCTTTTTCGGTAACCATCCGGAGTTTTTCATGAATTCTTTTTATTGTGTTCCTCCGAAGGCCATATTTCAAGAGATTTCTTCGTTCTTAGTTTTCAACCTCGTCCTCCAAATATTCTTCATTGATGCCTCTTCGTTCGTCTCACATTCTGTCCGGTGAGTCGTTCAAGTATTTTTTAATCAGTTCACGATCTCTTCATTCTCGTCATTTTAAATTCCCCAAGTGCTTTATTCTTCCCAGAGATTCATTCTCTTGCATTCACTCAATTTCAACTCTTCACGGTGGTTGTTTTCTTTCATCATTCAATTTTATTTCCTTATGGTGGTTCGTTCATTTTCTTCACTCGGCTTCAATTTTTACAGTGGTTTGCTCAACAGTTCTTTTCCGGTGCTATCATATCAATTCATTAATTTTTATACTAATCCTACCAGTGGTTCATGAAGATTTTTGCAAGTTCGCGAGTTGTCCCTCTTTAATCTTATTTCTACGCGAATAAGTGATATGCTAATCCATTGCTTCGCGTCAATTTAATTGATGGAGAATAAGCATAACATAATCCTTATTCATTCTCGTCAAGTTGATTTATTCCTTCCTTCGGAGTTATTCTTGATGATTAAATTCTAGTTCCAAGTGCTTTAATCTTTTCTTTCCGGAGTCCAAATTTTCTTGGCTATCTCGTCGGGACCCCGTCTAATCATCGCAAGTCTTATTCTTATTCTTTTTCATCCTTCATCATCCTTTCGTTACCGGAGTTCTTCATGGTAGTTCTACATCATTTAATTCATTCTTTAAACATTCATCTAATTCTTCTGGAGCAGCTCAAGCATTCTTATTCTTTTGTCTCTCGAGTGCAAATAATTCTCTGTATTCTTTTGAAGTGGAGTCTTGCACTTCTTCATTCTCAGCTAATCCATCTTTTCGTTGCAGCGGTAATTCACCTCAATTTTTGAGATGTTTAAATAAGTCCATAACAAGCTTATTCTTTTGTTGTTGATTTTCTCAGCAACCCCGTTCAAGTCTTTCTTCCTCGTTCATGTCACTCGTGCTCAAAGTTGTCATTTTTATTCCGTTCTTTTCATCCAACTCTTTCAATTCTTCCGGAGGCTTTGTGTTGTTGCTCTCGTCGAGTATCATTTCATCTCCTCAGGTTCTTGTCCTATTCCATTCTTGTTCAACCGGTGTGCTATTTCTTTTAGTTTCAGCCGGAGTGCTGCCCGAATTCCTTCGTGGAGATACCTTTTCTATCTCTCTTAACCAGAGTGGTTTAATTTCTCTCTTGTCACTTGACCTCCTCGATTCTCGTCGTATTCCTTGTTCCTCTTGCTTAACAAAGTCTTTGCAACTTCGTTCTTCTTCGTTATATCCTTTCTTTCAAGTTATTCAACCTCTCAAGGTTCTTTGGTTTCACTCTTTGTCCTCGAAGAACTTTGTTCTTCTTTTTTCCTTCCGTCTCGTTCCAAAATCTCGGGACGAGATCTCTTGTTAGTAGGGGGTGTTGTGACACCCCGAGACCTATGCGCTAGGTGTCAGCCAGTTATTCGTCGTCGTTGCCATGTCAACTGCTTGCGTGTTGCATTTTGCCATGTCATCATGTGTGTTGCATCAGCATGTTTTCAAAACTTGCATCCGATTGAGTTCCCTCGTCTTTTCCGTTGTCCGTTCTGAGCCCAGACACACTCACACGCGCCCGCGGCACCTCCGAATATTTATTTTATGAGTGGCCGGAAAATGTTCTCGGAATGGGATGAAACTTGGCATGTGGTCGCATTATAGTATAGACAGGCTGCCTGGCAAATTTCATCGCATTCGGAGCTCGTTTAATAGCCCAACGGGTATATATAGCGGCACTAGTCGCCAGTTATTTTGTCGGACGTTTTCGTTCTCCGAAAACCTCCACGGGCCTCTTCTCTACTCTCCCCACAACCCCTCCTACACAGCCCACTACCTCTTCTAGGCCTCTCCTAGTCCCTCTCCACTCCGGAGCCGTCCGATTGCGATCGGAGGGTCCGAAAACGGACTAAAACTCCCTAACCTAGTCCTACCTACTATAAAAGGAAGGCCTAGCCTTCGTAATCTGGAAACCTAACCCCCGCACCTCGTTTTCCTTGCATACCCAACCCCCAGCCGCCACCTAGCTCTCTCTCTCTCTTCCCGCGCCAGGCCCGCCGGGACCATCGCCCGGCCCGCCCGAGCCCCAAGGGATTCGCCGCCGCCAGCCTCCTGAACGCTCGTCGCAGTCGGCAGCGCTCAGCCCCGCTCGAGCTCACCCGAGGGGAGGAGCCCCTCGGCAAGCCCGCGTCCGCGCCTCTCGTCTCCGTCGTCAAACCACGCCGCCCCATCTGCTCGCCGCCGCGAGCCTCACCGGAGCCGCCCGTAGACAACCCCAGGCCAGCGTCAACCTCCGCCGCCATGGCCTTAGGAGCTCGCCACCGGCCTCGTTTGGGTGCGCCGCCGCCGGATCTGGAGCTCCCGCCTCTGGATCCGCCCGTTCCCGTCTCCTCCCCGCCGCCCTGGAGCCCGCCGCCGGCGAGGCGCGCCGCCGCCGCCTCCCCTGTCCTCCCCGATCTAGGAGGGATCGGGAGAAGCTCGACCGACCGGACGCCTCCACGCCTAGGCCTCCTCGCCCCCTCCGCGTGGGCCGTATCCTGCGGCCCAGCAACCCCACCGGCCGCATGGGCCTCTGCTAGCGCCGGCCCGCGAGCCCCTACTCCCTCTGGCTCCCTCCTCCGCTCATGGGCCGAAGCCCACCGGCCTGCCCCGCGCCGACCGGGCCCCTCTCCTCCTCCACAGTAATGGGCCAGGCCCTAGGTGAGTAGTTGCTCAGATCATTCGCCCCGTGCGCTGTATATTATTCCACGCTCAGTTTTTCCTCTATAAAAATGCCTAAGTCCCTAAAAATGCTTGTTATATATGCATGTTTGCATAGTGATAACTTTTGGTGTGCTTCTCCAAATTGTGCAAATGATATGTCAAAATGATCGTGGTGATATGCTCTACACTTTGTTCCATTGTGCCATGCTTGTTTGAGTGCTACTTGTTTGAGATATGATGCTCTAATCTCTGTTGCAAGAGTGCTACTTGTTAAAAACTGTTGCTACTTGTTATTTTGTTGCCATGTTTGAGATATGATAACTTGGTGCATGTTTATCCAAATGATGCATATGATATGTCAAAATGTTCATTATGAAGTGTACTACATGATGGTTGCTGTAGAGTGCTTGTTTGAGTCCATATTGCCATGTTAATCTCTGTTGCAAAAGTGCATTTGGCTGTTATGTGCTGAAACTTGTTATGAGATGCTGATTTCACTTGATCATTGCTATTGATGTGTTTGTCCTCATGCCACATGTCTAGATGTTTTAGAAGCACCATTATATGGTCTTTGCTGTGGTGCATTTAACTTTCCATGATATGCCTTGTGTTGACTTAAACAAGTTTGTAAACATGCCATGTTGTTATTATTGTTTTATACTTAGTGAAAAAACTGCTAAGTCTGGAATCTGTTATAACCTGATGCCATGTTTGCTTGATGCCCTAGTCAAATCCATGCTTGTTTTGGAGTGGCCAATGATCATTTCTTGTTGTCCATGTTTTTGTCTATCCATTCATGCCATTACTTGCTCATATGACCTGTTGTAGCTTATTTATTTCTTTCTCTCAAGTTGCTATAAAATATAACTGTCAGGTTTTTAACAACATGTTCAATTTGGTGTTGCTTGTTGCTATTGATCCATGCCTCCTATGGAGTTGCTCCAATGGAGTTGTTTCCTGTAGGATATGTCTACTAAATGTCCATGCTCTTTATGTTCTTAATGGAGTCGATATGCATGTTGTTTTGTGCCTCCGAAGGCAGCATCGTGATGATGTTTTTGCCTTCCCAGATTTTGGCTAAGTTTGGAATATTTTATTGCAACTTGCCATGCTTGTTTCAATGTGTTCCAGCAAGCTTTTGGGTGTGTTCTAAGTTCCTACTTGTTAAGTAACATGTCTACTTCACATCCATGCTTCTTGTTATCATGTTTGGGTGACGTAGCTTATATTTACCTTGCTCCAAAGTTGTTATGTGGCTGTTTACTTCAGCTTGTTGTTATATCTTGTTTAATGTGTATCTTTTAGCCCGTTGCCCCGTTTTGAGTGTGTCCTATATGAAACTTGTGTGATTTTGCATGTAGAAGCATAATATCATATTGTTTTCATGTTTGGAGTGATTTTGCTTGATGTTTGAGTGCATCTTGCACCGTTGCCATGTTTGTCTAGTTTTGCTCATATCTTCTAGGCCGTAGCTCAGAATTAAACAAACTTTATATGAAACTAGACTAAAATTTCGTGTAGATCATCATGGTGCATGTTAAACTGCTGGTTAACAACTTTAACATAAGGTTTGTTCAGATCTGGACTAATTTCAATATATGCATATGAGGACTTACCGGATTTGTTATATGTAGTTTCCGGCCTCATTTAAACTTGTTGACTTGTGTTATTGCTGAGTGCTTCCTGCCTTGCCATGTTTTTCATCATATATAGACTTGTCTTGCATCCTACTTGGTTGAGCATATTGACATGTTCTTGTGTTGTTTTTGAGTGCTTCCTACCTTGCCATGTATTGCATCATATATAGAAATGTCTTGCATCATACTTGGTTGAGCATATTGTCATGTTCTTGTGTTTTGTGTTTACCGTATTGCTTGCTTCTTCTCGTTAGTGCTTGTTCTGTTGCGTTCGTGAGGATTCGTTCGTCGCCGCGCCATTCTACCTCCCCGAGCAGCCACCCGAGAGCGTCGCCGTCGCACCTCCGAAGAACTCGCGGCCGCCATGCCCCTTGAGCCTCGTTAGCTTAACCAAGGGCTCCTCCATCGTCCTCTCCTTCACCTACGGCCGT
This sequence comes from Secale cereale, assembly GCA_902687465.1. Taxonomy (NCBI): domain Eukaryota; kingdom Viridiplantae; phylum Streptophyta; class Magnoliopsida; order Poales; family Poaceae; genus Secale; species Secale cereale. The sequence goes on along the minus strand of LR738715.1, from coordinate 519,975,961 downwards.
CCCTTTGGAGCGCAGCGTCGCTACCCCGCCTGCATCGCCCCCTACACCAACCTCCGGCCACCACCCGTCTCCGCTTCGATCCGCCACCATCGCTGCTTCCCCGGCTTCGTCGAGCACGCTCTCGAGCTCTCTGTGAGCTCTCGGTCCTCTGTGGCCTCTCCCCTCTCCTCTCTCCCTTCCGCGCCCCGTAGGTTCGTTCTGATGAGCGCCGTCGTCACCGCCGCTTGGCCATCGCTCCGGCCAGCCGCAGAACCCGCCTCGCCCCTCCTGCTGCAGCCCGCGGCCACCGTTGCCTCGGGCCCAGTCTCAAGCTCCTTCCTTCGCCCCCTCACCACCGCTCGCCGCAGCCGCTGCATCTCCGCCCGCGGCCCGACTCCCTCCGCCGGCAGCCCCATCTACCTCCACAGCCCCTCGCGCGACCCCGCCGTCCTTTGGTGCAGTCCGACACTTGGCCGGCCTTGCCGGTGCCGTTCCCGGCGAGCCTTGCCGCGGCCCTGGTTGTCGCCCAACGGCGGCACCCGTCGGCGGCCGCTCGGCCCCCGCCATGTCGGGCTTCGCTAGCGCTCAGCACCAAACGCCCGCAGCCCATAACCACTAGCACCCAGTGCCCGCTAAGGCGTTGGGCCAATGACCAGTGGGGCCTCGCCCCTATAAAAAAATAGTAGGAAAAGAAAATAATAAAATATTAATTAACTAATTAATTAATTAACTAAGTTAATTAACTTAATTAATTGTGTTTAATTAACCTAATTAATCTGTTAATTAAACTAACTAGATTAATTAGTTAGCAGTCAATGACTAACGGACCCCACACGTCAGTTTGACTAAGTCAACAGACAGTTGACTGCTGACATCAAGCTGACATCATAATTATATTTTCTAATTAAATTAATTCTGTTAATTCAAAAAATGAATTAAATCTTTATAAGTTAATATAAAATAATCCGTAACTCGGATGAAAATACTTTGTACATGAAATTTGCTCAGAACGACGAGACGAATCCGAATACGCGGTCCGTTCGTCCGCCACACATCTCTATCATACCGAACATGCAACATTCCCACTCCACTTCATCTGCCCGAAAATTCCTAACACCGGGAATACTTTCCCGGATGTTATTTCCTCTTCGCTTGTATCACCGAGCACTGCGTTAGGTCACCTCTAGCATCATGTTTTTCCATGTTACGCTTTGTGATGCTTTGATTGCTCTGTTATTTATTATCTTCCCCCTCCGTTACTTCTTTCTGGTAGACCTCGAGACTGACGGCGACCCCCAGTTCGACAATGGTGGTGACGACCACTCCTTGCCAGAGCAACCAGGCAAGCCCTACCCTTGATCACCAGATATCGCCTATTCTCTTCTCTCTTACTCTTGCATTAGAATTTCTGCTATTGATGTTTCGATAGCTCCTACTCTGTTGCATAGCCTGCCATTGTTGCTACAACTGTTGATACATGTACCTGCTATCCTAATGCTTAGTATAGGATGCTAGTATTCCATCAGTGGCCCTACATTCTTGTCCGTCTGCCATGCTATACTATCGGGCCGTGATCACTCGGGTGGTGATCACGAGTATATTCTATACTGTTACATACACATGATGATGATCCGGAGATGGGGGCTGAAGGGGCAGGTGGTTCCACAAAGGTAGTGGTGGGCCTGGGTTCCCAGCAGCCCCTGATGGTTACTTTGTGGCGGAGCGACAGGGCGGGTTGCGACCACCTAGGAGACAGGTGGGCCTGGCCCTGGTCATTGTCCGCGGTTATTTCATGATAACACGCTTATCGAGATCTTGGTATTTGATCTGAGTCTGGCCAGTGGCCTATACGCACTAACCAGCTACGTGGGAATAGTTATGGGCACTCGACGTCGTGGTATCAGCCGAAGCCTTCTTGACGTCTGCGACTTAGCGGCACGCGCCGGGTTGGACCGCGTAACGTAACTTCCTTTGTAATGGAGGTTGCTAGGTCTGCTCACCGGCCGCGTACGCAACGTGCAGGTGTGCGTTGGGCGATGGGCCCGGGCCCCTGCGCGCCTAGGACTTAGACCGGCGTGCTGACCTCTCTGTTGTGCTTAGGGAGGGCTGCGACGTGTTGACCTTCCGAGGCCAGGCATGACCCTGGAAAGTGTGTCCGGCCAAATGGGATCGAGCATGCTGGGTTATGTGGTGCACCCCTGCAGGGAAGTTAATCTATTCGAATAGTCGTGTCCCTCGGTAAAAGGACGACCCGGAGTTGTACTCTAACCTCATGACAACTAGAACTGGATAATTAATAAAACACACCCAGACAAGTTCCAGATACAACCCGGTGATTGCTTTCCCACAGGGCGACGAGGGGAGGATTGCCGGGTAGGTTTATGCTACAATGTTACTTGGTGAACTTACCATCTATTCTTTTCTACTGCTGCAAGACGGAGGCTACGAGAAGCGAGGATACTTGTTACTTTCCAGTTACTCTCTTCTACTGCTGCAAGATGGAGGTTACCAGAAGCGTAGTCTTCGATAGGATTAGCTACCCCTCTCTTATTCTGGCATTCTGCAGTTCAGTCCACAGATATTACCCCTTTATACATATACCATTGCATATGTAGTGTAGATCCTTGCTTGCGAGTACTTTGGATGAGTACTCACGGTTGCTTTTCTCCCCCTTTTCCCCTTTTGTCCCTTCTTCTCGGATGACGCAACCAGATGGTGGAGTCCGGGACCCAGAGGATCCCGAGGATGTTCTACGTGGAGTTCGGCTTCGAGGAGTAGTTAGGAGGTCCCAGGCAGGAGGCCTTGCCTTTTCGATCGTTGCTATATTTCTGCTAGCCTTCTTAAGGCAAACTTGTTTAACTTATGTCTGTACTCAGATATTATAGCTTCCGCTGACTCTTGTGTAATCGACCTTATGTATTCGAGCCCTCGAGGCCCCTGGCTTGTAATATAAAGCTTGTATTATTTTAATTTGTGTCTAGAGTTGTGTTGTGATATCTTCTAGTGAGTCCCTGATCTTGGTCGTACACATTTGCTTGCATGATTAGTGTACGTTCAAATCGGAGGCGTCACAAGTTGGTATCAGAGCCGACTGCCTGTAGGAATCCCCCTTTCCAACTCCTTGGCCGAAGTTGAGTCTAGTCTTTGGCAAACAATTTTACTAACTTGTGGTGTGGCTTACGGGCCCACAGCACCAATGGATGGTATTAGGATCTTTTATTCCTTGCCTTTACTCTGGGACTCTGATCTCTCTTCTATTCGGGTTAAAAGATTTTACTAACTCTGACTCTGAGTTCTTGTATCTATTTCTCCCGGAGAGCCCTTATTCCGGAAGATCACCTGCTTCGTCAGAAGATTCTGAGGATTAACCTCGATATTTTCCCGAGACCCTTGTGCTCATCGCCTTTGCAAATCACTATATCTGCATGCACTTTTCATTCTCATGATCATTCCTCGTCGCTCTTGTTGTTACAAGATGCCTCGAAATATTCTCCGTTGTCCTGAGAATCCTTTGAGTTTACTATCTTGCAGTTTTATTTTGCATGAAAACCCTTACGGTTATTTCCTCACATTTATCGAGGATCCGTTCTTCTCAGTTGTTCATGTGTTCACAAAATTCTTCGTAATACTTTCTGATCTTTCGAAAATCCTTTGCAGCCTATTACTCTTAAAGTTCTTGCCTGCTTGCATTATGGTTAATTCCATATGACTAGTAGTCTTCGTTAGCATCCCTTGTCTTAGCCATTTTAAGCCCATTGATTCAATATGTGCGTATGCATGCAGTCATCTGGTTATCCTTTTTAAAATTATCTTTCCGACTCAGACGCATTCCGGACATGAGTTGGTTCTTGGCAATTCAAACCTTTATTGGTTGTCCAACTAAGTGTTTTCAACTTATCGATCCTTGATCAGAGCGTCTGCTTCTGATCCTTCATTTTGGAAACCATAATTTCTTTCTATTTAAGCATCAGGCTAATAAGGTGATTCTTGAATCTGATGCCTCTGCATTGTTTCTTCCTCTGAGTGAGTACCGATACTCACATCAGCACCGTTGTGGATCGCCCGATCCATTGTTGGATTGTTATCTGAAAGTGTCCATCATATTTAATCACCTCGTGAGTTCTTCCCCTGATACATAATGCCTTTGGTAAATTATATCCTCTACTTAGCCAACCATGCTCTGCTTTTGAGCTGGTGTATTTACTTTTGAAGCTTCTGATATATGTAGCTAAGATGGCCGATGGGCTGAACCTATGCCTTCCTCTAATCCGTGAGAACCCGAAAGTTTTCACAAGTCATACTCTTCTGGTGTTATACCAGATAAATTTCCGACACTATAGTTTTATCAAAGCGAGAGGTGAATGAAATGATATGCATTAAAGAAGTGGGAGTCGACCTTGAACTTTGTGTTTATGCCCATGAAAATGATGTAGACCGTCTCGGAAACTTCTTGCAAAATGATTATCCATTTGTATGATTCTTTCGATATTCTTGAATTGATTCCTTACAGTTATGGTTCCGATCATATTGTCCTGATCTGATATATTTGATGGGAATTCATTCACGTGCCTTGTCTATTTTGGCAAGGTTGAAGTATCTATTGTCATAGGTCAATGACCCGGTTCTACTTCTATCATGTTATACCTTCGAGTATTACCCCCTGGTATCTCGAAGATGTCTTGCCATTGCACCACACCGTACTAACTTTGTTGAAGAAATGTCTTTCCCTATCGTAATCACTCTACGGGTTCTGGGTTGTTGTCAACCGAGGACACCGCCTAGTGAAATTATTCTGCACTACAAAGCAAATACTCATAGTATTTTACTAGGAAAATTCTGAACTCAATCTGGTCATTCCCAGACTATCGGCTGCATCCAGGTCTTGCTATCTTTGACTGTGCTACCTCGTTCTTCTCTGGTGCACAAATTCTTAAGTGTGTGAGCACGACTTACGTCAAGCTTTCAACATCATGTTGCTTTGAAAGGCAACTTTGGTTCCGAGCTGGCATCTTATAAATTGATCCTATAACTTGCCAGTTCGTCATTCCCTTGCTTGTTGCCGTTGTTGTTTGATTGCATCCTCTTGAAACCTTCTGGCAAATGTGTCTGATCACCTTCAGCACTTTGACTTCTTTTGAGATGTCAATTGTGTTTATGATGAGAAATACCTTCCTTGCCCTCGATGATTATTATTATCATCGATAACACCCTTGACTTCCTTTCATCGTGAACTTGTCTGCATTATGAATACAACTTGCTCTCCAGCTAGTGTTGAGTTCTGCCTTAAAGTATTACTGTCTTTTATGTCAAGAATGTTGTGGGGATTGCTCCACTTCTTAGAATTTCTTGGTATGAAGATACTTCTCGTCATCACCATTCTTCCTTGGTCCCCGTGTTGTTTTTAACCGGGATACCAATATGCTAACGATGCTGCTTGAGTTCTGTACTTCTAGCAACCCTATTGCTTTGAAGTTAATGATCGACAGTTCGTTCTTAGACTGTTAGTTATTGAATCGCCACTCCAACTTTGATCTTGCTGCCTAAGGTCATATTTCAGGCACACCTTTCAACTAATGATTAATGGTGTATGTTTTCATCGAGCATACAACATTATATCATTTGAATTGACAAGTGCCATCTTCTTGTTCACATTATTGTGGAAATCCATCCGTTTGGAATTCTAGATGAATTGTCGCTGAGCCCATCAGCCACCTCCTCATCCTATCCTTGTTTTAATGATGAACTATTGTTTTGGGAACCCGCTCCCATAGTTCATTTCCCGAGAATCTTGCAATGCCATTTCGTCGATTTGTGATGCACCTTTTTTTTCTCGAACATCCTGAGTATGAGGTATCATGACACCAATCAGATCTGACTCTCGGTCAGATATGATGGCTGGGACAACTTTCCAGGAGTTATAATGTTGGTCCTTTGATGACCCGGTAATATGATGTCATGCCTAGCACCCATGGCTAGAGGACCTATCATTATAATTTCTTTTGCAAGGATAACCATTCTTCCAGGAGGAAATTGTAAGACTTATTTTATAAGTTGCTCCTGATGGATCATTTGTGTATCCAAGGTTTGGCCCTTGATTGAAACACCATATCATTGCTACCTCGAAGCATGACAATGATACCCCGCTCATCAACAAGAACATTGGAGGCATGATGCTATGTGTTTCTTGGTTAGTTATCCAAACACCATTGTATGGGTAACATCTTGTTTAATCCTTGCCTCTTTATCTGAACGGTTGGGTACTTGCTCTCCAACCCGGTACGCCATGTTCTGCTTGTCCATGGGAAGGATATACTCCTATTAATTGTGTGTAATCACATTTTTCCTTTCCATTTGTTTGTCTGACCTTTCTTTGATCTACATATAATCTAAGCAGTACTAATTTTCTGCTTATGTAAACACCTCGTTGTACAACTCTATCAGTACGACCTTGATTCTATTATTGATAACATTCCGATACTGTCAGTGGGCGAGAATTTTGCCTATTGGTCCGCCTTCGTTCAACGAGCATGAAAAGGGTTCTCTTCGTCCCTCGCCCTTGGTACCGATGTTGTTGCCGACATAACTGACATGCTATCCTCTGACATACCTTGCCTACGAGATCGTGCAAGACATCACCGCCCTTCCTACTTTTAACCTACATGGTGGGCCCATGACCCACAGTTCCACTGGATCGAAACCTGACTCTTCTTTTCAACCTGAATTCTATGGTATCCTTTGCACCTGGCTTCGTATGTGATTCACGAGCTAAATTCTACCATGTTTCATCCTGGTATCAAACACCATATTATTCTCGTTGATCAAGACCCCATTCCAGCTTCTGGTTAGGCATCAAATAACTGCCTACCATTTGAAACTTTGGTACCATCGTATATTGCACTCAACGAATTCACTGAAATACAACTCGTGGGGTACCTCGTGTACTTCCCATTGGGTTCATCGTCAGATGCCCATCTTTGTGGAGATGCGTTCTTCCAGAGTTTCCCCCCTGGCCGCGTTCGTAGGACGATGGAGATCCCGCAGAAAGGATGACGACTTGATCATGATGACTTGAAGCAGAGAAATGAAGTCATCAACGAAAGGGATCAACCTATTCGAAAGGACAGTCAAGACCGAGAAGACTCGTTAGGTTTTCACTGCCAGCACATTCCCCCCTTACTCCACCGCTAAAATCTCGGGACGAGATTTCTTGTAGTGGAGGAGAATTGTGACGCCCGGGTAATCAAGCTGCAATAAACCTCTGTTAATGATGCCACGTCACCACGATTACTGTTGCTAATCTCGCGTTAGTTCGAAACCGATTCAAATTCAAATTAAAAATCAAACAAACAATAAAAGTTTTCAAATACTAAAACTAAAATGTTCCAAATGGGTCAAATAAATCATAAATAATTATGGTGGATGTCGTGGAATTAACACGGCAGATGTCCGGATCACGGACTTAGTGGTGAGGTGCGCATCTATGTAGTAGCTTGAGAGGGGTTGAGCGGAATCGAGAGACGCGATGCAAAACACGGATTTAGACAGCTTCGGGCCCCGGGAAACATCATCCGGTAATAACCCTACGTGCTGTTTGAGGCTAGGTCTCATTATGGCCCTCATGGTGTTGCCGGTAAACCGGCTCTTTGTGTCTAACCCTAAAACTTGTCTACTTGTCGTTTGTCTCAAGCTTGTCCTCTTTGGGGAGCCCTGCCCCTCCTTATATATGTTGAAGGGGAGGCTTTACATGACTAGTCCTAGTAGGACTATGATTGATCTATTACAAGGAGTCCTAGTCTTGTTTCCTTTATGGAGAATATTCCTTGCGCTTTATTATTAAACCGGCCCACTATTAATATGAACCGGCCTTCTGGGCCTTGGGCCTTGTCATCCATGATCCATACGCCGGGTTACCAGTGAGTAATATTATTTAGGCAGGTTGCTTGTAAACCGTCTGTTGATAACGGATCGCCAGTGAATCACCAAGTGTAAATCGCCAAGTCCGGCCGGGTTATAATTCCGGCCGGTTCATACCGCGGGGGTATATCCCCGACATTAGCCCCCAAGTTTAGCTTGGATGTGTCCATGGTAAACTTATGCTGCAAAATAAACACAATAGAGAATCTGATAGGTTGTGCTCCGGGTTAAGAATTCTTGTAAACCGGCATCTGACCATCCTTTGTCTTTCCTTCTTCTAGAAAATCTGGATCAATAGACCAGCTCCATAATCAACTTGCTTGCATAAGAAATATTGTAAATCCAGAATCTACTTGAATCTGCCTTCAATTCTCTAACTTGATAAAAATATTGGTCTTTGAAATATTCAACTGATATCCAGCCGGCTTGAAGATGTAGAACTTGCCGGTTTATGATTGCCAAAATTGCCGGGTCACACAATTAATCTGTTTTGTCAGAACTGAAAATTTGAAGATGTTCCTCCTTTATATGCATATTATCTATAGCCCCCAAGTGCCGGGTCATTATGTAATAATGAGCAGGGACTTTGTATATATTCCATTGAAAATAGCCTTGTATTATCTTGAAGAAATCCAGATTGTTCATCTCAATCACTATGAAACTGAATATACCATATCACGTAGCCCCCAAGTGCCGGGTCATTATGTAATAATGAGCAGTGACTTTGAAAATATGATCATGTAAACTTGAATAGCAACATATAGCCCCTAAGTGCCGGGTCATTATGCAATAATGAGCAGGGACTTTGCAGATATAATCATTGAAAATAATATTATATGATGTAACTTTCATCGTGGGGGTTGAATCCACGTCCACAAGGTTAAGAGCTTTGTGCTTTACCAACTGAGTTAGACGGGCCTTTCAATATAATGGATGAATACTTGTGTACCTTGAATTGTTGACAGGAACGATTGGTAGCCCCCAAGTTCCGGTTTAGCTATTTTTAGAAGGTGAATCGGTACTTCCAGATGAAGCAAATGATCTTTCCATTAGCCCCCAAGTGTCAAGTAGACAACTTGCTTGTGTGCTTGAGACTTTTGTCTTTGAATTGCTGCTGTTTTACTGCTTCAACTGCCCATTAGCCCCCAAGTGTCAAGTAGACAACTTGTTTGTGTGCTTGAGACTTGTGCATTTGATGTAATCTTAATCTGAATAATGTAGCTCCCAAGTGCCGGGTTGTAAGCCTGCAGCAACTCGGGACTTTTCCTTTGTAGAATAAATCACTTCCATTGTTGAAATAATATCCATTGCGCTTAAAACGACTTTGAAAAACCTCAATTATAATATTTATAAGCATAATAAGAATCCAGCCATGTTGGCTATTGAAGAATACAATCCGGTTTTGAAGACCGGTTCCAATGATGTTTGATCATAATCAGGCCGGATTAATAAACACCGGTCATTATTTTGTCTCATACTGGTGACTTATAGTCAAAACCAGGCCGATTTTTAAAAAACACCGGTCATTATAACTGATCATGTACTGCCAATATATATTTGAAAATAAAATACTTCATACCTGCGATCAAAATATGCTTGATATTCTTAATCCGGCGAAGCTTGCAATTTTCTGAGGGAGTCTTTGATAGATCCAATGATAATTCCGGGCTTGATAACAGACACCGGTTTACTTTGTTCAGATATGTGTGGCTTTGTTGCCTGATCGTGTACTGCCAACTTGTCGGCTCATAATGAAGTCGATCCGGGTTATGATGAACGTCGGTTTAATTCTCGCTGGTGTTCATGACCCAGACTTGTAACACTAGATAGGCGGTCAACTTCTGGAGCTGTTCCCCTTGGTTTAAAAAGGTTATGAAACACAGAAATCAGCAAGAACACACATAATTATTGTAAATCAAACTATGCAATCGAGGCTTTTTCAAAGAGCTGCCAGGCTCAAAACTGTTCAAAGAGCCGGGCCATCATTTGAACGCGGATTGATACCGACTGCGGATTGATACCGACTGCGGATTGATACCGACTGCGGATTGATACCGACTGCGGATTGATACCGACTGTGGATTGATACCGACTGCGGATTGATACCGACTGCGGATTGATACCGACTGCGGATTGATACCGACTGCGGATTGATACCGACTGCGGATTGATACCGACTGCGGATTGATACCGACTGCGGATTGATACCGACTGCGGATTGATACCGACTGCGGATTGATACCGACTATTGTTCAGGGAACCCAAAAATTCATAACATAGCCATTCAAGAGGTGTGTGGGCGATACCACTGTCCTCAGGGGCCTCTGACATTCCTCCTAACCCGGCCGGGGTTTTTTCCTTTTTATGAGGTTTTCTTCTTCTTGAACCGGATATAATCTCTTGTTCCCGAGAGTTCTACCGCTCCTTTTTGCATATGCCCTGCACAACCAGATAGACTGATCAAAGCATCTTGTTTTCTTTAAAAAATAATAAATAATAAAAGAAGTAATATTGTAGATGGATATCACCTGAGTGTATTTGAACCGGTATGTTGAATAGACCGGATCACAGGGTGGACAGTAAACGACCGCAATACCAGAGGCGGATCAAACAATTAAACCGGCTGTGGGGTTGTAAACCGGTGTGGGGACGAACAAGTTGTCTTTCGTGTTGTAAACCGGTGCTGTCGCGTATGACGGTCACGGCTTTGTAAATCGGCACGGGAGTCCGTTGAGTAACGACGACCACTCGTGCCAAATGATGTTTGGCGTGCCTCCATCTTCGCGGTATAATACCACTTTGCAATGAATGATTTTCCTGCATATAAAATACAGCAGGGCGAGGTATTTTTGCTCGGATGAATTAATATGTATTAAGAAATAAATAAGATAGATATCACCTGATTCGCCCGGACAACAGACGAGTTGGCCGTGGTACTGTAAACCGGTGCGAACGAGCGAGTTTATCGCAGGCGCGGACAGCTGCATCGGCCTTGTGTTGATGTAGACCGGACTACGGGAGACAGCGGCCTCTGCGTGCTTTATTGGGCGATTCGCACGATCCTGGCGAGTTGATGCAGACTTGGACCGCGGGGACGACGGCTTGCACGCATGTCTATCGAGCAGTGTGACATGGCTGAACGCTAGTGCATGTACTCCGTATCCGCGGTACAACGGCATAAAAATTTGTCCTGTATAAAAATATTACAGGGCAGAGTAATTGTTCTTTGACAAAAAACAATAAATGTTTAATAAGATAAATTTAGATAAACATCACCTGATTTGTCCGGACGATAGATGATCATTTGTAACGTCCGTGGATGACCTCTGAGTAACCGATATGCTACGAAAAATCTTTCCATTGGTATCTTTTGGTGTGAAAAGAATTCCCATCCTCAAAAAGAGCTTTTGGAGCCTGTCATTGTAAGCCCTTGTATTTTTAACTGACATTCCTATGCTTATTTTGATCTTCAATAAAAACCCGGCCAGTCTCTATCATCCAAACTTTGCTGTCATTATAACCAGCAGTATAGGAACAGCATTAACATTGTTGATGTCCCGACTGTCCCAGCTTAACGCTCCATGGTAACAAACTATTGAGGGCACGTTGTTGATATCCGACTGTCCCAGCTTAACGCTCTCCACGTGCAGCGTCGTGAGGCTGGCGAACGCGCTGGGGCATGCGTCCAGGCAAGACAGAAAACGCGCAGCGTGAACGGCGTGGTCCTCGTCCGTGCACCGGGTGTCCATCTTCTCGCCCAGGATCACGAATGTCGCCTTGGCGATGCTGCAGCCGCGCGCCATGGTGTCGTCGAGGGCGCAGACGATGCCCATGGACTCGTCTCCCAGGTAGAATCGCAGGTAGAGGGCGCAGACGGCCTGCTGCTGGTCTGGTCCCTGCGGGCCAGCAGGCCCTTGCTGCTTCTGCTACGGACAGGTTGGCCGGAGCCTTCTTGGATAGAACGGACTTGGAGCCGTCATCTTCAAGCTTGTGACGCTTAACGTCTAAGGTGATGCGACTGATCGCGCGTGGGAGATGCCTCCACCGTCTGCTTAAGATGCTGCTCCCTGCGGCGCCTCGTACGTCCAGACGATCTAGAACGGACAGAAGAATGTCATCCGGCAACTTACTAAGCATGTCTTCCTGCTGCTGCTCCACTTCCTGGATGCACCGTGTGTTACTGGCCGTGATCTGGAGCCGTGCGGGCGGCACGGGAAACCAGCGTGGGGAACGGCCGCAGCAGATGGACAACCTGGCAGCGGCTCGTTGAGGTGGTTCGGAGTTGGAGCGGGAGGACCAAGGCGGAGCCGACCTGGAGCCGAGATCACCCGGAAGACGGCTTGAAGCTTCAAGTGGGCGCGAGGCCAGGGTGCTGGCACAAACCGGCAGGCGCTCGAAGTGGAATCCGACCAGAGGAGGTGCCGGCGTTGGAGGGCCAGGCGCCTCGAGGTGAGGTCGGAAGCGCTAATGATGAAGGAGTCCGAGTCGTGGCCCACTCCGTTTTCCGGGTTGTCTTCTCCAGGTCGCTCGATCGGGTAGTTTCCTTAGGCAGTAGTTTTGGTTGCTACTGTTCGCTCGTGCAAATAAATGTGTCACATGAGTATCCTACAACAGATCTGATCCCTCCGTGCTTGTGCGTCTTGGTTGATTGATAGGAGGAAAGGACTCGGCGGTTTGACCGCCGCACACCATAAAAATTATAGCGGAGAATTTTATCTTGGTCGTGGCGTTTTTTTTTCCAGATGGGAGCGGCGGAGCGGACCGCAACCCTAACTTTCCTTCAATCTCAATCTTGTATTTAGAGCTGATCTAGATCTTCTGCGCGGCTTCTTCCTCTTTCAACTGATCACGAGCCTCCCGATCCCTAGACAAGCTTCCCTCAAGAACTCAACACCACGGTGCGCAGGCCCCACGGTGGGCGCCAACTGTCGTGGAATTAACACGGCAGATGTCCGGATCACGGACTTAGTGGTGAGGTGCGCATCTATGTAGTAGCTTGAGAGGGGTTGAGCGGAATCGAGAGACGCGATGCAAAACACGGATTTAGACAGCTTCGGGCCCCGGGAAACATCATCCGGTAATAACCCTACGTGCTGTTTGAGGCTAGGTCTCATTATGGCCCTCATGGTGTTGCCGGTAAACCGGCTCTTTGTGTCTAACCCTAAAACTTGTCTACTTGTCGTTTGTCTCAAGCTTGTCCTCTTTGGGGAGCCCTGCCCCTCCTTATATATGTTGAAGGGGAGGCTTTACATGACTAGTCCTAGTAGGACTAGGATTGATCTATTACAAGGAGTCCTAGTCTTGTTTCCTTTATGGAGAATATTCCTTGCGCTTTATTATTAAACCGGCCCACTATTAATATGAACCGGCCTTCTGGGCCTTGGGCCTTGTCATCCATGATCCATACGCCGGGTTACCAGTGAGTAATATTATTTAGGCAGGTTGCTTGTAAACCGTCTGTTGATAACGGATCGCCAGTGAATCACCAAGTGTAAATCGCCAAGTCCGGCCGGGTTATAATTCCGGCCGGTTCATACCTCGGGGGTATATCCCCGACAGTGGAGAAACCACATTCTTATAAAAGGTTTAAATGCACTTAAATTACTAAACAGTAGGTAAAACATTTAAATGAATGCCTTTTGTATTTGTAAAATAATAAACTATCTTTTTAGTTGGCCAAAAGTTATTGGGGCAGTAGCATAATTAATAGTACTATTTTAGGTATAACTTTTGTGTTTTATTAAAACTAAAATTATAAAAAATAGTAGAAAATAGTAGAGGAGAAATAAATAAAAGAAAAGGGCATAACAGAAAAACAAGAAAAGAAGAAAAGCCCCCCTCCCCATTGGGCCTCGGCCCAGCTGGCCAGTGGACTAGCCAGGCCGGCCCAACAGACGCCCATAACCCCCACTTCTCCCGTGACCTAGTTCGGTCCACCACCCTCGCCCCTGATCCCCACCCCGCTACCTCGTCTCCCTCCTGGCACCGCCCCCCATCACGCACGCACACGCCACACACTACATCATTGCCACCCTGTCTCCGGAGGACCCACGGTCGAGCCCCGCATCGTCCGGCGACCCGGCTGCCGCGGATGAGCCGCCTGCCGGCGATGGCCTCCTCCTCCCTGCGCCATTCTACCTCCTCGAGCAGCCACCCGAGAGCGTCGCCGTCGCACCTCCGAAGAACTCGCGGCTGCCATGCCCCTTGAGCCTCGTTAGCTTGACCAAGAGCTCCACCGTCTTCCTCTCCTTCACCTACGGCCGTCCCTTTGGAGCGCGGCGCCGCTACCCCGCCTGCATCGGCCCCTACACCAACCTCCGGCCACCACCCGTCTCCGCTTCGATCCGCCGCCATCGCTGCTTCCCCGGCTTTGTTGAGCACGCTCTCGAGCTCTCTGTGAGCTCTCGGTCCTTTGTGGACTCTCCCCTCTCCTCTCTCACCTCAGCGCCCTGTAGGTCCGTTCCGATGAGCGCCGTCGTCACCGCCGCTTGGCCATCGCTCCAGCCAGTCGCAGAACCCGCCTCGCCCCTCCTGCTACAGCCCGCGACCGTCGTCGCCTCGGGCCCAGTCTCGAGCTCCTTCCTTCGCCCCCCTCACCACCGCTCGCCGCAGCTGCCGCATCACCGCCCGCGGCCCGACTCCCTCTGCCGGCATCCCCATCTGCCTCTACTGCCCCCTCGTGCGACCCCGCCGTCCTCTGGTGCAGTCCGGCACTTGGCCAGCCTCACCGGTGTCGTTCCCGGCCAGCCTTGTCGCGGCCCTGGTCGTCGCCCGACGGCGGCGCCCGTCGGCGGCCGCTCGGCCCCCGCCATGTCGGGCTTCGTTAGCGCTCAGCGCCCAGCGCCCACTAAGGCGCTGGGCCAATGACCAGTGGGGCCTCGCCCCTGTAAAAAAATAGTAGGAAAAGAAAATAATAAAAATATCAATTAATTAATTAATTAAGTTAATTAACTTAATTAATTGTGTTTAATTAACCTAATTAATCTGTTAATTAAACTAACTAGATTAATTAGTTAGCAGTCAATGACTAACGGACCCCACACGTCAGTTTGACTAAGCCAACAAACAGTTGACTGCTGACATCATGCTAACATCACGCTGACATCGTAACTATATTTTCTAATTAAATTAATTCTGTTAATTCAAAAAATGAATTAAATCTTTAAAAATTAATATAAAATAATCCGTAACTCGGATGAAAATACTTTGTACATGAAAGTTGCTCAGAACGACGAGACGAATCCGAATAAGTGGTCCGTTCGTCCGCCACACATCTCTATCATACCGAACATGCAACATTCCCCCTCCGTTTCATCTGCCCGAAAATGCCTAACACCGGGAATACTTTCTGGGATGTTATTTCCTCTTCGCCTGTATCACCGAGCACTAGATTAGGTCACCTCTATCATCACGTTTTTCCATGTTACGCTTTGTGATGCTTTGATTGCTCTTTTATTTATTATGTTCCCCATCCGTTACAGCTTTCCGGTAGACCCAGAGACTGACGGCGACCCCCAGTTCGACTACGGTGATGACGACCCCTCCTTGCGAAAGCAACCAGGCAAGCCCCCCCCCCCTTGATCACCAGATATTGCCTATTCTCTTCTCTCTTACTCTTGCTTTAGAATTTCTACTATTGATGTTTTGATAGCTCCTACTCTGTTGCATAGCCTGCCATTGTTGCTACAAATGTTGATACCTGTACGTGCTATCCTAATGCTTAGTATAGGATGCTCATATTCCATTAGTGGCCCTACATTCTTGTCCGTCTGCCTTGCTATACTATCGGGCCGTGATCACTCGGGTGGTGATCACGGGTATATTCTATACTGTTACATACACAAGATGATGATCCGGAGATGGGGGCTGAAGGGGCAGGTGGTTCCACACAGGTAGTGGTGGGCCTGGGTTCCCGACAGCCCCCTGATGGTTACTTTGTGGTGGAGCGACAGGGCGGGTTGCGACCACCTAGGGGACAGGTGGGCCTGGCCCTGGTCATTGTCCATGGTTATTTCATAATAACACGCTTATCGAGATCTTGGTATTTGATCTGAGTCTGGCCAGTGGCCTATACGCACTAACCAGCTACGTGGGAATAGTTATGGGCACTCGACGTCGTGGTATCAGCCGAAGCCGTCTTGACGTTAGTGACTTAGCGGCGCGCACCGGGTTGGACCGCGTAACATAACTTCCTTAGTAATGGAGGTTGCTAGGTCTGCTAATCGGCCGCGTACGCAACGTGCAGGTGTGCGTTGGGCGATGGGCCCGGACCCCTGCGCGCCTAGGACTTAGACCGGCGTGTTGACCTCTCTGTTGTGCTTAGGTAGGGCCGCGATGTGTTGATCTTCCAAGGCCAAGCATGACCCTGGAAAGTGTGTCCGGCCAAATGGGATCGAGCATGCTGGGTTATGTGGTGCACCCCTGCAGGGAAGTTAATCTATTCGAATTGCCATGTCCCTCGGTAAAAGGACGACCCCGAGTTGTACTCTGACCTCATGAAAACTAGAACTGGATAATTAATAAAACACACCCAGACAAGTTGTAGATACAACCCGGTGATCGCTTTCCCATAGGGCGACGAGGGGAGGATTGCCGGGTAGGTTTATGCTACGATATTAATTGGTGAACTTACCATCTATTCTTTTGTACTGCTGCAAGACGGAGGCTGCAAGAAGCGAGGATACTTGTTACTTTCCAGCTACTCTCTTCTACTGCTGCAAGATGGAGGTTACCAGAAGCGTAGTCTTTGATAGGATTAGCTATCCCCCTCTTATTCTGGCATTCTGCAGTTCAGTCCACATATATTACCCCTTTATACGGATACCATTGCGTATGTAATGTAGATCCTTGCTTGCGAGTACTTTGGATGAGTACTCATGGTTGCTTTTCTCCCCCTTTTCCCCTTTTGTCTCTTCTTCTCGGATGACACAACCAAATGGTGGAGTCCAGGACCCAGAGGATCCCGAGGATGTTCTACGCGGAGTTCAGCTTCGAGGAGTAGTTAGGAGGTCCCAGGCAGGAGGCATTGCCTTTTCGATTGTTGCTATATTTGTGCTAGCCTTGTTAAGGCAAACTTGTTTAACTTATGTCTGTACTCAGATATTATTGCTTCCGCTGACTCTTGTGTAATCGATCTTATGTATTTGAGCCCTCGAGGCCCCTGGCTTGTAATATAAAGTTTGTATTATTTTAATTTGTATCTAGAGTTGTGTTGTGATATCTTCGAGTGAGTCCCTGATCTTGGTCGTACACATTTGCGTGCATGATTAGTGTATGGTCAAATCGGGGGCGTCACACCGGGTAAAGGAGCTTCAGGGGCTTGGTCACCAGAAGGGACAACTATGGCCTCAGAAATGTCGTCTTGCAAGACGCGATCTCTTGCCGGCCCCGCGGGAGCCTCGGGAGCATCATTCTAGGGCTGTGGGGTCTTGTCTTGGCGCTCCTCCCGGACAGCCACTAACGCTGCGCTAGAAGAATGTGGCGTAGGGGCCAGGTAAAGCACCAGGGGATCTTGAGGTTTGGGTGCCACCTTTACCGGCGGGCTGGTGAGGTATCTCTTGAGGTCTTCAAATGATATATCAGCCTCAAGGGTCCACTCGAACAAGCCCTTCCTTTTCATCAGTATGAAGAAGGGGAGGGCTCGCTCCCCCAGCTTGGAGATGAAACGCCCGAGTGACGTTACACAACCGGCCAGCTTCTGCATCTCTTTGAGGGTCTTCGGTGGACTCATCTTTTCTATGGCCTTGACCTTCTCGTGGTTGGCCCCGATCCCTATGTGCGACACCAGGAAGCCCAAAAGCTTACCTGACGAGACATCGAACACACACTTTTCTGGGTTGAGCCGCAGGTCCACCTTACGTTGTTTGGAGAAGTTTCTTCTAAATCTTCGATGAGGGTCGTGGTCTCCTGAGACTTTACCACGATGTCCTCAACTTAGGCCTCAGCGTTCCTCCCGAGCTGCTCTCCTAGAGTGATATGCATGAACCGCTGGAAGGTTGCTCCTGCATTCCGCAACCCGAACGGCATACAAGTGTAGAAGTATACTCCGCACGGGGTGAGGAAGCCAGTCTTCTCGACATCTGGCACTGCCATCTTGATTTGGTGGTAGCCCGATAAGGCATCCAGGAAGCACAGTAGGTCACACTCGGTGGTGGAGTCGACAATCTGGTCGATGCGGGGCAGAGGAAATGGGTCTTGTGGGCAGGCCCTATTGAGGTTGGTGAAATCGACACACATGCGCTCTTTACCGCCTTTCTTGGCTACAACGACGGGGTTTGCCAGCAAGTCCGGGTACCGGACCACACGGATGACACCCGCCGCTTCTAGCTTACGAGTCTCTTGTATGATGAAGGACTGCTTCTCTATAGATTGGCGCCGGGCCTTCTTCTTCATAGGGTGCACGTTGGGGCATACATTCAGGTGATGTTCAATCACCCCCCCTCGGGACTCCCGCCAGGTCCTTGGGTTCCCATGCGATCACCTCCTTGTTAGCGCACAGGAATCCGACCAACGCCTTTTCTTGAGATGGGGGAAGGCCAGCGCCTATGGTGAATGTGGCGCCTGACGTCCCATCTTCATCCACCAGTACTTGCTTCATGTCATCTCGGTCTTGGGAGAAAAGTTGCTTCTTCTTCGCTGGTGTAGCCCCCTTGCCTCCTGGGGTAGCCCCGTCGGCCGGATGTGCCACCATAGCGGCCCGGAAGGCGAGCTTCAGGGCCACCAGAGCTTCATTGGTGTCCCTGCCACGGTGAGCACGCCGCTACTCCCCGGCATCTTCATGAGGTTGTATGCCGGATGGGTCGCGGACATGAACTGAGCCAGGGCGGGATACCCGAGGATGGTGTTGTACGGGAGGCCAATACGGGCAATGTCGAAGTCGATCAGCTCGGGGCGGTAGTTGTCGCGGGTGCCGAAGGTGACCGGGAGGCGGATCTGCCCTAGAGGGCTGGCGGAACCGCTGCCGACCCGAAGAATGGCTTGGTGGGGCATAGTCGCTCAGGCGGCACGTGGAGCAGGCTAAAAGCTTCTACTGAGAGCACGTTGAGGCCAGCCCCACCGTCGATGAGGGTCTTGGTGACTGCCACGTTGCAGATGGTGGGTGTGCAAAGAATCGGGAGAGCGCCTGAGCCTGCAACGGAAGTGGGGTGGTAACCTGAGTCGAAGGTGAGGTCAGTCTTGGGCGCTACCCATCCGGGGGGGCGGCGTACGAAGGCGACGCCGATCTGGCGGAAGAACTGCTTGATGTGACGGTCCAAGGGCGGTGCTTGGGAGCCGCCGAGGAGGGCCGCGACGACGTGGTGCGTCGGTGCCCCGAAGCGCGCGATGAAGAGGTCGCACAGCTCCTCCCAGGATGCCACAGATGACTGTGGCAAGGTAAAAAAACCAGGCACGCGGAACACCGGTGAGCGCCATGGGGAGCCACCTGGCCATGACCTTGCTGTCGCCGACGGCCACCGAGATGGCCTCCTCATAGGTAGGACGAAGGCGATCGGATTTGCCTCCCCGTCGTAACCAGGCGCTAGATCTGGCCTGAACCTGGATGGCCACTGCACCTGTCGCAAGGCATGGGTGAAGGCTCGGTGGCCCGCTACACCGCCGCACGTGCTCACCGAGCCAGTCGAAGAAGGGGAGCCTGCCATGAGGGCCTAGCGGATGGAGAGCAGGGTTGGTGGAGAGGCGAAACTTTGGCGCACACCTACCTGGCGCACCAAATGTCAGATCTTGGGTTCCGGAAAAACAGTTGTGGTTCGAACACTGGGGTGCGCACGAAGATCTCTCCTTCCGCCCTAGCTCATGAACTCGTCGATTCCTAAGCCTAGCTCGTCGAACTCGAAGAACAAGAGACACAAAGGTTTATACTGGTTCGAGCCACCATTGTGGTGTAATACCCTAATCCACTATGGTGAGGTGGATTGCCTTGTAGGCTGGGGAAGAACTAGTACATGGGAAGAACAACCTCCCGAGGAGTGGTGTTCTTGAGCTCGATGAGCTTGTGGGTGTGTGCCGGGTCTTCTCTCTCTGGGCCTCCCTTTCCACCCCTTCTATGGTGGTGGCTAGTCCTATTTATATTGGTCCGGGCCCTCCTCCCAAATATTGAGCGGGAAGGGATCCCAGAACGATCAATTTTGAAGGGGGACAACTAGTACAAGCTATCCTGACAAAAGGTGGTCTTCGCCTGCCAAAGGCTCTGGTGGTGATGCCGCCGTGGGCTCCACGATGACCACTGCTCTGCCATCATGCTGGTCTTGGTCTTGTTGCACCAATATGGGAACCTTTGCCTAATGCCTCGGGACTCCTCGCCTGCGCATGCCCCTTTAGCACCAAAGAGGAAATTGGCGTCCTGCGCCCGCTGGTGTCCGCCTGGCCTTGGTCATCATGGTTCACGTCATGGGAACCTCACAAGGTGCCCCTTGCCTTGATATGGCCGCTCCTCGGGAGCCAGCCTAGTGAGGCCGCCCCAGGGGAGGTCCTGCGTTGTCCGCCTCGCGAGGCTCGGCCCCTCGCGAGGGTCTTGAGTCGTTGCTAATGAGGTTGGGCTGTACCAGGCCGCTGGACGAGCCACGCTCCGGGCCGCAGGAAGGCAAGTCTAGGTACCCCTGTTCCCAGGACGCCGATAGTTTATTATTCATGTTAGAATTGTACTAACCGGAAACTCTAATACATATGTGAATACATAAGAAAATACCGTGTCCCTTGTAAGCTTGTCCTAGACTAGCTTGTTGATCAAAGATGGTTAAGGTTTCCTAACCATGGACATGTGTTGTCATTTGTTAACGGTATCACATCATTAGGAGAATGATGTGATGGACAGGACCCATATGTTTGCTTAGCATATCATCATTCAGTTTATTACTATTGCTTTCTTCATGTCAAATACATATTCCTTCGACTACGAGATTTTGCAACTCCCGTATACCGGAGGAATACCTTGTGTGCTATCAAACGTCAGAACCTAACTGGGTGATCATAAATATGCTCTACAGGTATCTCTGAAGGTGTTTGTTGAGTTGGCATAAATCGGGATTAGGATTTGTCACTCCAAGTATCGGAGAGGTATCTCTGGGCCCTCTCGGTAATACACATCATAAGCTTGCAAGCAAATGACTAAGGATTTTAGTCATGAGATGATGTATTAAAGAACGAGTAAAGAGACTTGTCATTAACAATATTGAACTAGGTATGGAGATACCAACGGTCGAATCTCGGGCAAGTAACATACTGACAGACAAGGGAATTACGTATCTTGTCATAACAGTTTGATCGATAAAGATCCTCGTAGAATATGTAGGAACCAATATGGGCATCCAGGTTCCGCTTTTGGTTATTGATTGGAGAGGTGTCTCGGTCATGTCTACATAGTTCTCGAACCCGTAGGGTCCGCATGCTTAACGTTCGTTGACGTTATAGTGTTATATGAGTTATATGATTTGGTGACCAAATGTTGTTCAGAGTCCTAGATGAGATCACAAACATGATGAGGAGTCTCTAAATGGTCGAGATGTAAAGGTTGATATATATGTCGGCGTCCTGGGAACCAGGGTACCCAGACTTGCCTGTCTGCGGGCCGCGACGCGCTCCTACTACGGCCTCGTACGGCTCAGCTGATTGACCAGCTGTCCAAGACCCTCGCGAGGGGGGCTAGGCCTTGCGAGGAGAACAACGTCAAAACCCCCTCAGGAGCGGCCTCGGCAAGGTGCTCCGGAGGTGCAGAGAATCCAAGGCCAAGCCTGCCTCAGGAGGAGGCAGTGACGTAAGCATTGACGCACCGCGCCAGCGGGTGCCAGCGCCCGCCAGCGGCGCAGTTGCCGTTTCGGTGCAAAGGAGGCAGCGCAGACGCAGGTTCCCGAGGAGCGGGACAAAGTTTTGCCCTTTGGTGCAACAAGATGGAAGACCGCAAGGAAGATAGGGAGGATGTCACCATCGAGCCCACCACCGCGTCACCACATAATCCTTTTGCAGGCGAAGACTGCTTTTGTTAGGGTAGGAACGTCCTTGTGTTCCCGCTCAAAAATGGCCGTTGTGGGATCCCTTCCCGCCTAAACATTTGGGGGGAAGAGGACCCTGGCCGCCAATATAAGTAGTTAGGGTCCTCACTACAAAGGGGCAGGCAGATCCATAAACTCTGCCAGCACACAAAGGAGCAAGAACACTTGCCTCCTCACCCTCCTGAGCTCACCTCCTGAACTCACCTCCTGAGCTCAGGAATCACTGTACTAGTTCATATTCCAGCCCTCCTGAGGCCAATCCACCAAAGCAGGAAGTAGGGTTTTACACCACACGGTGGTCTGAACCTGGGTAAACTCTTCCGTGTTTCACTTGTTGTTTGCTTGAATCTCTTCACTAGGCGAGGGAGAGATGCTAGGTAGATGTGAGTGGGAAAGATATTCGTTCACGCCCCTGTGTTCGAACTTCTTAGGTTTTGCGGAGCCCCTAATCTGACATTTGGCGTGCCAGGTAGGGGGCGTGTCGAGATCTCGCCTCTCCGACAACCTCGTCCCACTCTCGTCGTCGACTTTGCTACACCGCCATGGTGGACACACGCCGAGCTCGCGCCACCCCCACGCCGCGAACGTCGCTCAGACGGCGCCCGCGGGCAACGGTGCGCCGCTCCACCCCAACTCGCCGGTCGCCAACGCCGCCACCGACCCGGTCGTCCACGAGCAGCTGGACTCATCGCTGCCGCTGTTCGTGCGGCGCGATGGCCGCACGGCGACGCCTTCACCCTCACCGCCCGCGGCGTCATCCTCGCTGGTCCGTGGCAGGCTGGTCTATCAGCAGCCTGCGCTCCTGATGGCGTGGGAGCTCTTGCGCTACCGCCCGGCAGATGACCTCTACGACGAGTGGCTCCACCACATCACCGAGCTCGTCAACGCCGCTGGGGAAGCACCTGCACCAACGCACTCCTCCCATCCCCATCTCCCCTGGCGGGGAATGAAGGCCACGGAATCCCGGCTCCGCCTCCACTCTATAGCACCGGCCAGGAGGTCCGACGTGAGGCTCCGCGGCATGAGCCACTCCGCGGAGCCCATGCGCGCGACGAGGAGAGCTGCCAGGTGATTCCGCATCCCCAGGCAGGGGCTTGCGGGCCCCCTGGCCCGCAGCACCAGGACCGCGCGCCACAGGAGGTGGCGGCGCCAGCGCCCCAATAACCAGCACCGCAGGCGCAGGGGGCGCATGTGATCATGAGCATGGCTAAATGTCGTGCCATAGCTCCTGAGGTACGGCGCCTCATCTGTCCCGGCAAGTTCAAGCCAGACCCGAATCCGCGCTACGACGGCAGCACCGACCCCATGGAGTTCCTCCAACTCTACGAGCTGAGCACTAAGGCGTCCAACGGCACTGAGTAGGTCATGGCGAACTGGTTCCCCATGGCTCTCAAAGATAGTGTACGCTCCTGGCTCCTGAACCTCCCCGTGGGATCCATCTCCTCCTAGGGAGAGCTTCGTGAGCGTTTCATCGCCAACTTCCAAGGCACCCGCGGCTGAGCCCCGGCAGCTGCGGATCTGCGCCGCGTGAGGCAGCAGCCGGGAGATGATACGTCTCCAACGTATCTATAATTTTTTATTGTTCCATGCTATTATTTATGATGTTTTGGATGTTTAATGGGCTTTGTCATACACTTTTATATCATTTTTTGGGACTAAGCTACTAACCCAAAGGCCCAGTCCAGATTGCTGTTTTTTTGCCTGTTTCGAGGTTTTGCAGAAAAAGAATATCAAATGGAGTCCAAACGGAATGAAACCTTCGCGAGAGATATTCTTGGAGAAAATCACGCAAAGGGGACTTGAGAACCATGTCAGGGGAGCCTCGGGGTGTCTACGAGGGTGGGGGGCGTGCCCCTGCCTCGTGGGCCCCTCGAGCATCCCCCGGTGTCCTCCTTCCTCCTATATAAGTCTACGTACCCCGAAACCAATGTTGGGGATATCGCTTATCGGGAACTTATCGGTCGACCCATGATAAGGGGTAAATCGGCCAGTTTATCGGCATATCGGTCGATTTATCACCATATCGGCTGATTTATCGGCCGATTTATCTTATCGGTCAGACAACGGTAAGTGATAAATCGGCTAATTTATCGACATATCGGAAGATATCTTGAACAGTGCCCGAAACCATCAGCAACAGAGAGAAAACCCTAATTCCACCGTCGTAACCTTCTGTTCCCGTGAGATCCCATCTTGGAGCCTGTTCCGGAGCTCCACCGGAGGGGGGATCCATCACGGAGTGCTTCTACATCATCATCATCGCCCTCACCATGAGTTGTAAGTAGTTTACCATAGACCTTCGGGTCCATATGTAGTATCTAGATGGCTTCGTCTCTCTCTCTAGATCTCAATACAAAGTTCTCCTTGGTCTTCGAGGAGATCTATTCGATGTAATCTCTTTTTGCGGTGTGTTTGTCGAGATCCGATGAATTGTGAGTTTATGATCAAGATTATCTATGAGAAATATTTGGTTCTTTTCTGAACTCTTTATGTGTGCTCATAATATCCTTGCTAGTCTCTTCGAATTATTGGTTTGGTTTGGCCTACTAGATCTATAGTTCTTGCAATGGGAGAAGTGCTTGGCTTTGGGTTCAATCTTGCGGTGTCCTTTCCCAGTGACAGTAGGGGTAGCAAGGCACGTATTGTATTGTTGCCATCGAGGATAAAAAGATGGGGTATATATCATATTTCTTGAGTTTATCCCTCTACATCATGTCATCTTGCTTAAGGCGTTACTCTATTCTTATGAACTCAATACACTAGATGCATGCTAGATAGCGGTCGATGTGTGGAGTAATAGTAGTAGATGCAGAATCGTTTCGGTCTACTTGTCTCGGATGTGATCCCTATATTCAATGATCATGCCTAGATAGTCTCACAATTATTCGCTTTTCTATCAATTGCTCGACAGTAATTTGTTTACCCGCTGTAGAATATCGCTATCATGAGAGAAGCCACTAGAGAAAACTATGGCCCCCAGGTCTATTCTCAACATATCAATCTACATCTACTTTACTTTTTCCGCTTTTACTTTCTATTCTTATGAAAAAATACCAAAAATATACACTATCATCTCTATCAGATCTCACTTTCGTAAGTGATCGTAAAGGGATTGACAACCCCTTATCGCGTTGGCTGTGAAGTTCTTATTTGTGTGTGCAGGTGCGAGGGACTCGCGCGTGGTATCCTACTGGATTGATACCTTGGTTCTCAAAAACTGAGGGAAATACTTATGCTACTGTGCTGCATCTCCCTTTCCTCTTCGAGGGAATACAACGCAAGCTCGAGAAGTAGCACAAAGAATTTCTGGCGCCGTTGCCAGGGAGGCCGACGCAAAAGTCATATACCAAGTACCTATCACAAACCCTCATCCTTTGCATTACATTTTTTGCCTCTCGTTTTCCTCTCCCCCACTTCACCCTTGCCATTTTATTTGCCCTTCTTCTGCCGTGTGTTTATCTTTCACTTGTACCTTGTTTGCTTGTGTGCTGCTAGCTTGCTTGTCATCATGTCTAGCACACCTATCATTATCAACACTCCCGAGAGTGAGGTCCTCAACTTTAAACAAAGGGAGGAAGAAAACTTAAAAGATGCCTGGTATAGAATTTGCAATGCTCAAAATAGATCCAATAGGAAGCTTTCCACTTCCGTGCTTCTTCGCAATTTGTATGTTGGCATAACTCCGTGGAATAGATTTATCTTTGATACCATTACCAGAGGGAATTTCTTGGGTAGCTACACCTTTGATTCTTATAATGCTATGACTGGATTATTTGGCTCACCATCTGGGACCGTTTTAACTTTGGAGCATGTTATGCGAAGGTTAGAAATCATTGAAAACAAAGTTGCTATGGTAGAATTGGTAGAGAACTTGGATAGAAAAATCCATAATGAAATCACCCAATATGGATCTAAGGTAGGAGTTGTTCTGAAAAATCTCAAGGAAAAGGGGCCCATAGTTAAAGAAAAGCTAGACCAAGATTCTACAAGAATCAATAAGCTTGAAGATATTATCAGTAATGTGGGTTCTGCACTTTCTGCTATGAAAAGTACTCCAAATACCTCTACCACTAAATTATCTAAGTTCATGTATGTCCCTAAAGACAAGGGTGAAACATCTAGTAAAGGAATTGCGGATCTCAAATCCATAAGTGTTCACCCTAATTTTCTTACTTTTGCAAGGGACCCTTTTGATACTTTAGACTTACTTGATTTATTTCCCATGAGTTTGATTATTAAGAGGGACAAATAAGTGCCTAAGAATCATAAGTGCTTAATAAAAGAATTGTCGTCCAAGAATGGCAATACCTAGATCTATCTTGTATCGTGCCTAGCTAGGGGCGTAAAACGATAGCGCTTGTTGGGAGGCAACCCAATTTATATTTTTTGTTTTTGTTGCTGTTAGGAATAAATATTGCATCTAGCTTCTGTTTAGATGTGGTTTCATGTTTTGTTTAGTGTTTGAGCCAAGTAGAACCTTTTGGAAGACTTGTGTGAAGTTTATGTGATCTTGCTGTGAAAAACAGAATCATTAGCACTCGCTAGAATGGTCGTCAGGTTTTACTGGAGCGTGATATTTAGTTGATTATTTTTGCAACTGATTAACAGACAAAATCCTCACGTTTAGAAATTTAGTTTGAATTTTTTGGAGTTACAGAAGTATGCGAAACCTGGAGATTACTACAGACTGTTCTATTTCTGACAGATTCTGGTTTTCGTGTGTTGTTCGCTTATTTCAATGCATGTATGAGTAGTATTGGGAAGTATGAACCATAGATAAGTTGGAATATAGTAGGTTTAACACCAATATAAACAAATAATGAATTCATTGCAGTACCTTTGAGTAGTGGTTTGCTTTCTTATACTAACTGAGCTCACGAGAATTTTTGTGTAAGTTTTGTGTTGTGAAGTTTTGAGTATTGCTTTGATGGACTATGGAACAAAGAGTAGCAAAGGCCTAAGCTTGGGGATGCCCAAGGCACCCCAAATAAAATTCAAGGACAATCAAAAGCCTAAGCTTGGGGATGCCCCGGGAAGGCATCCCCTCTTTCGTCTTCATCCATCGATAACTATACTTGGAGCTATATTTTTATTCACCACATGATATGTGTTTTGCTTGGAGCGTCTTGTATAATTTGAGTCTTTGCTTGTTAGTTTGCCACAATCATCCTTGATGGGCACACCTATTTGAGAGAGTTAAATATGGCCTAGGAATTGCTAGAACACTCTATGTGCTTCACTTATATCTTTTGAGTTGAATAGTTTTTGCTCTAGTGCTTCACATATATCTTTTAGAGCACGGTGGTGATAATATTTTGAAGAAATTGTTGAACTCTCATGCTTCACTTATATCCTTTTGAGAGTCTATTAAAACAGCATGGTAATGTGTTTAGGCTATTAAACTAGTCTTCACATGATAAACATCCAATATCAATGTAGTAAAAAAATTCACACTAAGTGCATTGAATATGATGAGATGTTGGATGCTTGATAATTGTTTTGTGATATGAGGATAGTGATATTAGAGTCATGCTACTGGATTTATTATGAAATTGAGAAATACGTTAGTGATTCCCGTAGCATGCACGTATGGTGAACCGCTATGTGACGAAGTTAGAGCATGAGGTATTTGTAAAGTGTCAACTTTGTGTGGAGGTCGGGGGCGCGCGATGGTTAACTCCTACCAACCTCCCCCCCTTAGGATCATGCATTGATTGCTTTGTTTTGATGACCCGTAGATTTTTTTCAATAAGTATATGAGTTCTTATGACTAATATTGAGTCCATGGATTATACGCTCTCTTACCCTTCCACCATTGCTAGCCTCTCTTGTACCGCGTAACTTTCGCCGGTACCATACACCCACTATATATCCTTCCTCAAAACACCCACCATATTCTTCCTCAAATGCCCTAGGTCTTCGTGAGCAAGCAAGTTGGATGCACACCCACTAATTTCTTTTGTTGACCTTTCATACATATTTAGCTCTAGTGCATCCGTTGCATGACAATCCCTACTCACTCACATTGAGATCTATTGATGGGCATCTCCAAAGCCCGTTGATACGCCTAGTTGATGTGAGACTATCTCCCTCCTTTTGTCTTCTCCACAACCACCTCTCTATTCCACCCATAGTGCTATGTCCATGGCTCACGCTCATGTATTGCGTGAAAGTTGAAAGGTTTGAAAGAATAGAGTATGAAAACATGTGCTTGGCTAAAATCGGGGTTGTGCATGATATGAATATTTTGTGTGATGAAGAGGGAGCATAGCTAGACTATATAATTTTGTAGGGATAACTTTCTTTAGCCATAGTATTTGGAGAAGACATGATTGCTTTGTTAGTATGCTCGAAGTATTAGTATTTCTAATGTCAATATAGACTTTTATCTTGAATCTTTCAGATCTGAACAGTCATGTCACAATTAAGAGAATTACATTGAAAAACTATGTTGGTTAGCATTCCACATCAAAAAATTTGTTTTTATCAATTACCTACTCGAGCACGAGCAGGAATTAAGCTTGGGGATGCTTGATACGTCTCCAACGTATCTATAATTTCTGATTGTTCCATGCTATTATTTATGATGATTTGGATGTTTAATGGGCTTTGTCATACACTTTTATATCATTTTTGGGACTAACCTACTAACCCAAAGGCCCAGTCCAGATTGCTGTTTTTTGCCTGTTTCAGGGTTTTGCAGAAAAAGAATATGAAACGGAGTCCAAACGGAATGAAACCTTCGCGAGAGATATTTTTGGAGAAAATCACGCACAGGGGACTTGAGAACCACGTCAGGGGAGCCTCGGGGTGTCCACGAGGGTGGGGGGCACGCCCCCCTTCCCAGGGCGCGCCCCTGCCTCGTGGGCCCCTCGAGCATCCCCCGGTGTCCTCCTTCCTCCTATAGAAGTCTACATACCCCGAAACCATCAGCAACAGAGAGAAAACCCTAATTCCACCGCTGTAACCTTCTGTTCCCGTGAGATCCCATCTTGGAGCCTGTTCTGGAGCTCCGCCGGAGGGGGGATCCATCACGGAGTGCTTCTACATAATCATCATCGCCCTCACCATGAGTTGTGAGTAGTTTACCACAGACCTTCGGGTCCATAGCTAGTATCTAGATGGCTTCCTCTCTCTCTCTCTGGATCTCAATACAAAGTTCTCCTCGGTCTTCGAGGAGATCTATTCGATGTAATCTCTTTTTGCGGTGTGTTTGTCGAGATCCGATGAATTGTGAGTTTATGATCAAGATTATCTATGAGCAATATTTGGTTCTTTTCTGAACTCTTTATGTGTGCTCATAATATCCTTGCAAGTCTCTTCGAATTATTTGTTTGATTTGGCCTACTAGATCTATAGTTCTTGCGGTGTCCTTTCCCAGTGACAGTAGGGGCATCAAGGCACGTATTGTATTGTTGCCATCGAGGATAAAGATGGGGTTTATAACATATTGCTTGAGTTTATCCCTCTACATCATGTCATCTTGCTTAAGGCGTTACTCTGTTCTTATGAACTCAATAATCTAGATGTATGCTGGATAGCACTCGATGTGTGGAGTAATAGTAGTAGTTGCAGAATCGTTTCGGTCTACTTGTCTCAGACGTGATGCCTATATACAATGATCATGCCTAGATAGTCTCACAATTATTCGCTTTTCTATCAATAGCTCGATAGTAATTTGTTTACCCGCCATAGAATATCGCTATCATGAGAGAAGCCACTAGAGAAAACTATGGCCCCCGAGTCTATTCTCAACATATCAATCTACATCTACTTTACTTTTGCCACTTTTACCTTCTGTTCTTATAAACAAAAATACGAAAA
Source organism: Secale cereale (assembly GCA_902687465.1). Taxonomy (NCBI): domain Eukaryota; kingdom Viridiplantae; phylum Streptophyta; class Magnoliopsida; order Poales; family Poaceae; genus Secale; species Secale cereale. The sequence continues at coordinate 519,946,259 of LR738715.1, read as the reverse complement.
ATATAAACTATCATCTCTATCAGATCTCACTTTCATAAGTGACCATAAAGGGATTGACAACCCCTTATCGCGTTGGCTGCGAAGTTCTTATTTGTTTGTGTAGGTGCGAGGGACTCGCGCGTGGTCGCCTACTAGATTGCTACCTTGGTTCTAAAAAACTGAGGGAAATACTTACGCTACTATGCTGCATCTCCCTTTCCTCTTCGAGGGAATAAATCGCAAGATCGAGAAGTAGCAGGAGAGACCCTGCAAAAGTACAGCCAACGCTTCAACACCATACGCCTCCGGATCCCTATGGTCTCGGACGAGGCCATCATCTCGGCGTTCTCCGAAGGCGTCCGTGACGTCAACATGAGGGAGGAGCTCGCCATCCACGAGGACCTGTGCACAGCCCTCAAGATGTTCAAGCTCGCAGCAAAGTGCCCTAGGGCGGAGGAGGGAAGCCTCTCCCTCGAGGAGTTGCCTGAGGCGGAGGTGGATGACAAGAAGGCCAAGGCCAAAGAAGCAAAGCCCAAGGGACCTGCCGTACTGGCTGCGGAGCCGGAAGTGAAGCGTGGCTGCGGCTACGACGACCTCCCCAGAGACAACCGATCGTACTGCGTCTTCCATAATGTCCACAGCCACAGCACTAACGACTGCCAGGAGCTCAGGGAGATGCGCGACGGGCACGTCGGGCAGCGCGCTGAGCGTAACAACCGCGGCTACGGCCGTGGAGGAGGCCGAGGTGGAGGACGTTGGGACGGTGTCGGGACCCCGATCCTAAGTCACATCGATCTAGCTGTAACACGTCATATCACTTTGCGGCCTCACGCACGGTATCCCCACGGGTGCCACCTTACCTGGCCCGGGACCGTTTGCGCATTTTGGCACACGTATATGACAGTGTCGCTAGCATCCATATGACAGAGAACCCGGGCCGACATAGCTAGTTATAAACCAAAAGTGGCACTAAATTACAAAGACAGGCATCCATGACCCAGCAACGAACGTGTCGATCAATAACGTATGAACCCAAGTCGTAGCAAGCTACAAGGACTTAAAGGAACAACGCGTGACATTTCCCCTAAGGGACAGACACAGGAACGAAGAACGACAGATGCCGGCCAGCCTACGTGTTTCGAGCAGTAGCAAGCTACCAAGGCTCATTGGAAACATTAGGAGGCATTTCCTTGTAAGATAGGCTACCAAAGGAAAACAACTAGGTGTCGGATCCCACACATACCAAGCATTTCAATCATACACACAATATGCTCAATATGTGCAAATACAACATTACATCACAACAGAACTCTATGACTCAAAGTACTTTATTTAAAAGGCTCCAAGGGCCATACATAACATACCCATACAGATAGGTCTCACAAGACCCAACACTCAAGTCATACAGTCATACCAGCACAAGCGGAAGCTACATGTCTGAGTACAGACAACTTAGAATATAAAATAGGCTTGGTGTAGCCTGACTATCAACAAGGCCCTCCACAAGCTCCAGATCTCCGTCTGGGTAGCAAGCTACTCGTCGACGTCAACGTCTATGTAGAACCCATCAGAAGGGGCAGGGTTCTCCTCTGCAACAGTTATTAAGCAAACATGAGTACAAAGGTACTCAGCAAGTCTTACAACAGAACCTATCATACATGCAACATTATCAACAGGGGGTAGTGGAGTTCATAGCAGAAAGCCAGCTTTGACTCTTGGCTAACCTATACTACAACTCTCAACAGATTGCAAGATATTACTACGTACACGAGTCCTCTACTCACCACAACAATACACCACCGAGGATCCTCTTCCGTCATCCTACGAAAGGGCCATCCACGGCTCTCACACTTGTCTTGAGGTTTTTAGTAGTATCCATCAACTTGTCTATGAACTGTAAGAGTAACCAAGTAGTTCGTACCGCGAACAACGGCTATTCGAATGGATTGATAACCCTGCAGGGGTGTACTTCTTCACACACGCTTCCACCACTTATCGTCGTTTACTAGACATGTACTCGGCAACCTTCAAGCGGAAGCCCAGCGAGGGTGTCGGCCACGAACTGACTAACTACACAAATCTCTCATCTAGGTTTATCGCCTATTTGGGTTCCCTCCGTGGGGAGATCCGGCCGGGGTGTCGCTCACGGCCCCAAACGATGTGTACAGGGTTCCCGAATCACCAAACGGGCAACCGGTACACCGTGCCACGTACCTGTCGCATCACAGCCCACCCCGATGGTCAGCGCTGTGCACGACCACCAGTAAACTACAAACACCAGAAACTAGTTGCAACTCCTGGACAGAGATCGAGGGTAATTAATAAGCCGAGAGGGTCCATTGGTTTCGGGCCCAATGCATGGTAGTAGCTGGAACTTGAACCACACATACAGATCTCGGGTCCTATGGACGGTTCCAATGAAACAACCCACCACGTACTCCTACATGGCCTTTCATTGATACCTTTACCAAACATGTTCCACACCTCCTTCTCTTTACCGGAATGATCATTTCACTCTGATCCATCACCCAGATGAACCAGACCTGACACAACTCTAAGCATAGCAGGCAACATAAACAAATAGCATGGTGGATCACACATCACATGGCTCAATCAACTCCTACACATGCTAGTGGGTTTCAACTATTTACTGTGGCAATGACAGGTCATGCAAGGGAATAGGGTTCAACTACCGCAGCAAGTAGCAGTTCACACGCTGTTGCCTTAATGCAGTAAAAGAGAGTAGGAGGGAGAAGATGGGTTTGTATCGGAATGATTAATGATTGCTTGCCTGACAGAGTGGTTGCCGGATACTGCTCTTCAGCTGGATACGCAGAAGTATCCTCTGGAGTAGGACCTAACACAGAGAATAGCAGCGATACAATCAATAAGCAAACAAATGCAACAATATGATGCATGCTCATGGTAAGGCAAGATGCATGTGTTTTGGGCTAATGCAACTATAACCAGAAGGGTTTGAGCCCATTAGAATCAAAGATTCAAATTGAAACTCAAACTATTATTTATTTAAGTGCATTTTCATGTTTTAATGTAAACAACAAGGTTAACTTGCTCAAACATGCATGAAACCAGTGCCATTGGAAAGATTGGATTTTTTCTGATCAATTTTCATATATAAATCTTTTCCATCTGAGCTACTGTTGTATTTATATGATTTTTTGAAGTTTAAAGCATTTTCTAGAATTACCTGAATTGTTTTTAATCTAATAATCCCAAAAAATCCTTTACTGCGTCAGCATGACATCATGCTGACGTCAGTAGGTCGACAGGGCGCCCAGGTCAAACCTGACCAGTGGGTCCCTCATGTCAGTGTCTCTCAGTACTAACTAAAAGAGCTTAACACTAATATAAAGTTAGCAGGGGCTGGGCCCACATGTCTGTGACTCACTAAACTAATGATAGCAATTAGTGTTTAATTAAAACCTAAACTCAAGTTAGTCCACGGCCGGCCCCACATGTCAGCGACACAGGGGGGGAGTCCAGGCGTGGTGAAAACAGGTCAAACCCACCGGTGGCTCAATGCCGGCGAGGCCTAACGCGGCTGCGATGCTCGGGTTTTGCCTACAGGCCGTTGTTTGAGTCGCGGTTGGGCTCTACGGCGAGATGGGGCTCGTGCGCATCTAGTGGAGGCAACGGTGGGTGCTGGGGTGGCCGGAATCATCGGCGGCGAGCTCGAAGGCGGCGGCCGGAATTCGGGCGTCGGTGAAAACGACGTTACAGCGCATGGCAGGAGCAGCAGTTGGTTGCTACGGGTCCGTGGTGATGTGCTGAGTGTGGTGATGCACTCGTACGCGAGTGGTAGTCGCTGTGGCCGCAGCGGCGCCATGGCCGGCGGCGAGGAGCGCTCGGCTCTGGAGGCTGGTGCTGCTAGGGAGCAAGATAGGCGACGGGGCATGGGGGAAACGAAACCGGGGCTCACCGCGGTTCTTCTGGTACTGCTGGCGAGGCACGGGAGGCACGGGGTCCGGCGAATTTGTCGATGGCGTCCGGCGGCCATGCGGAGAAGACGAGCTCGAAGACGAAGCCTCAAGGCGCCCGGGGTCCTGTGGTTCGGCGTAGAGAAACACGGCAGCGAGGCGGAGCTCGAGGGCTCCTCGGAGAGGCGAGGGGGACTCGGTGGACGCGGCGGCAGCGACGACCTCCGCTCGGGCGGTGCGAGGGAGAGAACCAGGAGAGGGGAGAGAGAGAGGAGAGGTCGAGGGGGTCGAGGGGTCTGCGTGGCGTCGTTCCGTTTCATCCAGAAGGTCGAGGAGGCCAGGCAGGCAGGCACGAGGTGGCCGGCGCGTCGGCGGCGCTCGCCACCGAGCAGCTTCATGCGCTGGTGTGGCGAAGAAGACGGAGATGCCCCTGGTGGGCTGGGCCGCCTGGGCCAGACAGGTAAGTGGGCTCAGGTAAGATTGCTTTCCTTCTTTTTTTCCAATTTGCTTTCTGTTTCATTTCTTTTGCAACTTTGTGGAATTAATAAAAATGCCAGAACATTTTTATAGCTCATAAAACTAGTCATGCCCAGTGTATATAATATGAACAGCATGGACCATTTTAGTTTATGATTATTTGGGCACATAAAGTATTTTATAGCATTTAAATGCCCAAATGCAAATACCATATGAATTAATCCAGAGACCTTGGATGTCCTAGAAAATTGTGCACCATTTTTGGCAGAGGTTTAAGACCAAGGCAGAAATGATGAAAATTTTTGAAGGGCATTTTGGGTACATTGGAAAATATTTTATTAAACCCTATTTGTTAGAAGAGGGGTGCTGGGGTTTCTATCATTCCCATTTCAAGTTTCTTTGAAAAGTAAACATGATGCACACTCTAGCTAGTCGTAATGCAAGCACTGACTAGGGATGTGACAGACGGCAGGAACTCGCACCAAGGGTGGCACGAACAACCTCGTGAAGACCACTAGCAGTAGCAACCTTGTGACACCCCCTGGCGCGACCAACCTCGTGAGGGTCGCCCTCAGGGCAATGGAGGCCTGCCTCCGCTGCCACCACCTCCAAGAAGGAATGATGACGACTGCTAGGGAGATGTAGCAGGGGGCTTCCAGGAGCCGCGTGCGGTTGCATGCATCTTGGGAGGAGCCCATGCTCCGGCTTCCCATCGCATCTTCAAGCAGTTCGCCCGTGAGGTGAACACGGTGCTTCCCAGGCCATACGCCGCGCGCAACCTCAGGTGGACCAAGCAAGTCATCGCCTTTGACACCAAGGACCAGCTCAAGTGCACCGTAGCCCCAGGCGCTCTCCTGATGCTTTGCACCGCGACCATCAGCAACGTCCTCGTGACTAAGACCCTCATCGATAGAGGAGCAGGACTCAACATCTTCTCCTTCTAAACCTTCGAGGCACTCCAGGTCCCATACGATCAACTCCACCCGACCAAGCCATTCTACAGAGTCACGGATGGCTCCACACTCTCGATGGGGCAAGTTCGCCTTCCCGTCACCTTTGGTGACCGCGATAACTATCACACTGAGCTCATCGACTTCGACGCCGCCAACATCCACCTCCCGTACAATGCTATCCTTGGGTATCCTGCCCTCGCCAAGTTCATGGCGGCGATCCATCATGGCTACAACGTCCTCAAGATGCCCGGGAGCGGCGGAGTCATCACGATCGCCTCCGACGAGAAGGAAGCGGTGCGTTCCCTGGAGCGCGCCTACCAGACTGCGGCGGTCGAATGCTCTGATGAGGATGGAGCCGTCCTCGCCCTATAGACGGCCCCCAAGAAGAAGAAGAACCTAACCGTCAACGGACCTCAGGACGCGGGGGCTCCTGACGACTCCGCCTCAGGACCTGCGCCTACCAACGAGGCGCCCTCCACTCTCCCATAGGGAGACGCGCCCGACGCCCCTCTCGTGACGGGCTCGGGGGCTGTCCACTGCAGTGTCTCCCGGACTGACCAGCGTCTCGAGGGAGGTGTTCGGGCACCACCTGCAGGCGTGTCTTGACGCACATTTTTGTGAGCCCAGCATGGACCGCTTAGCGCTGGGGGCTCAGGACTTCATCGACCAAGTTACCGAAGACCTTCAGTACGCAAGGCTCATCCGCGGTAGGCGTAACCGCACAACCCCAAGCTCACATGCTCGCAGCCCAAGTGACCGCTTCCGCGTCTGCATTGACATCGCGGGTCTCAACCGAGCCGCCTCTCAGGAGCCCTTCTGGACGATGACGGTCGGCCGGAGGAGGGCCCTCCCCTGCAGCTACGTCCGCACACTCTTCGGCTTCCGCAACGCAGCTGCCACATTCCAGCATCTCACGTAGCAGGCCTTGGGGGCTCATGAGGCTCAGTGGCAGGCGGTCCGGACGAAGCAAGAACCGGACCTCCGCGATCACTGAGAGCCTTCGGAGCCCCTAGGCCTCAGGAGCCCGACGATCTTTAGGAGCAACCCGCATGGCTCGCGTCTTCAGCTACCCCACCTCTTCTTCGACAAGTATCAAGTGACGCTTCAGGTATCCAATCGAGGGCACCCCCGGGCTACATCATCCTCGGACTGTTGGAGGCTATTCCCCCATAGCTGTCCCCCTTTTTGTGCATGATCAAGGCTAGTTGCTTCTTTCTATTCGCATTATATGCATGCTTGGCGTTCTCACCGCCACTAAGGTCATGAGCCCTTATAAGCCCACTCACGACCGCCCTATGATTAAGGACTGGCACGACGTCTGTGCTCGGGTCCGTCCCTGCAGCGTCGCTAAACCTAAGGGCTGAGCTCTGCCTCGCGAGCCATTCCCGTGACGTCACCTCCCGTGGTCCTTGGTGCCTTGTTCTCGCATGGGCTAATCGTGGATGGGTAAGTAGGGGCCCGTGGCAGGTGCCTCGCTCACGTGGGAACCGCGTGCCGGTTGTTTTTCTTTTGGATCGTTGCATGAGAAGACTGGGCACGGCGTCTGTGCTCGGGTCCATCCCTGCAGCGTCGACAAATCCAGCGACTGAGCTCTGTCTCGCGAGCCATTCCCGTGACGTCACCTCCTGGGGTCGCTGGTGCCGCGGCCTTCTCATGTGATACCCTCTAGAGATGCACTCGGCGCAGGTCGACACAACACCTCTCTTTTCACATTTTGCAGAAGAAGACTCAGGCACAACCCGCCTTAAGGTAGGGTCTCGTGAGTGATCCGTAAGCCCACGTGAACTTCCTCAGAGTCGTTCAGCTCGTCCTGAGGAGGGCCCATATACACCTTGGCTATCCTACCGTGCAAGCCACGTATCAGGATGGGGCTGTACACGCCCCGGAGTCTCTCCCGATGGGAGGCTCCCCCCACGGTCCAGTGGAAGTACCATGCTCGGCGCTGGCAGAACCAACTGATGAGCGGTTATGCCCACGAACGAGTGGAAGCACCAAGCTCCGCGCTGGCCACTACGACCGAGACGCAGTTATGCCCACACTCCGTGCAAGTGTGGTAGCTCTATGCTCCACGCTAGTTATAAACAACTGATGGCGACCCCCAGTGGTCGCACCAACCTCAGGGAGCTTTTCAGCTCACGACGCTCACATCTTCTCCTTGGATGTGTGTCGCGAGGGGGGCTAGGCACAGGGCTATGCTCAGGTCACGCCTGGCAGATGCCACCCGACCAGGTGCCCAGACACCTGGCCTTCTCGCGCCCCCATCCCAAGCGAAGGCTCGTGAGAAAGGTATCGTGCTCGTTCTCCCTCATGAGAGCCGTTCGTACATCAAATGGGACCCCTGGGCATCGCGACCCAGGGGCCTCACTAGCCACGTAGCCCCTCATCCCTTGAGTCTAGTTATGACAATAACCCCGGTCACCCGAAGGGCTCAATGGCGATCGAGGTATGCGCGGGGTTGGGCCCTGCCGACACAAAACGCAAACGGGATCGCTTGAACGTCAAGGGGGACCCCTAGGCATCGCGACCCAGGGGCCTCAGTAGCCACATCACCCCTCATCCCTTGAGTCTAGTTATTACGATAACCCCGGTCACCTGGAGGGCTCAATGGCGACCGAGGTATACGCAGGGTTGGGCCCTGCCGATGCAGAGCACCTAAGCAAACATGAAAGGAAGCAAGCACGGAAATCATCTAGTTATTACAATAATACCAAGTGTTTCAAATTCAAACAAAGTTCTTACGCCTCCCCGAGGCACTCGCACTTCTCTCTCTGGACAGGAGCAGATCAGGCATCACCAAGCGCATCATCATTGGTCTCCACCTCTTCGGCTGCGATAGTAGTGGCCTTGATGAACGCCTCTGCCAGCTCCGTGACCTGCGCTCCCAGGGCCTCGACAGCCACGCCCCTTATGTTCGGTGGCCTGGGAGAGACTGCTGCCACCTCCTCGTGAAGACAGCCCGGGCACAGAACCTCGCCCCGAGGGAAAGGTGACAGAAAATCAAGTGCCACCACCACCTGACCATAGGAGATCGCTAAGATAAGTTTTCAACGCCGCATCTACTCACGTACCTACACCTCCACCCACTGTAGTCACGAATCCGCTGGGACATGAAAGCCCTTCCTGACGGCCCGGTGGACGATTGCCTGTATGCCAAGAGGGACTTCCCAAGCATCGCGCCTCCGGGGCTCCTACCGGACAGTGGGTCACTCACCTCCTGGCCTTGACCACGTCATCGCGACCTGGCATGCCAGCATAGGCCGAGGCTTGTCTGGGGACTGGGTCTCACAGGCATAAGGCCCTAAACTACCGCGGGGACAGAAGGAAGGGAAAGTCATGCTCCAGCAGAGGGTCTCATGAGGAACAGAAGTTTACAACGCTAGATAATAGCAAAAGTATTACAAGGATTTACACACCCTCATGGGGCCATCCATGGTATCCCGCAGGTACCAAGCTAAGAGGGTCGCTCTCGAGGAATACGGCTTGAACTCCTTCAACAATGATGGTGTTGGGAGGACACTGCTTCCTTTCGGTGATAGGAGCGGCGACTTGCCAGCTCATAGCTCTCTTCGGAGCTCGAGGCCGTCTCAGGGGTAGCGTAACTGCCACCAGACGAGTCGGAGGCGCAACCGATGGCGAGCGTGTCGGTGTATTTGGATCGACACCTATGGGATCACGAGAATCCCTACTACGGTTGCGAGGCGCGGGGTTGATAGAAGAGCGGATCTAATAGTCAGGACACGGTTACTTTACCCAGGTTCGGGCCGCAAAGATGCGTAAAACCCTACTCCTGCTTTGGTGGATTATATCTTTGTGTTCTTCAGCTAGTGAGGAGATCCAAAAGAGTCGTGAGGAGTTCTAAAAAGCTGAATCCCTCTCCTGGTCGCCTCGGGCCTCCTTTTATAGGAAAAAGGGGTTGCCACAGTGGCACACGGGAGGTGGAAAGGGTATAGTGATGCGAGGTTATCCCTCGCATTACAGGACAAGGCCATGACCTGACTAACTACACAAATCTCTCGTCCAGGTTTATCGCCTATTTGGGTTCCATCCATGGGGAGATCCGGCCGGGGTGTCGCTCACAGCCCCAAAGGATGTGTACAGGGTTCCCGAATCGCCAAACGGGCAACCGGTACACCGTGCCACGTACCTGTCGCATCACAGCCCACCCCGATGGTCAGCGCTGTGCACGACCACCAGTAAACTACAAACACCAGAAACTAGTTGCAACTTCGGGACAGAGATCGAGGGTAATTAATAAGCCAAGAGGGTCCATTGGTTTCGGGCCCAATGCATGGTAGTAGCTGGAACTTGAACCACACATACAGATCTCGGGTCCTATGGACGGTTCCAATGAAACAACCCACCACGTACTCCTACATGGCCTTTCATCGATACCTTTAACAAACATGTTCCACACCTCCTTCTCTTTACCGGAATGATCATTTCACTCTGATCCATCACCCAGATGAACCAGACCGGACACAACTCTAAGCATAGCAGGCAACATAAATAAATAGCATGGTGGATCACACATCACATGGCTCAATCAACTCCTACACATGCTAGTGGGTTTCAACTATTTACTGTGGCAATGACAGGTCATGCAAGGGAATAGGGTTCAACTACCGCAGCAAGTAGCAGTTCACACGCTGTTGCCTTAATGCAGTAAAAGAGAGTAGGAGGGAGAAGATGGGTTTGTATCGGAATGATCAATGATTGCTTGCCTGACAGAGTGGTTTCCGGATACTGCTCTTTAGCTGGATACGCAGAAGTATCCTGAGGAGTAGGACCTAACACGGAGAATATCAGCGATACAATCAATAAGCAAACAAATGCAACAATATGATGCATGCTCATGGTAAGGCAAGATGCATGTGTTTTGGGCTAATGCAACTATAACCAGAAGGGTTTGAGCCCATTTGAATCAAAGATTCAAATTGAAACTCAAACTATTATTTATTTAAGTGCATTTTCATGTTTTAATGTAAACAGCAAGGTTAACTTGCTCAAACATGCATGAAACCAGTGCCATTGGAAAGATTGGATTTTTTCTGATCAATTTTCATATATAAATCTTTTCCATCTGAGCTACTGTTGTATTTATATGATTTTTTGAAGTTTAAAGCATTTTCTGGAATTTCCTGAATTGTTTTTAATCTAATAATCCCAGAAAATCCTTTACTGCGTCAGTATGACATCATGCTGACGTCAGTAGGTCGACAGGGCGCCCAGGTCAAACCTGACCAGTGGGTCCCTCATGTCAGTGTATAAGTTTTCAACGCCGCATCTACTCACGTACCTACACCTCCACCCACTGTAATCACGAATCCGCTGAGACATGAAAGCCCTTCCTGACGGCCCGGTGGACGATTGCCTGTATGCCAAGAGGGACTTCCCGAGCATCGCGCCTCCGAGGCTCCTACCGGACAGTGGGTCACTCACCTCCTGGCCTTGACCACGTCATCGCGACCTGGCATGCCAGCATAGGCCTAGGCTTGTCTGGGGACTGGGTCTCACAGGCATAAGGCCCTAAACTACCGCGGGGACAGAAGGAAGGGAAAGTCATGCTCCAGCAGAGGGTCTCACGAGGAACAGAAGTTTACAACGCTAGATAATAGCAAAAGTATTACAAGGATTTACACACCCTCATGGGGCCATCCATGGTATCCCGCAGGGACCAAGCTAAGAGGGTCGCTCTCGAGGAATACGGCTTGAACTCCTTCAACAATGATGGTGTTGGGAGGACACTGCTTCCTTTCGGTGATAGGAGCGGCGACTTGGCAGCTCATAGCTCTCTTCGGAGCTCGAGGCCGTCTCAGGGGTAGCGTAACTGCCACCAGAGGAGTCGGAGGCGCAACCGATGGCGAGCGTGTCGGTGTATTTGGATCGACACCTATGGGATCACGAGAATCCCTACTACGGTTACGAGGCGCGGGGTTGATAGAAGAGCAGATCTAATAGTCAGGACACGGTTACTTTACCCAGGTTCGGGCCGCAAAGATGCGTAAAACCCTACTCCTGCTTTGGTGGATTATATCTTTGTGTTCTTCAGCTAGTGAGGAGCTCCAAAAGAGTCGTGAGGAGTTCTTAAAAGCTGAATCCCTCTCCTGGTCGCCTCGGGCCTCCTTTTATAGGAAAAAGGGGTTGCCACAGTGGCACACGGGAGGTGGAAAGGGTATAGTGATGCGAGGTTATCCCTCGCATTACAGGACAAGGCGCATTTAATGCGCTTAGCTTAGGTGTCCTTGCTTTATCGGGGACGAGGGGAGAAGTCCGCCTTGTCCGTCGTCGCCCCTCCTCGTGTCGACACGCGCCCTGGCCAGCGATGCCTGAGGTGCCATGTAGGCAGACAGGCAGCTGAGGTGGCGCAACGGAGGGTCTCCACGAAGATCTACGAGTTGCCACGCAAGAGCCTGTCCAGCTGGTTGGGTCGGCAGCCGCATGGGGCAGTGGAAACTTAGTTGGTGTGGACCTGATGGTGGCCCTGCGGGTGTCCTCGGCAAGGGCCTTGCCGGGGCGCCTGATGTCATCCCCGGCAAAGTGCTTGCCGGAGGCCTTGTGGTCTTCCTTGGCTGGGATCCCACCAAGGGTCATCGTCTTCTTAGCTTGTATCTGATCTTGGATGTCTTCACAAAGATTTGCATGCCACCACGGGGATATCTCCTGAATCCTCGCCCCATGGGGGCGGTGGACTCAAGGGTGATCTGCTCCGCAGACGTGGGGCGAGCTGCCGCGGTAAGGGTCTTGCCGGGGCTGCTAGAGCCGGCCCCGGCAAGGATCTTGCCAGGGCTGCTGAAACTGGCTCCCGGCAAGGATCTTGCCGGGGAAAGCCGCTTCGTCCCTTTGCTCTTTGTGGTCTTGTTCTTGGCGTTGCTCCAATTCCATCGAGCCTCGGTCTTACCTTGGCTCATCTCCTTGGCCATGCTTGGTGTGGTGGTGCCCGTGGCTCAGACTGCCCGTGCATACTCATAGGGGTACAAAAAGTGTGCCCCTCTTTCTGTACACCAATAGGAGCCCCCAGGCCTGGGCCACACATGAGCGCGACGTGTTGTTGGGCCAGGCCTAGAACGGTGCGTGGGCAGGCGGGGCGGTTTTCACCATGGTAAAGTTTTCCGCGCGCCGCGCCTCCCACGACCCGCGCGCGCGGCGTGGGGTGGAGGGACGTGCGTGACGTGGGCGGCATGCGTGGGGCGGTTTCCACAGGCATGCATCACGTCACAATAAATGCGAAAGGAGGCGGCTCGCGTCTTCCCCCATAAAAAGGAATAACCGCGAGCGCGCTGCTCACTTCCTCCATTTCCCTCGCGCCTCTTCCAATCTCAGAGCCACTGTTCCCTCTCTTCCTTCCTTCCGAAGCCTTCGTCGTCGCTTCGCCATACCTCTTCCTCAACCATCCAACTCAGCCGCCATGGCATCCAAACCTGCCAAGGGCAAGGGGGCGGCTAAGGGTGCCGGGCCCATGGGGCCGCCGGAGGGCGCGTTCACGGGGGACCGGACGAAGGCCGCTTTCTTCATCCCGTCGTCGGTCGACGTCCACGAGCTCCGGGGTGCCTTCAAACCCCTTTGGGGGAGGAGACGGGAGGGGGGGGGAGAACTTGGGCCATCCGGCGACGCGTGTCATTCCGGCCGCTGGCCCCCAGCCTGGCCCAACTCGGTACCCTTTTTTTGTTGATTACTTCTCTTGCGGGTTGTGTCCCCCCTTCTCCGATTTCTTCTATGACGTCATACACACCTTTGGCTTCCGCCTTTTGGATTTTACCCCAAATGCGGTGGCGTGCATGGCTTTCTTCGCGCACCTCTGCGAGGGCTTCGTCGTTGTGCAGCCCAAGACGGCGCTCTTCCGCCACTATTTCACCCCTCGGATCCAGCCGGGAGGCGTCGTCTCTGGATGCATCACCTGCATTCCGAGACCCAAGGTGGTGTACCTGCAGGGCGCTGTGAAGGAGAGGTGGGATGAATGGCGCCGCTGGTGGTGCTGGATTGAGGAAAAGGAGCCGCCAACATTCTGCAGGGTCCGCCGGGCGCCGCCGGTCCGTGGCAGCGACTGGAGCGACGTTGACGCCGCCGACGGGAGGCTCACTTTCGCCTTCACCAGGATCAACCGGCTCGTCCAGGCCGGGCTCACCCTCGAGATGACCGGGGCGGATTTCATTCGCCGTCGCATCGCCCCGCTGGACAACAAGGGGAGCCCAACCTGGCTCTTCAGGAACCCAGCTGACGTCATGCGGCTCCGCCCTGGCCTCGACCACAACCTCATAGTGATGGGACACGCCCATTTCTGTCAGCGGCTCTTCCAGCTGGATGTGGGTCGTGATGGCGAGGTCGAACGGACTGGCAAGGCTATGAAGGCTGCCACAAAGGTCGGCAAGGCCGTCAAGGGGCAGCTCTTCAAGCTGCCAACGGGAGTGGTCCCGCTGTGCAACAATTCGCGCCAGTCCGAGATCGTTGCCATGATGCCGGAATGAAACGCGCACGGCCCCGTCCCGAGCTGGCAGGAGCCGGAGGACGAGGTCGTGCAGCAGTTCTTCGACACTCTGGTCGAGGTGTGCGTCGATCCTGACGCCGAGCGGTGGCTCGTCAGGGACACCACCCCGGAGGAGCTGGACTACATCGCCCCTAGGGCGAGGGAGGTGCAGCTCATCAGGGAGGCCGGCAACGCTGGAGGTATGGAGGACCAGGATGCCGCGGCTGCGGAGGAGGAGGAGCTCGCCCAGTGGGCGGCGGCTGCCGGAGAGGCTAGCAGTGCCAGCACCGGAGCTCCGCTGGTTGAAGACGCGGTCGACGGGTCGTCGTCAGAGGAGGACGTGGCGGCCGCCCGACACCAGCCAGGGGAAGAGGGCGAGTCATGCGGTGGGCCTGTTCCGGGGACCCGGTCCGGCCCGGCAGGACTGCGCAGCCTCAATTGGCCCTGGAGGGTTCCGGGCGCCTCACGAGGGCCACGACGGCGAGGAGGTCGACGAAGGCCGCCGAGAAGAAGAAAGCGGCAGCTCTCTCTTCGTCGAGGCGCACACAAACTCCGCCCCCTTCTTCGCCTCCCCTGGCAGACGTCGATTTGGAGGGCGACGCGGAATTCCCCTTCGACCTCGGGCCCCTCAGCCCGAAGAGGAAGAGGAAAACGACGGAGGAGGAGGAGATGTACGATGAGTAAGTATTCCATTCCTTACCGTCATTTCCGTCTTCCTAGACCATGCCACTCATCTTGATTTGTTCTTGCTTCTTCAGGGACGCAGAGACACTGGCCCAGAGGGTAAAGAGGGCCAAAGCTTCGGCAAGCAGCCAGCCCCCTGCTGGGGCTTCATGGACACCACTGGTGGTGTTGAGCAGCACAGACGGCAGCCCCCGGGACGGCCCCCAGCGTAAGTTCATCGTCCTCTTCTCACTCGACATGCAGTAGGCGTTTGATGCCAAGGTGCTGACCTTGCTGGTTTTGTAGGACGGGAGCAGCGGCAGGAGGAGCCACAGGGGGCTGCCCCGAACGCATCACCCCCATCGACTACGCCACCGCGAGGGGTGTCCCCGGCAAGGGCACCAAGCATGGAGCCCACGCGCATGGATGAAGAGGGGAACTTGGGTGCTGGTGGCTCTGCAACGGCGCCGGTCGCCGGCGGGGAGGGGACAACTGCTTCTCGGCCCGGTACTAGTGAGTCGCCTGTCTTCCGTCTTTGCCTTTCCCTTATCCTTTTTCTTGACTTCATCATCCCCATCCCGGCCCAGGCCCTCCTTCAACAGATGCGGAGGACGTGGACGCCGTCATCAAGGAGGATGTCGAGGAGGCCGCGGCGGAGGCCGACAAGATCGCCACCGAGGAGGCCGCCAGGGACGCCACCGGGGCCGCCGCGGATAAAGCCACCGAGGGCGCTGCCAGAGGCGTCGTCGAGGGTGCCGGTGGTGGGCCTGCCGGGGAGGCCGGCAAGACCACAGCCGAGGAAGAGGCGATTGATGATCAGCCTTCTTCCTCCGCGAGCTCGGGCCCTGGCAGGTAACTGAAGGTGGGCGACAACCTCTTCGTCCATCTTGCCGGGGCGTCAAGCTCCCGGGCGCCCACCGGAGGGGATTTCTTTGATGGCGAGGTGCTCGCCGCCACCGGGCTCGAGGTTGTTGATGGACCAGGCGCCGGCGGCGATGGCTCTCCAGAAGGGCAGCTCTTCCGGGCCATGGGGACCAACTTCCGGAAGCTCCAGGCGCTCTATCGTGCCCGTCTGGACAAAGTTAAGTCCAGAACGGCAGAGGTGGACGACGCGGAGGTGGACTTCCAGGCGCGCGTCGCTGAGGCGCAAACCTGGTTCCACCAGTCCCGCGAGGAGCAGAGGGCCTTCCAGGAAGAACTGGCCAAGCGTAATGCGGACCTCATCATGAAGATGG
Organism: Secale cereale; assembly: GCA_902687465.1. NCBI lineage: Eukaryota > Viridiplantae > Streptophyta > Magnoliopsida > Poales > Poaceae > Secale > Secale cereale. The sequence continues at coordinate 519,930,553 of LR738715.1, read as the reverse complement.
CCGACATCGAGAAGGCCCAGGAAGAGGTAGCTAACTTGGCTGCCGCGGCGGAGGCCGCCCGGAACCAGCATCAAGCCGCCCTCGATTCCTAGGAAGAAGACCTCTCCGCGCGTGAAGCGAAGCTTGCCGCAACGCTCCACGGCAAGGATGAGGAGCTCGAGGCTCTTGTCGAGCGGTGGACTCGTGAGCTGGGGTAGAGGCACAAAGAGGCGCTCGATGCCCAAGCTCTGGCCCATGCCGGCAAGGTACAAGAGCTGGAGGTGGAACGGGACGGGCTGAAGGAGCAGGCCCTTAGGCTGTCCGACGAAAAGAACAGGCTCAAATGCGCCTTGACAGAGGCGCAGGGAGTGGTCATTAGCAGGACCGGGGAGCTCTCCGAGGCGCAAAACTCCATCAGAGATCTCAGGCTGAGGCTGGAGAATCTCGAGAAGATGTTGGCGGAGAGCTCAGCTCGGGAGGAGGCCTTGACCAAGAGCCTGGAGGAGGAGAAGCAGCTGCGGGCGGATAAGGGCGCCGCCCACCAAGAATTCGTGGCGGGCAAGAACAGGTGGATCAGCCGGCTGGAGGACATCGCCGGCAGGGTTACCTCACAGTTGGCCCTCATGGGGATGCCAAACGTGAGGTATGCCTCTGAATGGAGCGGGTCCGTCAACGCCAAGATGACCCTGTTCTTCGAGGGCGTCCTCAGTGCCTTGACTGATCTTCACTCCAACAGAACGGCCACGCTCGCCGGGGAGGCCCGGCGGCTCTGCCGGGGGGTCATGACCAAGGTCCTCACCAAGGTGCCGTTCTGGAACCCCGCCCTCGACTTCGAAGCTGCGATGGACAGCTTGCCGGAGGATGCCGACCTCACGGCGCTCAAGGAGCGCATCAAGACAGTCATCAGCCGCATCGACGAAATCAAGAGGGTGGAGGGCGAGCGCCGGGATTAGGCATCCCGTTCTTCCTTGCCGCTGCGGGTTCATGACCAAGACAAATTTTATCTTTAGTTAGAACCACAGCGATGGCACGATGTAATATAACTTTGAAATATCTTTAGAATCATGCATGTTATTTTCCTGTTTGCTGCCTCTTTGTGTGTCTACCAAACGTTAACTGGGTAGGCTTGCCGACGCGAAAGGGTCTTGCCAGGGCTGCTGAAACTGGCTCCCGGCAAGGATCTTGCCGGGGAAAGCCGCTTCGTCCCTTTGCTCTTTGTGGTCTTGTTCTTGGCGTTGCTATAATTCCATCGAGCCTCGGTCTTACCTTGGCTCATCTCCCTGGCCATGCTTGGTGTGGTGGTGCCCGTGGCTCAGACTGCCCGTGCACAGTCATAGGGGTACAAAAAGTGTGCCCCTCTTTTTGCATACCGACAGAGCGCCTCGCCCCCGGCCTTGCTGCCCCGATAGCATGGGGAATGGTCGCTGGCGAGCCCGTCCCCCACGCCACAAGATAGCCGGTGGCCGTCCGCCCCGAAGACCTTGAAGGTCATCGTGCCCATCCCGTCCAGCGCGAAATGAAGAATGTGCCTCCCGACGGGGGCACAGGCGCGACGCACCACACCCCAACCCCAGGTCATGAAGACCTGGCCAGAGGAGATCGCCTCTATGTCGGCATACGAAGGGGGAAGGTGGTACCCCTCGTACCTCAGCTGCATCGTCACTCGGCCGCGAGCCGGGAGAACCTCCTTCAGGAATGGAGGAAGAAGGATCCAAGAATGCGGAGGGGCCCCCGCCCATACAATGAACTCGCAGGCATCGTCCTCAGTATGGGACGGCAGCAGGGCGGGAGGAGTCGCCCGTCTCTTTGGGCGGCTTATTGCACCACCCCTATCGCCGTCCCCGCTTTGCCCGCTTATCGCCGGAGCACCTAACAGAAGCGGAAATCCTGGCGGCGCCCGCGTGCACCATGTGCGGGCATCCACCGGCCTCAGGGACGCTCTTGGAGAATCACGGCGCCTCTTCTTCGGGGGAAGCCGCTCAGGCTCCACCATCGGGCTCTTCCCCATCTCCGTGGCCGAGAACCTACATATCGGCGCCATGGAATCCCTCGGAGAAGTGGGAGGAATAGGGATTGATCCGCAACAGTCAAGTGAGAGGCGTGGTGCCTCACCCCCTATTTATAGGCCAAGAAGATCAATAGTCGGCCACTCGCGCGTGGCCATAATGGCCCCGCCGCCCGCGCCAAAGAGTTGTCAAGTCGCACGGTTGCCAAGACTACGCGGGAAGTGGAGTCACCCACGTCCCATCCAACCGTCACGCGTCAGCCTGGCCCGCAGCCTTTTTGGGCCCGCGGCGCTTCGTCCTTGGCTAAGGCTTCGCGCCAAAGCAAACTCCGCGCGCGCCTTGGGCCCGGGGGCTATTGTCGGCGTCCTGGGAACCAGGGTACCTAGACTTGCCTGTCTGCAGGCCGCGACGCGCTCCTATCGTGGCCTGGTACGGCTCAGCTGATCGACCATCTGTCCAAGACCCTCGCGAGGGGGGGCTAGGCCTCGCGAGGAGAAGAACGTCAAGACCCCCTCAGGAGCGGCCTCGGCAAGGTGCTCCGGAGGGGCGGAGAATCCAAGGCCAAGCCTGCCTTAGGAGGAGGCAGTGACGTAAGCAGTGATGCACTGCGCTAGTGGGTGCCAGTGGCCGCCAGCGGCGTAGTTGTCGTTTCGGTGCAAAGGAGGCAGCGCACACGCAGGTTCCCGAGGAGCGGGACAAAGGTTTCCCCTTTGGTGCAACAAGACCGAAGACCGCAAGGACGACAGGGAGGATGTCACCACCGAGCCCACCACCGCATCACCATCTGATCCTTTTGCAGGCAAAGACTGCTTTTGTCAGGGTAGGAACGTCCTTGTGTTCCCGCTCAAAAATGGCCGTTGTGGGATCCCTTCCTGCCTAAACATTTTGGGGGAAGAGGACCCTGGCCGCCTATATAAGTATCTAGGGTCCTCACTACAAAGGGGCAGGAAGATCCATAAATTCTGCCACCACGCAAAGGAGCTAGAACACTTGCCTCCTGACCCTCCTGAGCTCACCTCCTGAGCTTAGGAATCACTGTACTAGTTCATATTCCATCCCTCCCGAGGCCAATCCACCAGAGCAGGAAGTAGGGTTTTACACCACAAGGTGGCCTGAACCTAGGTAAACTCTTGCGTGTTTCACTTGTTGTTTGCTTGAATCTCTTCACTGGGCTAGGGCGAGACGCTAGGTAGACGTGAGTGGGAAAGATCTTCGTTCACGCCCCTGTGTTCGAACTTCTTGGGTTTTGTGGAGCCCGTAATCCGACAATATAGGACGAAGGTATTCAGACACCGGAAGAGTTTCGGAGTGCACCGGGTAGTCATCGGGTCCGTACACCCCCGATAAGTGTATGGGCCTAACGGGCAAAAGAGAGGGACATATCAGCCCCTGGTGCGCCCCTTCCTTGGATAGCAGGCCCTAGGGGAAGGAAAGGGGAGGGGAGGCCCCTCCTTCCATTCCCTCCTCAAGTGGAAACGGAAAGGGGGGCACCACCCTCGCCTGTCTTTCCTTCGCACTTATATAAGGCAAGGGAAGGGCGCATCTTGGGAGAGACCCCAAGTTCGATTCCTCCTACTTGGGTGCCCCCTTTGGCTGCTACTCCCTCTCTCCCACCTATATATGTGTCGAGAGGGGGTGTCACACAAGAGATCCGACATTGTCTTAGGCGTGTGCGCCTCCCCCCGTCCACCATTTACTCCCTCGGTCATATTTTCGTAGTGCTCAGGCGAAGCCCTGCGGAGATCACATCACCATTACCATCACCATGTCGTCTTGCTTTACTTTATCGCTATGAGTTAGCAATAGTCATAGGAGCAATAGTTGGCAAGACGACCACAACACAATGATGGAGATCAAGGTGTCGAGCCAGTTACGATGGAGATCATAATGATGCTTTGGGGATGGAGATCAAAAGCACAAGATGATGATGGCCATATCATGTCACATATTTTGATTGCATGTGATGTTATCCTTTATGCATCTTATTTTTCTTAGATTGGCGGTAGCATTATAAGATGACCCCTTCTTTAAAATTTAAGATAATTGTGTTCTCCTTGAGTACGCACTGTTGCCAAAATTTGTCCTTTCGAAGCACCTCGTGATGATCGGGTGTGATAGACTCTACGTTCACATACACCGGGTGTAAGACAGTTCTACACATGCAGAATACTTGGGTTAAACTTGGCGAGCCTAGCATGTACATACATGGTCTCGGAACACTAGAGAGCAAAAGATCGAACATGATTCATATAGTAGATAGGATCAACATAGAGATCTTCACCATTGATGACTACCCCATCTCACGTGACGCTCACACATGGGTTAGTTGACTTGGATCAATAGCTTAGTCAAAATATCTTTGCATATTATGTTGTGGATCAATAGCTCGCGATGTAGCTCCCCTGTTTTATACGGTCCTAGAGAAAACTAAGTTGAAAGATGATGGTAGCAATAATGCAGACTGGGTCCGTGATCTGAGGATTATCCTCATTACTGCACAAAAGAATTAAGTCCTTGATGCACCACTCGGTGACAAACATGTTGTAGAAGCTAATGCACACGTTATGAACATTTGGCAAGCACGATCTGATGACTACTAAATAGTTTAGTGTGCCATGCTTTACGACTTAGAATTGGGGCTCAAAAGACGTTTTGAACTCCATAGAACATATGAGATGTTCCAAGAGCTGAAATTGGTATTTCAGACTTATGCCTGTGTTGAGAGGTATGATACCTCTAACAAGTACTTCACCTACAAGATGGAGTAGAATGGCTCAGCCAGTAAGCATGTGCTCAGAATGTGTGATTACTACAATCACTTGAATCAAGTGGGAGTTAATCTTCCAGATAAGATAGTGATTAACAGATTTCGCCAGTCACTATCACCAAGCTATTAGAGCTTCGTGATGAACTACAAATATGCAAGGGATGACAAAAATGATTCCCAAAGCTCTTCGTGATGTTGAAATCGATGGAGGTAGAAATCAAGAAGGAGCATCAAGTGTTGATGGTTAACAAGACCACTAGTTTCAAGCAAAAGGGCAATGGAAAGAAAGGGAACTTCAAGAAGAATGGAAAGCAAGTTGCCACTACCGAGAAGAAACCCAAAGCTAGACCCAAGCTTGAAACTAAGTGCTTCTACTTCAAAGGAAATGATCACTGGAAGCGGAACTGCCCCAAATACTTGGCGGATAAGAAGGATGGCAAAGTGAACAAAGGTATATTTTTACATGTTATTGATGTGTTCCTTACTAGTGCTCGTAGTAGCCCCTGAGTATTTGATACCGTTCAGTTGCTATGATTAGTTACTCGAAACAGGAGTTGCAGAATAAACAGAGACTAGTTAAGGGCGAGGTGACGATGTATGTTGGATGTGCTTCCAAGATTCATATGATCATCATCACACACTCCCTATACTTTTGGGATTAGTGTTGAACCTAAATAAATGTTATTTGGTGTTTGCGTTGAGCATAAAAAAATGGATCGTGTTTATTGCCATATTGTTAGTCATTTAAACAACAAAATAATTGTTATTCTGTTTACATGAATAAAACCTTCTACGGTCTTACACCCAATGTAAATGGTTTATTGACTCGAGGTCGTAGTGATACACATATACATAATATTGATGCCAAAATATGCAAAGTTGATAAGCATAGTGCAACATACTTGTGGCACTTCCGTTTAGGTCATATTGTTGTAAAGCGCATGAAGAAACTCTATGCTGATGGACTTTTGGAATCACTTGATTATGAATCATTTGATACTTGCGAACCATGCCTCATGGGAAAGATGACTAAATCTCAGTTCTCTGGAACAATGGAGCAAGCTAATGACTTATTGGAAATAATACATCCGATGTATGCGGTCCGATGAGTGTTGACGCACGTGACAGGTATCGTTATTTTCTCACCTTCACAAATGATTTGAGTAGGTATGGGTATATCTACTTGATGAAACACAAGTCTGAAACATTTGAAAAGCTCAAAGAATTTCAGAATGAAGTAGAGAGTCATCGTAACAAGAAAATAATGTTTCTACAATCTGATCACGGATGCGAATATTTGAGTTATGAGTTTGGTCTTCATTTAAAAAAAATGCGGAATAGTTTCACAACTCAAGCCACCTGGAACACCACAGCGTAATGGTGTGTCTGAACGTTGTAACCGAACTCTATTAGATATGGTGCATTCTGTGATGTCTCTTACCGATTGCTGCATTCATGTTAAATAGGGCACCGTCTAAATCCATTGAGACAACACCGTATGAACTGTTATTTGGAAAGAAACCAAAGTTGTCGTTTCTTAAAGTTTGGGGTTGCGACTCTTATGTCAAAAGGCTTCAGCCTGATAAGCTCGAACCCAAATCGGAGAAGTGCTTCTTCATAGGATACCCAAAAGAAACTATTGGGTACACCTTCTACCACAGATCCGAAGGCCAGATCTTTCTTGCTAAAAATGAGTCCTTTCTAGAGAAGTAGTTTCTCTCGAGAAAAGTGAGTGGGAGGAAAGTAAAAGTTGATGAGGTAATTGTACCTTCTGTCGAATTGGAAAGTAGCTCATCAGAGAAAACCGTTCCTGTGATGCCTACACCACCTAGAGAAGAAGCTAATGACGATGATCATGAAACTTTGGATCAAGTTACTACTGAACCTCGAAGGTCAACCAGAACACATACTGCACCAGAGTGGTACTATGAAGAAGCTATGATGAGCACGTACTACACCCTGTCCTGGAAGTCATGTTGTTAGACAATAGCAAACCTTCGAACTATGAAGAAGCTATGATGAGCCCAGATTCCGAAAATAACTTGAGGTCATGAAATCTAAGATTGGATCCATGTATGAGAATGAAGTGTGGACTTTGGTGGACTTGCCTGATGATCGGCAAGCCATAGAGAATAAATGGATCTTCAAGAGGAAGACAAATGTTGATATTACTATCTACAAAAGCTCGACTTGTCACAAAAGGTTTTCGACAAGTTCAAGGTGTTGACTATGATGAGATTTTCTCCCTCGTAGCGGTGCTTAAGTCTGTCCGAATCATGTTAGCAATTGCCACATTTTATGAAATCTGGCAAATGGCTGTCAAAATTGCATTTCTTAATGGATTTCTTAAAGAAGAGTTGTATATGATGCAACCAGAAGGTTTTATCGATCCTAAAGGTGCTAACAAAGTGTGCAAGCTCCAGCGATCCATTTATGGACTGGTGGAAGCATCTGTGAGTTGGAATATACGCTTTGATGAGGTGATCAAAACATATGGTTTTATACAGACTTACAGTGAATCCTGTATTTACAAGAAAGTGAGTGGGAGCACGACAGCATTTCTGATCTATAGAGCATATTATTGATCGGAAATGATGTAGAATTTTCTGGAAAGCATAAAGGGTTGTGTGAAAGGAGTTTTCAAAGAAAGACCTCGGCGAAGCTTCTTACATATTGGGCATCAAGATCTATAGAGCTAGATGAAGACTCTTAATAAGATTTTCACAAAACACATACCTTGATAAAGTATTGAAGAAGTTCAAAATGGGTCAGTCAAAGAAGGAGTTCTTGCCTGAGTTGTAAGGTGTGAAGTTGAGTAAGACTCAAAGCCCGACCACGGCAGAAAAATAGAGAGAGAATGGAAGTCATTCTCTGTGCCTCAACCATAGGTTCTATAAAGCATGACATGTTGTGTACCAGACCTAATGTGTGCTTTGACATGTGTCGTGGGAAAGCACGACCACCTATGGGGCCATCGTCCCCTTGTGGTTCGGCAGGGGGAAGAGCACATTGCACAAAGAGTGGAGGGTGCAGAGTAGCATAGAGCAATCACACGGGCAGTTTTACCCATGTTTGAGCCACCGCGAGGCGTAAAACCCTACTCCTACTTTCGTGGATTAATGGGGGGGCGTGGTGGAGACGCAGCGCTCTAGCCCGGCAAGGTTGCGTCAGGGCGTGAGCAGCTACGCGCGTATGAGTGTACAAAGGTCCCAATCCTCTCTAAGGTCACCACGACCCTCCTTTTATAGATCAAGGGGTCACCATAATGGCAAATCAGTCATTGTGTACTGATTAGACAACAAACAGTGCTATAATACCTAACTTTGCTGACAGGACAAGGCGCATTAAATGCACCCCTTAGTGTCACATCATAGCGTAGCCCGGCAAGCCTTGCCGGGCTGTTCTGCCACCTTCTCGCCTGCCTGCGTGACACGTCGCTGGACGGGTGTCATTTGGAGGTTATTTCCTTCGGAAGTGGCTACCACATGCCAAATAACGGCCACCTAGTCACTTGGGGGCTTGACACCTAATCGATTGATGACTTGCGTTGCTGTGAGGTGGAGCGGTGGAGCCTTGGCAGGGTAATCCGCCCTCAGCATCCCAGGTAGGCTTGCCGGGGTAGTCTTGGGACTTGTCTTCGGGGCAACCTCAACCTCGCTAGGCTTGCTTGCCCGGCAAGGGAGGTTTTTACTTAGTGGAATCTTGCTCCTTTGGCTTGACTTGGTCTTCTTGATCCACCCCTTGATTTGTCAAAGGGCTGACCTCTTGTTGCTTGGTGAGGTCTTGAACATTGCAACCTTGCCTCCGTGCCTGTGTACAGTCTGGCCAACATAAATTAGGGTTTGTTGCACCGAGAAAATCCCTCGAGCCTGGCCCGAACGCGCTGCCGGGCATCATCGAGGTCGGCTCAATCAGGTACACATGCAACGGTCTTGTGGTAGCTTGTTTCTGATATTTTTCATGCTTCTTCATTAACCTGTGATTGAATGAGGGTGGTTTCTGCTTTTCCCGCTCGTCGTGCAAGGCGCCGTGGGGTGGCTTTTGGGCCATCACCCGTTAGTCGCCCGCATCCCATGCTCACGGGATGGTAACTACCTCCTTCCCCCACTCTGTCTCTATCGTCTCCGCCACGTACGCTGCATGTATTGCACAAGGTTGGTGGAGGAAACACCGGGCGCAGGAAGGAGTGCCACGGCGGAAAGCTAGGCACCGTGGATTGGTGACGTGGGCGGTCTAGATTCCGCGTACCGTTAGCTGCGCAGAAGACCCGAATTGGTGGAGCGGAGCGGCGGTCTACGGGGTGAGGAATCAGCCCCCAGCCCGATCCACTTATAAAAGAGGGGAGGCGGGTGAGGGTTTTAACTCTCACACATCTTCTTCTTCTCTCCACTCGTCTCCTTCTTCCCTCTCAAATGGCGAGGGGAAGGGGGCATGCTGGCGTTCCAGCGGCGGGGACGAGAGCTTCTTATCGACAATGCTTTTCTCCCCTAGCTGATGACGTGGGGGCGGAATCTAGCGCTCGTGGGAGAGGCGCGGGACGAGGGCAAGGCCGCCCCCTGGGCCAAGGAGGACGTGGTGGTGTCGTGGTCCTCCTCCCTCCTTCGGCTGCTCCGGGGCCGCCTAAAGGCCACGTTCGGAAACAACCATTGGAATTCGTCGTCAAGATGCGTGGTCCCCCGCATGGTCGCCTTCGGCTTCCTAATCCCTTTGCCAGGGTGATGGAGGTAGACCAGCCGCCAACGCTGAGGCTGCACATGAGGGGCTGCTGTAATGGCAACATGCAGGTGAACACAGAGTTTTTGGCCCCTCACGTCATGCTCCCCCAGCGTGGCTGGAAAACCTTCACGTGTGTCCATAGTTTGGTGGCATGGTACGTTCTCCATTTTAAGTAATGGATGCGGCCCTGCTATCCGTTAAGGTCTTTGGACGCTCGGGTGCTCGCTTAGGGTGTTGCGTGGAGAGTTCAACTGACAACGAAAGCTCATCCTCAAGTGACAACGACGGGGAGGACTGTGACGGCGATGATGTCGGACTCGGTGGGGAGGATGACGACTCCGACTCTGGCCGATCATCAGCCACACCATCACCGTCAGTCGACGACACCACCATCTGCACCTGCCTTTCCCATGGCAAAATGATTTGCTGGGGAGTTGGATGAGGAGGTGCAGGTGGTGACTTTGATTCCTCCAGCAGCACTCCAGCTCGGCCCCGACAGGCATCTGATGAACCACAAGTGTAGGGGATCTATCGTAGTCCTTTCGATAAGTAAGAGTGTCTAACCCAATGAGGAGCAGAAGGAAATGATAGGCACTTTAAGTAAGGTATTTTCTACAAGCACTGAAATTATCGATAACAGATAGTTTTGTGATAAGGTAATTAGTAGCAAGTGAAAAAAAGTAAAAGTAAATAAGGTGCAGCAAGATGACCCAATCCTTTTTGTAGGAAAGGACAAGCCTGGACAAACTCTTATATGAAGGAAATCACTCCCGAGGACACATGGGAATTATCGTCAAGCTAGTTTTCCTCATGATCATCTGATTCGCGTTCGCTACTTTGATAATTTGGTATGTGGGTGGACCGGTGCTTGGTTGCTGTCCTTACTTAGATAAGCCTCCCACTTATTAACCTCTAATGGAATCATCCGCAACTACAAAAGAAGTATTAAGGTAAACCTAACCATAGCATGAAACATATGGATCCAAATCAGCCCCTTACGAAGCAACGCATAAACTAGGGTTTAAGCTTCTGTCACTGTAGCAACCCATCATCTACTTATTACTTCCCAATGCCTTCCTCTAGGCCTAAATAATGGTGAAGTGTCATGTAGTCGACGTTCACATGACACCACTA
>LR738715.1:519874700-519909777 GCA_902687465.1 Secale cereale | reverse complement strand
ATATATATATATATATATATATTGTCATATGATTCTTATGCTAAAGTAACAATTCATTCACAATGTCAAGTATGAATCAGGAACTTCATTAAAAACTAACAAACTATGATCTCGGTCATTGAAGCAATTGTAATTTTTCGTAACATCGGAAAGAGTCAATGTAAGAGCTTTTCAGCAAGCCCACATACTCAACTATCATATAGTCTTTCACAATTGCTCACACTCACACAATACTTATAGGTATGGAGTTTTAATTGGACACAGAGAAAGATAGGGGCTTATGGTATTGCCTCCCAACCTTTTACCTCAAGGGTAATGTCAACAGTAGTAGACCATGATAACTTACATCCAAGTGCGTATATATGTCAGGATCTTTCCAACACAATGTGCTTGCCAAAGGATGAAATGTAAAAAGGAAAGGTGATTTTCACCTTGACTCTTATAAGGCAAGAATAATAGATAGGCCCTTCGTAGAGGGAAGCAGAGGTTGTCATGTGCTTTTATGGTTGGATGCACAAAGTCTTAGCGCAAAAGAACGTCACTTTAAATTGCCACTTGTGATAAGGACCTTTATTATGCAGTCCGTCGCTTTTATTACTTCCATATCACAAGATCGTATAAATCTTATTTCCTCCACACAAATAAATCATACATATTTTAACGAGTTTGCAACAATGACAACTTACTTGAAGGATCTTACTCAATCCATAGGTAGGTATGATGGACTCTCATGGCAAAACTGGGTTTAAGGATGTATGGAAGCACACGTAGTATCTCTACTTGGTGCAAGGAGTTTTGGCTAGCATGAGGGGGAAAGGCAAGCTCAACATGTTGGATGATCCATGACAATATACTTTATTTTAGATATAAGAAAGCATAACCCATTATGTTGTCTTCCTTGTCCAACATCAACTCTTTAGCATGTCATATTTTAATGAGTGCTCACAATCATAAAAGATGTCCAAGATAGTATATTTGTATGTTAAACTTCTCTTTCTTTATTACTTCCTATTAATTGCAACGATGACCAAAACTATGTTTGTCAACTCTCAGCAACTTTTATTCATCATACTCTTTTTATGTGAAGTCATTACTTCCCATAATATGATCTCTTTGATACTTTTTATATTTTCTTTTATTCTATCATGACCAAAGTGAGGAAATCAAGCCCTTGACTCAACACTAATCTTTATTATATAGCTCACGGACTCGATTACAAAGGTAAAGATCATAAAGCAAAAGCTCACAACTAGATCAGGCTAACTTTATTCTACTAGATCAAGATATTATCGAAAGGATCGAACTAAGAAAAAAGGTAAAGATAGGAGTGTGATGGTGATACGATACCAGGGCACCTCCCCCAAGCTTGGCAGTTGCCAAGGGGAGTGCCCATACCCATATGATTATGTCGCCTTCTTCGAAGTTGGTGACGATGGAGTTGAAAGCAGTGATGCCGGATCATCATACATCGAGCGTAGGAGATCCTCCAACTTGCGGATAATACCTTTGAGTGCAGCGATATGCTCCTTCAACAAAATATTTTCACTTGTGAGATACTTGTTTTGTATTTGAGCTAACTCAATCATCTTGAAAGCTTCAATCTCAGTTGAAGTAAAAAAGGTTTGGAAGAGGTTGGAGGATGTCTTCTTCTCCTGTTGCCGGAGCCTGGTCTTCCACCGCCTTCTTGATCCTATTCTCCTTGTTGATCTCCTCGGGTCCATCGCTCTTCAGATCTATCTTCATTAGCCAAGCATCGTTGCCCTCATTGTTGGAGGAGGAGGACGACATGATGCCTGGCCTAGTCAACCCTAGCAGAAAAATAGCTCGAAACAAGAACAGAGGATTTTTTACGTGATACGGTGGTCAAGACCTTCGGGAGAATATATAATGAATTTTCATCGACCAAAAGGAGTAACATACAACAAATCGGAGTCCGGGAGGCACACGAGGTGCCCACGAGGCAGGGGGTGTGCCCAGGGAGAGGGGGCGCGCCCTCCACCCTCGTGGACGCCTCGTGTCTCTTCCGGACTGCCACTTATTTTTCTATTTTTCTAAATATTCCAAAACGGTGAAAAGTTACCATTAGAAAATTTCCAGCGTACCTCTTCCTTTTCGGAGTCTAAATCATTCTGGAAAGGTCCCTTATGTATTCCTCTGGGGTTACGGTTTCAATAACATTGGTTTCAACATTTATAGGATTACCTGAGATATAGTGTTTGATTCTTTGATCGTTCACCACATTCGGATGTGTGCCTTCGAAGTTGTTGATTTTTATGGCACCAGAATGATAGACGTCCTCGATAACATAAGGACCTTCCCATTTAGAGAGAAGTTTTCCTGCAAAAAATCTTAAACGAGAGTTGTATAGCAAGACATAATCACCTAAGTTAAACTCACACTTTTGTATCCTTTTGTCATGCTAACTTTTAAGTTTTTCTTTAAACAGCTTGGCATTCTCATAGGCCTGGGTTCTCCATTCATCAAGGGAGATAATGTCAAATAACCTCTTCTCACCGGCAAGTTTTAAATCATAATTGAGCTCTTTAATAGCCCAATATGCCTTATGTTCTAGCTCAAGAGGTAAGTGACATGCTTTTCCATATACCATCTTATATGGAGACATACCCATAGGATTTTTGTATGCAGTTCTATAGGCCCATAATGCATCATCAAGTTTCTTGGACCAATTCTTTCTAGACCTATTAACTATCTTTTGTAAAATTAATTTCAACTCTCTATTACTTAATTCTACCTGACCACTAGTTTGTGGGTGATAAGGGGATGCAATTCTATGGTTAAGATCATACTTAGCAAGCATTTTACGGAAAGCACCATGGATAAAGTGTCGGGGGAAACTGTCCACCACGAGCACCTATGGGACCGGAGCCCCTTGTACGTTGCGGTAAGGGAGCGGAGGGAGCACGAAGAGCAGATCGAGGAGAGCACGCGGGCAGTTTACCCAGGTTCGGGCCGCGCGGACGCGTAAAACCCTACTCCTGCTTGGTTCGTATTGAGTTTTTGAGCTCGAGAGCTTGAAGAACTAGCTATATCGAGCGAGAGAGCTATCTAGGTTCCGAACCGTTTCTACGTTGTGCATGGGCCTCCTTTTATAGCTCAAGGGGTCACCGACAGGTGTCAACGCAGAAGAAGGGCAAAAACATAACTTTGGTGGTAGTTGTAACAGTGCGGGAACAGTACATGAGTAGTGGATGAATAGTGATCATCACCTAATTTGACAGTGGGGGACAAGAGCATTTAATGCCTGTCGCCGTCGACCCCAAAAGCACCCGCCCTGGCGTCTCCGTTCGCCACGGCGATAGCCTCGTCACCGTGGAATGCCACCGTGTCCCCCAGGCTGCACAGCCATCCGCCACGCGTCCCTGGAAGGGCCCCAGGGCGACGCGTGGGCCGATGAGCTGGAGCGCGGGCACACAGCGCATATTTCCCCGGCAAGCACCTTGCCGGGGTCTTGATCTTGTCGGGCTGGGAAGCTTGTCGCTCCCCGGGTTTTGTCGGGGCGCAGAGTGCGCCGAGGCATGTCTTCTGAGATGTATTCTTCTGGTTTTCCTGGCAAGCTCCTCTTGCCAGGGTCTTGTGTTAAATATAATAGTTTTGAGCCTGGGACGGCCTTCCTGGCAAGCTCCACTTGCCGGGGCCTTGATCTTCTGTCTTGTATACTTTGTTTTTGAATGGTTTAATAAAGATCAGAAAAAGGTTTCCGGCAAGCGCGTTGTAAGCCCTGCCGCGGGAAGCTGCTACTGCCCGTGCACAAGTTGGGGTACTAAGGTACCCCTATCTTAGTACACCGACAGGAGCCCCCGGGCCTGGGCCACACACGGTGCCGAGCGCTGTTGGGCCAGGCCCAAAACAGTGCACGGGCACACGCGGCCCACGGCAAGCCGTAATTCCCCTTCTGCAGCCGCCGCGTCCCTCCCTAACGGCACGCGTCGATTGCGGCGTCGTGGGAGAGATCGTGGCCACGTTCTTTAATGGGAAATGCGGAGCGTCCCCCACCTCCCCCTTAAAAGCAGAGGAGACAGGGGCAGTTTCCCTCCTGCGCTTTCATTGCTTCTTCAACCTCCAGAAATCCCCCGCTGCGCTCCGCCTCCACACCTCCTCCGCCTCCTTCCGCATCTGCGGCGCCGTCAAACTCCTCGCCTCTTCCCTCGCCGCCTCCGCCATGGCCCCGAAGACCGAGAAGGCGAAGGCGGAGAAGACCAAGAAGGAGAAATCCGAGCAGGCGGCAAAGCTTGCTCTCTTGCGGAAGAGGAATGTCGTCTTCGCGCCAAGGATCAGCGCGAGGGAACTCTGGAACACGTATTACCTGTTCTGGGCCAAGGAGACCAAGGCGCATCCCCGGACCAGAGTCTACCCCGCCGGCGCCAAGGATCTGCTTCCCGGCGGGTATTTCTTCTTCGCTGTCTTCTTCCACTGCGGCTTGTGTCCTCCCTTCTCGGAATTTTTCTGCGACATCATGAACACGTACGGCCTCCATCTCTTAGACTTCACCCCCAACGCCATCCTTACGATGGCGGTTTTCGCACAGCTGTGCGAAAACTATATAGGGATCTATCCAAATGTAGCGCTGTTTCGCCACTTTTTCATGCCTAGAGTAGAGGCTGGCGCCCCCCTCTCCGGGGGCATATCTTGGATCTTCCGCTTGAACAAGAAGGAGTCATATCTGCGAGGAGAGCTCCGCGGCAAGTGGGAAGGGTGGCGCGCGGACTGGTGTTGGATTGTGGAGGACCACCCGGAGCCTTTCACAGCGCCACGCACAGCAGCCATAGTGCGCGGCAGGGACTGGAGCGAGTTGGCCCCGGATGATGTCAAGCTCAATGTTGCCCTTGTTAGGATTCTTCGTCTCCGGGTAGCTAAGTTGACCATCGGAGAGGTAGGAGCAGATTTCCTCCGCCGCCGCATTGCCCCTTTACAAGAGAGGAAAAGGCCAGCATGGGAGTTTGGCAATGCGGCGGATATTATGAGGCTGCGCCCGGGTCTGAACTTTAACTTCACGGCGTTGGAGCTGAAGGGGATGGTCCGGGAGCTTTTTAAGCACGACCCGGCCCATCCGGAGTGGTTTAGATCTCCCCGGGGAGTGGTGCCGCTATGCAACAGCACGGCCCGGGACGCTCTGCGCGCGATAATGCCCGCATGTGATTCTCACGGCGTCGACCCCACATGGATAGTGCCCATGCCGGATGCCATCATGAGTTTCTTCGACAACCTGGTCGAGGTGCCCAAGATCACCGACGAGAACAAGGGTCTCACTCGGGCCACCACAGAGCGGGACATAGCCTACATAGCTTCCCGGATGGAAGAGGCCGCCGCAGCTGCAGCAGCAGGAGATTTCGGGTTCACCATGGACGAGGCGCAGGCCGCGGATGAGGTGGGCCAAGCAGAGGAGGCCGAGATCCGCAGACTGCTCAATCTTCCGCCCGACGAGCTTGTCGGGGTCCCTTCCTTGAGGCACGCCGGGATTCCCAGAGTCGTGAGCGAAGCCGCGGCAAGCGAGGCCGCCGGAGGGAACAGAGGTGCCGGAGGGAGCGGAGCCACCGGAGGGAGCGGAGCCACCGGAGGGAGCGGGGCCACAGGACAAGGTGCCGGATCCAGCGGGCCCGCCGGGGAGGAGGAGGAGGATACCGAGGCCGAAGAGGACAGCGGTGGGTCTCTGGGACTTGATGACGACGCCTCATCGTCCTCGGAGAACTCCCCGCCTCGGGCCAGCCCCCAGCGAACACCGTTGAAGCGTCTCCGCAAGGCGCCTACAGCGACAAGGACGCAGGCGCCCCGACAACAGCCTGCTCGCCGGGCGACTCGCGCCACCAGAGCGAGCCAAGCCGCGACGGAGGCGCCCCGCGCACCAGCCGTGGCGGAGGCGACCCGCGCACCAGCGCCAAGCGGAGGAGGATCTTCTAAGAGCGGAGCGGCCGCTCCGCCTGCTCCTCGGGCCTCGGCGTCGGCGGAGGCTGGGTCGTCGCAGCCCCCAGCCCCGGGGACCGCCAAGCGCCCGAGGGAGCCTTCTCCTCCCGCTCCTCGCGCCGGAGCAACTCAGGTGGAGTTCGACTTCTCTGCCCTGAGTGACGACGACGAGGAAGAGGAGTAAGCACTTGTGTCTTGTATTTTTTTCTTCAATTCTGACTTGATTTCTTCTTTGTGATTCTGATCTAGTTCTTGGTTTGATTTCAGGACCCTGGCCCAACGGACGGCGAAGAGGGCCAAGGTCCCCGTGGTCGAGGTCGAGGGCGACTCGCCCGTCGCGGCGACAGGGGACACGCCGGCGACGGACTTGCCGGACCCAACTGCTGCTCCGAGGAGCAGCCCCCAGCGCAGCCCCCAGCGTAAGTCTGGTTTTGAACTTCCTATTTGTCGGGCGCGCTTGAGGTTCCAGCTTGGTACTGATGTTTTGTTGTCTTGCTTGTCTTGTGCAGAAACGGAGCCGCAGCCGCAGGAGCGCCCGGAGACTACTCCCGAGGAGCCGCAGGTCCCGCCGTCCCCGCCAAGGACGAACTCTCCGGCGAGGGACAGTGCTCCGCCAAGGGCGGGTACTCCGCCAAGGACGAGTACCCCGCCAAGGGCGAGCAGCCCGGCGAGGGTGGCCACCCCGCCAAGGGAGGGCTCCCCGGCGAGGGAGCCTGTCGTCGACGAAGTCCGCGAAGGTAAGTCTTGTAACTTCGTCTTCATGGACTTGTCTTTTTTGGATATTTGCTTGAACTTTTTCTTTTCTTTCCTTCTTCTTCTTCTAGATCCTCTCGCGCCGGACCGGATGGAGACCGAGGTCATCGGCGAGGAGGGCGCGCAAGGCGACGGCGGCAACGCCCCTGTCGTTGAAGACATGGCAGGAGCCGACGATCCTGCCGCAGAGGAGACTGCTCCAACCGCAGACGCCGCGGCCGGGGAGGGGGACGGCGACCGCACTGCCGGCCCGGAGGCAGCAGGAGCGTCGAGCGTTGCACCGGCCGCCGACCCCTCCGCCGATAAGGAGCAGCCCGGCATCTATCTGGAGGCCCCCAACGGCGTCTTCATTCAAGTGTCGTGGGGGTCTTCGTCGCGAGACCCCGTGGAGGGAGAGACCTTTGATGGAGAGGTCCTCGCCTCCGCGGGGTTGAAGATAGTCGAAGCACCTGGCGGGAGCGATGAGCCCGAAGAGGAGAAACTTCTCCGCCAGCTCCTGGCCCTTTACCGGGCCAGGCAGGCGAAGCTGGAGTCGCGTGAAGCCCTCACCGCCAAGGCCGGAACGGACTTGGAGAAACGCGCCGCAGAGCTCCGCGCCGCCAACCAGGAAGCTCTCCGCAACTTGGCGGAGGAGCGCGAGAGGCTCGCCGGGGAGCATCAAGAATTCCTCCTGGAGAAGGCAGAGGCCGAGGAGCAGCAGCGACTTGTCGGTGTGGAGCAGTCCCAGCGAGAAGGAGCGCTCAACCAGCGGAAGGTTGAGCTCGACGCCCACGACGACGAGCTCACCGCCCGGGAGCAGGCTCTTGGCGGAGCCGTGAAGGAGGCAAAGGAAGCTGCCGCCGCCGCGGAAACCGCCAAGAAGGAGCTTGAAGCCAAGGTGGCGCAGCTGGAGGAGTACCTGAAGGCGAGCACGGAAAGGGTCACCCCGCTCAACATAGAGCGCGAGAAAGACGCCCATACCAACTCGGACCTCCAGGTACGCCTCTCCAAGCAGGGCGACAAGCTCAAAGCCGCCAAGGACTCGATTGCTGATCTGGAGTTGAAGGTTTCCACTTTGAGGGATTCACTTGACGCCGCTCGGGATCGCGAGACCAAGCTGAAGGAGGAGGTCCGCAAGGAGCGGGAGCTGGTGGAGAGCGCCGCCAATTCCACGAACATTTTCAGACAGGCGGTGGAGCAATGGACAGAGGAGCTGGTCACTTCCGCCGCCAACATCGACAAGGAGCTAATGGCGCTGAGGGTTGAACACTTGGTGTACTCTCCGGACCCGAATCTCCCTCACAGCGCCAAGCTCAGTCTTTTCTTCAGGGGGATCGCGCCGGCGCTCGCACGTCTGCAGGAGAAGCTCCCCGCGCAGCTGGCCGAGGAGTCGCGCCAGCTCTGCGCAGGGACCTTGGAGCGTGTCCTGACCAAGATTGTCTACCGCAACCCCGGTATTAATCTTGTCAACGTTCTCCGCAGCTTGCCGGCCGATGCAGATCAGGAGGCGCTGAAGGCGCAGGTCGCCCACATCATCGCCAAGGTGAACAAGATCTCCAGGCGTGAGGGCGATCGTGTAGATTAGGCCTCTTTCTTCTTATTTCTTTTGTTGCTGCAAAGTGTGCCATGAACATGAAACTATTAGTCATTGCGACAAGTTATCTCTGTAATATATTATCTTATTTCCGAGCAATTGATGCAGTGTTATCTCCCTTGTTTTTGGTCCTTTACTTTGTATGCTTTTTACCCTACGCTTTTAGGGAACTTGCCGGCAAGGGACCCTTGCCGCGAGCGCTGAGTGCTGGACTCTGAGCAGCCTGCTGGCAAAGGCCTTACCGGCAAGCAACCTTGCCGCAGCTAGTCGCAACGCACCTAGCTTGCTGAGCGAACTCAAAAACGAAGTAAGGGCGCGACACTTGTCGCAGCTCACTTAAGCCGTTGAGCGTACTCGAAAACAAGATAAGGGTGCGGCTAGCCACGGGTAGGTTCCTCCGCGCACAGGTTTTCCATACAAAGTGTGGTTGTTCGAGGAAGATAACTAAAATTTAAAAATTTGAACTGCTCAAATTCTGGTAACTTAGCTTTCATAGTCTGTTCGTTCTCCGGTAAGCTTCTCTTTCTTGAACAGCACTTGGTTCGTCCTCCACCTCCTTTCCCCCCGGCAAACTTGTGCGCGAGGAATGTCTCTTCTGCTTAAGGGAGAAAGAAAAGAGGAGAAGGGAAAACAAGTGTAGAACCTCTCGGCGTGGTAATGCTTACCGGATATTTGTGTTGCACAAGATGCCAAACAATGCATGCAAATAATCAAGAAAAAGCATGGAAAATGGCAAATAGTGCGAAACTCAAAAGCTTTACTGATGCACGGGATCTGCGCCCGTCTTTGTACAAAGGATTACATGCAACAGCGGCAAAACTTCGTACAAAAGGTGGTTGCCGGAGCGGGTCACGGCAACCGCGCCTTATGGGTGAAATTTTCGAAGATGCTCTATGTTCCAGGAGTTGCTCACCGGTAAGCCTTCTTCGGTCTCTAGGCGGACAGCGCCGGGCCTTGTGACTTGTCTCACCCGATAAGGGCCTTCCCACTTCGGCGTCAACTTGTTGGAATTCTTGGCGGACTGAACACGCCGAAGAACAAGGTCGCCTTCCTCGAGACTCCTGGCCTTAACCTTGCGGCTATGGTAGCGGCGCAAGGCTTGCTGGTATCGAGCAGCTCGTACAGCAGCCTGGAGACGTTCCTCCTCGAGGAGCAATGCATCATCTTGTCGCAGTTGCTCTTGCTCGAGCTCATCATAAGCGAGCACTCGAGGAGATCCGTATACGAGTTCCGTGGGGAGAACTGCCTCTGCCCCATAGACAAGGGCAAAGGTTGTCTGCCCGGTGGCTCGACTTGGTGTCGTTCTGATTGACCAAAGAGCCACCGGTAGCTCCTCTATCCAGTTTCTTCCGCACTTGCGCAGCCTGTCGAAGGTCCTTGTCTTGAGTCCGCGCAGCACTTCAGCATTGGCCCTCTCCGCTTGACCATTGCTCCTTGGGTGAGCAACAGAAGCGAAGCAGACCTTGGTGCCAAGGTCTTGGACGTATTGCATGAAGGTGCGACTAGTGAACTGCGTACCGTTGTCGGTGATGATCCTGTTAGGGATTCCGAAACGGCAAACAATTGCTCTGAAGAACCTGACCGCTGACTGTGCTGTCACCTTTCTGACCGGTTCCACTTCTGGCCACTTTGTGAACTTGTCGATTGCAACGTACAAGTACTCAAAGCCCCCGACAGCACGGGGGAAAGGGCCGAGGATATCGAGCCCCCAGACCGAGAAGGGCCAGGACAAAGGGATCGTCTGGAGAGCTTGAGCTGGCTGATGAATTTGTTTGGCATGGAACTGGCACGCTTCACACTTGGTTACTTGTGCAGTTGCATCTTGGAGGGCTTCTTGCCAAAAGAACCCTTGCCGGAATGCCTTTCCGGCAAGTGCCCTTGCGCCAATGTGGTGGCCACATATGCCTCCATGTATTTCTGCCAACAGCTTCTGTCCATCTTCTCTGGAAATGCACTTCAACCTGACACCATTGAGCCTTCTTCTGTACAGTTCATTGTCCACGAACTGGTACATGCTTGACTACCTGGTTATTTTCTCTATCTCTGCTGGGTCGTCGGGAAGTTCTCCAGTTTGCAGAAAACGGACGATCTGCTGTGCCCATGCCGGAGCTCGAGGCTCAACGGCAAGGACTAAAGGCATGAGGGCCGCTGCGGGAACCCCAGCTTCTACGGCAAGAACCTCCGGTTCTGTCGGAGCTGATGGTCCCCCGGCAAGCCTGCCGGGGCAAGGCTTGTCGGGAACGCTTGCTTCAACTGTACAGACCCTTGGGTCCGCAGGACCAAACTGTTCCTCAGTGTTCTGGTCGTTGATCTTGGGGACCTTGGCGGCGGCTTCTGGAAGATCCGACGGCAAGTAGTCGCCGGAGACCAACTTTCTCTTCTTGGGCTTCTCAGTTGATGGTGTAACGGATGGTTGAGTCAGCTTGAGCAGGAAGGTCCATGGTTCCACAGGTAACTTCATTGCAGCACACTTTGAAAGGCCATCTGCTATATCGTTCTGAGCTCTCGGGACGTGCTCCATTTCCAGACCTTCAAAGTGCTCTTCAAGCTTCCTCACTTCATCTACATAGGCTTCCATCAAAGGGCTCTGATAACTCTTGTTGACTTGCCGGACCACCAACTGAGAATCTCCCTGCACAATCAACTTCTTGATCCCAAGTTCAGCTGCAATTCTGAGGCCGGCAAGCAAACCTTCATACTCAGCAGTATTGTTTGTCGCTTGTTCCCTGGGAAAGTGCATCTGGATAACATACTTGAGGTGTTCTCCGGTGGGTGCTATGAGTACCACACCGGCTCCAAGGCCTTGCAGCGAGAAGGCACCATCAAAGTACATTACCCATTCGCTTGTCGCTTCTTGTACGGGTACGCTTGTCTCTGGAACTTCTTCATCGGGCGTTGGGGTCCATTCAGCTATAAATTCTGCCAAAGCTCTGCTTTGTATAGTTGAAGTACTTTCAAACTTCAGACCAAAGCTCGACAGTTCCAGTGCCCACTCGACGATCCTTCCTGTTGCTTCTGGATTCTGCAATATCCTCTTCAACGGAAAGCGAGTGACCACTGTTATCTCGTGTGCTTGGAAGTAATGGCGCAGCTTTCTCGAGGCCATGAGGAGGCCGAAAAGCAGCTTCTGCACCCCGGAGTATCTTGATCTAGCCCCCTGCAAGAGGGAACTCACAAAATACACCGGGCGCTGCACCATCTTCTTCCGCACTTCTTCTTGCTCCTGCGCAGAGTTGTCCTTGTCGGGGCCAGAGCTTCTCGGAGCAGCCCCCTGCTTGTCGCTGGATTCGCTTGCCGGTGGCGTAGACTCCTCATCGGCCTCCCTCTCCGCTACTAACGCAGCACTAACCACTTGATTGGTTGCTGCTAGGTATAGCAGCAACTTCTCTTGTGGCCTAGGTGCGACAAGTATTGGAGTGGAGGATAGGTATCCTTTCAAGTCTTGCAGCGCTGCCTCCGCTTCCGGAGTCCATTTCATAGGACCTGCCTTCTTCAAAATCTTGAAGAAAGGCAGGGCGCGTTCTGCAGACTTTGAAATGAACCTACTGAGGGCAGCCACACAACCTGCAAGTCTCCTTACGTCCTTGACGCGCTTCGGGGCTTCGATCTGCTCGATGGCTTTAATCTTGTCGGGATTAGCTTCAATCCCCCTCTGAGACACAAAGAACCCGAGAAGCTTGCCGGAGGGGACTCCAAAGACGCACTTCTCGGGGTTCAACTTAAGCTGGATCTTGCGCAGATTTGCAAAAGTTTCTTCCAAATCTTGGATCAGGGTATCTTTGCTCTTGCTCTTCACCACTATGTCATCCATGTAAGCTTCTACATTTCTGTGGATCTGTGGCTCAAAAGCAGTGTACACCACCCTTGCAAATGTTGAGCCAGCATTCTTCAATCCGAAAGGCATGCGAATGAAGCAATATGTGCCACATGGAGTGATAAATGCAGTCTTCTCTTCATCTTCCTTGGCCATAAAAATCTGGTGGTAGCCTGAATATGCATCAAGGAAGGAGAGCAGCTCACATCCAGCAGTGGAGTCAACAATCTGGTCAATGCGCGGTAAGGGAAATGGATCCTTGGGACATGCTTTATTCACATCGGTGAAGTCTATACACATTCTCCACTTCCCGTTGGCCTTACACACGACAACTGGATTTGCTAACCACGTTGGATGGATCACGCCTCTAACCAGGCCCGCTGCTTCTAGCTTCTTGATTTCTTCTGCGATGAATTCTTGGCACTCCACGGCTTGCTTCCTGACCTTCTGCTAGATGGGCCGCGCATGAGGGCAAACGGCAAGCTTGTGCTCAATTACCTTCTTGGGAACGCCGGGGATGTCAGATGGTTGCCATGCAAACACATCGACATTCGCCCGCAGGAAGGCAACGAGCGCGCTTTCCTATTTGCCATCAAGTGTAGCACTGATGGTGAAGGTACCACCAGTGCCGTCCTCCTTGGCGGACACCTTCTTGGTTGCCGGTGGAGCGGCCATCCCTTTCTTGCACTTGCCGGTGGAGCTCGATGGAACGTCCTCGACGGCAGCGCAGCACTCCGAAGAGGTGCGTTTGCCGGAGTGGGCCCCAGAGCACTTGCCGGACTTGGTCTTGGTCTTCTTCCCCCCGGGAGCTTCAGCGGCAAGTGTGTTGCTCTCCGCTGCGGCTGCTGCATCCCGGTAGATCTTGTCGGCGCAGATAAGCGCGTCCTTCTTGTCGCCATGGACAGAGATGATGCTTATCGGCCCCGGCATCTTGAGCACATTGTAGGCGTAGTGGGAAGCTGCCATGAACTTGGCGAGGGCAGGACGTCCAAGTATCCCATTATATGGCAATGGGATATCGGCAACATCAAAGGTTATCCTCTCCGTCCTGAAGTTGAGCTCTCCGCCAAAGGTC
Source organism: Secale cereale (assembly GCA_902687465.1). Taxonomy (NCBI): domain Eukaryota; kingdom Viridiplantae; phylum Streptophyta; class Magnoliopsida; order Poales; family Poaceae; genus Secale; species Secale cereale. The sequence continues at coordinate 519,896,643 of LR738715.1, read as the reverse complement.
ACTGGCAGAGTGATCTTCCCCTTGGGCTTGCTCCTTCCCGGGTTTATTCCTTGGAACGAACCGGTCTCTTCGAGCTCGCCATCTGGGATCTGGAGTTTCTTGATCACAGCTGATGAGATCAAGTTCAGCCCGGCCCCGCCGTCAACCAACATTTTGGTGACCTTGAGGTTGCGGATGGTTGGTGAGACCAACATCGGCAAGCACCCGACCGCTGTGGTGCGGTCAGGGTGGTCCTCAAGATCAAAAATGATGGGCGTGCTGGACCACTTCAGGAGCCTGCGCGACTCAACGAGCGGCTCTGCTGCGTTTACTTCCCGCACCCACTGCTTGAGTTGGTGGTGGGAAGTGTGCAGAGAGGCGCCCCCGTCGACGCACAGTACTTCTGTGGCCTTCTGGAACTCCTGCTCGCTGTTATCGCCTTCCTCCATGTCATCGTCGTCCTCTTCTTCCTCGTCCTTGTCGCGGCCCCGGGGAGGTCGATCACCTTGCCGCTGCTTGGCCTTGCCGCGGCGTCCTCCCCGGCCATTGAAAGGCCGCTTATTGCTTGGCTCTCCTCCGCCACCTTGAGCCTTCTCCTTGTCACGCCGCTCGTATTCAGCCTTCTGCTGCTCTACGAGGTACTCGATGCGTTTGCAGTTGGAAAGGTCGTGGCCCTTGGTGCGGTGGATCTTGCAATATTGCTTGTCGGAGCCGTCCGGCTTGTCGGCTGCCGCTACAGGGGCAGGCTCCTTGCCGGAGCCGCCAGCCTGTGCTGTCTTGGCGGGAGCCTCCTTGCCGGACTTCTCGACGACAAGCACCTCCTTGTTCTTCTTCTTTCTATTGTTCCGCCGCCGGCTCTTCTTTACCGGGGCGGCATCCTCGCTGTCGCTTCCCCCTGCGCCAGCATCCTCCCCGGGGAGTCTCCTCCCCTCTTCGGCGTGCGCGCACTTGTCAGCCAGAGCGTAGAGCTCGCTGACATCCCGAATCTTCGTCATGGCCATCTCCTCCCGCATGCGACGGTTACGCACGTTCTGGTGGAACGCGCTGATAACCGCGGCGGGGTGGACGTCGGGAATGTTGTGCTGCACGCGGCTGAAGCGTTGGATGTACTTGCGCAGAGGTTCTCCTTCCTTCTGGGCCAGAATGTGGAGATCACTCTCCTGGCCATGGGGTTTGTGGCCGCCCGTGAAGGCGCCAACAAATTGGTGGAACAGGTCCGCCCATGAAGAAATAGAGCCTTCCGGCAAGTGCATAAGCCAAGAACGTACGTTCGGCTTAAGCACCAGCGGGAAGTAGTTCGCCAGTATCTTCTCGTCGCGCCCCCCGGCAGCCTGCACCGCGATGGTGAAGATACTGAGGAACTCCGAGGGGTGCGTCTTGCCGTCGTACTTCTCGGGTACGTCGGGCTTGAAGTTTTTCATACTGGGCCACTGGACACGCCGCAGCTCGCGGGTGAACGCAAGGCAACCTGCCGCGTACGGCAAGTTGCCTGGTTCACTGGGCGCGTGCACGTCGACAGCGGTCCCAGCACGCTGATTAGATTGTCGTCGGGCCTCTCGCCGGCGCTCGATCGTAGTTGAGTATCTTCTTGCCGCCGATCGTCAAGGACTTGGCGCTGGTCCCGGCGAGCCCGCGGATCCGACGACGCCGTGGAGTCGTCGTCGACGTTAATCCGGCGGGGAGGCGTCTTCTGCTTCCGCGGCGGGGAGTGCACGGTAGTTGCACCCCCGGCGGTCTTGTCGCCGTCGGCCTTCGTCTTCTCGACTTGCCGTGGCCGCGAAGTCGCCGGCTGCTGTGGCGTGTCGTTATTGGCGAAGGCGATCAGGCTCTGGATGGTTGCCCTCCAGTCTTCGGCCTTGTCTGCCGCTGGAGGGAAGTCAAGGAGCAGCTGCGCTCTTGCGAGTGCTTCTGCTGGAGAGGAGGGGAGCGGTGGCGAGCGGTGCGAGGAGCGAGATATGCTCGGACTTCTAAGAGGGTTAGAAGGAGCAGGGTCTCGCCCCGGCGACCGCGCCTTGCTTGTGCCAGGACGATGGCCTGGAGCATCCCGCGATCCTCCGGTTTGCCCTTGCCCCAGCAAGCGGATGGTACCTCCTGTACCACGGCGCTGCTGGGTTGTCGTCTGCTGAGATGGACGTGGCGCGTCTACGGACACCGAGGCTCGGTCGTCCGTCTTGTCCTTGGATTTGGCGGTGCCGCGAGTTTCCTCGCCGGCGACCACCCTTCCGCCGGCGTCTCCTCCACCCACCGTTGGTTCTGGTGGCGGTGGAACAGACGCAGACGGGCCTGCGACCTCCGAAGCCTTCTTCTTCGGGGCCATGTTGCCGTTGCTGATGAAGCTAACGAAGTTGGAGAGGTTGATGAAGAATGCGCCCGCGTGAGCGCCGGATCAGGTTCGCACAACCTCGACGCCCCCTACCTGGCGTGCCAAAGATGTCGGGGGAAACTGTCCACCACGAGCACCTATGGGACCGGAGCCCCTTGTACGTTGCGGTAAGGGAGCGGAGGGAGCACGAAGAGCAGATCGAGGAGAGCACGCGGGCAGTTTACCCAGGTTCGGGCCGCGCGGACGCGTAAAACCCTACTCCTGCTTGGTTTGTATTGAGTTTTTGAGCTCGAGAGCTTGAAGAACTAGCTATATCGAGCGAGAGAGCTATCTAGGTTCTGCACCCTTTCTACGTTGTGCATGGGCCTCCTTTTATAGCTCAAGGGGTCACCGACAGGTGTCAACGTAGAAGAAGGGCAAAAACGTAACTTTGGTGGTAGTTGTAACAGTGCGGGAACAGTACATGAGTAGTGGATGAACAGTGATCATCACCTAATTTGACAGTGGGGGACAAGAGCATTTAATGCCCGTCGCCGTCGACCCCAAAAGCACCCGCCCTGGCGTCTCCGTTCGCCACGGCGATAGCCTCGTCACCGTGGAATGCCACCGTGTCCCCCAGGCTGCACAGCCATCCGCCACGCGTCCCTGGAAGGGCCCCAGGGCGACGCGTGGGCCGATGAGCTGGAGCGCGGGCACACAACGCATATTTCCCCGGCAAGCACCTTGTCGGGGTCTTGATCTTGTCGGGCTGGGAAGCTTGTCGCTCCCCGGGTTTTGTCGGGGCGCAGAGTGCGCCGAGGCATGTCTTCTGAGATGTATTCTTCTGGTTTTCCTGGCAAGCTCCTCTTGCCAGGGTCTTGTGTTAAATATAATAGTTTTGAGCCTGGGACGGCCTTCCCGGCAAGCTCCACTTGCCGGGGCCTTGATCTTCTGTCTTGTATACTTTGTTTTTGAATGGTTTAATAAAGATCAGAAAAAGGTTTCCGGCAAGCGCGTGGTAAGCCCTGCCGCGGGAAGCTGCTACTGCCCGTGCACAAGTTGGGGTACTAAGGTACCCCTATCTTAGTACACCGACATAAAGTGTGAACCACCATCAGTCATTAAGTATCTAGGGACTCCAAACCTCGGGAAAATAACTTCTTTAAGCATCTTAATAGAGGTGTTGTGATCAACACTACTAGTTGGAATAGCTTCTACCCACTTAGTAACGTAATCAACAGAAACTAAAATATGTGTGTACCCATTAGAGGAAGGAAACGGTCCCATATAATCAAAGCCCCAAACATCAAATGGTTCAATAACAAGTGAATAATTCATAGGCATTTCTTGACGTCTACTGATATTACCAATTCTTTGACATTCATCACAAGATAAGACAAACTTACGGGCATCCGTCAAGTGAGTAGGCCAATAAAAACCAGATTGCAATACCTTATGTGCAGTTCTATCTCCAGCATGGTGTCCTCCATAAGCTTCGGAGTGGCACTTGCGTAGGATCTGTTCATGTTCATGCTCAGGTACACAACGTCTAATAATACCATCTACTCTTTCTTTATAAATATGTGCGTCATCCCAAAAGGAATGCCTTAAATCACAGAAGAACTTTTTCTTTTGCTGGTATGTGAAACTAGGAGGGATAAACTTAGCAACAATGTAATTAGCACAATCAGCATACCATGGAGCAGTACGAGAAGTATTTATGACAGCTAATTGTTCATCAGGAAAGCTATGATCAATAGGTTGTGGGTCAACAAGTATATTCTCTAGCCTAGACAAGTTGTCTGCAACGGGGTTCTCAGCTCCCTTCCTACCAATAATATGCAAATCAAATTCTTGTAGCAAGAGAACCCGTCTAATAAGTCTAGGTTTAGCATCTTTCTTTTCCATAAGGTATTTGATAGCAGCATGATCAGTGTGAGTGGTTACTTTAGAATCAACAATATAGGGTCTAAACTTATCACAAGCAAATACAACTGCTAAAAATTCCTTTTCAGTAGTAGCATAATTTCTTTGGGCAATGTCTAGAGTTTTACTAGCATATTGGATAACATTCAATTTCTTATCAACTCTTTGTCCTAGAACAGCACCTACAACATAATCACTAGCATCGCACATAATCTCAAAGGGTAAATTCCAGTCAGGAGGCTGGACTATAGGTGCAGAGAACAATGCTTTCTTAAGTATTTCACAAATGCTTCTAGACAATCATCATCAAAGACAAAAGGAATATCTTTTTGTAAGAGATTAGTCAGAGGCCTGGAGATTTTGGATAAGTCCTTAATGAACCTCCTATAAAACCCGGCATGACCAAAGAAACTTCGTATTCCTTTGATGTCCTTGGGACACGACATCTTTTCAATAGCATCAACTTTAGCTTTGTCAACTTCAATACCTCTTTCAGAAATTTTATGTCCCAAGACAATGCCTTCATTAACCATAAAGTGGCACTTCTCCCAATTCAAGACAAGATTAGTATCTTCACATCTCTGCAAAACTCGATCAAGGTTGCTCAAGCAATTATCAAAAGAAGTTCCGTAAACGGAGAAATCATCCATGAAAATGTCAACAATCTTTTCACAAAAATTAGAGAATATAGCCATCATGCATCTTTGAAAGGTAGCAGGTGCATTACATAAACCAAAAGGCATACGTCTATAAGCAAAGTTACCGAAAGGACAAGTAAAAGTGGTCTTTTCTTGATCCCCTTTTGACATAGGTATTTGAGAAAAAACAGAATATCCATCTAGAAAGCAAAAATGAGTATGTTTGGATAACCTTTCTAGCATTTGATCAATAAAAGGCAAAGGGTAATGACATTTCTTAGTAGCTTTATTTAATTTGCGGAAATCAATTACCATCCTATAACCTGTAACAATTCTTTGCGGGATCAATTCATCTTTATCATTAGGAACAACAGTCATACCTCCCTTCTTAGGGACACAATGGACATGACTTACCCAGTGGCTATAAGCAACTGGATAGATAATACCTGCCTCTAGAAGCTTTAGTATTTCCTTCTTTACCACTTCTTTCATCTTAGGATTTAATCATCGTTGATGATCAATAACCGGTTTAGCGTCCTCTTCCAATTTTATCTTGTGTTGGCATAAAGTGGGACTAATGCCCTTAAGATCATCCAGAATATATCCAATAGCAGCACGGTGCTTCTTCAGAGTTTTCAATAATTTTTGTTCTTCCTGCTTTGAAAGGTTAGCACTAATAATAACAAGATATATCTTCTTTTCATCAAGATAAACATACTTCAGATTATCAGGTAATGGTTTAAGTTCAAACACGGTATCACCCTTGGGTGGAGGAGTATCCCCTAGGGTTTCAACAGGCAAGTTGTTACAGAATATTGCATCTATTTCCCTTCTCTCATTCATATGCATATCATTTTCATGGTCTAACATATATTGTTCTAAAGGATCGTTAGAAGGCACAGAAATAGAAGCAAGACCAATAATTTCATCCTTACTAGGTAATTCTTTATCATGGGGTTGTCTACGAAATTTAGCAAAGTTAAAATCATGAGACATATCCCCTAAACCAATGGTAACAATATCTTTTACGCAGTCTATCTTAGCATTAACGGTATTCAAGAAGGGTCTACCAAATATAATGGGACAAAAATCATCTTGTGGGGACCTAATAATAAGAAAATTAGCAGTGTATTTAACATTCCCACACAAGACTTCAACAACTCTAACAATCCCAACTCGTGAAATAGTGTCTCTATTAGCAAGCTTAATAGTAACATCAATCCCTTCTAAATCAGCGGGTGCAATATCATGCATAATTTCATCGTATAAGGATATAGGTATTACACTCGCACTAGCACCTACGTCACATAAACCATGATAGCAATGATCTCCTATTTTAACAGAAATAACAGGCAAGCCTACAACAGGTCTATGTTTATTCCTAGCATCGGGTTTGGCTATTCTAGCAGCTTCATCTTCGAGGTAAATAACATGTACATCTAAATTTTCTACCAAGAGATCCTTAACCACAGCAACACTAGGTTCAACTTTAATTTGCTCAGAGGGTGTAGGTGTTCTAGTACTACTCTTACGAACCATAGTTGAAGCTTTAGCATGATCCTTTATTCTAACATGGTAATGCTAGTTTCTCAATATAAGCAGTAGGAACAGTAGGATCAACATTATAAGTGATAGTCTTTTCTTCAACTTTAACAGGTTCAACTACTTTCCCTTTAATGGGAGGATGGTATTTAAACCACTTCTCCATGGGAAGATCAACATGAGTAGCAAATGATTCGCAGAAAGAAGCTACTATCTCAGAGTCAAGTCCATATTTAGTGCTAAATTCAGGAAAAACATCGGTATCTATAAAAGCTTTAACACAATCAAACTTAGGGGTCATACCTGACTCCTTACCTTAGTCGAGGTCCCAATCTTCAGAGTTGCGTTTAATTATTTCCAATAAATCCCATTTGAATTCAACAGTCTTCATCATAAAAGAACCAGAACAAGAATTATCAAGCATGGTGCGATTATTCAGAGAAAGCCGAGCATAAAAAAATTGAATGATCATTTTTCTTGAGAGCTCATGATTGGGGCATGAATATAACATTGACTTAAGCCTCCCCCAAGCTTGACCGATTCTTTCTCCTTCGCGAGGCCAAAAATTATATATATAATTACGATCATGATGAACCTGATGCATAGGGTAGAACTTCTGATGAAATTCAAACTTCAGTCGATTATAGTTCCATGATCCAATATCATCGCATAGCCTAAACCATGTCAATGTGTCTCCCTTAAAAGATAAAGGGAATAGCTTCTTCTTGATAACATCCTCCGGCATACCTGCAAGCTTAAATAATCCACAAACTTCATCCACATAGATTAGGTGTAAATCGGGATCCACTGTTCCGTCTCTTGTAAAAGGATTATCTAGCAGTTTCTCTATCATACCCGAAGGAATTTCAAAGCAAACATTTTCAGTAGGTGCAGTAGGTTGAGGAGCAACTGTTTGCTCTTCTAGTCGGGGTGAAGATACCCCGAACAAGCCCCTCAAAGGATGATGTGCCATAGTAACAAGTGACAGTAAATTTCAGCACACTATATAATTTTTTCCTTACCAAATTCCACTTACCAAAGGCACTTCACTCCCCGGCAACGGCGCCAGAAAAGAGTCTTGATGACCCACAAGTGTAGGGGATCTATCGTAGTCCTTTCGGTAAGTAACAGTGTCGAACCCAACGAGGAGCAGAAGGAAATTATAGGCAGTTTTCAGTAAGGTATTTTCTGCAAGCACTGAAATTATCGGTAATAGATATTTTTGTGATAAGGTAATTGGTAGCAAGTGACAAAAAGTAAAAGTAAATAAGGTGCAGCAAGATGGCCCAATCCTTTTTGTAGAAAAGGACAAGCCTGGACAAACTCTTATATGAAGGAAAGCGCTCCTGAGGACACATGGGAATTATCGTCAAGCTAGTTTTCATCACGATCATCTGATTCGCGTTTGGTACTTTGATGATTTGGTATGTGGGTGGACTGGTGCCTGGGTGTTGTCCTTACTTGTACAAGCCTCCCACTTATAATTAACCTATAATGCAAGCATCCGCAACTACAAAATAAGTATTAAGGTAAACCTAACCATAGCATGAAACATATGGATCCAAATCAGCCCCTTACGAAGCAACGCATAAACTAGGGTTTAAGCTTCTGTCACTCTAGCAACCCATCATCTACTTATTACTTCCCAATGCCTTCCTCTAGGCCCAAATAATGGTGAAGTGCATGTAGTCGATGTTCACATGACACCACTAGAGAAGAGACAACATACATCTCATCAAAATATCGAACGAATACCAAATTCACATGTTTACTTATAGCAAGACTTCTCCCATGTCCTCAGGAACAAAAGTAACTACTCATAAGACATAATATTGTTCATGATCAGAGGGGTATTAATATGCATAATGGATCTGAACATATGATCTTCCACCAAATAAACCAACTAGCATCAACTACAAGGAGTAATCAACACTACTAGCAACCCACAGATACCAATCCGACGTTTGGATAAAAAGATTGGATACAAGAGATGAGCTAGGGTTTGAGAGGAGATGGTGCTGGTGAATATTTTGATTAAGATAACCCTCCCCAAGATGGGAGAGTTGTTGGTGATGGCGCCAGTGATGATTTCCCCCTCCCGGACGGAAGTATCCCCGGCAGAATGGCTCTGCTGGAACCCTAGATTGGTTTCCACCAAGGTTCTGCCTTGAGACGGCAGCGTCTGGTTCCGAAAACCACCTTATGATTTTTTCCAGGTCAAAACACCTCATATAGGAGAAGATGGGCATCGGGGGACAATCGTGTGGCCCACGAGGCAGGGGGCGCGCCCCCACCCTCGTGGACAGGCGGTGGCCCCCCTGGTGAATCTCTTTCACCAGTTATTTTTTACAGTTTCTAAAACAGTGTCCCGTGGAGTTTCGGAGCTTTTTGAGTTGTGCAGAATAGGTTTCTAGTGTTTGCTCCTTTTCCAGCCCAGAATTCCAACTGCCGACATTCTCCCTCTTCATGTAAACCTTGTAAAATAAGAGAGAAAAGGCATAAGTATTGTGGCATAACGTGTAATAACAGCCCATGGTGTAATAAATATCAACATAAAAGCATGATGCAAAATGGACATATCAGCGTCCTCGTGGCCTGCGGCTTTAATCTCCCTGTCGCGTCCTGCTGGCCCTGGTGCCGGTGGTCGGGGGGGTCGTCTATGCCGCTCTCTTCACCATCACCTTCGACCGCGCCCTACCGCTCTTGTCAGGCTCCTCGCCAAGGGGCCTGACAGGGTCAGGCTGGGCTTCTGTCCAGGTGCTCCTTTTGTCCTTTTCACCTCCCACTGAAGTGCCTAGGAGGAGAGGGACAAAAAAGGGAATTATGGGGTACTTATCTTTTTTCAATCTAAAATATGTAGGCACTGCCAAGCTTTAGTCTAAGTTATGTAATCTTCTTTACCCATGTTTGTGTTATGTAAAATCTGTACTTTCTTATCAACATATTAATGTAAAAGACAAGCTTTTGTCGGGTACTTGTGCATGTATCATATCCATGCAGAGGTGGAACGCCTCTATACATCCAAGTAAACAAGTTTTCCCCCAGTAGGCTATCATGCCGGTACCCTCAGTTTGTTACCGCGGGGCTAGGCCTACCGGGCAATAAACCACAAAGAGGGACCAGCCCGCCGCCAAACATTTTCTGCCAAAGGCCACTGCGACCATCCTGACCGAAGCGACGTTCTATTCAAAGGACGGGAGCACCTATGCTTCGAAGGTGACGAGGTTTTCATATGCACAAGCTTCACTTTACTGAACACATATGGATAAAAAAGAACTTATCTGTTTGGCTTGGCAGGGATCGCTACGCAGGCTTGTCTTCATTTCTTCTGTTCGGACCAAGTCCGCGGCAAGAAACCTGTAGTTTAGTGCAGATGAAGACAATGCCACATGCGATTTTATCTACATGATCATGCTATGCTCAACACATGCTTATGCATGCAATCTTCTTCGGGGGGGGGGGCCAGCGCTTCGTTAATTTCTTTGTTGCTCAGGGTCTACGCCTGGCTTTGGGCAAATGGTTACATGCAACTTCGGCAACGCTTGCACAAAAGGGTGGCTGCTAGGCAGGGCCCAACAGCCGCGCCTTACGGGTAGAACTTATTGAGATGCTCAATGTTCTATGAGTTTTGCAAAAGAATGCCATATCCGGTCTCCCGACGGACTGCGTCAGGTCCGGTGACTCGTACTACCCGGTAAGGGCCTTCCCACTTCGGCGTCAACTCATTTGTATCCTTGGCAGACTGAACGCAAGGAAGGACGAGGTCACCTTCCTCAAAACTCCAGGCATTAATCATGCGGCTATGATAGAGACGCATGGCTTGCTGGTAGCATGCAACAAGTGTAGCAGCAGAGACGGTTCTCCTCAAGTAGCACAGTGTTGTCACGCCTGTACTTTTCTTGCACTACTTCATCGTAGGCAAGTACTCGAGGTGACCCATAAATGAGTTCCATGGGGATAACTGATTCTTCCCAATAGACTAGGGAGAAGGGACTCTGCCCGGTAGCTCAATTTGGTGTCGTACGGAGGGACCAAAGAACCACCAGCAGCTCATCGATCCATCGCCCGCCACACTTCTGTAGCATATAAAATGTTCTTGTCTTGAGGCATCGTAGCACTTCAGTGTTTGCCCTCTCAGCTTGTCCGTTCCTCCTTGGATGGGCAACAGGGGCAGATGAGATCTTGATACGTCTCCAACATATCTATAATTTTTTATTGTTCATTGCTATTGTATTATCATTCTAGGATGTTTTACAATCATTTTACAATCATTCTATATCATTTTTTGGGACTAACCTATTGACATAGTTCCAAGTTCTAGTTGTTGTTTTCTACTTGTTTTTTACATCGTAGAAAATCAATATCAAACGGAGTCCCAATGCAGCAAAAAAATTATGGATTTTTTGGACCAAAAGGAACCATATGTGCCAGAGAAGCACCTGGGGGTGCCCCGAGGGGGGCACAACCCACCAGAGCGCACCTGGGCCCCCAGACACGCCCATGTGGGTTGTGCCCACCTCGATGGCCTCCCGAACCGCCTCTTTGCTCTATAAATACCTCCTACTTCCAGAAACCCTAGGGGAGTTGACGAAATTTTGTTCCAGCCGCCGCAAGTTCCAAAACCACAAGATCCAATCTACAGCCCTTTTCCGACACTCCACCGGAGGGGAACACGATCACAGAGGGGTTCATCATCCTCATTGGTGCCTCTCCGATGAAGCGTGAGTAGTTTACGACAGACCTACGGGACCGTAGGCAGTAGCTAGATGGCTTCTTCTTTCTTTGTATCTCAATACACCGGTCTCTCGGAGATCTATTTGATGTAATGACTTTTTGCGGTGTGTTTGTTGGGATCCGATGAATTGTGAGTTTATGATCAGATTTAGCATGATTTTATATCCAATCTTGATTATTATAGCCTCATATTTCTTCTCTGATATTTGGTTTTTGTTTGGCCAACTTGCTCTATTTATCTTGCAATGTGAAGAGGTGCTTTGTAATGGGTTCGATTTGTCCTTTCCTAGTGACAGAAGGGGTAACAAGGCACGCATTTATGATTGCTATTAATGAGAAAAAATATGGGGTATATTCTTACATGAATAGATATTTTCTACATCATGTCATCGTTCTTATTGCATTACTCCGTTTTCCATGAACTTAATACACTAGATGCATGCTGGATAGCTGTCGATGTGTGGAGTAATAGTAGTAGATGTAGGCAGGAGTCGGTCTACTAATCTTGGACGTGATGCCTATATACATGATCATTGCCTTGGATATCGTCATAATTATTTTCTTTTCTATCAATTGCCCGACAATAATTTGTCTACCCACCGCATGATATTTTATCGAGAGAAGCTACTAGTGAAATCTACGGCTCCCAGGTCTATTTTCCTATGATATACTTTCAGATCCATATTGTTATTTTCCTTTTCTTTTATTTTCTTATTTTATTTTCATATCTATATTATCGAAAACCCCAAAAATACGTTGCTGCGTTTTATTTGGTTTTATTTTTATCTATCAATCTACTACAATTTTATCCTATCCTTACGTCACTTTTTGTCACCTTACCCGAAAGGGATTGACAGCCCCTTTAATGTGTCGGGTTGCAAGTGGTTGCTATTTGTGTGCAGGTACCGTTTACGTAGTGTTGCGTGGTTCTCGTACTCGTTCCATAACGTTGGTTTCATCACTCAGGGAAATACCTTACCGTTGTTGTGTTGCATCCTCCCTTATTCCTTGGGGAAACACTGACGCATCTAAGAGACATTAGAGGAACTTTCTGGCGCCGTTGCATCATCAACATCTATCAGGTTCCTAATCACAAATCTCATCTCCTTTCAATTTACATTATTTTCCATTTGCCTCTCATTTTTATCTCCCCCACTTCACAGAATTTTGCTATTTTTATTCGCCCTCTTTTTCGTTCGCCATTTTCTTGCCAGATCTATTCGCGTTCTTGCCTTCTAGTCATCATGTCTAGTCCTCCCCTCATTATTTGTACCCCCAGAAACGAAGTTCTCAATTTTAAGCAAAGGGGAGGAGAAAGCCTAAAGGATGCTTGGTACCGGATTTACAATGCTAATAATAGATCTATTCACAAGCAATCCACTATTGTTCTTCTGCGAATTTTTTATGTGGGAATCACTACTTGGTTTAGATTTGCCCTTGATACCATTACCGGAGAAAATTTCTGAAGTTGTCCTCCTCTTGATGCTTTGAATGCTATGTGAAGTTTAGTGGGTTCCTCTCCTATTACCATCAATGAAACAATTTTGACTCTTGAGCATGTTATGGTAAGATTAGATGCTATAGAAAAGCAAATGCTCACTTAAAACCTATTGAAATTTTCGATAAATAGATGGATGATCTTGATAATAAGTTTGGGTCGAAAGCGGGTGATATTTTTAAATTGCTAAAAGAGAAGGAACCCATAGTCATTGAAATAATTGAAGAAATTCCTTCTCGGATTTATAAATTGGACGAAATTTTTAGTAACTTGAGCACCGCCTTTTCTTTTGTTAATACTATCGAAGAAACACCCGTGAAAAGACACAAGAATAGGGGGGCTACTTCTAGTAGCGACAAAGGGGATCTTAAAATGATTAGTATTCATCCCAATTTTATTGAAGTAATAAAAAGTCCCCTTTACAAAAGAAAATTCCTTGTTCTTGTCCCTAGGAGTATTATTATTGAAGAAATATATGCCAAATCTTTAAAAAATGTGTGATTGAGGAATTAGAAAATAAGGATGACAACACTTGAGATCTTTGAATTATGCCTAGCTAAGGGTGTAAAACGATAGCGCTCATTGGGAGGCAACCCAACTTGTATTTATTTGCTTATTGGTTTTCTTGCTATTTTCAATAAAATACCAATAATACCTCCGGTTTGATGTGTTTTTGTGGTCTGAATAAATGTTTGTGCCAAGCAAAGCCTTTGGGATGATTGGGATAATGGTTGATGTGATTGCATTAAAAAATTCAAAAACTTTTGTGTCCAGAGTTCGAATTTCTGATGATTACTGGTGCGTGATAAACTCTTGAATTTTTTGGCGTTATAAATAAACAAATTTTCCACATTATCCTAATTTTTAAGAATTTTTAGAGTGACAGAAGTACGGTGAAAATTCGTAGCTTTACAGACTGTTCTTTTTTGATAGATTCTGTTTTCGTTGTGTTATGTGCTTGTTTTGATGATTTTATGGTTTCCTTTGATGACTTATTGCCATAGAAAAGTTAGAATACAGTAGATATAATACAATTACAAAATAAGAATTGGTTTGATACAGTACTTAGAGTAAACATTGGTTTTGTTATACTAACGGATCTCACGAAGTTTTGTTGAGTTTTGTCTGATAGAAGTTTTCAAGTTTTGGGTGAGTTCGCAATGGATTAAGGAATAAGGATTAGCAAAAGACTAAGCTTGGGGATGCCCGAGGCACCCCCAAGATAATATTCAAGAAGTATCAAGCAACTAAGCTTGGGGATGCCCCGACTAGCATCCCCTCTTTCTTCTAACGACCATCAATATTTTTCTTGAAACTATATTTTTATTGGTCACATATTATGAGTTTTGCTTGGAGTGTCTTGTATGATATGAGTATTTGCTTGTTTTTATTTTTAAGTTTCAATAAGTAAACTTTCTCTACACACCTAGTTGGGGGAGCCAAATTATGCTATACTTCCTCCTATGCTTCACTTAATTTTTTAGAGCCTTGGAATTGCTCTAGAGCTTGACTTATATCTTTTTGAGCACGGCGTGCTTTGTTATTTTTGAAGAAATTCTGTCTTTCTTCACTTAGATTAATTTCAGAGAAAGAAATATTATGCTCATGTTCTTCACTTATATTTGTTTGAGCTTATCAAAAGCAACATATAAAACTAGTCCAAAAGTGATAGATATCCAAGAAGGATATAATAAACACTTTTATGAAGATCATTGGACAAAATAAACTTGATTCTTTGTAATAGTTTTGAGATATGACGACAGTGATATGTGAGCCATGTTATTGAGTAATTATGTTTTAGTAAGAATATTGATATTAAGGTTTGTGATTCCCTATGCAAGAACGAAAGTCAATAGTCATGCAATGAAATTACATCCTACTTGTGTTGCATTATTCGGTGTTAGTTATGTTCATTGTTCTCTTATGATGGTTTTCGTTCCTTGGTTGGTCTCTTCCCAACCTCTTGCTAGCCTCCACCATGTACTAAGTAGAAATACTATTTGTGCATCCAAATCCTAAAACCCAAGTTATGCCAAATGAGTCCACCATACCTAACTATATGCGGTATTTCCATGTCGTTCTAAGCAAATTTGTATGTGCCTACTCTAATTTCAAAATAAATTCTCTTTTGTTTGGCTTTGGCCATACTGCTCAAGAAGCGGCAAAGGGTGGCTAATATTTTTCATGCTAGATGTGTTATTCTCAAGATGAGTGTTTATTTACTTGTCATTGCACGAGAGTATGGCGATAATAGGGATTCCCTGTCCCGAAATGAAAATAAAATGTACTTTATGTTGTCAAATAATAAATTCCTTGGAAAGTGTTGGTATGGAGGGCACCCGTGGATACGGTTAGCTATGGCTTGTGAAAGTTTGGTTGAAAAATGAATAAAATTTATTTTATGTTCGGGAACCGCCTATGATATATCTAGCATGGAAAGTGTTGGGAACTCTAAGTCGTTCTCGTTGATAGGAAAATCATGCCACCCAAAATAATTTTATCTCTCAATTTAAACTTTGAGCTCTGACACCTCTACAAATCCCTACTTCCCTCTATGAAGGGCCTAACTTTTACTTTATGCAATTTTTATTTTTATTTTGAGTCTCCATCTTCTCTTATAAAGCACCAACTACGGAACACTATTATCGCACTTGAGCATTGGATGTAGCTAATATTTGGATGTCTTGCATGAATGGATCAATGATTGAGCATGATGGACTAAGGGATAACTTGAGTATTGATATTTCGAAAAGACATAGTTGTTAGTTGATATGCTTGAGTATTAAAGTCCTCATGTCAAAACTAGACTATTGCTTTGAACCATATAAAAGTCCAATTGTCCATGCTATAAAGAAAAGAATATGTGATGAACATGAGAGGCAGCGTTCCACATAAAAAAGTCTGTTTTTATCATTTACCTACTCGAGGACGAGCTGGAATTAAGCTTGGCGATGCTGATACATCTCCAACGTATCTATAATTTTTGATTGTTCCATGCTGTTATATTATCATTCTTGGATGTTTCACAATAATTATATATCATTTTTTGGGACTAACCTAAAGACATACTGCCAAGTGCCAGTTGTTGTTTTCTGCTTGTTTTTTACATCGCAGAACATCGATATCAAACGGAGTCCAAATGCAGCGAAATTTTTTGTGGATTTTTTTTGGACCAGAAGACACCAGATGGGTCAAAGAAGCACCTGGGGGTGCCCCGAGGGGGGCACAACCCACCAGGGCGTGCCTGGGCGCCCAAGCGCGCCCAGGTGGGTTGTGCCCACCTCGTTGGCCTCCCGCACCACCTCTTTGCTCTATAAATACCTCATACCTCCAAAAACCCTAGGGGAGTCGACGAAATTTTGTTCCAGCCACCACAAGTTCTAGAACCATGAGATCCAATCTATAGCCCTTTTCTGGCACTTCACCGGAGGGGAATATGGTCATGGAGGGGTACATCATCCTCATTGGCGCCTCTCGGATGATGCGTGAGTAGTTTACCACTGAACTACAGGTCCGTAGGCAATAGCTAGATGACTTCTTCCTCTTTGTATCTCAATACAATGGTCTCTCGGAGATCTATTTGATGTAATGACTTTTTGCCATGTGTTTGTTGGAATTCGATGAATTGTGAGTTTGTGATCAGATTTGCCTTTATTTTATGTCCAATATTGATTATTGTAGCCTTGTATTTCTTCTCCGATATTTGTTTTTTTGGCCAACTTTATTTATTTATCTTACAATGTGAAGAGGTGCTTTGTAATGGGTTCGATCTTGCGGTGTCCTTTCCGAGTGATAGAAGGGGTAGCAAGGCACGCATGTATCGTTGCTATTAAGGATAAAAAGATGGGGTCTTTTCCTACATGAATAGATCTTGTCTACATCATGTCATCGTTCTTATTGCATTACTCCGTTTTTCCACGAACTTAATACACTAGATGCATGCTAGATAGCGCTCGATGTGTGGAGTAATAGTATTAGATGCAGGCAGGAGTCAGTTTACTAAACTTGGACATGATGCCTATATACATATCATTGTCTTGGATATCGTCATAATTATTTGCTTTTCTATCAATTTCCCAACAGTAATTTGTCTACCCACCGCATGCTATTTTCTCGAGAGAAGCCACTAGTGAAATCTACGGCCCCGGGTCCATTTTCCTATCATATACTTTCAGATCCATATTGCTATTTGCCTTTTATTTTATTTGCTTCTTTTATTTTCAGATCTATATTATCAGAAACCCAAAAATACCTTGCTGCGTTTTATTTGGTTTTATTTGCATCTATCAATCTACTTTAATTTTATCCTATCCTTATGTCACTTTTTGGCACCGTTACCCGAAAGGGATTAACAACGCCTTTAAGGCGTTGGGTTGCAAGTGGTTGTTATTTGTGTGCAGGTACCATTTACGTAGTGTTGCGTGGTTCTCCTACTGGTTCGATAACCCTGGTTTCATCCCCGAGGGAAATACCTTACCGTTGCTATGTTGCATCCTCCCTTATTCCATGGGGAAACATCGACGCATCTAAGCGACATCAGATCTTGCTTCCGAGGGCATAAACGTATTGGATGAAGGTGCGGCTTGTGAATTGGGTTCCATTGTCTTGATGATTCGGGCAGGGACCCCGAAGCGGCACACCAATCATTTCAAGAACTTGAGAGCTAACTGTGTGGTCACCTTCCTCACGGGCTCCACTTATAGCCACTTTGTAAACTTGTCGATTGCAACGGACAAGAATTCAAAGCCCTGGTAGCATGGGGAAGGAGCCCAAGATGTCGAGCCCCCAGACCTAAAATGGCCACGACAAAGGGATCATTTGGAGAGCTTGAGCAGGCCGATGGATATTCTTGGAATGGAACTGCCAGGCTTCACACTTGGTGACTAGCTCGATTGCGTCTTGGAGGGTAGTGGGCCAGTAGAAATCTTACCGGAAAGCTTTCCCAACCAAGGCCCTTGATCCGATGTGGGAGCCGCACATACCCTTGTGTATCTCTACCCGCAGTTCCTTTCCTTCTTCCCTCTAAATGCATTCAATTTCACACCGTTGGGCCTTCTTATGTATAGCGTATCATCAACAAACTGATACATACTGGCCCCCCGGGCTACTCTTTTAGATTCTTCTTGCTCTTCGGGAAGTTCACCTGTTTGGAGGAAATGGACAATGTGCCATGCCCAAGTTAGAGACAGAGGCTCGGCAACGAGGACTAGCAGCGCCTCCTCATTCACGAGGGCTCACTCCTCAACCGCTAAGGTTGGTAGTTTGGTGAGAGGGTGCAGCTTACCTATCGAAGGGGAGTTGTTCCCGCCAAGCTCTATGCCGGAGGCTTCGGGTAGCTCTGCCGGGAGAGGCTTGCCAGAGTCCAGTTTTCTCCTCTTTCTGGCCATTGCTGCCGAGGATACGGAGGGTTGAGTCAGATGGAGAACAAAAGTCCCTAGTTCCATGGGGAGTTTTTGCGTAGCGCACTTTGACAAATGATCAGCCATGCTATTTTCCGCATGGGGTATGTGCTCTATTTGCAATCCGTCAAAGCGCTCCTCCAACTTTCTCACTTCCTTGACGTATGCCTCCATCAATGGACTTTGATAATCCTTGTTTACTTGTCAAACCACAAGTTGCGAATCTCCGGGGATGATCAACTTCTTGGTTCCCAATTTTGTGGAAATTCTGAGCCCAACATGGAGCCCTTCGTACTCTGTAGTGTTGTTGGTAGCCTTATCCTGGGGAAAATTCATTTGTATGATGTACTTGAGGTGCTCCCCAGTGGGAGCAATGAGAAGCACACCAGATCCTACACCTTGTAGGGAGAAGGCACCATCAAAGTACATGATCCATTCTTGGGGCGCTTCCTTGCTGGGAATGACTGTCTCCAACACTTCTTCCTTAGGGGTAGGTGTCCACTCCGCAATGAACTCTCCTAGTGCTCTGCCTTGAATAGTTGACGTGCTTTCAAACTCCAGACAAAAGTTGGATAACTCCAAAGCCCATTCCACGATCCTGCCAGCGGCCTCAGGGTTACAGAGTATGTGTTGCAAGGGGAAGCGGGTGACAACCGTGATCTCGTGGGCCAGGAAGTAGTGGAGCAGTTGCTTTGAGGCCATGATGAGGCCAAAAATCAACTTTTGCACGCCAGAGTACCTTGATCTAGCCCCCTGCAGTAGGGAGCTGACAAAGTACACTCGGCGTTGCACCACTTTCTTCCTTGTTGCGATCATAGAATTGCCTCCGCTGTCTCATTCTTTCTTATCATGAACTGCCTCTGACTTTGCTGGGGAGGGTTTACTTTACTCTCCAGAGGGGACGGCGTCGGCGGCTGTCGGTTCATCTACCTCCCTCTGTGCCACCAGTGCTGCACTAACTACTTGATTGGTCATTGCTAACACTACAAAAAAAAACTTCCGTGATAATACGTGTTTGTCATAGTAGGTCACGTTTTCTGTCATGCATGTACATCGATCACGATTTTACGATAGAATCAAGATAGTCATACCTGTGTTGTCGTAGAATTCCATGACAATACCAAAATTATCATCACGGAAGTGTTCACTTCCATGATGAAAAATGGCGCATCATGGAAGTGCTTTCGTTAAGCGTAACCGACACGTGGCATCCATCATAATGGGTCGACGTTAAGCTATCGGGTCCGGTTTTGGATCCGATAACCCGCTAACACCGAGGACCAATGGGAATTTTCCACGTGTAAAATTCTCATTGGCCGAAGGAACCACATGCCAGCTCCACGTGCGGACAAATGTCAACCAACCAACGAACATGAGGCGCCAATGATACGTCGACATGTGGCACGGCCCAACAGGGGCCCATTCAGGTCAAAAGGCCGACCCGTTTGACTTGGTCAAAGGATAACGGGCCGGCCCATCGAAAGCCTGCTAACGGCCTGCTCACATATAGTCCATTTAGGCTCGATAACTTATGACCCATCATGGCCTTTCCTAATTTAGCCCACTAGCTTCCTCTGGGCCGTCCAATATGATTCCAGCCCATTGTAACTTCCGGCCCATGTATGACCCAAGATGTATTTCGGCCCATATGAGGCCATTTGTAACTCTTGGCCCAATAGCAGCCCATAGTGAAACTGGCCCATAGTGAACAACATATCGCTTCATACACATTAACGGCCAATTACTCCACTGGGCCGCTCCCAGCTAGTGTAATCTTTTGGCCCCATTTATTCTTGGGCTGATTTGCAGCATTTTGTAGCTTACAATCCGTTATTGTCCTTTTCCGCTTGTGGGCCAAATTCAGCATGTGGTTAAATTGGCCCGTTTGTGGCCCGTTGACCCGTTGGGCCGTTTTCACAGCGCCAATAAATACGGCCCATTAATGACCCGTTCTGTATGTCGATGGAATTAAGCCAGTTTATACTCGTTGGCCTCTTAAAGGCCCGTTATGGTCGGCCCATGAACGGACGGCGGCCAGTCTAGCCCGTTTACGGCCCATAATGTGGTCCGTCATTGGCCCATGTTTGGCCAATCGACCATACGGCCCGTAGAAGGCCCATTGATTCTACCACCCATAGAAGGCCCATAGAAGGCCATGGCGACAACGGTCCGCATGTTGCCCAATGGTTATTGTGTCCTAGTTTTAAAAAATAGGCTCTTGCGTCCACTAGCAAACCGCAGAAAAAGAACTACACTATCTACAAGCAAACAAATAAACAAGACAACAAGGAAATAAATAAGCAAGCAACATACGCTAGGCTATTATGGCTATTACACACATTACAACCACTAGGCATCAAATTTCACCACCAGTGTAAATAAGGGGAACAAAGCAGCATATTACATACACTGGTTGTCAAAGTTGGCGACTAGTGCAAATAAACGCCGCAGCAAAAGAAGTCTAGAACTGAAACCACTCCACGAGAGCTCAAGAAACAATATCCTCGGTATCCACCATGCTGGCGAGATGCTTTGCAAGCTTGTTAGCTTTCTCTTGTTTGGCACTTAAATCCTCCAGCACTTGTTGTTGCACTAGAAAGTATGCATCTGAAATCTACAGGGACTACCTCAGTCCTTCCTCTTCTTGTCGCAGCACATCTGATCGATGTCTTTCAACTTGAAGTTGAGAATCAAGAAGCCAAACTGATTCAGGCAGCGAGTACGAAGAGCTTGTGCTAGCAGTAGTGGCCAGTAACTCAAACACTACATCAAGGCACGACTTTGGGGTTGTCTCACTGTGTACAAGATAGTTTTTATCATCTTTCTTGGAGACCAACAGGGTTGTCTCACTATCTTGAACCTTATCTACATTACTTTCTCTACACTGCATAATGGGATGCTCTCCTCTAATATTCTGTCGGCATTCCACAAGATGAACAAGCAGACACATCACAGGTTTACCATGCTGTATATGAAACTCATTTTGGTAAACCAGTTCAGTGGTAAGGTGGACAGGAGAACAACATGAAACAAACATATATCTATGTAGTATGGTCACTGTATGGTCTATATCATTCTAGTTTATGTTGCCAAATCAAGATAGAGACAATGCAAATCATATCTGTTTGAGACAAAGGAGCATAGACAGAATATAAGTGTGGGACACTACACTACACTAATACCACTTGTAATGTGCATGCCATGAGAACATAACTGTTTATTCAATTGAAACTGAATTCAACATAGAGCAAGTTACAATAACAAACTAGTTAAAGAAACATGTTTAAAACATACTTTTTGCACCATTGGAGTTTCAATTGCATCCTTCAAATTTGAAATTAGTTGGTAAGAGTAAATACAGTGATGCTAGAGCAAAGGAGTATGAACCATAGCTACGGAACCTGACCTAAGAACAATTCTTCTACTGCTTTAAGCATTGACTTGAGGTTAGGAGCGGTGGTCCTCGTGCTTTGGGCGCTGCACTTGCCTTACTAACTTCTCGTGTTTGGGTGCTCTGTGGTGGAGATGGTGTTGTGTCAATTGGAAATGGGTTATCATCTGCTAGGGTTGGGGTTAGAAGGGGTGTAGCTGGTTCTCTGTCCAACTGGGTAGGGGTACAATCTGCGTGCGTTTGGGTTATGTGCGGTGGGGCTGGTTCTTGGGCAAGTACAACTGTGGCTCTATCTGCATCGACGGGTAGCACAATCTTTTCCGAGGACCGTGTTTTTACTCCCATAGATACTGCCATCACCCTCTCCAATTCAAATGGCTAATAAACAAGAAAAGTAATTGAATGTACAGACATTGTATGATAGACAGGTACAATGGATAGTACGGAATAAAACAGTGCATGAAATAATTCACATTTATGTTGTCTAACCAAACAGGATAGCATGGCACAATTTCAGATATATGATAGCTAATT
>LR738715.1:519816264-519872734 GCA_902687465.1 Secale cereale | reverse complement strand
AAGATATCTCCTTCAGCTGGTAGCATTGTCTGCTCTGAGGACCTTGTTTTCACGCCAGATTTTTTGCATCACCAATTCAAATGGCTGATGCACAGGAAGAGTAGTTGAATATAAACATTGTCGGCAAATGGAATATGTAATACAAAAAAAGGATGGCATGATATAATTCACATATATGGTAACTAGACACTAAACATGCGGCATTTACACAAAGCATGTCTAAACTAAGCAAATAACATGGCAGTGCAAGACACCATATGCACAATATGAGCAATATAACCCTGCCAAGTTAGAGCATGCACCTCGGGGGGGGGGGATAGGAATGGTCATCTATCCGTGAATCCTCCTCTAAGGAGCTACCCGTAACCAGCAAGATATGCGCTTCGTCAGATATCACTGTATGCTCTGAAGACCTTGTTTTCACTCCAGATTTTTCCATGACCCCGTCGAATGGCTGTTGCACAGGAAGAGTAATTGAATGTACTAACATTGTTGACAAATTTATTACGTAATAAAAGGGATGTCATGATATAATTCGCATATAAGATGACTGGCTAACCTGGATGCCATTACAAAATTCACATATATGATGCATGGCTAAACAAGATGGCATTGCATGATTCACATATATGATATAGAAATTAAACAGATGGCATTCACGCAATACATGTCTAAACTAAGCAGATGACATATTTTATGTGTAAAGTAAGCAATGCAAAGCACCATATGCATGATATGGCCAACATCAGCATGCCAAGTTAGAGCAAAAGACCTGAGGGGTTAAATAGGAGTGGTCTGCTCCCCCGTCTGAACGGTTATCTTCCTCTTGATTATAGTCGGGAATGGGGGGAGGGGGTTGCTTTCGCACCCACCATGGAGCGACATTCGCATGAAACTTTATTGCCACGCAAGGCTCGTATCTTTTGGTCTACATGTTCAGTACCATTGTTTACAATAACTGACATGCATATGAATAAAACATAGTGAGATTATGTCAGGTGTGCATACTGTGCATAGACCCAAAACCAATGATAGCAGGAAGATAATAGCTTTAGTTAATAAAATACAGATAATGGCTCCTTTAATGTTTGCTTCCACCCAACATGAAACTCACAGTAGACACCTGAGATTAATCAGATAGTAGACATATAGTATTGATTGCTGCCCCAATATGTACCCCACAACCATTAAAAACCCAAGTTTGAGCATTAGTTTGGACCTGACTTGGATTCTAATCGGTGAACAGGATGATAAAGTAGCATGTCATCATGTTAAGCGATGCATAATGTAAGCAGACACGAAAGAGTGCGACCTCTCTTGCGGACCCGTGTAGTCGTCAAGGTCCTCTGTTCAGTTGATGATGCTAATGCGGTTGTCGTGGCTGCCGGCGGCAGGGAAGAAGATCTGAGGTGGCGAAAGATAGTCTGGAGGGAGGATCCCTGCTGTGGTGAACCCTTCCGTCATTGGAGCAGCTGAACTGGGGTGGACCACAACACAGCAGTTGCGGGACAAACCACACAAGGTTTTCTTTGACACATATCTGTAACAGAAGTAATTCTGTAAGGGCTTGTTTGAATTGTAGGATTCTAACAATGCAGGGATAGGAAATACACATGATTAGGATAGGAATGCACATGCAAAACAAAGAATTTAAAAACACTAATTTCTATCAATCAGGGTGTTTGGTTCACAAGAATTGGAAGATCATAGGAATGCAAAAAATCATGGTGAAATTACATCAAACCACAAAAAAATATACAGTTATAATATTATTATGCTACTATCTCATAGTATTGTGCTTCATGAATATGAATTTGAAAAGGAGGTCAAGTGGATATTAAAATTCCTGCGTTTTTCTATCAAGGAGACACTAAAGGTACAAATCCTACAGTTTTCCTTTGCTCCGTTCCTTTGAACCAAATGCATGAATAGTAGTGCCATAGGAAACTTTCCAATTCCTATGTTTTCCCTTCATTTTTTCCTTTCAAGCACTGGCGATCCTAGTAGGCAGGCTTGAACAGGCGACGCCTACACTCCAACAATGTTTTTGTGCTACTTCTATTACTTTGGACCCAGGCCAGGACCCTACTAGCTCAACTCCCATGCCCATCTGGAAATGCACAGCTCAAACATGCAGAAATAAATAATGATGGCTTTCAAGATAGTCCACCACAGATAGCTAGGTTGCCTGGTACCTCATTGATTGTTATATAGGAGAAACTAATCGTATTTCACATTACTATGTGTGCTCAGTGGACAATATATATAACATGTAGAGTAAAAAAAGCGATGCTGCAAGTGTACAACCTCTTTGGCAAAGCCATGTCGATCTCAGCATCATTGAGTTGGTCGCTGAGGATGTTGCAGCTGATGTGGCAGCCGGGGGAGGGGAATAAGATCTTAGGTGCCAGGAGATGGAGCCAAGGGTACTGCTCGGCTGTGATAGAGGGTTTCATCAATGGAGCAGCTCCGGTGAGTCGTACGATGGCGAGGCTGAAGCAGGACAAGAGAGACAATGTTAACCTGAGTGGAATTCTAATAGCATCTCCAATAGATGATGTAAAATACATAACCACAAATAGATGTAAAATACATCAACCGCTCATCTCTGAACTTAACTGTCGAAACTGAATTTAACTATCGAAACTGAATTTTACCGACGAAACTGAATTTTGCTGTCGAAACTGAATTTTACTGTCAAAACTGAACGCACTAGTAGCAGAAAAGCTGTAGCAGCAACAACAACACCCGGAGCTGCAGCGTGTGCGAGAGCCGGGGCAGCTGGTCATGTAGCAATATCTCAGGTAGTAGCTGTAGGGGCTCGAGCGAGAGCAGGACCTGCTGCTCGTGCAGCAGCAGCGTGAGGAAGACTAGAGCAGCAGCGCAAGCAAGAGCAAGAGCAAGAGCAACAGCGCAAGCAAGAGCAAGAGCAGACGAGGCAGGGGACCGAAGAGCAAGAGCAAGAGCAATAGCGCAAGCAAGAGCAAGATTAGACGAGGCAGGGGACCGGAGAGCAAGAGCAGAGCAGTAGCGCGAGCGAGAGCCAAAGCAGTAGCAGCTCCGACTGATGTGGACGTCACCGCCGAGGGAGCGACTCCGTAAAGGAAGTGGCCAACGACACCGCCGTAGATGGAGCTGCGGCATGGCGGCTCAGGACCGAGCGCCGCCAGCACCATGAGATCGAAGCAACAAGTGAATGCAGTGATTAGTGTAGAACCTCTTTGGGGGTGCTGATTAGGCCTCAGCTTCATCCGAGGAATCGGTGATGATGATGCTCTTCCGGCGGTGTGGGAATGAAGGCGGTGCGAAAGACGAGGGGAATGTCAGGGCAGCTCCTTGGAGGTGGAGGACGGGGTGGCTGAACCGACGGGACGACGAGATCAATGACAGAACCTCATTTGGTGAGGTTGATGAGGGAGGTCGAGGTGTTGTGGTGGACGACATCGTCAGGGAAGAGGCTCCGGCTGGGTGGCGGACGGAGGATGGTGTGGGGCTTCGTGGGTTTTCGCGGCCTTGGTGTTCGAATGGGGGCGGTGGAGGGGATGGGAGGTGGGAACCATGGCTTAAGAACGCGCTTGTCCGAAATGTGGGGTAATTTACGAAAATACCCCCACCGATTTGAACTACGTGGTTCTTTTGGTTCAGGGGGCATCACGGGAATTTCGCTTGTCGGGATTTCACAGGAGGTGGGAGTTTTCGCGCGCGTTGTAATTTTGGGATGGAAACATGCGGGTTGAGAGAGAGGGAGTTTTCTGAGCACAACGAGACAAAGAGATAGCTTGAAATTTCGGGATAACAAGGCGCGTGTTAATTTTTAGGAGAACATTATGCTACCAAATCAATTCGCACGACACAAGAGAGTGTCTTTCTCGTTTTGCTGTATGAATTACTACCAATGCCATTCCATGCTTTGAAACCATGTTATGTTTGTATAATGCATGTAACCTACTCGAATGAACATTTTAGGGCATTCCAAATGTATACTACCAACTGCAATATGAACTAAATTTGAATTTGTTTATTTATTCGAATAAGATCTACAATCATGATTGTTGTCAAGTTAAACCATTTGAATTTGTTTCTCTATTTTAACAAGATCTACAATTATCATTATTGTCAAGGTAAACCATCGTTTGTATATTATCTTCGCAGCACACCACATGATTACTGTCGAGTTAGATATGAACTATTTGTACTATATGAACTCGAACTCGATTACTGCCGAGTTAGATATGAACTATGTGTACTATATGATTACTGTCAAGTTAGATATGAACTATGTGTAGTGTATGAACACTAACTCGATTTTTTGGATCCACTTTATGTTGATTTCAAATCACAGTGCACTTCAAGCTCTAGCTAGACCTTCATAATCTAAACTATGTCTCATATGTATAATGTGTTTATCACATAATGTATGGTGCCCCGCCCCTACGCCTACAAGTATTTAGCTGTGTGTTGCAAATGCCACACATTATCATGAATTCAAATAAAATGTGAGATTGTTCGATATCACATAATGTATGGTTTAGATTGTTCGATATTTAGTTGTAAGTTGAAAACGCCACACATTATCATAAATTAAAAAAGTGTGAGATTGTTTGATAAATAGTATGGTTTAGATTGTTCGATATTTAGCTGTGAGTTACAAACGCCACACATTATCACATTATAGTATAACATGTCCAAAACCACACCACGCGTATCACCGCTATATTCATGCATGCATATGTTTATAACACTACGATCTCTTATTTAAATATATGAATCCACTTTCATATCGAATTATGATATTTGTTAGTCTCTTACACCCACACAATCCTCTAAACTTTGTAGCTAGCGCTAACTTTCTCTCGTGCATGCACACACCCTCCTCGCCCTCCCCCCTCAGCATTCTATCCATCGCGCATATTAATTTATTTGTTTATGTCGTTCTCCCATGATTACCACAACTCCTTCATTCCGGCACACATCCATCGATAAACCTCTATAGCGATGTCTCCCTACCACATACACACACAATTTACATCTGCTCCTTTCTCTGACCATGCCTCATGCATGTCTCTCGTACAATCCCACACACGTGTGAACTCTCGCCCCTCTTTTCATCAATCTCATAATCGCACACTCCTCCTCTGACCCCTATATAGTAGGCCCTTCGCACCACCTCCTAGCTCCATCCCTTTCTCTCAATCTGCCTCTCTTGGCCTTATTTGCCTCTAACAAATGGATGTACACCGACCGATCTCGCACTATACATATAGTTATCTATGTCGTTTATAACTCGTTTACCCCATGCGTCAATCAATCTAACACGTTAGTTATGTCTCTCCCTTCCTGCGAAACACAATAATTGATCTACCGATCAAGTTTGGTATGCTTGCCAAACACATATGGTCCCCCTTCATCATCCATGCATGCCTCCCAACACATCTATCACGCATGCGCACACACACACACAGAGAAACACATCCCATGTCTTCTTGATATTGTAGTTGTACCCTCAGTTTGTCTAGTAGCCCCCTCCGGCACTCTACCTCTCTCTCCCAACCTATTTCCCGTCCTTCACGTATGTATGGATGTGGACCCATCTCCCTCAAGACATAGCTAGGTCTCTCCTTCTCAACACATATACAAGTCAGTCTACCTCTTTAGTTAGGTCCCTACCTCCCCCCACCCACACACACATACACATCGATACATCGAGTGCTCTAGTCATGCCTCCTTGCCACATACAGACTTGCCCTCTACCGTCCGACGTTCTGGTAGGCCAGTCGCCCTATATCTTTGACTTGCACATACCCAATTTCGATGGCTCTCTTCATCGATCTCGCACCCACACACTTGATCCTCTCTTTGACTCTATTGATATCTATGACCCCTTCCTCTCTTCTCGTGGATCGCTGATACGTCTCCAACGTATCTATAACTTTGATTGTTCCATGCTATTATATGATCCATCTTGGATGTTTTATATATATTTATATGCTATTTTATATGATTTTTGGGACTAACCTATTAACCTAGAGCCCAGTGCCAGTTTCTGTTTTATCCTTGTTTTTGAGTTTTACAGAAAAGGAATACCAAACGGAGTCCAATTGGTGTGCCAATTTTTGATGATTTTTATGGACCAAAAGAAGCTCCCGAAGTAAAAGAGTTGGGACAGAAGAGTACCGAGCCATCCACGAGGGTCGCGCCCTACCCCCTGGGTGCGACCCCCTATCTCATGGATGACTCGGAGACCCCCTTGAAGTGAGATCGACGCCAAAAATTCCTATAAATACAGAAACCCCCAAAAAGTAACCTAGATTGGGAGTTCCGCCGCCGCAAGCCTCTGTAGCCACCAAAAACCAATCGGGACACTGTTTCGGCACCCTGCCGGAGGGGAAATCCATAACCGGTGGCCATATTCATCATCCCGGCGCTCTCCATGACAAGGAGGGAGTAGTTCACCCTCGGGGCTGAGGGTATGTACCAATAGCTATGTGTTTGATCTTTCTCTCTCTCTCTCTCTCTCTCTCTCTCTCTCTCTCTCTCTCTCTCTCTCTCTCTCTCGTGTTCTTGATTTGGAACGATCTTGATGTACCGTGAGCTTTGCTATTATAGTTGGATCTTATGATGTTTCTCCCCCTCTACCGTCTTGTAATGGATTGAGTTTTTCCATTGAAGTGATCTTATCGGATATAGTCTTTAAGGATTGGAGAACACTTGATGTATGTCTTGCGTGGGATACCCGTGGTGACAATGTGGTATTCTATTGATTCACTTGATGTATGTTTTGGTGATCAACTTGCGGGTTCCGTGACCTTGGGAATTTACGCATAGGGGTTGGCACACGTTTTCATCTTGACTCTCCGATAGAAACTTTAGGGCACTCTTTGAAGTTCTTTGGTTTGGTTGAATAGATGAATCTGATATTGTGTGATGCATATAGTATAATCATGCCCACGGATACTTGAGGTGATAATGGAGTATCTAGGTGACATTAGGGTTTTGGTTGATGTGTGTCTTAAGGTTTATTCTAGTACGAACTCTAGGATAGATTGAACGGAAAGAATAGCTTCATGTTATTTTACTATGGACTCTTGAATATATCGATCAGAAAGAATAACTTTGAGGTGGTTTCGTACCCTACAATAATATCTTCGTTCGTTCTCCGCTATTAGTGACTTTGGAGTGACTCTTTGCTGCATGTTGAGGGATAGTTATATGATCTAGTTATGTTATTATTGTTGAGAGAACTTGCACTAGTGAAAGTATGAACCGTGGGCCTTGTTTCAAAGCATTGTAATACTGTTTGTGCTCACTGTTATCATTAGTTACCTTGTTGTTTTTGTATTTTCATATTACAAAAATCTATATCTACCGTCCATATTGCACTTGTATCACCATCTCTTCGTCGAACTAGTGCACCTATACAATTTTCCATTGTATTGTGTGTGTTGGGGACACAAGAGATCCTTTGTTATTTGGTTGCAGGGTTGTTTGAGAGAGACCATCTTCATCCTATGCCTCGCACGAAATGATAAACCTTAGGTCATCCACTTGAGGTAAATTTGCTACTGTCCTACAAACCTCTGCACTTGAAGGCCCAACAACATCTACAGGAAGAAGGTTGCGTAGTAGACATCAAGCTCTTTTCTAGCGCCGTTACCCGGGAGGTTAGTGCTTGAAGGTATATCTTTAGATCTTGCAATTGAATCTTTTTGTTTCTTGTTAATTCACTAGTTTGGTTGATAAAACAAAACTACAAAATAATGGAATTGAGTTTACCTCATATGCTTCATCTTTTTAATGTCTTTCATGAAAATAATGGAAAGGAAAATTGTGCCCAAGTACTAGAAGAAGAATGCATTAAAATGTTTGGCACTAAATCTTTGAATGATGAGCATGATTGCAATGTTGCAAGTATGAACTCTTTGAATATCCATAGAACCAATGATGATTGCACTAGTCATGATGAAAATATCTCTTATAAGCATGTCAACTTTTGTGGAGTGCATAGAGTTTGCAAGTACACACCAAATAGGGAAGATAGATTTTGCAAGAGACATAAGTATTTAGAAACTAAATGGTTGCAAGAGAGGCTAGATGCTTGTGCTAAGAATTTAAAATTTCTTTGCCATCATTGTGAACATCGCAATGAACGTGATCATTTAAATCTCCAATGCAAATTGTTTGATGATTGTATCGTGTCCAAAAATTGCGATGACTTGATTTCGCTTGCGCATCATAATGAACTTAGTTTGCTTGTGGGTTATGACGAAATGAAACATATAATTAAGGATATTCTAGAATTTGTCCTTGATAAAGTTCTTGATTTTGATCTAGAGGAAATTTATATGTATTGTGTGGTGAATTGCTTTGAAAATCCTTATATTGCCAATTAAATAAGGACAAAAAAACAAATAGAAGATGAAGAGAATACTAATGAAAGGGAAGAGATTTCCCAATATCCTCCTATTCTTTCTTATGATGAATCAGGTAACGAGGAGGAGCCCTCTATTCAACAAATCTGATTAGTAAGGAGCTCCAAAAATAGGATTAAACCCATACTTAATGTGAAGAAGAAAAAGAAAAGACGGAGAAGCAAAGGTAAAAAGGTATCCCTCCCAAATGATGTTGCTCCTATTACTCATTGTGATGATGATAATTGATATACTATTGGTGCTATCCATACTATTAATGCTGAGAGTGATTATGCTTATGATATGAAAAGGCCCAAGCTTGGGGATGCTATGTTTGATGAGAATGACATGGTTGAGAATTTATTTGCTGCAATTAATGTTTGTCCCAAGCTTAGGGATGCTATGTTTAATGAAGATGATATTTTTGGTCTCCCAAGTTTTCATAAGCAAATTTATTTTGATGATAGCATCCTTCCTATTTATGATGATTACATTGATGAAAGTGGGTTTGGAAGAGTGTCAACTTTAGGAAGTAATGATCCCACTTTTTTGGATGGTGTTCAATCGTATTGTGACAAATATGAAAGTGGATTTGGAGAAGTCATGACTTTATTTAGTAATGATTCCACTATCTTGGAAGAGGTTTCAATTGATTATGATGAGAATAAAGTTGATACTTATGATGATTATTGTTATGATACTTACGTTATAAGAAGTAGTGATGATTATATTTACAAAACTTGTCATCATTATGATTACACTTTTTCTGAACATTACTCTTTTAATGTGGAAACAATTCATAGTATCCGAGTTTCTTATGATACTCACACTATTCCGAATGAGAAGAATTTTGCTTATGTGGAGAGTAGTAGATTTTCTATGCTTGTAGATCATGAAAAGAAAGCTTTATCTGATAGTTATATTGTTGAATTTATTCATGATGCTACTGAAAATTATTATGAGGGAGGAATATATGCTTGTAGGAAATGCAATAATATCAAGTTTCCTCTCTATGTGCTTAAAATCTTGAAGTTTTGCTTGTTTTACCTTCCTATGCTAGTTGATTCTTGCTCCCATGAATTGTTTGCTCAAAAAATCCCTATGCATAGGAAGTGGGTTAGGCTTAAATGTGTTAGTCATATTCTTCATGATGCTCCCGCTATGTTTCAATTCTTATCTTTTATGTGAGCATCATTGAAATCATTATGCCTAGCTAGGGGCGTTAAACGATAGCGCTTGTTGGGAGGCAACCCAATTTTACTTTTGTTCGTTGCTTTTTTTCTCCTGTTTAGTAATAAATTATTCATCTAGCTTCTGTTTAGATGTGGTTTTATGTTTTAATTAGTGTTTGTGCCAAGTAGATCTTTGGGAAGACTTCGGTGAAGTCTTTGTGATCTTGCTGTAAAAAACAGAAACTTTTGCGCTCACGAGATTAGCTGCCATTTTTTACTGGAGAGTGCTTTTAGGTTGATTATTCTTGAGTATTATTAATAGAAAATTTCTCACGTCCACAAATTTATTTCAGTATTTTTTGAGTTACAAAAGTATTCGAAAGTTACAGATTGCTACACATTGTTCTCTTTTTGACAGATTCTGTTTTCTATGTGTTATTTACTTATTTTGATGAATCTATGAGTAGTATCGGAGGGTATGATCTTGCAATTGAATCTTTTTGTTTCTTGTTTATTCACTAGTTTGGTTTATAAAAGAAAACTACAAAATAATGGAATTGAGGTTACCTCATATGCTTCATCTTTTTAATGTCTTTCGTGAAAATGATGGAAAGGAAAATTGTGCCCAAGTACTATAAGAAGAATGCACCAAAATGATTGGCACTAAATATTTGAATGATGAGCATGATTGCAATGTTGCTAGTATGAAGTCTTTGAATATCCATAGAACCAATGATGATTGCACTAGTCATGATGAAAATGTCTCTTATAAGCATGTCAACTTTTGTGGAGTGCATAGAGTTTGCAAGTACACACCAAATAGGGAAGATAGATTTTGCAAGAGGCATAAGTATTTAGAAACTAAATGGTTGCAAGAGAGGCTAGATGCTTGTGCTAAAAATTGAAAATTTCTTTGCCATCATTGTGAACTTTGCAATGAACGTGATCATTTAAATCTCCAATGCAATTTTTTTGATGATTGTATCGTGTCCAAAAATTGTGATGACTTGATTTCGCTTGCACATCATAATGAACTTAGTTTTCTTGTGGGTTATGAAGAAATGAAACGTATAATTAAGGATATTCCAGAATTTGTCCTTGATAAAGTTCTTGATTTTGATCTAGAGGAAATTTATATGTATTGTGCGGTGAATTGCATTGAAAATCCTTATATTGCCAATTACATAAAGACAAGAAAACAAATAGAAGATGAAGAGAATACTAATGAAAGGGAAGAGATTTCCCAATATCATCCTATTGTTTCTTATGATGAATCATGTAACGAGGAGGAGCCTTCATATCAACAAATATCATTAATAAGGAGCTCCAAAAAGAGGATTAAACCCATACTTAACGTGAAGAAGAAAAAGAAAAGACGGAGTGTCGGTGTACTAAGGTAGGGGTACCTTAGTACCCCAACTTGTGCACGGGCAGTTGCAGCTTGCCGCGGCAGGGTTTACCGCGTGCTCGCCGGAGACCTTCCTGCTCCTTATTAAACCATTCAAAAACAAAGTATACAAGAAAGAAGATCGAGACCCCGGCAAGAGGAGCTTGCCGGGAAGGCCGTACCAGGCTCAAGATTACCTCACTAACACAAGGCCCTGGCAGGAGGAGCTTGCCAGGAAGACTATAAAATTCCATCATAGAAGACCCGGCAAGGGCCCGGGGAGCGGCAAGCTCCCGGGCCCGGCAAGATCAAGGCCCCGGCAAGGTGCTTGCCGGGAAGGTTGCGCTGTGTGCCCGCGCTCCAGCTCATCGACCCACGCGTCGCCCTGGGGCCTATCCAGGGACGCGTGGCGGATGGCTGTGCAGCCTAGGGGGACACGGTGGCACTCCGCGGTGGTGGATCCATCGCCGTGGCGGACGGAGACGCAAGGGCGGGAGCTTTTGGGGTCGACGGCGACGGGCATTGAATGCCCTTGTCCCCCACTGTTAAAGTAGGTATAGACCACTGTTCTGTACTGTAGCTCCATTGTTCCCGCACTGTTACAACTACCACCTCTTTTACGCTTTTACCCCTTCCTCCTACGTTGACACCTGTCGGTGACCCCTTACACTATAAAAGGAGGCCCATGCACAACGTGGAGGGGGTTCGG
Organism: Secale cereale; assembly: GCA_902687465.1. NCBI lineage: Eukaryota > Viridiplantae > Streptophyta > Magnoliopsida > Poales > Poaceae > Secale > Secale cereale. Next base: position 519,861,058 of record LR738715.1, on the reverse strand, counting down.
AACCTAGATCACTCTCACGCTCGGTGTAGTTGCTTCTTCAAGCTCCCGAGCACTCAAACTCAATACACAACCAAGCAGGAGTAGGGTTTTACGCGTCTACCGCGGCCCGAACCTGGGTAAAACTGCCCGCGTGCTCGCTACGATCTGCTCTTTGTGCTCCCTCCGCCCTCGTACCGCACAGACAAGGGGCTCCGGCCCCATAGGTGTTCGTGGCGGACAGTTTCCCCCGACATCTTTGGCGCGCCAGGTAGGGGGCGTCGAGGTTGTGCGAACCTGATCCGGCGTTCGCGCGGGTGCATTCTTCATCGACCTCTCCGAATTCACCAACTTCACCAGCAACAGCTCCATGGCCCCGAAGAAGAAGGCTTCGGAGGTCGGAGGCCCGTCTGCGTCTCACCCGCCGCCACCAGAGCCAACGGTGGGCGGGGGAGATGCCGTCGGAAGGGTGGTCGCCGGCGAGGACACTCATGGCCACCAGATCCAAGAACAGGACGGACGACCGAACCTCGGTCTTCGTGGACGCACCGCGTCCATCCCAGCACACGACGACCCAGCAGCGCCATACCACGGGAGGTGGTATCCGCTTGCTGGGGCAAGGCCAAACCGGAGGCTCGCGGGACGCCCCGGACCCCCGTCCGGGCACAAGCAAAGCGAAGGCGCCGGCGCGGGACCCCGCTCCTTCTAACGTTGTTAGAAGTCCGAGCGTATCCCGCTCCTCGCACCGCTCGCCCGCGTTCCCCTCCACTCCAGCAGAAGCGCTCGCAAGGGCGCAACTGCTCCTCGACTTCCCTCCAGCGGCCGACAAGGCCGAAGAATGGAGGGCCACCATCCGGAGCCTGATAGACTTCGCCAACAACGACTCTCCACAGCAGCCGTCGACCTCACGGCCGCGGCAAGCTGAGAAGACGAAGGCTGACGGCGACAAGACCGCCGGGGGTGCGACAAGCGTGCACTCCCCGCCGCAAAAGCAGAAGACGCCGCCCCGCCGGAACAACGCCGACGACGGCTCCACAGCCTCGTCGGACCCGCGGGCCCGTCGGGACCAGCGCCAGGTCCTCGACGACCGGCGAGAAGAAGACGCTCGAACCACAATCGAGCGCCGCCGAGAAGCTCGGCGACAATCAGACAAGAGAGCTGGAAACACTGTCGACGCGCACGCGCCCGGTGAGCCAGGCGACTTGCCGTACGCGGCAGGCTGCCCTGCGTTCACCCGCGAGCTGCGGCGCGTCCAGTGGCCCAGCATGAAGAACTTTAAGCCCGACGTACCGGAGAAGTACGACGGCAAGACGCACCCCTCGGAATTCCTCAGCGTCTATACCATCGCAGTGCAAGCTGCCGGGGGGCGCGACGAGAAGATCTTGGCTAACTACTTCCCGCTCGTGTTGAAGCCGAACGTCCGTTCGTGGCTCATGCACTTGCGGGAAGGTTCCATCTCTTCTTGGGCCGACCTTTGCCACCAGTTCGTTGGCGCCTTCACCGGCGGCCACAAACCCCACGGCCAGGAGAGCGATCTCCACATTCTGGCCCAGAAGGAAGGCGAGACCCTGCGCAAGTACATCCAACGCTTCAGTCGTGTACAGCACAACATCCCTGATGTCCACCCTGCCGCGGTTATCAGCGCGTTCCATCAGAACGTGCGTAACCGCCGCATGCGTGAAGAGATGGCGATGACGAAGATTCAGGATGTCAGCGAGCTCTATGCTCTGGCTGACAAGTGCGCACGCGCGGAAGAGGGGAGGAGACTACCCGGAGAGGATGCTGGCGCAGGAGGAAGCGACAGCGACGACGCCGCCCCGGCAAAGAAGAGCCGGCGGCGGAACAACAGAAGGAAGGGCAAGAAAGAGGTGCTTGCCGTCGAGAAGTCCGGCAAGGAGGCCCCCGCCAAGCAAGCGCAGGCTGGCGGCTCCGGCAAGGAGCCTGCCCCTGCAGCGGCGGCCGACAAGCCGGGTAGCTCCGACAAGCAATACTGTAAGATCCACCGCACCAAGGGTCACGATCTCTCCAACTGCAAGCGCGTCGAATATCTCGTCGAGCAACAGAAGGCTAAGTACGAGAGGCGCGACAAGGAGAAGGCCCAAGGTGGCGGGGAGGAGACAAGCAAGAAGCGGTCGTTCAATGGCCGGGGAGGACGCCGCGGCAAGGCCAAGCAGCGGCAAGGAGATCGACCTCCCCGGGGCCGCGACAAGGACGAAGAAGACGACGATGAAGACATGGAGGACGAGGAGAACAGCGAGCAGGAGTTCCAGAAGGCCACGGAGGTCCTGTGCGTCGACGGTGGCGCCTCTCTGCACACCTCCCACCGCCAACTAAAGCAGTGGGTGCGTGAGGTGAATGCAGCAGAGCCGCCCGTGGAGTCGCGCAGGCTCCTCAAATGGTCCAGCACGCCCATCGTTTTTGATCTTGAGGATCACCCTGACCGCACCACTGCGGTCGGGTGCTTGCCGATGCTGGTTTCTCCCACCATCCGCAACCTCAAGGTCACCAAAATGTTGGTTGACAGCGGGGCCGGGCTGAACTTGATCTCCTCTGCTGTGATCAAGAAACTCCAGATTCCAGATGGCGAGCTCGAAGAGACCGGTTCATTCCAAGGAATCAACCCGGGGAGGAGCAAGCCCAAGGGAAAGATCACTCTACCGGTGACCTTTGGCGGGGAGCTCAATTTCAGAACTGAGCGCATCACTTTTGACGTCGCCGATATTCCACTGCCCTACAATGGAATACTCGGCCGTCCTGCCCTCGCCAAGTTCATGGCAGCTTCCCATTATGCCTACAACGTACTGAAGATGCCGGGGCCGATAAGCGTCATCACTGTCCATAGCGACAAGAAGGATGCGCTTATCTGCGCCGACAAGATCTACCGGGATGCGGCAGCCGCGGCCGAGAAGGATACTCTTGCCGCTGAAGCTCCCGGGGGGAAGAAGACGAAGACCAAGTCCGGCAAGTGCTCTGGGACCCACTCCGGCAACCGCACCTCCTCGGAGTGCTGTGCTGCCGTCGAGGACGTTCCATCGAGCTCCACCGGCAAGAGCAAGAAAGGAATGGCTGCTCCTCCGGCAACCAAGAAAGTGACCGCAAAGGAGGACGGCACTGGTGGTACCTTCACCATCAGTGCCACTCTTGACAGCAAATAGGAAAGCGCGCTCGTTGCCTTCCTGCGGGCGAATGTCGATGTGTTTGCCTGGCAACCATCTGACATCCCCGGTGTTCCCAGGAAGGTGATTGAGCACAAGCTTGCTGTCTGTCCTCATGCGCGGCCCATCAAGCAGAAAGTGAGGAAGCAAGCCGTGGAGCGCCAAGATTTCATCAACGAAGAAATCAAGAAGCTAGAGGCAGCAGGCCTAGTTAGAGGTGTGATCCATCCGACGTGGTTGGCAAACCCAGTCGTCATGCGCAAGGCCAATGGGAAATGGAGACTGTGTATAGACTTCACTGATGTGAATAAAGCATGTCCCAAGGATCCATTCCCTTTGCCGCGCATTGACCAGATCGTTGACTCCACTGCCGGATGTGAGCTACTCTGCTTTCTTGATGCATACTCAGGCTATCATCAGATTTTCATGGCCAAGGAGGATGAAGAGAAGACTGCATTTATCACTCCATGTGGCACTTATTGCTTTATTCGCATGCCATTTGGATTGAAGAATGCAGGCTCAACCTTTGCAAGGGTAGTGTACACTGCTTTTGAGCCACAGATCCACAGAAATGTAGAGGCTTACATGGATGATATTGTGGTGAAGAGCAAGAGCAAGGAAACCCTGATCCAAGATTTGGAGGAGACGTTTCAGAACCTGCGCAGGATACAGCTCAAGTTGAACCCCGAGAAGTGCGTCTTTGGAGTCCCCTCCGGCAAGCTTCTCGGGTTCTTTGTATCACAGAGGGGGATTGAAGCCAACCCCGACAAGATTAAAGCCATTGAGCAGATAGAGGCCCCGAAGCGCGTCAAGGATGTCAGGAGGCTTGCAGGTTGTGTGGCTGCCCTCAGTAGGTTCATTTCAAAGTCTGCAGAACGCGCCCTACCTTTCTTCAAAATCTTGAAGAAGGCAGGTCCCATGAAGTGGACTCCGGAAGCGGAGGCGGCGTTGCAAGATTTGAAACGATACCTGTCCTCCACTCCTATACTTGTCGCACCTAGACCACAGGAAAAGTTGTTGCTATACCTAGCGGCAACCAACCAGGTGGTTAGTGCTGCGTTAGTAGCGGAGAGGGAGTCCGACGAGGAGTCAGCACCACCGGCAAGCGAATCCAGCGACAAGCAAGGGACTGCTCCGGCAAGCTCTGGCCCCGACAAGGAAGACTCTGCGCAGGAACAGGATGAGGTGCGGAAGAAGATGGTGCAGCGCCCAGTGTATTTTGTAAGTTCCCTTCTCCAGGGGGCTAGATCAAGGTACTCTGGTGTGCAAAAATTGCTTTTCGGCCTCCTCATGGCCTCGAGAAAGCTGCGCCATTACTTCCAAGCCCATGAGATAACAGTGGTCACTCGCTTTCCGCTGAAGAGGATATTGCACAACCCAGAAGCGACAGGCAGGATTGTTGAGTGGGCACTGGAGCTGTCAAGCTTTGGACTCAAGTTTGAAAGTACTTCAACCATACAGAGCCGAGCTTTGGCAGAATTCATAGCTGAGTGGACCCCAACGCCAGATGAAGAAGTTCAAGAAACAAGCACACCCGTACAAGAAGCGACAAGTGAATGGGTAATGTATTTTGACGGTGCCTTCTCGCTACAAGGCGCCGGTGCTGGCGTGGTACTCATCGCGCCCACCGGAGAGCACCTCAAATATGTTATCCAGATGCACTTTCCCAGGGAGCAAGCGACGAACAACACTGCTGAATATGAAGGCTTGCTTGCCGGCCTCAGGATTGCGGCCGAACTTGGGATCAGAAAGCTGATTGTGCGGGGAGATTCTCAGTTGGTGGTCCGACAAGTTAACAAGAGTTATCAGAGCCCTTTGATGGAAGCCTATGTCGATGAAGTGAGGAAGCTTGAGGAGCACTTTGAAGGTCTGCAGATGGAGCACGTCCCGAGAGCTCAAAATGAAATTGCAGACGGCCTTTCAAAGTGCGCTTCGATGAAGTTACCTGTGGAACCAGGGACCTTCTTGCTCAAGCTGACTCAACCATCCGTTACACCATCAATTGGACAATCCAAGAAGAGAAAGTTGGTCTCCGGCGACTACTTGCCGGCGGATCTGCCTGAAACCGCCGCCAAGGTCCCCAAGATCAACAACCAGAACGCTTAGGAACAGTTTGCTCCTGCAAGTCCTCGGGCTTGTACAGTTGAAGCAAGTGTTCCCGACAAGCCTCGCCCCGGCGAGCTTGCCGGGGGATCATCAGCTCCGGCGGAACCAGAGGTTCTTGCCATAGAAGCTGAGGTCCCCACAGCGGCCCTCATGCCTTTAGTCCTTGCCGTTGAGCCTCGGGCTCCGGCATGGGCGCAGCAGATCGTCCGTTTCCTGCAAACTGGAGAACTTCCCGACGACCCAGAAGAAATAGAGAAGATAACCAGGCAGTCAAGTATGTACCAGTTCGTGGATAACGAGCTGTACAGAAGAAGACTCAATGGTATCAGGTTGAAATGCATCTCCAGGGAAGATGGGCAGAAGCTGTTGGCGGAAATACACGGAGGCATATGCGGCCACCACATTGGCGCTAGGGCGCTTGCCGGGAAAGCTTTCCGGCAAGGGTTCTTTTGGCAAGAAGCCCTCCAAGATGCAACTGCACTAGTAACCAAGTGTGAAGCGTGCAAGTTCCATGCGAAGCAGATTCATCAGCCAGCTCAAGCTCTCCAAACAATCCCTTTGTCATGGCCCTTCTCGGTCTGGGGGCTCGATATCCTCGGCCCTTTCCCTCGTGCTGTCGGGGGCTTTGAGTACTTGTACGTTGCAATCGATAAGTTCACAAAGTGGCCAGAAGTGGAGCCGGTGAGGAAGGTGACAGCACAGTCAGCAGTCAGGTTCTTCAGGTCGATTGTTTGCCGTTTCGGGATCCCTAACAGGATCATCACCGACAACGGTACACAATTCACTAGTCGCACCTTCATGCAGTACGTCCAAGATCTTGGCGCCAAGGTCTGTTTCGCTTCTGTTGCTCACCCGAGGAGCAACGGTCAAGCGGAGAGGGCGAATGCTGAAGTGCTGCGCGGACTCAAGACAAGGACCTTTGACAGGCTGCGCAAGTGCGGAAGAAATTGGATAGAGGAGCTACCGGCGGCTCTTTGGTCAATCAGGACGACACCAAGTCGAGCCACCGGACAGACACCCTTTGCTCTAGTCTATGGAGCAGAAGCAGTTCTCCCCACGGAACTCGTATACGGATCTCCTCGAGTGCTCGCTTACGATGAGCTCGAGCAAGAGCAACTGCGGCAAGATGACGCATTGCTCCTCGAGGAGGGACGTCTCCAGGCTGCTGTACGAGCTGCTCGATACCAGCAAGCCTTGCGTCGCTACCATAGCCGCAAGGTCAAGGCCAGGAGTCTCGAGGAAGGCGACCTTGTTCTTCGGCGTGTTCAGTCCGCCAAAAATTCCAACAAGTTGACGCCGAAGTGGGAAGGCCCTTATCGGGTGAGACAAGTTACGAGGCCCGGCGCTGTCCGCCTCGAAACCGAAGAAGGCTTACCGGTGAGCAACTCCTGGAACATAGAGCATCTTCGCAAGTTTCACCCATAAGGCGCGGTTGCCGTGATCCGCTCCGGCAACCACCTTTTGTACAAGCTTTGCCGCTGTTGCATGTAACCCTTTGTACAAAGCCGGGCGCAAACCCCGTGCATCAGTAAAGCTTTTGTGTTTTTCGCACCGATTGCCTTTTGCATGCTTCTCTTTGCTATTTGCATGTTCTGTTTGGCATTTGGTGCAACACTCAAATATACGGTAAGCATTAGCACGCCGAAAGGCCATATACTTGTTTCCCTCTCCCTTTTCTTTCCTCTTAAGCAGAAGGAACGTTCCTCGCGCACAAGTTTGCCGGGGGGGAAGGAGGTGGAGGAGGAACCAAGTGATGTTCAAGAAAGAGAAGCCTTACCGGAAAGCAAGCAATATAAGCAAGCAACATATGAAAGATAAGTTGTTAGAATTTGACCAGTTCAAATTTTAAATTTTAATTGTCTTCCTTGAACAATCACACTTTGTATGGAAAACCTGTGCGCGGAGGAACCTACCCGTAGCTTGCCGCACCCTTATCTTGTTTTCGAGTTCACTCAACGATTTAAGTGAGCTGCGACAAGTGTCGCGCCCTTGCTTCGTTTCCGAGTACGCTCAGCAAGCTAAGTGCGTTGCGACTAGCTGCGGCAAGGTTGCTTGCCGGCGAAGACCTTGGCCAGCAGGCTGCTCAGAGTCCAGCACTCAGCGCTCGCGGCAAAGGCCCCTTGCCGGCAAGCTCCCCGGGAGCGTAGGGTGAAAAACATACAAAGTCAAGGATTAAGACAAGGAAGATAACAGTGCACTAATTGATCAAAATAAGATAAATATCTTACAAAGGATAACTTGTCGCGATGGACTAATGAGTTCATGACATAATATGCAGCAACAAAAAGATAAAGATAATGGAGCCCTAATCTACGCGGTCGCCCTCCTTCCTGCCGAGCTTAGCCACCTTGGCGATGATGTGGGCGACCTGCTCCTTCAGGGCCTCCGTGTCTGCATCAGCCGGCAAGCTGCGAAGAACGTTGGTAAGATTGATCCCCGGATTGCGGTACACGATCTTCGTCAGCACCCGCTCCAGAGTTCCCGCGCAGAGCAAGCGAGACTCCTCGGCCAGCTGCGCGGGGATTTGGTTCCGGAGACCTGCCAGGGCCGGCGCGATCCCTCTGAAGAAGAGGCTGAGCTTGGCGCTGTGCGGGAGATCCGGATCCGGCGAGTAGATGAGATGTTCGACCTTCAGCGCCAGCAGCTCCTGGTCAATGTTGGACGCAGAAGAAACCAAGTCTTCGGTCCATACCTCAATGGTCTGGCGGGAGAGCTCGGATGCTTTGTTAACGCTGTCCACCAAGGTCCGCTCCTTGCGGAGCTCCTCCTTCAGCTTGTTCTCCTGAACCCGGGCAGCGTCGAGCGAATCCTTCAGAGTGGTGACCTTCAGCTCCAGGTCCTCGATGGAGTCCTTGGCGGCCTTCAACTCGTCGCCCCTCTTGGAGAGACTCACCTGGAGCTCTGAGTTTGTGTGGGCGTCCTTCTCGCGCTCAGTAATGAGCGCGGCAACCTTCTCCGCGCTCACCTTCAGCGCCTTCTCCAGCTGAACAACCTTGGCGGAGAGCTCCTTCTTGGCGTCTTCCGCGGCAACCGCGGCGGCTTTCGCCTCCTTCAACTCTCCGCCAAGGGCCGCCTCGCGAGCGGCAAGGTCCTCCTCATGGGAGTCGAGCTCGACCTTCCGCTGCGCGAGCTCTCCTTCTCGCCGGGACAGCTCCACCCCGGCGAGCCGCTGCTGTTCCTCAGCTTCAGCCTTCTCGAGCACCCACTCCTGGTACTCGCCGGCAAGACGCTCGCGCTCCTCCGCCACCTCGCGGAGGGCCGCCTGGTTGGCGGCGCTGAGCTCCGCCGCACGCTTCTCCATTTCCGCGGCGGCCTTGGCGGCAAGGGCTTCCCGGGAGGCGAGCTTCGCCTGCCTGGCCCGGTAAAGGGCCAGGAGCTGGTGGAGCAGCTTCTCCTCCTCGGGCCCCTCACTCCCGCCGGGCGCCTCGACGATCTTCAGGCCCGCGGAGGCGAGGACTTCTCCGTCGAACGCCTCGCCCTCCGCGGGAGCTCGCGATGAAGACCCCCAAGGCATCTGGATGAAGACACCGTTGGGGGCCTCAAGGTAGTACCCCTGCTCCTTGCTGGCGGAGGGGTCGGCGGCCGGTGCAGCATCCGATGCTCCCGCCACCTCCGGGTTGGCGGTGCGGTCGCCGTCCCCCTCCCCGGCCGCTGCGTCCGCAGCCGGGGCAGTCTCCTGCGCGGCCGGCTCGGCGGCCTCAGCCATCTCCTCGGTGGCAGGGACGTCACCGCCGCCGCCCTGCGCGCCCTCCTCCTCGAGGTTGATAACCTCCGTCTCCATGGGCTCAGGAGGAGGAAGATCTAAAAAGAAGAAGAAGAAAAAGAAGTTCAAGATTCAAGCAAATATCCAAAAAGAGGCAAAGCCAAGAAGACAAGCTACAGAACATACCTTGGCGGACGTCCTCGGCGGCGGGCTCCCTCGCCGGGGAGCTCGGCCTTGGCGGAGTGGCCACCCTCGCCGGGCTGCTCGCCCTTGGCGGGGTACTCTGCCTTGGCGGAGTACCCGCCCTTGGCGGAGCGCTCTCCCTTGCCGGAGAGTTCTGCCTTGGCGGGGACGGCGGGGCCTGCGGCTCCTCGACGACAGTCTCCGGGCGCTCTTCCCGCCGTGGCTCCACCTCTGCACAAATCAAGATAAGAAACGTCAAGATGATGAATGAAGACGAAATCCTCAGGCGTACCCCGACAAGCGAAAGAATAAACCCCAGACTTACGCTGGGGGCTGCGCTGCGGGCTGCGCTGGGGGCTGCTCCTCGGAGCAGCGCTCGGGTCCGGCAGGCTCGGCTCTGGCACACCTCCTGTTGCCGCGGCGGCTGAGTCTTCCGCGGCCTCGACTACAGGCGCCTTGGCCTTCTTCGCCGCGCGCTGAGTCAAGGTCCTGAAATCAAAGCAATAAACAGAGTCAACACCAACAGAAATCAAGACAAAACTCGAGAAGGCGTAAGGTTTTGGATCCTTACTCCTGGTCCTCCTCGTCGTCCTCGCTCAGGGCGGAGAAGTCGTACTCCACCGTGGGCGCGTCGGCGCGAGGAGCGGAAGACGAAGACTCCCTCGCGCGCTTGGTGTTCACCGGGGCTGGGGGCTGCGAAGACCCAGCCCCTGTGGTAGCCGGCGCCCGAGGAGCGGGCGGAGCCGCTGCTCCGCTCCGAGAAGACCCCTGTCGGCTCGGCGCCGGCCTGCGAGGCGCCTCCGTCGTGGTCCGCGCGCGGGCCGCCTCCGCTGTGGCTGGTGCGCCGGTCGGCCTTGGCGCGGCTTGGCTCCCCCGGGGAGCTGCCCGGCGGGCTGGTTGTTGCCGGGGCGCCTGCGCCCTCTCCCCCGTCGCTGTCTTGCGGAGACGCTTCGGCGGAGACTGCCTTGGGCTTGTCGGGGGCGGAGAGCTCTCCGACGAGGAGAGGTCGTCGGCGTAGAGCTCCGTGGATCCGCCGGAGTCCTCGGCCTCCTCCTCCTCCTCCTCTTCCCCGGCCGGCTCACTGGGCCCAGCGTCCTGCGCTGCGGCCCCCTTTCCCTTGGCGCCTCCGCCCCTCGCGGCGCCTCTGCTCCCTCCGGCGGCACCCTCCATTGCCACGGCCTCGGCCACGATTCCGTGGATCCCGGAGTGCCTCAGAGAAGGGACTCCGGCGAGCGCGTCGGGAGGGAGCTGCAGCAATCTGCGGATCTCCGCCTCCTCCGCCTGGGTGGACGCGTCCGCAACCTCCGCCTCTTCAGGCGTGTATCCAAAAATTCCTGCCGCCGCGGCTGCGGCGGCCTCTTCAGCCCGAGAAGCTATGTAGGCAATCTCCTGGTCGGTGGTGTCCCGCGTGTGCTCCTTGAGGTCGTTCTTGTTCTTCGCCACCTCTGCGAGGTTGTCGTAGAAGTTGAGGACGTCGATAGGCTTGGGAGCGATCCACGTGCGGTCCACGCCGTGCGAGTCACACATGGGCATCATGGCGAGGATGCGGTCCCGGACGATGTTGTTGCAGAGCGGCACCACTTCCCGGGGAGGTCTGAACCACTCAGGGTGTGCCGGGTCGTACTTGAAGAGTTCCCGGACCATCCCCTTCAGCTCCAGCGTGGTGAAGTTGAAGTTGAGCCCGGGGCGCAGCCTCATTATGTCTGCCGGGCCGCCGTACTCCCAGGCCGGCCTCTTCCGGTCTTGGAGAGGGGCGATGCGCCGGCGGAGGAAGTCTGCACCCACCTCTGCAACTGACAGCTTGGCCATCCGAAGACGAAGAATCCGGACAAGGGCGATGTCGAGTTTGATGTCGTCCGAGTCCAGCTCGCTCCAATCCCTGCCGCGCACGATGGGTGTTGTGCGCGGCGCGGTGAAGGACTGCGGCGCATCTTCAACGATCCAGCACCACTCCGCGCGCCACTCCTCCCACTTGCCGCGGAGCTCCCCCGGCAAGTAGGATCCCTTCTTATTCAGACGGAAAACCCAAGAAATTCCTCCGGATAGGGGGGCGTCGGCCTCTGCTCTAGGAGTGAAGAAGTGCCTAAAAAGCGCTACGTTTGGGTGTACTCCTATGAAGTTTTCGCACATGTGTGCGAAAACCGCCATGGTGAGGATGGCGTTGGGGGTGAAGTCAAGCAGATGGAGGCCGTATGTGTTCATAATGTCGCAGAAGAAATTTGAGAAAGGAGGGCACAGACCGCAGTGAAAAAAGGCTGCGAAGAAGTAGTACCCGCCGGGATATTCGTCCTTGGCGGCGGCCGGATAGGCTCGTGTGCGGGGGTGCGCCATGGTGTCCTTGGCCCAGAACAAGTAATACTTGTTCCAGAGCTCCCGCACGCCGAGCTTCGGCGGGAAGACGAGGTGCTTCTTCCGGTACGCGGCGAGCTTCGCCGCTTGCTCCGACTTCTCCCTCTTGGCCTTCTCCGCCTTCGCCTTGTCGGTCTTCGGGGCCATGGCGGACGCGGCGGAAGGAAGGAGGGGCGAAAGGTCCGACGACGCCGGAGATGCAGACGGCGGCGGGGAGGTGTGGAGGCGGAGCGCAAGAAGAATCTTTGGAGGAGGAAGACGATGCAATGAAAGCGCAAGGAGGGGAACCGCGCCCGCTTCCTTTGCTTTTATGGGGGAGTGGGGGGCGTTTCGCCCTTTCCATTAAGAGATCGTGGGCACGTCCCATCCCACGACGCCGCGATCGACGCGTGCCGTTACGGTGGGGTGCGGCGGATACGGAAGTGGATTCGGCGCGCCGCGGGCCGCGGGTGCCCGTGCACTGTTTTGGGCCTGGCCCAACAGCGCTCGGCACCGTGTGTGGCCCAGGCCCGGGGGCTCCTGTCGGTGTACTAAGGTAGGGGTACCTTAGTACCCCAACTTGTGCACGGGCAGTTGCAGCTTGCCGCGGCAGGGTTTACCGCGTGCTCGCCGGAGACCTTCCTGCTCCTTATTAAACCATTCAAAAACAAAGTATACAAGAAAGAAGATCCAGACCCCGGCAAGAGGAGCTTGCCGGGAAGGCCGTACCAGGCTCAAGATTACCTCACTAACACAAGGCCCTGGCAGGAGGAGCTTGCCAGGAAGACTATAAAATTCCATCATAGAAGACCCGGCAAGGGCCCGGGGAGCGGCAAGCTCCCGGGCCCGGCAAGATCAAGGCCCCGGCAAGGTGCTTGCCGGGAAGGTTGCGCTGTGTGCCCGCGCTCCAGCTCATCGACTCACGCGTCGCCCTGGGGCCTATCCAGGGACGCGTGGCGGATGGCTGTGCAGCCTAGGGGGACACGGTGGCACTCCGCGGTGGTGGATCCATCGCCGTGGCGGACGGAGACGCAAGGGCGGGAGCTTTTGGGGTCGACGGCGACGGGCATTGAATGCCCTTGTCCCCCACTGTTAAAGTAGGTATAGACCACTGTTCTGTACTGTAGCTCCACTGTTCCCGCACTGTTACAACTACCACCTCTTTTACGCTTTTACCCCTTCCTCCTACGTTGACACCTGTCGGTGACCCCTTACACTATAAAAGGAGGCCCATGCACAACGTGGAGGGGGTTCGGAACCTAGATCACTCTCACGCTCGGTGTAGTTGCTTCTTCAAGCTCCCGAGCACTCAAACTCAATACACAACCAAGCAGGAGTAGGGTTTTACGCGTCTACCGCGGCCCGAACCTGGGTAAAACTGCCCGCGTGCTCGCTACGATCTGCTCTTTGTGCTCCCTCCGCCCTCGTACCGCACAGACAAGGGGCTCCGGCCCCATAGGTGTTCGTGGCGGACAGTTTCCCCCGACACGGAGAAGCAAAGGTAAAAAGGTATCCCTCCCAAATGATGTTGCTCCTATTACTCATTGTGATGATGATAATTTCTATACTATTGGTGCTATCCATAGTATTAATGCTGAGAGTGATTATGCTTATGATATGAAAAGGCCCAAGCTTGGGGATGCTATGTTTGATGAGAATGACATGGTTGAGAATTTATTTGCTGCAATTAATGTTTGTCCCAAGCTTGGGGATGCTATGTTTAATGAAGATGATATTTTTGGTCTCCCAAGTTTTGATAAGCAAATTTATTTTGATGATAGCATGCTTCCTATTTATGATGATTACATTGATGAAAGTGGGTTTGGAAGAGTGTCAACTTTAGGAAGTAATGATCCCACTATTTTGGAGGGTGTTGAATCTTATTCTAACAAATATGAAAGTGGATTTGGAGAAGTCATGACTTTATTTTGTAATGATTCCACTCTCTTGGAAGAGGTTTCAATTGATTTTGACGAGAACAAAGTTGCTACTTATGATGATTATTGTTATGATACTTATGTTATAAGATTTAGTGATGATTATATTTACAAAACTTGTCATGATTATGATTACACTTTTTCTGAACATTACTCTTTTAATGTGGAAACAATTTATAGTATCCGAGTTTCTTATGATACTCACACTATTCCGAATGAGAAGAATTTTGCTTATGTGGAGAGTAGTAGATTTTCTATGCTTGTAGATCATGAAAAGAATGTTTATCTGATGGTTATATTGTTGAATTTATTCATGATGCTACTGAAAATTATTATGAGGGAGGAATATATGCTTGTAGGAAATGCAATAATATCAAGTTTCCTCTCTATGTGCTTAAAATCTTGAAGTTTTGCTTCTTTTCCCTTCCTATGCTAGTTGATTCTTGCTCCCATGAATTGTTTGCTCACAAAATCTCTATTCATAGGAAGTGGGTTAGGCATAAATGTGTTAGTCATATTCTTCATGAAGCTCCCGCTATGTTTCAATTCTTATCTTTTATGTGAGCATCATTGAAATCATTATGCCTAGCTAGGGGCGTTAAACGATAGTGCTTGTTGGGAGGCAACCCAATTTTATTTTTGTTCTTTGCTTTTTTCTCCTATTTAGAAATAAATTATTCATCTATCTTCTGTTTAGATGTGGTTTTATGTTTTATTTAGTGTTTGTGCCAAGTAGATCTTTGGGAAGACTTGGGTGAAGTCTTTGCGATCTTGCTGTAAAAAACAGAAACTTTTACGCTCACAAGATTAGCTGCCATTTTTTATTGGAGAGTGATTTTAGGTTGATTTTTCTTGAAGATGATTGATAGAAAAATTTCTCACGTCCATTAATTTATTTCAGAATTTTTTGAGTTACAGAAGTATTCGAAAGTCACAGATTGCTACGGACTGTTCTCTTTTTGATAGATTCTGTTTTCTATGTGTTGTTTGCTTATTTTGATGATTCTATGAGTAGTATCGGAGGGTATGAACCATAGAGAAGTTGGAATACAGTAGATATTACACCAATATAAATAAAGAATGAGTTAACAACAATACCAAAAGTGGTGGTTTATTGTCTTATACTAACGAAGCTCACGAGATTTTCTGTTAAGTTTTGTGTTGTGAAGTTTTCAAGTTTTTGGGTAAGGATTTGATGGACTATGGAATAAGGAGTGGCAAGAGCTTAAGCTTGGGGATGCCCATGGCACCCCAAGGTAATATTCAAGGACAACCAAAAGCCTAAGCTTGGGGATGCCCCGGAAGGCATCCCCTGTTTCGTCTTCATCTATCAGTAACTTTACTTGAGGCTATATTTTTAGTCACCACATGATATGTGTTTTGCTTGGAGCGTCATTTTGTTTTATTTTGTTTTGCTTTCTATTTGAATAATATCCCAAGATCTTAAATTATTAAATTTTAGAGAGTCTTCACATATTTACATAATTATTCAACTACTCATTGATCTTCACTTATATCTTTTGGAGTAGTTTGTCATTGGCTCTAGTGCTTCACATATATCTTGTTAGAGCACGGCAGTGGTTTTATTTTGAAGAAATTATTGATCTCTCATGCTTCACTTATATTATTTTGAGAGTCTTAACCAACATGGTAATTTGCTTTGGTTATGAATTTAGTCCTAATATGATGGGCATCCAAGAGGGATATAATAAAAACTTTCATATAAAGTGCATTGAATACTATGAGAAGTTTGATGCTTGATGATTGTTTTGAGATATGAGGATGGTGATATTAGAGTCATGCTAGTAGAGGAATTTTGAATTTGAGAAATACTTGTGTTGAGGTTTGCAAGTCCCGTAGCATGCACGTATGGTAACCATTGTGTAACAAATTTGAAGCACGAGGTGTTTCTTTGATTGTGTTCCTTTGTGCGGAGGCCGGGATCGCGCGATGGTTAACTCCTACCAACCCTTACCCAAGGAGCATGCGTGTAGTGCTTGGTTTTGATGACTGGTAGATTTTTGCAATAAGTATGTGAGTTTTATATGACTAATGTTGAGTCCATGGATTATATGCACTCTCAACCTTCCACCATTGCTAGTTTCTCTTGTGTCGCGCAACTTTCGCTGGTACCATAAACCCACCATATACCTTCCTCAAAACAGCCACCATACCTACCTATTATGGCATTTCCATAGCCATTCCGAGATATATTTCCATGCAACTTTCCACCGTTTCTTTTATTATGACACGCTTCATCATTGTCATATTGCCTTGCATGATCATGTAGTTGACATCGTATTTGTGGCAAAGCCACCCTTCATAATTTTTTCATACATGTCACTCCTGATTGATTGCACATCCCGGTACACCGCCGGAGGCATTCATATAGAGTCACATTTTGTTCTAAGTATCGAGTTGTAATCCTTGAGTTGTAAAAAAATAGAAGTGTGATGATCATTATTAGAGCATTGTCTCGTGTGAGAAAAAAAAGAGAAATGCCAAAGAAGCCAATGAAAAAAAAAGAAAAAAACATAGAAAGGCCAAAGAAGCCAATGCAAAAAAAAGAGAGAAAAAGACAGAAGGGACAATGCTACTATCCTTTTTCCACACTTGTGCTTCAAAGTAGCACCATGATCTTCATGATAGAGAGTCTTTTGTTTTGTCACTTTCATATACTAGTGGGAATTTTTGTTATAGAACTTGGCTTGTATATTCCAACGATGGGCTTCCTCAAAATGTCCTAGGTCTTCATGAGCAAGCAAGTTGGATGCACACCCACTTAGTTTCTTTTGTTGAGCTTTCATACATTTATAGCTCTAGTGCATCCGTTGCATGGCAATCCCTACTCACTCACATTGGTATCTATTCCACCTAGTTGATGTGAGACCATCTTCCTCCTTTTTGTCTTACCCACAACCACCACTCTATTCCACCTATAGTGCTATGTCCTTGGCTCACGCTCATGTATTGAGTGAAAGTTGAAAAAGTTTAAGAATACTAAAGTATGAAACAATTGCTTGGCTGAAACCGGGGTTGTGCATGATTTGAATATTTTGTGTGACGAAGATGGAGCATAGCCAAACTATATGATTTTGTAGGGATGAACTTTCTTTGGCCATGTTATTTTGAGAAGACATGATTACTTTGTTAGTATGCTTCAAGTATTATTATTTTGATGTCAATATTAAATATTTGTCTTGAATGTTTCAGGTCTATACATTCATGCCACACTAAAGTAAATTACATTGCTAATTATGTTAGGTAGCATTCCACATCAAAATTTCTGTTTTATCATTTACCTACTCGAGGACGAGCAGGAATTAAGCTTGGAGATGCTTGATACGTCTCCAACATATCTATAATTTTTGATTATTTCGTGCTATTTTATGATCCATCATGGATGTTTTATATACATTTATATGCTGTTTTATATCATTTTTGGGACTAACCTATTAACCTAGAGCCCAGTACCAGTTTTTGTTTTTTCCTTGTTTTTGAGTTTTATAGAAAAGGAATACCAAACGGAGTCCAATTGACGTGCCAATTTTTGATGATTTTTTATGGACCAATAGAAGCTCCGGAAGTAAAAGAGTTGGGCCGGAAGAGTCCCGAGCCATCCATGAGGGTGGAGGGCGTGCCCCCTATCTTGTGGACGACTCGGAGAACCCCTTGACGTGAGACTAATGCCTAAAATTCCTATAAATACAGAAACCCCCGAAAAGAAACCTTGATCATGAGTTTCGCCGCCGCAAGCCTCTTTAGCCGCCAAAAACTAACCGGGGCCCTGTTCCGGCACCTTGCCGGAGGGGGGATCCATAACCGGTGGCCATCTTCATCATCTTGGTGCTCTCTATGACGAGGAGGGAGTAGTTCACCCTCAGGGTTGAGACTATGTACCAGTAGCTATGTGTTTGATCTCTCTCTCTCTCTCTCTCTCTCTCTCTCTCTCTCTCTCTCGTGTTCTTGATTTGGAACGATCTTGATGTATCACGTGCTTTGCTATATAGTTGGATCTTATGAAGTTTCTCCCCCTCGACCATCTTCTAATGGATTTAGTATTCCCTTTGAAGTTATCTTATCGGATTGAGTCTTTAAGGATTTGAGAACACTTGATGTATGTCTTGCATGGGATACCCGTGGTGACAATGGGGTATTCTATTGATTCACTTGATGTATGTTTTGGTGATCAACTTGCGGGTTATGTGACCTTGGGAATCTATGCATAGGGGTTGGCACACGTTTTTGTCTTGACTCTCCAATAGAAACTTTGGGGCACTCTTTGAAGTTCTTTGTGTTGGTTGAATAGATGAATCTGAGATTGTGTGATGCATATCATATAATCATGCCCACGGATACTTGAGGTGACAATGGAGTATCTAGGTGACATTAGGGTTTTGGTTGATGTGTGTCTTAAGGTGTTATTCTAGTACAAACTCTAGGATAAATCGAAGGGAAAGAATAGCTTCGTGTTATTTTACTACGGACTCTTGAATAGATCGATTAGAAAGAATAACTTTGAGGTGGTTTCGTACCCTACAATAATTTCTTTGTTTGTTCTACGCTATTAGGGACTTTGGAGTGACTAGTTGTTGCATGTTGAGGGATAGTTATATGATCCAGTTATGTTATTATTCTTAAGAGAACTTGCACTAGTGAAAGTATGAACCCTAGGCCTTGTTTCAAAGCATTGTAATACCATTTGTGCTCACTTTTATCATTAGTTACCTTGCTGTTTTTATATTTTTCATATTACAAAAACCTATATCTACCATCCATATTGCACTTGTATCACCATCTCTTCGCCAAACTTGTGCACCTATACAATTTGCCATTGTATTGGGTGTGTTTGGGACACAAGAGACTCTTTGTTATTTGGTTGCAAGGTTGTTTGAGAGAGACCATCTTCATCCAATGCATCCCACAGATTGATAAACCTTAGGTCATCCACTTGAGGGAAATTTTCTACTATCCTACAAACCTCTGCACTTGGAGGCCCAACAATGTCTACAGGAAGAAGGTTGTGTAGTAGACATCAATCTCCCCTCTATATATGATGTAGACATGCCTCTATTTCACTCACATTGCATGTGTCACATTTTTGTTTGAGATATCATCGACACATATTCCCACAAATATATTCATGAAATCAAACACCCCCTCCCCCTAACAAAAAACACTCACGAACAGACACCATCTCTCTAGGTTTGTATCTCTCTCTCGCACACACCCACGTAGGTGGGGGACGTGCATGATGAGAAGAGGTGCACGCACGGTGCACGTATTGTACCATCGTCTCTTTCTGTTGGCTCTCTTTCCCAACCACACTCGCGTGGGTACACGGTGGAGCTCATTTCTGTATGAAAAGTAAAAAGGCAGCCCACGTGGTAATTTAACACGTGTACTGATTTTCCACTTGATGGAGGATCGTGCACCACCGGTGAGCAAACAAATTGTGACTTGACACGTTATTTTCAAAAAAGGCAAATCATGTGGGGCCTACCTTAGAGGCAAGGGTCTATACACTAGAGATGCCATGTGCTACTTTTGATCTGTCCCGTCAACTCGTAGAACGAGGAGAATCTTGCTTTGTACGTCCTCTACCCCGCCCACGGGCGTGGTGGCTCGCAGAGTCGTTGTACGAGGAGAAGCTTGCTTACTACGCCTACGCCCGCTCCCTTGCACACGCGTGTGGTGGCTCGCAGAGTCGCGGGACAAGGAGAAGCTTGCTTACTACGGCTACACCCACTCCCTTGTCCACACGCGGTGGCTCGCAGGATGAGAAGCTGGTTGTAATGGGCAGTATCATATATTTTAGTTCTAGATACATCCCTTCTTGTCCATTTTGATGACAAGTATTTTCGGATGGAGGGAGTACTTGTATGATGATATGATACCATACCCTCTCTTTCCTCATTTAATTGTGCGCCGCATCATCCACAAAGTCTAGCTGCCACGTATGATACCGCTCGCCTACGCCCGCTCCCTTGCCCACGCGCGCGGTGGATCGCAGGACCAATTTTTTTTGCTACTCCCTCCGTTAGACGTATATATACTCCTCATCCCTACCTTGGTTAGAGACATTATCATATTCTTTGAACTATAGGTCTTTTAGCAGATTTCAACATGAAATACTAGTACATACTCCAAACACTGATGTATATAGACGTATTTTATAGTGTAAGTGCACTCATTTTGCTCCCTATGTAGTCCATATTGAAACGGACATAGTAGTACGCACTCTCCCTCGCCCCTCGCCCCTCGCCCACATGGTGGACGTGCAGCAATTCATTAGTAGCAGCGGGTTTTCATTTATATCAGTGAATGATATTTCTACGTCCTGATTGACATGGCTATATTATTAACCATGCCGCAGAGGTAGCAGCAGGTTTTTATTTATTTGCGGAGCTAGAAGTGGATGGATATTCAACGAGGAGTGAAATGATGCCTGCTTCCTCCGTCAATCATAGAGAAAGGTGGGCCTTGTGATTTAACAGCTCATTAGTCATTCTTACTGCCTATACTCTTTGCCCATGTAATAACCGCATGGTAGAGTAGTTGGCTATTTTTAATAACCCATCTCGAAGAGAAGAGGTGCACACACCCAGAAACGTAGTACTAGTAGCACTCTTTGCCCCCTCCCCAACCACACACGTGACACGGTGGAGCTCATTTTTGTATGATGAAGCCCACGTGATAATTTGATGTGTCTAGAGTTACTCACTTAATGGAGGGTCGGGAACCACGCATGAGTGGTGCCGCTTTATTTTAGATAAAGTTTTTTTTCTTAAGTGGCACGTACACAATATAAATAGGTTCATATGGAGGGACAAAGAAACCGCTCCACTATATACATAGCCAGGAGCCTACAAGGTTGCTTGCTGGGGTTGCTCTCTTCACACTCTCTCGCACAAGAGGACTGTGGCCACATCTCTAACATCCGGGCAGATCACGTCCGTTGGGGGGAGGGGTGGATGCTTTGTGTAGATGCGGTCACCGTCGCCGATGACGAAAACCCACTGTCGGTGCATCCCGATCAGGGGTGCCCATCGTTCTGTCTAATAAAGCCGTTGCGGTATCCTTCGTCCCTTGCTCACTATCACGATGTGGGCAGTTTCCCCCTCCCGTCGCCCTTCTCTAGATTCATCCTGACATCCCTAAGGTACAACTTCCTAATACAGCCGGCTTGCACCACTCCCACAGCTGCCCACATCGCTCCATGTGTATATTTCTCTACTTCTTTGCCCCGCACGTACCTCTACTGGCTTCTACTCTATTTGTGATGAGTTTATGTCTCATCAACTAGTCCCACTAGTCTTATTCTAATCATGCTTCTTAAATTTCTTGGCCACAGGGATGCGCATCTCGATTTTAGTGAAACTGGATAAAATGATCCGATGGTCAAAGGGTTGCAAACTTCATTTCTTCGGAAGGTTCAACGTCGCCAGCAAATTAAAACCTCGTTAGGGTTTACGGTTCGAGGTCTAGCTGCATGGATCGTTTTTTTTATTTAGTTGTCTCTATTCCAAAATAAGTGTCAACTTTAGTACAACTTTGTGGCATAAAGTCGATACACTTATTTTGGAACGGAGGGGTACATGTTGGCTATGATCTGTTAATCATTGAGATCTAATAGCATGCATGTTAGTCTCCTTTGTATTTGATGGAATGTTGCAACGGGGCAATCTTACATGAACTAGAAGCTGGAAGCTTTATAGCATTGTACAAATATATCTCGCTGAGAAATTATAGTATGTACACATATATCATGCACCAAAGTAAAGTGTACAGTGCAACTGAGACTCAACATGGTCGTACCATGTTAATAATAATGGCCAATGAGCTGTCAAATCACATAGACTTGGCGTAAGTTGGACGGACGAAGCAACCATCACTCTTGAATCCGCTTCTCCCTTCATCGCATGCGCCAGTGAGAGGTCGCGTCTGCTCTCCCCGGGCATAAATGCATCACCGATTCTCTGGAGAGGCGCTGACCGTTTCAGGCGGGAAGCACGCACGAGCGATGAATGGGCCTTGGGTGGGCCAGGGTGGTCAGGAGCAGGTGTGGCAGCTGGTGTTCACTTCGGAGGGTCGTGTACCACACGTGAACGATAGTAAGCGCTACCGGGAGGCATGCAGTGTTAATTGCAAGTTGACTCCATCGAGCGTTAAATTTTCTTCACGTAATAGCATTGCCCTAGTATTCTTCACTACTTCAACTATATACGTTAAATAAAGAGTTCTGTTTCATGAATAATTTAAAACGAATTCTATGGAGACAAAAAGAAAACCACTCCCACTATATACTACCTCTGTCCAGGTGCGTAGGGCGTCTAAGAGAATCCATATTTTCCAAAAGTTTTAGACGCATAGGTAGTTATACCAACCTCGTTTTACACAGTCTCTAATTTTGGCTCCCCATGCAGCCATTTTTAAATGTCATGTGAATGAAAACTGATGCCCGCGGTATGTGTTAGGCCAATGCATGCACAATTAGTTACTCCGTAGTTGATTATTGGTCAGCCCAAGCGAAAAAACCGGAAGGCAATTAACTAGAACCAGTATTGTTGCATGCATGTGCCCTTCACCCACTCCCCTCGCGCCTAGATCACACTGCCCTTCCTTAGGCGCCCAACGCACCTTGACAGAGGGAGTACACTACAGCTTCGGCGATTGTTTTCTAGGGTTTGCTCTCTTCAAACACTCTCTCCACTATATATATGTACATGCTGGAGCCTCAGCGCTTGTAGTTGCTCTCTTCACAGTCTCTCACCCTCTCCAGATCTAAACAAGACTGCATTGGCATCTCTCCCCCCCCCCCTCACCGCTGGTCAAAGAGCCGGCAGGATCCCGTCCGTCAGGGAAGGGATGGGCTTAATGCAGTTGTCGTCGGCGAGGGTGGGAATCCACTACCGGCGCCGCTGTTCTCTTTCACCCAGTGGCGACGCGGGAGGGCCTCTGACCCCTTCTTCCTTGCTACCGTACATAGTGTGGGCAGATCGGCCTCCGGCCGCCCACTGAGCCATACCTCGAGAACCTTAAGGTATAATTTACTTAATCCACATGCATTGCTCTAGCTGCATGTGGATTTTTTCCGCCACTGCCCTCGAATCTAGGTGTTGGATCAAACGGGAAAGTAGCATGGAAAGTTGTATAGCACAAATCTAGGACGTGGTTCAAAGAGGAAAGGAAGGGGGAAAGTAGTACATACTGGCTATCCAGGACCTACATTGGTCGAAAAGGTAAAACAATGACAAACGCAGTACACACATCTATAACGAGCTAATCTTTCTGTGGGTGGGGGACTAGATTTGCTACCCTCATATAGGGAAAGGTTTCTAAAGATAACAAAACCAGGACCAACACAAATATGCTCCTTTGTTCTTTGTTCTTTGTTGCAACACAATGTGCATCAACCCTTTATACATCGGTAGATGCACATGGTGCTGGTGCATCCACTGTCCCGTACAACTCTTTAGCCGTTGTTAATCTAATAATGCCACTGGAAAATTGAAGCAATGCCACAGTTAAAAGGAAATTACATGCTTATCGAATTTTATTGTTAATATAATCTCTCTATTAATATGAATCAATGCCGCTGTTTGAGAAATGCTACTGTCTTGCTTTCTTTTCCATTTAGATAAGTAAGATGCTTCTTTTTCTGGGCTTCTGTGTCATCCACCGTTATTGGTCAGAAATTGTTTCCTTTGCACCTGTGTAAATAGGGTTATCTACTTCACCTCGTTGATATTACGACCTTTTGTTGCACTTCACAAAACACTTTTGCTTTAAGAGTGTTTTGTGCAGTTCTACTAAAATGTCACACCGACAACGTTGCTTGATTGCCTGATCTTAGTGGAACTGCACAAGTGGAGATCTGACTTCCTATCTGTGTTGGCAAGTTTGTTTCTGATCTCCTTCTTGTGAGTTGTTTTAATTATGTGTCATGAGAGGTCAGTAATGGCCTTCTTCCACATGATTGTGCAGTACCCTTTCATATGTTGTGCTACTTATACAGTAATGTTGCTTGATTTTAGTGAACTACACAAAAGGAGACAAGACTTCCAATCTGTATGTGCACCGTAATATCCCATTGAGGTAAGATAATGATATTTCACAACTGTTGGCCTGTATTTTGCTACTGTCCTCAGAAAAGTAATGTTGTTGTTTAGAGCTGTACTTGTGCTCCCTAATTGACATGCCAAATCTTACATTGAAGGCGAAGCTTGTCCGTTATTGAACCAAGTGATGAAGGGGAAGAACAAGCGGAAGAAGAATAAAAATCAACTCCCTGTGCTGTAATGAAGCACTAGAGCTGTGACGACACAAGTAATGATATAGTTTTGCATCTTAATTTATTGCTATGGCTGGAACGAGCAATTGTTTTGTCACTGTGATTTGATGCCACTCTTAATGTAATATGAAATTGTCTCTACTTGTGCAAACAGGGATCTTGTTTGAAGATAACATATATTGTAGTGGAACTGCACAAGAAGATGTTAGAAACATTACACTAATTGAGGAGTTTATAGTAAGCTTGGCAACCACAGTAGATAATAACAGATGGTTCCGGAGAAGTGCTTCATCTGCATGCTCTATACGAAAGCCCCTGGGCAAAGGATGGTAATGTAGGGATGGCAGTTTTGCCCATGGGTATGGGTATCCGCGGGTACCCTATCCGAAAATAGTGGGCATGGGTGAGACTTTCTACCAATTCATACCCATGGGTATGGGTATCCATACCCACAAAATGCATGGATAGGGTATGGGTATGAAATTATACCCATGGGTAACCCAATGGATACCCAGAAAATTAATAAATAAATTAAACCCTATAATATGTGAATAAATAATTATCTTGAGTTCTTAACTAGCCCACGGACCACATGCCCATAGCTGGCCATCGCCCTAGACCCCTTGTATACCTACGGCAGTTATCTTCTCTGCTTTTCCTTGACCTTGGAAGATGAAGCAATCAAGAGCCAAGTTACTAAATCCTCGTGATTTATCCCCAACCAAGGCTATATATTGTACCCACCAGATGGGTACCTGAATTTCGACCTTTTTCTCATCTTACTTTTGTCATGTCAATGCTATATATTGTACCCACCGGATACCCATTGGGTATAGGATACCCGATGGGTATGGGCATGGGTACAAATTTGCGCCCATGGGTAGTGAAGTGGGTGGGTATAGAAAAAAGATTTGGGTATGGGTTTGGGTAGAAAAGTGTCGTACCCGCCCATACCCTACCCATTGCCATCCCTATGGTAATGACCCACAAATTTCATCCATATGATTGAGCTTTGTCATCTCTATTGGTGTTGTGCTAATCTAAGGCTGCTTATAAATTGATGCTACTGTCATGAGGAAGTGGTATTGTTTCACATGTTAATCTAAGGCTGCTTATAAATTGATGCACCGGTTTGCCACCGTTATAGCTACTGATAAAATTAAATAATAATACAGTTCAAGTTGAGCTGCTGTGTTTGGTATCATATCATTTCCTATGAGGACAGTGAGGATGCATCTCTTTGTGACTATACATTTCATCAGTTGCTCCCTTTGTTAATGTAATGGTTGTTTAAAATATTTACTTTCCTTTTTCGAGCAAATAGGGATGCTAGCATTTAGTTGTTCTCTTGTCTTTGCACAACAAGATCCTCCTCTGAAGAAGAAGAATATAGAGTAGGTGAAGTGCCTAGTTTCGATTATGCCGGGATGAAGAAGCCCAGTCTATCTTCTCATCAGAAGGAGCAGTTGAAGGATCGCTACATTACTCCCCACAAGACCAAACTAACTTTAGCTCATAAGGACTCACAGATTTCCATCTTTTTTACTGTGATGGGCAAGTACAATGTTGTTCTAGGATTTTTTTTTCTGGTGATTTCCATTTTTTAAATGTGTGCTCTGCATGGACCATGGAGGTGCCTGTGTAAATTGCAAATTCATAATACTGTTTTCTTTACTAGTAACTTTTTTTGTATTTATACAAACAGGGGTGCTCAACTTGATTTCAATGGGAACTGCACAAAATGTTTTGATGGTTCGTGCCCATTATACTTCATCATGCAGAATACATCGAATATTCTCGAATCATTCATTTCCACCTCCATCCATATAATTAGCTACAAGAAAGGATGTGCCGACATGTTCAAGGCGTTACAACATATAAAGGCAAAATCATACAAGCTACGCGCGAATTTGGTTGATTTTGGTAGAACTTGTAACGCCCCAGACACACCTGCCGGTGGTCATTACTCCTGGTGGGATCTAGACTGGCCCCATGTATCAATACTAGTCTTTTTTGCGCAATTTGTCCTCACTCATGCGCACCCGGGAGCAACTTCCAGGTCCGTCACCCATCCACATACGTTTGTGCTTCCAGTCCGGCACATGTGCCATGCCATGTGCCACAACGGGTCACAAACTTCATGAACAACATGACCGCGCACCTGTCTGCAAACATCCGTGTAACTGCGAGGGTCAGCTCTGATACCAAATTGTAATGCCCCGGACAAACCCGCCGGTGGTCGTTATTCCTGGTGGGATCTAGACTAGCCCCACATATCAATACTAGTCTTTTATGCGCACATTGTCCTCACTCATGTGCACCCGGGAGCAACTTCCTGGTCGGTCACCCATCCTGAAACTACTACAAGCTGAGCACGCTTAACTTTCGAGTTCTATCCGAATGGGCTGCCAGAAAAGAAGGAATTCCTTATTGATACGAGTAGTCTATCATCCCTAATAAGCCAGGCTATCACATAATTGCACACAAAGAACAACTTGTTTATTTAGCACGAGCTGCCATGTCAATGTTCGAACTGATCGCAAACGCCACCCATTCCACAATCGTAAGCATTTGATATTTTGGAATGGGAAAACCTTGTCAAAGTTTGCTCATTGATGTACGCAAAAAGACACGGATTTGATATTTTGGAATGGGACAACCTTGTTAAATTTTGCTCATTGATGTTTGCAAGAATGCATGCGTTTGATATTTCAAATGGGACGCCCTTTGCTGTCAGCAGCATTGATCAATTTTTATTTATTCTGTAGTTGTGAAGTAAATATTTGCTTTGACATGTGAATCGCTGAGATGCATAATCATCGATTGTTTTTAATGTTCTCTATGAATTGGCAGGCCTGTGAGTTTGGTTGCAATGTACAGGCACGCTAAAAAGCTGCTCAAACTTTGTACTCCCTCTGTTCCTTTTTACATTGTGAATCTAAAAATGTACATTCACGCTAAAAAGCTGCTCAAAGTAAGTATATCTACTATGAAAGTACATTGATTTTACATTGTGAATGTTGATACTTTTTTGTATAAGACTAGCAAGATGCCCATGTGTTGCACGAAACATCAAGATGCTGCTAGATGAGTAGTTTATCTGTAGCTTGCCCTGCTGCCTTTGATGGGGCGATCAGGATTGGGGAAAATCGAATCATCTTCGAGTCTGATTCCTCCACCCTTATACATGCTTTGAAGAGCAACGGATATGACAAGGCAACCATTGGTGTGTTGGTGAAGGAAACTAGAAGCCTATGCATTCTAAACTAGGATTCCCGTGTTTTTTCTTTCAGCCGACGCACTTGTAACTCTGTAACCCACGAGCTTGACAAGCTGGGTGTTCATTCTGGGTCTGATGACTCCTTCTCGGAGGCCTCTGCCCCCAATTGCATTGCAAAACTGTTAGCCAGTGGCACTGTTGTGCGTGAAGTTTAATGAAATTTCCATTTTCTCGTAAAAAAAGTAGTTTATCTTGTGGGAGATAAGGATGAACGAGAGAAGGCCTTATCTGCAAATGTTGGTAGGAGTGTCGGTATCTTTTTACAAAATTGTTGTAGTTTCCTTCATATCCGTCAAATATAGATCGGACGGCCTATATTGCAGGATGGTAGGCACACCATCATCACCAACTCTGTTTTCTATTGGGGTGAAAGTACAGATACTTTGACTTCAGACAAAACTTATATGCAAACTAAAAAGGACCGGAGGGAGTACGTGTGAAACTGCTGCAAACGAGGTGATCACCGTGCGTCCTGGGAATAATGCTAGTACGTATTGTTTTGCATATTCATCCAAGAGTTCGAACTAATTGAACTAAATTCATTCATGCACGGCCTGATTTCCTATAAACATGTTGGATATCATTACATTTCATACATTCTTCAACTAAAAAGGGGTGCACTGGAGGTATAATTAATTAACGAAATCTATGATCTCCGGCTCCGATTTCCCGTGTCCGACTGAGCCGAAGTGCCGAACAGAAGCTTATTCTCTAGAACATCTCTCCGACTCCACGTCGCCATCAAGAAGCTAATCGGCCGTCAATGTATGCTACTTCTCGAGCTTGCGTTGTATTCCCTCGAAGAGGAAAAAGTGATGCAGCACAGTAGCGTAAGTATTTCCCTCAGTTTTTGAGAACCAAGGTATCAATCCAGTAGGAGACCACGCGCGAGTCCCTCGCACCTGCACAAACAAATAAGAACTTCGCAGCCAATGCGATAAGGGGTCGTCAATCCCTTTACGGTCACTTACAAAAGTGAGATCCGATAGATAGGATATTATACTATTTTTGGTATTTTTGATATAAGAACAGAAAGTAAATAAAGCAAAGCAAAGTAGATGGAAGATTAATATGTTGAGAATAGACCCGGGGGCCATAGGTTTCACTAGTGGCTTCTCTCATGATAGCAGAATTCTACGGTGGGTGAACAAATTACTGTCAAGCAATTGATAGAAAAGCGCATAGTTATAAGAATTGCTAGGCATGATCATTATATATAGGCATCATGTCCGTGATAAGTAGACCGAAACGATTCTGCATCTACTACTATTAGTCCACACATTGACCGCTATCCAGCATGCATGTAGAGTATTAAGTTCATAAGAACAGAGTAATGCTTTAAGCAAGATGACAAGATGGAGAGGGATAAACTCAAGCAATATGATATAATCCCCATATTTTTATCCTGGATGGCAACAATACAATACGTGCCTTGCTGCCCCTGCTGTCACTGGGAAAGGACACGGCAAGATTGAACCCAAAGACATGCACTTCTCCCATTGCAATAACTATAGATCTAGTAGGCCAAACCAAACCGATAATTTGAAGAGACTTGCAAGGATATTAAAATAATACATAAAAGATATCAGAAAAGAATGAAATATTTCTCATAGATAGTCTTGATCATAAACCCACAATTCATCGGATCTCGACAAACACACTGCAAAAAGATTACATCGAATAGATCTCCTCGAAGATCGAGGAGAACTTGGTATTGAGATCCAAAAAGAGAGAAGAAGCCATCTAGATAATAACTATGGACCCGAAGGTCTGTGGTAAACTAATCACAACTCATGGGTGAGGCTATGGTGTTGATGTAGAAGCACTCCGTGGTAGATCCTTCCTCCGGCGGAGCTCCAGAACAGGCCCCTTGATGGGATCTCACGGGAACAGAAGGTTGCGGCGGTGGAATTAGGGTTTTCTTTGTTTCCTCGATGTTTTCAGGGTACAAAGATATATATAGGAGGAAGGAGGGCATCAAGGGAGCCAAAGGGGGCTCACGAGGGTGGGGGCGCGCCCAGGGGGAGGGGGCGCGCCCTGGACCCTCGTGGCCACCTCCTTTGTTCCCTCGCGTGTACTCCAAGTCTTCTGGGTAGATACGGTTCCAAAAATAACTCTCCCAAAGGTTTCATTCCATTTGGACTCCGTTTGATATTCTTTTTCTGCGAAACCCTGAAATAGGCAAAAAACAGCAATCTGCACTGGGCCTTGGGTTAGTAGGTTAGTCCCAAAAATATTATAAAAATGTATAATAAAGCCCATTAAACATCCATAATAGAATATATAAAAGTTGGAGATGTATCAAGCATCCCCAAGCTTAATTCCTGCTCGTCCGCGAGTAGGTAAATGATAAAAATAGAAATTTTGATGTGGAATGCTAACCAACATAATTCTTCAATGTAATTTTTTTATTGTGGCATGAATGTTCAGATCCGAAAGATTCAAGACAAAAGTCTATATTGACATAAGAAATAAAAATACTTCAAGCATACTAACAAAGCAATCATGTCTTCTCAAAATAACATGGCCAAAGAAAGTTATCCCTACAAAATCATATAGTCTGGCTAAGCTCCCTCTTCATCACACAAAATATTCATATCATGCACAACCCCGGTTTTAGCCAAGCAATTGTTTTAATACTCAATTTTTTCAAACATTTCAACTTTCACGCAGTACATGAGCGTGAGCCATGGATATAGCACTATAGGTGGAATAGAGTGGTGGTTGTGGAGAAAAAAAGAGAGGAAGATAGTCTCACATCTACTAGGTGTATCAATGGGCTATAGAGATGCCCACCAATGCATATCAATGTGAGTGAGTAGGGATTGCCATGCAACGGATGCACTAGAGCTATAAGTGTATGAAAGCTCATCAAAAGAAACTAAGTGGGTGTGCATCCTACTTGCTTGCTCATGAAGACCTAGGGCATTTGAGGAAGCCCATCGTTGGAATATACAAGCGAAGTTCTATAATGAAAATTCCCACTAGTATATGAAAGTGACAAAACAAGAGACTCTCTATTACGAAGATCATGGTGCTACTTTGAAGCATAAGTGTGGAAAAGGATAGTAGCATTGTCCCTTCTCTCTTTTCCCTCATTTTTTTGGAGGGGCTTTCTCTTTTTCTTTTTCTTTTTATTTAGCCCCTCTCTATATATTTTTTGGGACGTCTCTTTTTTTATTTGGCCTTTCCTCACATGGGACAATGCTCTAATAATGAAGATCATCACACTTTTATTGACTTACAACTCAAAGATTACAACTCGAAGCTAGAACAAAATATGACTCTATATGATTGATGATGAAGCATGTCATATGAACGGAACGGTGGAAAGTTGCATGGCAATATATCTCGGAATGACTATGGAAATGCCATGATAGGTAGGTATGGTGGCTGTTTTGAGGAATGTATATGGTGGGTGTATGGTATCGGCGAGAGTTGCGCGGTACAAGAGAGGCTAGCAATGGTGGAAGGGTGAGAGTGCGTATAATCCATGGACTCAACATTAGTCATAGAGAACTCATATACTTATTGCAAAAATTTACGAGTCATCAAAACAAAGTAATCAACGCATGCTCCTAGGGGAAGGGTTGGTAGGAGTTAACCATCGCGCGATCTCGACCTCCACAGAAAGGATGACACTCAATAAATAACTCATGATCTAACTTCATCACATAGCGGTTCACCATACGTGCATGCTATGTGAATCACAAACTTTAACACAAGTATTTCTCAAATTCATAATTACTCCACTAGCATGACTCTAATATCACCATTCTCATATCTCAAAACAATCATCAAGTATCAAACTTCTCATCATATTCAATGCACTTTATATGAAAGTTTTTACTATATTTAACTTGTATACCTATCATATTAGGACTAGTTTTATAACCAAAGCACATTACCATGTTGTTCTAAAAGACTCTCAAAAGGATATAAGTGAAGCATGAGAGATCAACAATTTCGACAAAATATAACCACCACCGTGCTCTAAAAGATATAAGTGAAGCACTAGAGCAAAACTATCTAGCTCAAAAGATACAAGTGAAGCACATAGAGTATTCTAACAAATTTTAAATCATATTTATCTCTCTCAAAAGGTGTGTCCAGCAAGGATGATTGTCGCAAACTAGAAAGATCCAGCATGATCCAGCATGCATCTAGAGTATTAAGTTCATAAGAACAGAGTAATGCTTTAAGCCAGATGACATGATGTAGAGGGATAAACTCAAGCAATATGAAATAAACCCCATCTTTTTATCCTCAATGGCAACAATACAATACGTGCCTTGCTACCCCTGCTGTCACTGGGAAAGTACACCGCAAGATTGAACCCAAAGCCAAGCACTTCTACCATTGCAAGAACTATAGATCTAGTAGGCCAAACTAAACCTATAATTTCTAGAGACTTGCAAGGATATTATAATCACACATAAAAGATTTCAGAAAAGAATCAAATATTTCTCATAGATAGTCTTGATCATAAACCCACAATTGATCGGATCTCGACAAACATACCGCAAAATGATTACATCGAATAGATCTCCTCGAAGACCAAGGAGAACTTGGTATTGAGATTCAAAAAGAGAGAAGAAGCCATCTAGCTAATAACTATGGACCCGAAGGTCTGTGGTAAACTACTCACAACTCATGTGTGAGGTTATGGTGTTGATGTAGAAGCACTCCGTAGTAGATCCCTCCTCCGGCGGTGCTCCAGAACAGGCCCCAAGATGGGATCACACGGGAACAGAAGGTTGCGGCGGTGGAATTAGGGTTTTCTCTATGTTTTCAGGGTACAAGGATATATATAGGAGGAGGAGGGCATTGGGGGAGTTAGAGGGGCCCCACGAGGGTGGGGGCACGCCCAGGGGGAGGGGGCGCGCCCTGGATCCTCGTGGCCACCTCCTTCATTCCCTCGCGTGTACTCCAAGTCTTCTGGGTAGATACGGTTCCAAAAATAACTCTCCCGAAGGTTTCATTTCGTTTGCACTCCGTTTGATATTCCTTTTCTGCGAAACCCTGAAATAGGAAAAAACAGCAATCTGCACTGGGCCTTGGGTTAGTAGGTTAGTCCCAAAAATGATATAAAAGTGTATAATAAAGCCCATTAAACATCCAAATAGAATATATAATAGCATGGAACAATCAAAAATTATAGATACGTTGGAGACATATCAATGTACAACCCGCCGAGCTTGGATTGAACTGGAGGGTAGCAGCAATGGCCTTATTTGGACCCAAGCGGCAATGACATACTGTCTTCTACTCTTCCTCGTTTTCCATGTGGTGCAGCCTAGTTGCTGGCTGGGCGGGGCCTCGACGGAGCTGCCGATGTCCTCTTTCTCTTTGCCGGCAGGGCGACGCCTCGGCAGAGTGGGGCTTCGGAGGAACCGGCAATGTCTTCTACAATGTTGCCAACGTGGCAGGGCCTCGGCGGGGCAGGGCCTCGACGGAGCCGGCAAAGTCCGTCGGCTTGTTGCCAGCTGGGAGGGGCCTCATTGGAGCCAGCGATGTTCTCTGCCTCGTTCCCAACGGGGCGAGGGCTTGGCGGGGCGGAGCCGGCAAAGTCCTCTGGCTTGTTACCGGCGGGGCGTTGCCTTGGCTGAGCCGGCAAAGTCCTCCGCCTCGTCATTGGTGTAGCCAAACAACACCTCGCCAGCTTCATCGTCCTCCTTGTAGGCGGCTGCAACCTCCGCCACCCGCATGCAGTACCGCCAGCGCACGAGGCGGCTCTCGCGTACGAAGCGGTACGGCTCGACGAGCGCCTCCTGCTCCGCCCGCTCCACGGTGATCTGCTCCTCCGCCTGCAGGTGCTCCTAGAGGACATGGTGCATGTAGGCAGCGTCGGCTTGCGTCTCCTGGAACAGCTCCTGACACAGCTGCCTCACCATGTCCATGTATTGGGCACGGGCCTCGCCGATGGTCGTGGTGTAATAGACCGGCGAGGATGGCGTGGAGGAGGGGCTTGACGCCAGATCGTCGAGTACCACATTCTCCATTGGGATGTCGTTATCCTCCGGCTGCCTGCCGGCCAGCCTGTCGGCAGCAATGGCTGCCATCTCCTTCTGGTCTGTCGTCCGCCCACCGCGAAGAGCGCTAGAGCGCGAGGAAGCCATGGTGGGAGTGGTGTGGATAGGATAAAGCGAACGGAGGCATATGACTGCGGCTCTGGCCAGCGCAGTAGTTTATCTAGCAATGGTGGACAATAGAGGGATGGACAAGTTGGCACCGGAATATCCGCATCGACAACCGTGTATCATTAATGTGGGCGGCAGTTGGACGAACGAATGGCACTTGTGTTGTATGAACACGGAGCAATCGCCTGCACCGGGAAGCGGCACGGGCGGCACGACCCGTTTCGGCCGAAAAGCACACACAGGCGAGGGAGGTGGTCTGGGTGAGCTAGGGCGGTCAGGCTCGTGCTTGACAGCGGTCCGGTCCAGCAGTCGGACACGCGGGTGATACGTCTCCAACGTATCTATAATTTTTTATTGTTCCATGCTATTATATATGATGTTTTGGATGTTTAATGGGATTTATTATACACTTTTATATTATTTTTGGGACTAACCTATTAACCCAAAGGCCCAGTCCAGATCTAGATCTATCCGTGTATCATGCCTAGCTAGGGGCGTTAAACGATAGCGCTTGTTGGAGGCAACCCAATTTTATTTTCTTTGTTTTTGCTTCTGTTTAGGAATAAATATTGCATCTAGATTCTGTTTAGATGTGGTTTTGTGTTTTAATTAGTGTTTGTGCCAAGTAGAACCTTTGGGAAGACTTGTGTGAAGTTTATATGATCTTGCTGTAAAAAAGAGAAACGTTAACGCTCACAAGAATAGTCACCAGATTTTACTGGAGAGTGCTATTTAGTTGATTCTTTTTGTAGATGATTAATAGACAAATTACTCATGTTTACCAATTTATTTGAATTTTTTTGGAGTTACAGAAGTATGCGAAAGTTACAGATTACTACAGACTGTTCTGTTTTTGACAGATTCTGTTTTTCATGTGTTGTTTGCTTATTTTGATGAATTTATGAGTATTATTGGAGGATATGAATCATAGGGAAGTTGGAATATAGTAGGTTTAACACCCATATAAACAAATAATGAGTTCATTACAGTACCTTTGAGTGGTGGTTTGTTTTCTTATACTAACGGAGCTCACGAGATTTTTGTCTAAGTTTTTTGTTGTGAAGTTTTCAAGTTTTGAGTATTGCTTTGATGGACTATGGAACAAAGAGTCGCAAGAGCCTAAGCTTGGGGATGCCCAAGGCACCACACGGTAAAATTCAAGGACAACCAAGATCCTAAGCTTGGGGATGCCCCGGGAAGGCATCCCCTCTTTCGTCTAATCTATCGGTAACTATACTCGGGACTATATTTTTATTCACCACATGATATGTGTTTTACTTGTAGCGTCATGTATAATTTGAGTATTTTCTTGTTAGTTTGCCACAATCATCCTTTCTGGACACACCTTTTTGAGAGAGATAAATATGGCCTAGAATTTGTTAGAACACTCTATGTGCTTCACTTATATCTTTTGAGCTAAACAGTTTGCTCTAGTGCTGCACTTATATCTTTTAGAGCACGGTGGTGATTTTATTTTGTAGAAATTGTTAATCTATCATGCTTCACTTATATCCTTTTGAGAGTCTTTTAGAACAACATGGTAATATGCTTTGGTTATAAAACTAGTCCTAATATGATAGGCATCCAAGATAAATGTAGTAAAAACTTTCATACAAAGAGCATTGAATATGATGAGAAGTTTGATGCTTGATGATTGTTTTGAGATATGAGGATAGTGATATTAGAGTCATGCTAGTGGAGTTATTATGAAATTTAGAAATACTTGTGTTAAAGTTTATGATTCCCGTAGCATGCACGTATGGTGAACCCTATGTGACGAAGTTAGAGCATGAGGTATTTGTAGGGTGTCATCCTTTGTGTGGAGATCGGGGGCACGCGATGGTTAACTCCTACCAACCTCCCCCTAGGAGCATGCGTTGATTGCTTTATTTTGATGACTCGTAAATTTTTACAATAAGTATATGAGTTCTTTATGACTAATGTTGAGTCCATGGATTATACGCACTCTCACCCTTCCACCATTGCTAGCCTCTCTTGTATCGCGCAACCTTTGCCGGTACCATACACCCACTATATAACTTCCTCAAGACAGCCACCATATACGTTCCTCAAAAAAACTGCCATACCTACCTATCATGGCATTTCCATAGCCATTCCGAGATATATTGCCATGCAACTTTCCACCGTTCCGTTCATATGACACGCTTCATATTGTCATATTGCCATGCGTGATCATGTAGTTTACATCGTATTTGTGGCAAATCCACCATGCATAATTTTTCATACATGTCACTCTTGATTCATTGCGCATCCCGGTACACCGCTGGAGGCATTCATATAGAGTCATACTTTGTTCTTATATCGAGTTGTAATATCGAGTTGTAAATCAATATAAGTGTGATGATCATCATTATTAGAGCATTGTCCCAAAGAAAAAAAGGCCCAAAAAAAGAGAAAGAAAAAGGAAAAAAATGAAAAAAAAAGAAAAGAAAAGAAAAGGGACAATGCTACTATCTTTTTCCACAGTTGTGCTTCAAAGTAGCACCTTGCTCTTCATGATAGAGAGTCTCATATTTAGTCACTTTCATATACTATTGGGAATTTTCATTATAGAACTTGGCCTGTATATTCCAACAATGGGCGTCCTCAAATGCCCTAGGTATTCATGAGCAAGCAAGTTGGATGCACACCCACTTAGTTTCTTTTGTTGAGCTTTCATACATTTTTAGCTCTAGTGCATCCATTGCATGGCAATTCCTACTCACTCACATTGATATCTATTGATGGGCATCTCCATAGCCCGTTGATACGCCTAGTCGATGTGAGACTATCTTCCTCCTTTTTGTCTTCTCCACAACTACCACTCTATTCCACCTATAGTGCTATATCCATGGCTCACGCTCATGTATTGCGTGAAAGTTGAAAGGTTTGAAAAATTTGAGCATGAAAACAAGTGCTTGGCTGAAATCGGGGTTGTGCATGATACGAATATTTTGTGTGATGAAGAGGGAGCATAGCCAGCCTATATGATTTTGTAGGGATAACTTTCTTTAGCCATGTTATTTTGAGAAGACATGATTGCTTTGTTAGTATGCTTGAAGTATTATTATTTCTTATGTCAATATAGACTTTTATCTTGAATCTTTCGGATTTGAACATTCATGCCACAATAAAGAGAATTGCATTGAAAATTATGTTGGTTAGCATTCCACATAAAAAAATCTGTTTTTATCATTTACCTACTCGAGGACGAGCAGAATTAAGCTTGGGGATGCTTGATACGTCTCCAACGTATCTATAATTTTTTATTGTTCCATGCTATTATAAATGATGTTTTGGATGTTTAATGGGATTTACTATACACTTTTATATTATTTTTGGGACTAACCTATTAACCCAAAGGCCCATTCCAGATTGCTATTTTTTTTACCTATTTCAGGGTTTTGCAGAAGAGGAATATCAAACGGAGTCCAAACGGAATGAAACCTTCGGGACAGATATTTTTGGAGCAATATCTTCACGGGAGACTTGAGAACCGTGGAATAGGGCACACGTGGCGTCCACGAGGGTGGGGGCGCGCCCCGTCCCCCTGGGCGCGCCCCCCAGCCTCGTGAGAACCATGTTGCTCCCCGATGCCCTCCTTCCTCCAATATATACCCATGTACCCTAAAAATATCAAAGCAACAGAGAAAACCCTAATTCCACCGCCGCAACCTTCTGTTACCGTGAGATCCCTTCTTGGGGCCTGTTCCGGAGCTCCACTGGACGGGGGATCTTCCATGGAGTGCTTCTACATCAACACCATCGCCTCACCATGAGTTGTGAGTAGTTTACCACAGACCTTCGGGTCCATAGTTAGTACCTAGATGGCTTCTTCTCTCTTTTGGGGTCTCAATACCAAGTTCTCCTCGGTCTTCGAGGAGATATATTCGATGTAATCTTTTTGCGGTGTGTTTGTCGAGATTCGATGAATTGTGGGTTTATGATCAAGATTATCTATGAGAAATATTTGGTTATTTTCTGCATTCTTTTATGTATGATTATAATATCCTTGCAAGTCTCTTCGAATTATCGGTTTGGTTTGGCCTACTAGTTCTATAGCTCTTCCAATGGGAGAAGTGCTTGGCTTTGGGTTCAATCTTGTGGTGTCCTTTCCCAATGACAGGAGGGGCAGCAAGGCACGTATAGTATTGTTGCCATTGAGGATAAAAAGATGGGGTTTATATCATATTGCTTGAGTTTATCTCTCTACATCACGTCTTCTTGCTTAAAGCATTACTTTGTTCTTATGAACTTAATACTCTAGATGCATGCTGGATAGCGGTCGATGTGTGGAGTAATAGTAGTAGATGCAGAATCGTTTTGGTCTACTTGTCACGAACGTGATGCCTATATATAATGATTATGCCTAGATATTCTCATAATTATTCGCTTTTCTATCAATTGCTCGACAGTAATTCGTTCACCCACCGTAGAAATCTGCTATCATGAGAGAAGCCACTAGAGAAACATATGGCCCCCGGGTCTATTCTGAACATGTAAATCTACAATCTACTTTACTTTGTTCTTTTTACTTTTTGTTCTTATATCCAAAAATATCAAACTATCATATCTATCAGATCTCACTTTCATAAGCGAGCGTAAAGGGATTGACAACCCCTTATCGCGTTGGCTGCGAAGTTCTTATTTGTTTGTGCAGGTGCGAGGGACTCGAGCGTGGTCTCCTACTGGATTGATACCTTGGTTCTCAAAATCTGAGGGAAATACTTACGCTACTGTGCTGCATCACCCTTTCCTCTTCGAGGGAATACAACGCAAGATCGAGAAGTAGCAGCAGGCTCGCCAGCGAGCTCGCCGAGCTGAGCAACGACAATCAGACGATGGACTTGGCTACCGACCAGGAGCAGGCGCCACCGCCCAAACTGGTTCATGCCATGTTCACCATGGAGCAGGTGCGGTCGCACTTCGACGCCCTAATGGCGGAAGAGCTACCAGCGCAGGAGGACTCATGCTGCAACCTCCGTCTCCTCAATGATTACCGGCTCGTGGAAGGACGAATCGCCGGCGAACAAGTGAACGACAATGCCGTCGCGGACATGTGTCCCTATGATCGTGTCTTCCTGAATGAGTAGTGGGCGTTCTATCAGACCATCCGTGCGGCCCGTGAGGCCCTCTTCATCGTCCTTTTAGTTGTTGCGCTCGCCGTGGCGCCACGTCTCGCATTGTCAACATGGTCAACGAACACGAGGAACCAGAAGATGACCTTAATTGGAGAGGATGACAGTGGGGACCCACCAGAGCCATAGCCGCACGTACGCAAGTGCCTCCTTATTATATACAACTATTTTTTTGCTTCATCCTTGTTTCCTGACATCACGGTCCCACACCATTGTCAACCTACGTAGTCAATAAACGTGAGAATTGCACAAGGAGCGGCCGACAGCTGGGACCCAGCAACTCGAGCAGTATATGTGTTTTTGAGGTGTGAACAGAGTTTTTCTTGAGTGATGTTTTTGTTGTTGTTCAGATGAGCAGGTATCAGCTGGGCCGACTGTGGCCCGTGTAGCCCAGGCTATTATTTTATGTCGTCCAAATATCTAGCCTAGATTTCTTTTCAAGCTGAAAATGGCCAGCCCAGCTATACTTTTTTTTGAGCAATACCTAGCCTAGGTCAACTTGTTATTCTCCGCCCCGCTAGGCTGCAAATCTTTCCTAGGAGGGATGCATTAGGCTTAACAACAAAATGGGCTTTAAGAAATAATAAATGGGATGTAATTTTAAAAACTAGATGTAAGTTTAAAAAATGCACCAAACACTTAATTAGTTAAAATATATGCTATTTTTGGATTTTCAAATTTGAAATTTCATTACTTGTTGTGCGCGCAATATTACGTTGGATTTTTACATAATACAAAT
This sequence comes from Secale cereale, assembly GCA_902687465.1. Classification (NCBI taxonomy): domain Eukaryota; kingdom Viridiplantae; phylum Streptophyta; class Magnoliopsida; order Poales; family Poaceae; genus Secale; species Secale cereale. Next base: position 519,822,079 of record LR738715.1, on the reverse strand, counting down.
TTATTTTGAAATTATATTTAAGCCGACTTGAAATTTCGGGATAAAAATATTTCAATTCCTATCAAAATGTGGGAAAATTTTATTAAATTCTATTTTGAGCAGTTGGTTGAAATTATTAATCATTGTCCTAGCTAGAAAATGGGCTGTAATTTTAATAAACTATAAATGGGCTGTAGTAAATTCCATTACAATTCAAAAATGGGATGTACATTCTTACAAATTGCAAATGGGCTATATATTCTCTGCCACACACATGTGGGCCTACTAGGTTGACGCGTACGCAAGGCTTTGTTAAATTATAGTCAACACACGGTTCTAGCAGGAGTGGCCGTTGGATGTCCATCCAACAGATGTCATGCTTCTTCTTCAATCTCGGATATTTTTGCTTCAGCCGCCCAAACCACCGCCAGCGTTACCGCCTGCAACCGCCTCCCATGGCCGGCTGTGCTGCCGCGCAGGACTCACCGGCCCAAGCTACTCCCGTCGCCGTCCAGGCCATTCCTCTACTCACCAACACCTCTTGTTATTCTCCGACAACGGCAGCCTCACACAACAGCCGACCCAGTGAACCCTCGTACTCCCCTCCGCGTGGGCATCCACGTGCCTTGTCTTCCTTGGCTCCATGCACTAGTAGAAAACAGGGCTTTGGTTGGGGCCTGGCCAGCCCATTAGTCCCGGTTCACTCACAAACCTGGACCCATGGGGGGCATACGTCCCGGTTCGTGCGCCCAGGGGGCCGGCCGGGCCTCATGGGGCATCTTTCCCGGTTCGTCTGGACCCATTTGTCCCGGTTCAAAGAATGAACTGGGACCAATGGTCCTATCTCCTGGCCCACACCCATTGGTCCCGGTTCGTGGCTGGAACTGGGACAGAATGGAGGACTTTAGTCCCGTTCCTGCCAGGAACCGGGACCAATGAGTTGCCTATATATACCCCATCGCCGCAGCAGAGAGCTGTCCACACTGCTCTATTGTTTCTGGCCGACGAGGGGAGAGCTTTGTGGGGCTCTATCTCACCTCCTATACACATGAGGTGTTCGATGAAATGCCCGAGCCACACTAGTTACGCTTTCTCCTCTCGAAGCTCGACCTCCAAGCTCCATTTTCTCCAAGATTTGTCTAGGTTTAGCGGCCCATCATGTCCCATCCCCGTCTTCACCGCGGTCGATCGCCCGCGCCGATCTCGTCGCCAGCACCACCGTGGTGAGCCTCTTGCTCTTATCTTCTATCTGAAATAAAAAAAAATGTTACTTTAGATAAATACTTGTCTAATGTTCTTACTTTTATTATCGCTTGTTATTATATAGTGCGATGGTTTTGGTATCCGCCCACGTCAGCCCTCGTCCTGTCTATGATTCGGATGTGGTATATTATCGTTAATTTATAACTATTTGTTTTGGTGTTTATGACAATTATGGCGACCAATGTGCAATAGATGTTTTTATCTAGGAGGTAGTTGAACTAGAAATTCCAACCGACCCTTTTGTGGAGAGGTTAAATATAGTTGAAAAGGGAAACATTTACTTGAAGAAAAAATTGGAAACAACTGAGGAGGAGAAGATGGAATTGGAGTTGCATGTTGCGGAAGTCGTCGATGAACACAAGATCAAGATGGACCCTATTATCAAGAGGTTAAATTTAGTTGAAGAAGAAAACAATTACTTGAAGAAAAACATAAAAAATTGAGGAGGAGAAGATGCTATTGGAGTTGCATGTTGCGGATGTCGTCGATGATCACAAGATCAAGATGGATGCAATGCGTTCGAAGATTAGAAAGATTAGAAAATATGCCATTCATACCGAGGCTTGGTGTCATTATGCTGTAGGATCAATCGTTACCTTGGTTGTGATTATGATCGCATTTGTTGTTGCATTGAAATGTTTTACATAGTTTCAATGTATGGTTTAATTAGATGCTCTGGGAGCTATATGTTGTTCAATGAGAACTATGTATGTACTTTGGTTTTATTGTGATGATGAACTTCTATTAATTTGATCGCTTATCTATCCATTATGTTCTGTAATGGTTTTTCACACACTTAATTGTATATAATGCACGCAAATGAACCGGCAATGGATGTACAGTGACAGACACACCTCCGGGTACGTTAATGGCGTGCATAATTTTCTCGAAGTGGCAGAGGAAAACAAGCGATATGTGTTGTCCATGCCCTAGCTGTGGGAATACGAGGTCATACTCTGACGCGAAAACCCTTCACACCACCTGCTTTATAAGGGTTTCATGCCACACTATAATGTTTGGACCAAGCACGGAGAAATAGGGGTTATGATGGAAGACAGCGAAGAAGAAGAGGACAATGACAACTATGTGCCCCCGGAATACGTTGATGCTGCAACGGGGGAAGCTGCTGAAGATCAAGAGGAACCAGACGATATTGTGCCCGATGATGATCTCCGTCGGGTCATTGTTGATGCAAGGAGACAGTGCGAAAGTCAAAAGGAGAAGCTGAAGTACGATCGCATGTTAGAGGATCACAAAAAGGGTTGTACCCCAATTGCGAAGATGACAACACAAAGCTCGGTACCGTACTGGAATTGCTGCAGTGGAAGGCAGAGAATGGTGTGCCTAACAAAGGATTTGATAAGCTACATAAAATATTGAAGAAGAAGCTTCCAAAGGATAATGAATTGCCCGATAGTACGTACACAACAAAGAATGTCGCATGCCCTCTAGGATTGGAGGTGCATAAGATACATGCATGCCCTAATGACTGCATCCTCTACCACGAGGCGTATGAGGATTTGAACGCATGCCCAATATGCGGTGCATTGCGGTATAAGATCAGACGAGATGACCCTGGTGATGTTGACGGCGAGCGCCACAGGAAGAGGTTTCCTGCCAAGGTGATGTGGTATGCTCCTATAATACCAAAGTTGAAACGTCTGTTCAGAAACAAAGAGCATGCCAAGTTGACGCGATGGCACGCAAAGGACCGTAGGAAAGACGGGAAGTTGAGAGCACCCGCTGACGGGTCGCAGTGGAGAAAAATCGAGAGAACATACTGGGAGGAGTTTGTAGGTAATGCAAGGAACGTATGGTTTGGTCTAAGCGCAGATGGCATTAATCCTTTTGGGGAGCAGAGCAACAATCACAGCACCTAGCCCGTGACTCTATGTATCTATAACCTTCCTCCTTGGTTGTGCATGAAGCGGAAGTTCATTATGATGCCAGTACTCATCCAAGGCCCTAAGCAACCCGGCAACGACATTGATGTGTACCTAAGGCCATTAGTTGAAGAACTTTTACAACTGTGGAATGGACAAGGTGTACGTGTGTGGGGTGATGACAACTAGGAAGAATTTTACCTACATGCGTTGCTGTTTGTAACCATCAATGATTGGCCTGCTCTCAGTAACCTTTCAGGACAAACAAACAAGGGATACCACACATGCACACACTGTTTAGATGACACCGAAAGTATATAACTAGACAAATGCAGGAAGAATGTGTACCTAGGGCATCGTCGATTTCTTCCGACCAACCATCAATGTCGAAAGAAAGGAAATCATTTCAAAGGCGAGGCAGATCATCGGAAGAAGCCCGCCATGCGTACCGGTGATCACGTACTTGCTATGGTTAATGATTTACAGGTAATCTTTGGAAAGGGTCCCGACAGACTATCTGTTCTAAATGACGCTGAGGGACGCGCACCCATGTGGACGAAGAAATCTATATTTTGGGACCTACCCTACTTGAAAGACCTAGAGGTCCGCTCTTCAATCGACGTGATGCACGTGATGAAGAACCGTTGCATGTACCTGCTAGGCTTCTTGGGCGTGTATGGGAAGACAAAAGATACACCGAAGGCATGGGAGGACCTGCAACATTTGCACGAAAAAGACGGCATGCCTCCAAAGCATTATGAAGGTCCTGCCAGCTACGCTCTCACCAAAAAAGAAAGGAAATCTTCTTTGCATGCCTGGTCAGTATGAAGGTCTCGTCTGGCTTCTTGTTGAATATAAAGGGAATAATAAATATGCCATAGAAAAAGCTCCAGAACTTAAAGTCTCATGACTGCCACGTGATTATGACGCAACTGCTTCCAGTTGCATTGAGGGGGCTTCTAACAAAAAACATCCGATTAGCCATTGTGAAGCTATGTGCATTCCGCAATGCAATCTCTCAGAAGGTGATCGATCCAGAAAGCATACCAAGGCTAAGGAGTGACGTGGCGCAATGTCTTGTCAGGTTCGAGCTGGTGTTCCCAACATCCTTCTTAAATATCATGACGCACGTCCTAGTTCATCTAGTCGACGAGATTGTCATTCTGGGCCCCGTATTTCTACACAATATGTTCCCCTTGGAGAGGTTCATGAGAGTCCTAAAGAAATATGTCCATAACCGCGCTAGGCCAGAAGGAAGCATCTCCATGGGCCATCAAACATAGGATGTCATTGGGTTTTGTGTTGACTTCATTCTTGGCCTTGAGAAAATTGGTCTCCCTAAATTGCAGTATGAGGGGAGACTAACTGGAAAAGGCACGCTTGGAGGGTACCCAATAATATGCAGGGACGGGAATTCTTGGTCTGAAGCACACTACACAGTTCTACAAAACTCTACCTTGGTGACCCCGTATGTCGATGAACACAAGAACAGTCTGCGCTCCCAACACCCGGAGCAGTGTGACGACTGGATTACATGTGAACACATCAGGACTTTCGGCAGATGGTTGGAAACACATCTCAGAGGTGACAACACTATTTGTAATGAGATGTACTCATTGTCCAGGGGACCATCTTCGACTATATTGACTTACAAAGGATACGAGATAAATGGGAATAAATTTTACATGATCGCCCAAGATCAAAAGAGCACCAACCAAAACAGCGGTGTCCGCTTTGATGCAGCAACCAAGAGGGGAAAGGACACGTATTATGGTTACATAGTGGACATATGGGAACTTGACTACGGACATGATTTTAAGGTCCCTTTGTTTAAGTGCAAATGGGTCAATCTATTAGAAGGCGGGGTACAGGTAGACCTAGATTACGGAATGACAACAGTGGATCTAAACAATCATGGGTACACAGACGAACCGTTCGTCCTAGCTAATGATGTGGCGCGGGTTTTCTATGTGAAGGACATGTCTACCAAACCAAGAAAAAGAAAAGGTAAGGAAGCGAACACATCATACGATGAGCCAAAGCACCACACAGTTCTTTCAGAAAAAGAGACATCGTGGGAGTGAAGGGCAAGACAGACATGTCCAGAGATTATGAAAATTTTCATGAAATTCCTCCCTTCATAGTCAGGGCTGACCTAAGCACCCTGATAACGATGATGATTATCCATGGTTATGGCATAATAAGCAAAGGACACAAGTGAACACTTTCTCTCCACGACTGTTATGATGATGCCTTTGATCTAGAATATCACTGCAGTTACATGTGAAGAAATGAAATGCATTTTGTAACAGACGAGCTTCCATATGAAACCCTGATACCTTGAAAGAGATTGTCCGTTTTGGACACGAAGTGCATCCAGTTCTTGCCGTAACCCTCTCTACCTTTTTGCACATGCTATGCGGGTGAAATGATGATACCATGCCAACTTTCAACCTTTTTCGAGTTCATTTGAAATGCTTTTCAATTTCAGGGTCTTATAGCTCAAAACAAATCAGTAAATGCATTCAAAATAACCAATGAAGTGAGAAAGGGTTGAAAATTGATGATGTGGCATTGAATGGTGCATTTTGAACACAGAAAAAGTCTGGAGTTCAAATAAGTTCAAAAAAATGTAATCCCTTTGTAATAGATGAGTTTCCGTATGAAACCCTGATACCTCGAAAGAGATT
>LR738715.1:519799888-519816209 GCA_902687465.1 Secale cereale | reverse complement strand
GCTATGTGGGTGAAATGATGATACCATGCCAACTTTCATCCTTTTTATAGTTCATTTGAAATGCTTTTCAATTTCAGGGTCTAATAGCTCAAGAAAAATCAGTAAATGCATGAAAAATAACAAATGAAGTCAGAAAGGGTTGAAAATTGATGATGTGGCTTTGAATGGTGCATTTTGAACACAGAAAAATTCTGGAGTTAAAATAATTTCAAAAATGTAATCCCTTTGTAATAGACGAGTTTCCGTATGAAACCCTGATACTTCGAAAGAGGTTGTCCGTTTTGTATACGAAGTGCATCCAGTTTTTTCCGTAACCCTCTCTACTTTTTTGCACATGCTATGTGGGTGAAATTATGATACCATGCCAACTTTCAACCTTTTAAGAGTTCATTTCAAAAGCTTTTCAATTTCAGGGTCATATAGCTCAAAAAAAATCAGTAAATGCATGAAAAATAACAAATGAAGTTAGAAAGGGTTGAATATTGATAATGTGGCTTTGAATGGTGCATTTTGAACACACAAAAAGTCTGGAGTTCAAATAAGTTAAAAAAAATGAAATCCCTGTGTAACAGATGAGTTTTCGTCCGAAACACTGATACCTCGAAACAGATAGTCATTTTGTACACGAAGTGCATCCAGTTTTTGCCTTAACCTCTCAAGTTTTTGGCACATGCTATGTGGGTGAAATGATGATTCCATGCCAACTTTCAACCGTTTCAGAGTTCATTTGAAATGCTTTTCAATTTCAGGGTCATTTAGCTCAAAGAATGAACTAATATAAAAAAGAATGAACTGGTTTTTTTATGAAACTCTAATAGCAAAAATAATAAACTAAAAGAATGAACTAGAAAACTTTAATGAAACTCTAATAGAAAAAATAATGAACTAGAAAACTTTAATGAAACTCTAATAGCTAAAGGAATCAACCAAAAAGCTTTTATAAACCTCTAGTATTATTGAAACTAAAACTATATAAAATTTATGCAACTAAAATTATCAAAGTATTTTTTGTTCAAAACATTAAAAGCAAAAAGAATTTTCATAAAATAAACAAAAAACAAAATAAAATAAAATAAATAAGTAGAATAAAAATAAAATTAATAAGTAGAAACAAAATAAACTTTAATAAAGTAAAATAAATAAACTTTAATAAAATAAATAAAAATAGCAACAATAAGTATTTTGTTGTAAGTAGAAACAAAATAAAATAAATAAAGCAACAAAAACAAGTGCCACCTACTAGGACACCACGGCCTGAATACGACTAGAAACCCAACCATGGGCTAGGATTCAGGTCCGCAACAGGCCCAGTAGGCCCACAGGCACACAGTCACAGATTAGACCCGAAAGCCTGCAGTTGAGAGGAGCACGAGAGGGTGGGCGCAACAGTGCTTATAAACCACTCTCTAGCTCTGTAAATTAGCGAGGTGGGACTAAACTTTTGGCCGCGACGCGGGTAGCACTAGGACTTTGGTCCCGGTTGGTGGCACCAACCGGGACCAATGCCCCCATTTTAGTCCCGGTTGGTGCCACCAACCAGGACCAAAGGCCTCTGCTCCCGTCCTTTGGGCTGCTGAAAACAGACCTTTGGTCCCGGTTGGTGGCACCGACCGAGACTAAAGGGGGGCATTGGTCCCGGTTGATGCCACGAACTGGGACCAAAGGCTTTCCTATATAAGTGGCACTTCGGAATTTTCCAGCAAGTTCTCACATTCTCCCCGACACCGACGCCACCCACTCCTCGTCGCCCTCGCCGCGGAGGTGCTCCACGTAGCTGTCGCCATCGCCGTGCCCTACCCCGTCACCACCCACTCCTCGTCACCGACGCCGGCCCTGCCTCCTCGTCGTCGTCATCGCGCCTTGCACCGACGCCGTCGCCGCGCCCTGCCCCGTCGTCGCACCCTGCCCCGAGCCCGTCCTTTTCATCGCCTCCCCCGAGCCCGCTCCTCGTCGCGGACGCGTCCTCGCTGCGAGCGCCGCCCCGATCCCATCCTCCTCCTCCCATTCCTCCCTGTACTGGTTGTCGTCGCCGCACCCTGCCACTGCCCCGACGCCCTATCGCCAACACTGATGCCATCGGGGGCGAGCCACTGACCAAGGGGGTCCAGTGTGGAGACGTCGTGTGGGATAGAGGAAGATGAGGAGTGCATGGCATCGATTCCCCCTCTAGCCAATTTTTTTTGAATTTTTTGACAGTGCTAAACAGTGCACATCAAGTGTATGATGAAATGCCAAAGGGCTCTAGGAATTTTAGGATTTTTTAAGAATTTTTGTGGTGAGGTGTTGATGCACAAAAGAGAGTCCGGCAAAGTTTGAGAATTTTTTGTCCAATTTAAATTGCGCTTTGACCATGGAGTTTGAATCTGGTCCAAATTTGAAATGAATGAAATTTGAAAATTTTGAATTATAGAACCAAATGTTTTTGGCGGAATGGGTTGTTGGTACTGTCAAATAGATGGTGTTATTTTTGTGGGTGCAAAAGAATTGGGGAGAATATAGCTCCTTTGAATTCAAAGGAAATATGAATAATTAGAGATATTTGCACATTTAGAGATATTCATGATCAAAGTCAATTTTTAGAGAAATTTGCATAGGTCGTTAATCCTATGATTTTGTTCATATACATTTTTTCATATGATTTTGTTAGATGATATTGATGATAGATATGGTGATGTTGATGAGAAGAAGAGGAGAAAAAAAAAAGAAGAGGAAGAAGAAGAAGAAGAAAAGAGGAGAAGATGAAGGAATATAGGAGAAGAAGAAAAAAATATAATAATATTATTCTATTTTTATTCTTCTCCTCTATTCCTTCTTCTTCTCCTATTTTTTCCTTCCCCTCTATTCCTTCTTCTTCTCCTCTTTTTTTCTTCTTCTTCCTCTTCTTATTTTTTATCGGGAACGAGGGGGTGTCGAGGATCGCCGAGCAGTCGAGGGTCGGAAACTCGGGTAGAGGGTTGAGGGTCGCCGAGGGGTCGAGGGTCGAGGGTCGTCGAGGGGTCGAGGTTTGAGGATCGCCGATAGGTCGAGGGTCGAGGTTCGAGGATCGCCGAGGGGTCGTCGGTCGAGGGTCGTCGAGGGGTCAAGGGGAGGTCCGGACATCGAACATTCATGAGAGCGTCGAGGCCACCGTGAACCATAGAAGCATTGTCGAGGCCACCCGAAACCCTAGAAGGGTCGAGGCCACAACAAACCCTAGAAGCGTTGCCGAGGTAACCCCAAACCCTAGAAGCGTTGCCGAGGCCACCCCAAACCCTAGAAGCGTCGAGGCCACCCAAATTTACCAAGTTAAAAGGGTCGTCCAGGGGTCGAGGGTCGTGCACTAGTGTAGAGGGTCGAGGGTCGCTGAGGGGTCTTCTTTATATATGTCATGTTGCCTATCAAAGTATTGAAGAAATCCATGGCTTCATCATTTGCCGGAAGTAACCGGGGCATGATGGTACGAAGTTCTGCAAAGTTGTTCTGGAACGGAGTTCCGGATAGGATAATCCGCCTTTTGGTATGAATTTCAGCAAAGGCCTTCCAAATAGCGATACTCGGAAGGCTCTTGCTGAACTTTGTACCAAAAAGTGAATTATCCTATCTGGGACTCCGTTCCAGAACAACTCTGAAGAGCTTCGTACCATCATGCGCCTGTTACTTTCGCCTAATGATGAAGACATGGTTTTGTTGAATCCTTTGACACTAGACAAACGTGAAATGAGGGGGTCGAGGGTTGGGAACTAGGGTAGAGGCCACTAATATGATTCCTTGTTGTGATTAGCTAGCTAGGTCTAAGTTTGCCACTAATATATCCATCTGCCATGTTTGTATAATAATTACCTTGCTGTAATATTTGTCGAAACTATGGAGCACAGACGAGACGAGGAAGCAGAACATGTGTTGGGGGACATAATCGCAGCCAGAGCTGATGTCTTGTCGTATCTCAATGACAACGATGGTCTGGAAGGATAGGGTGAAGAAGCAGGCTACGGTGATCTAAAAATGGAGGAGGAAGGAAATGATTATGATGGCTCCGGTGGCCGAATACCGGTGGAAGAAGGACACCGTGATGACAGCTCTGATGACCGAACAGAGTCCGGCCAGGTTCACAAACGAAGCAATCGCGCGCGATGGCCAACCGATTGAACCCATCCGGACCAAGGATGCATTTTCTGCTCAGTGCGGGGTTCTTGTTAGGGACATGATCCCGATCAGCATCCACCAATGGTATAAGCCTAAGAACGAGGACCCTCAGGTGTCTTATGTCAACGATATGTAGAAAGATGATCTTTGGACCGAGCTGAAGGCAAATTTCACCCTACCGCCACAGGAGGATCCGGAGAAGCCACCAGTTATAAAGCCATTGGTCAAGGCGGCTCCTCTTACGAAGATGGCATATCTATTTAGGAGGTGGAACAATGAGCTGAAAAAAAGTTTGTCGACGAAGAAAATACTCCAGAATTCACCGGCCGGTTTGAGAAGATCAGAGATCACTGGGACGCATTCGTGGTGTTGGGGAACGTTGTATTTCAAAAAAAAATCCTATGATCATGCAAGATCTATCTACTATATGCATAGCAACGAGAGGGGAGAGTGTGTCTACATACCCTCGTAGACCGAAAGCGGAAGAGTTTAGTGATGCGGTTGATGTAGTCGAACGTGTTTGCGATCCAACCGGTCAAGCATCAAACATACGGCACCTCCACGTTCAGCACACGTTCAGCACGATGACGTCCCACGAGCTCTTGATCCAGTTGAGCTTCACGGGAGAGTTTCGTCAGCACGACGGCGTGCTGACGAAGATGATGAAGCTACCGGCGTAGGGCTTCGCCTAATCACTGCAACGGTATGACCGAGGTGTGTTTCTATGGAGAGGGGCACCGCACACAGCTAAAAGATCAATGATAAACTTGTGTCTATGGGGTGCCCCCCACCCCCGTATATAAAGGAGTGGAGGAGGGGGAGAGGCCGGCCCTCTATGGCGCGCCTAGGAGGAGTCCTACTCCCACCGGGAGTAGGATTCCCCCCCCCCTTCCCTAGTTGGAGTAGGAGAGGAAGGGAAGGAGGAGTAGGAGAGAAGGAAAGGTAGCGCCACCCCAAACCTATTCCAATTCGGACTCCTGCCCAAGGGGGGCGCACCAGCCCCTTGTGGGCTGGTGTGATTCGTTCTTATGGCCCATAACTTCTCCCGGGGGGTTCCGGTAACCTCCCGGTACTCCAGAAAAATGCCCGAACCACTCGGAACCTTTTCGATATCCGAATATAGCCTTCCAATATATCGATCTTTACATCTCGGACATTCCGAGATGCCTCGTCATGTCCGTGATCTCATCCGGGACTCCGAACTACCTTCGGTACATCAAAACTCATAAACTCATAATACTGATCGTCATCGAACGTTAAGCGTGCGGACCCTACGGGTTCGAGAACTATGTAGACATGACCGAGACCCATCTCCAGTCAATAACGAATAGCGGAACCTAGATACTCATATTGGCTCCTACATGTTCTACGAAGATCTTCATCGGTCAAACCCCATAACAACATACGTTGTTCCCTTTGTCATCGGTATGTTACTTGCCCAAGATTCGATCGTAGGTATCTCAATACCTAGTTCAATCTCGTTACCGGCAAGTCTCTTTAGTCGTTCTGTAATACCTCATCTCGTAAATAACACATTAGTCATTTTCTTGCAAGGCTTATTATGACGTGTATTACCGAGAGGGCCCAGAGATACCTCTCCAACACTTGCAGTGACAAATCCTATTCTTGATCTATGCCAACACCACGAACAACATTGGAGACACTTGTAAAGAATTTTTATAATCACCCAATTACATTGTGACATTTGATAGCACACAAGGTGTTCCTCCGGTATTCGGGAGTTGCATAATGTCATAGTCATAGGAACATGTATAAGTCATGAAGAAAGCAATAGCAGTAAAACTAAACGATCATAGTGCTAAGCTAACGGATAGGTCTTGTCCATCGCATCATTCTCCTAATGATGTGATCCCGTTGATAAAATGACAACTCATGTCTATGGCTAGGAAACATATCCTTCTTTGATCTATGAGCTAGTCTAGTAGAGGCATACTAAGGACACTCTGTTTTGTCTATGTATTCACACATGTACTAAGTTTCTGGTTAATACAATTCTAGCATGAATAATAAACATTTATCATGATATAAGGAAATGAATAATAACTTTATTATTGCCTCTAGGGCATATTTCCTTCAGTCTCCCACTTGGACTAGATTCAATAATCTAGATCACATCACCATGTGATTAACACCAATAGTTCACATCACCATGTGACTAACACCCATAGTTCTCATCGCCATGTGACCACTACCCAAAGGGTTTACTAGAGTCAACAATCTAGTTCACATCGCCATGTGATTAACACCCAAAGAGTACTAAGGTGTGATCATGTTTTACTTCGTGAGAGAAGTTTAGTCAGCGGGTCTGTTACATTCAGATCCGTATGTATTTTACAAATTTCTATGTCTACAATGCTCTGCATGGAGCTACTCTAGCTAATTGCTCCCACTTTTAATACGCATCCAGATTGATACTTAGTCGAGAATCATTAGTGTCGAAGCTTGCATCGGTGTAACTCTTTACGACGAACTGTTTATCACCTCCATAATCGAGAATCATTTCCTTAGTCATCCAGTAACTAAGGACAATTTTGACCGCTGTCCAGTGATCTACTCCTGGATCACTAATGTACCTCCTTGTCAAACTCATGGCAAGGTACACAACAGGTTTGGCACACAACATGGCATACTTTATAGAACCTATGACTGAGGCATAGGGAATTACTTTCATCTTTCTCTATCTTCTGCCGTGGTCGAGTTTTGAGTCTCACTCAACTTCATACCTTGTAACACAGGCAAGAACCCTTTCTTTTGACTGATCCATTTTGAAATTCTTCAAAACTTTATGAATGTATGAGCTTTGTGGAAGTCCAATTCAGCATCTTGATCTATCTCTATAGATCTTGATGCCTAATATATAAGTAGCTTCACTTAGGTCTTTCTTTGAAAAACTCCTTTCAAACATTCCTTTATGCTTTCCAGAAAATTCTACATCATTTCCGATCGACAATATGTCATTCACATATACTTATCAGAAAGGCTGTAGTGCTCCCACTCACTTTCTTGCAAATACAGGCTTCACCACAAGTGTGTATAAAACTATATGCTTTGATCAACTTATCAAAACGCATATTCTAACTCCGAGATGCTTGCACCAGTCCATAGATGGATCGCTGGAGCTTGCACATTTTGTTAGCACCTTTAGGATTGACAAAACCTTCTGGTTGCATCATATACAACTCTTCTTTAATAAATCCATTAAAGAACACATTTTTTATCCATTTGCCAGATTTCATAAATAAGGCAATTGCTAACATGATTCAGATAGACTTAAGCATCGCTACGAGTGAGAAAATCTCATCGTAGTCCACACTTTGAAATTGTCGAAAACCTTCCGCAACAAATCGAGCTTTGTAGACAGTAACATTACCATCGGCGTCAGTCTTCCTCTTAAAGATCCATTTATTTTCAATGGCTTGCCAATCATCGGGAAAGTCAACCAAAGTCCACACTTTGTTCTCATAAATGGATCCCATCTCAGATTTCATGGCCTCAAGCCATTTTGCGGAATTTGGGCTCATCATCGCTTCCTCATAGTTTGTAGGTTCATCATAATCTAGTAACATGACTTCCAGAACCGGGTTACCATACCACTCTGGCGCGGAACGCACCCTGGTTGGCCTACAAGGTTCAGTAGTAACTTGATCTGAAGTTTCATGATCATCATCATTAGCTTCATCGCTGATTGGTGTAGGAATCACTAGAACTAGTTTCTGTGATGTACTACTTTCCAATTCAGGAGAAGGTACAATTACCTCATTAAGTTCCACTTTCCTCCCACTCACTTCTTTCTAGAGAAACTCCCTCTCTAGAAAGTATCCATTTTTAGCAACGAATATCTTGCCTTTGGATCTGTGATAGAAGGTGTACCCAACAGTCTCCTTTGGGTATCCTATGAAGACACATTTCTTCGATTTGGGCTCGAGCTTATCAGGTTGAAGCTTTTTCACATAAGCATCGCAGCCCCAAACTTTAAGAAACAACAACTTTGGTTTCTTGCCAAACCACAGTTCATAAGGCGTCGTCTCAACGGATTTAGATGGTGCCCTTATTTAACATGAATGTAGCTGTCTCTAATGCATAACCCAAAACGATAGTGCTAAATTGGTAAGAGACAACATAGATCGTACCATATCTAATAAAGTACGGTTACGACGTTCGAACACACCATTACGCTGTGGTGTTCCGGGTGGCGTGATCTGTGAAACTATTCCACATTGTTTTAAATGAAGACCAAACTCGTAACTCAAATATTCGCCTCCACGATCAGATCGTAGAAACTTTATTTTCTTGTTACGATGATTCTCTTCTTCACTCTGAAATTATATGAACTTTTCAAATGTTTCAGACTTGTGTTTCATCAAGTAGATATACCCATATCTGCTAAAATCATCAGTGAAGGTCAGAAAATAACGATACCCGCCGCGAGCCTTAACACTCTTTGGTCCACATACATCAGTATGTATGATTTCCAACAAACCAGTTGCTCGCTCCATTGTTCCAGAGAACGGAGTTTTAGTCATCTTGCCCATGAGGCACGGTTCGCAAGCACCAAGTGATTCATAATCAAGTGATTCCAAAAGTCCATCATTATGGAGTTTCTTCATGCGCTTTACACCAATATGACCTAAACGGCAGTGCCACAAATAAGTTGCACTATCATTATCAAGTTTGCATCTTTTGGTTTCAATATTATGAATATGTGTATTACTACGATCGAGATCCAACAAACTATTTTCATTGGGTGTATGACCATCAAAGGTTTTATTCATGTAAACATAATAACAATTATTCTATGACTTTAAATGAATAACCGTATTGCAACAAACATGATCAAATCATATTCATGCTCAACGCAAATGCCAAATAACATTTATTTAGGTTCTACACTAATCCCGAAAGTATAGGGAGTGTGCAATGATGATCATATCAATCTTGGATCCACTTCCAACACACATCGTCACTTCACTTTTAACTAGTCTATGTTCATTCTGCAACTCTCGTTTCTAGTTACTAATTTTAACAACTGAACCGGTATCAAATACCCATGGGTTGCTATGAACACTAGTAAAGTACACATCAATAATATGTATATCAAATATACCTTTGTTCACTTTGCCATCCTTCTTATCCGCCAAGTATCTAGGGCAGTTCCGCTTCCAGTGAGCATTTCCTTTGCAGTAGAAGCACTTAGTTTCAGGCTTGAGTTTAGCTTTGGGTTTCTTCACAGGAGTGACAACTTGCTTGTCATTCTTCTTGAAGTTCCCCTTGTATCCCTTTGCCCTTTTCTTGAAACAAGTTGTCTTGTTAACCATCAACACTTGACGCTCTTTCTTGATTTCTACCTTCACCGATTTTAGCATCGCGAAGAGCTGGCGAATAACTTTCATCATCCCTTGCATATTATAGTTCATCAAAAAAATCTACTAACTTGGTGATAGTGTCTAGAGAACTTTGTCAATTACTATCTTATCTGGAAGATTAACTCCCACGTGATTCAAGCAATTGTAGTACCCAGACAATCTAAGCACATGCTCACAGGTTGAGCTATTCTCCTCCATCTTGTAGGCAAAGTACTGTCAGAGGTCTCATACCTCTCGACACGGGCATGAGTATGAAATACTAACTTCAACTCTTGGAACATCTTATATGCTCCGTGGTGTACAAAACGTTTTTGAAGTCCCGGTTCTAAGCCGTAAAGCATGGTGCACTAAACTATTAAGTAGACATCATATTGAGCTTTGCCAAACGTTCATAACATTTGCATATGCTCCTGCAATAGATCTGTCACCTAGCGATGCATCAAGGACATAATACTTCTGTGCAGCAATGAGGATAATCCTCATATCACGGACCTAGTCCGCATCATTGCTACTAACATCTTTCATCTTAGTTTTTCTCTAGCAACATATCAAAAACATAGGGGAGCTATAACGCGAGCTATTGATCTACAACACAATTTGCAAATACTATCAAGACTAAGTTCATGATAAATTAAAGAATAATTAAACATATTACTAAAGAACTCCCACTTAGATAGACATCCCTTTGGTCATATAAATCATCACGTGATCCAAATCAACTAAACCATGCTCGATCATCACGTGAGATGGAGTAGTTTTCAATGGTGAACATCTTATGTTGATCATATCTACTATATGATTCACGTTCGACCTTTTGGTCTCCACTGTTCCGAGGCCATGTATGTACATGCTAGGCTCGTCAAGTTTAACCCGAGTATTCTGCATGTGCAAAACTGTCTTACACCCGTTGTATTTGAACGTAGAGCTTATCACACCCGATCATCACGTGGTGTCTCGGCACGAGGAACTTTTGCAACAGTGCATACTCAGGGAGAACACTTGTACCTTGAAATTTCGAAGGGATCATCTTGTAATGCTATCGTCGTACTAAGCAAAATAAGAAGCATAATAAGATAAACATCACATGCAATCAAAATATGTGACATGATATGGCCATCATCATCTTGTGCTTTTGATCTCCATCTCCAAAGCATCGTCATGATCACCATCGTCACCGGCGCGACACCTTGATCTCCATCGTAGCATCGTTGTCGTCTCGCCAATTATTGCTTCTACGACTATCGCTACCGCTTAGTGATAAAGTAAAGCAATTACATGGCGATTGTATTTCATACAATAAAGCGATAACCATATTGCTCCTGCCAGTTGCCGATAACTTTACAAAACATGATCATCGCATACAATAATGTATAACTCATCATGTCTGACCATATCACATCACAACATGCCCTACAAAAACAAGTTAGACATCCGCTACTTTGTTGTTGCATGTTTTATGTGGCTGCTACAGTCTTAGCAAAAATCGTTCTTACCTACGCATACAAAACCACAACGATTTTTCGTTAAGTATGTGTTGTTTTAACCTTCACAAGGACCGGGCGTAGCCATACTCGATTCAAATAATGTGAGAGAGACAGACACCCGCCAGTCACCTTTAAGCAACAAGTGCTCGTAACGGTGAAACTAGTCTCGCGTAAGCGTACGTGTAATGTCGGTCCGGGCTGCTTCATCTCGCAATACCGCCGAATCAAAGTATGATATGCTGGTAAGCAGTATGACTATTATCGCCCATAACTCATTGTGTTCTACTCGCGCATATCATCTACGCATAGACCTGGCTCATGATCCCACTGTTGGGGAACGTAGAATTTCAAAAAAAATATCCTACGATCACACAAGATCTATCTACTAGATGCATAGAAACGAGAGGGGAGAGTGTGTCTACGTACCCTCGTAGACCGAAGGCGGAAGCGTCTAGTGACGCGGTTGATGTAGTCGAACGTCTTCGCGATCCAACCGATCAAGCATCGAACGTACGGCACCTCCGCGTTTAGCACACATTCAGCTGGATGACGTCCCACGAGCTCTTGATTTAGTTGAGCTTCACAAGAGAGTTTCGTCAGCACGACGGCGTGGTGACGGAGATGATGAAGCTACCGGCGCAGGGCTTCGCCTAAGCACTGCAACGGTATGACCGAGGTGTGTTTCTATGGAGGGGGGCACCACACACGGCTAAAAGATCAATGATCAACTTATGTCTATGGGGTGCCCCCTCCCCCATATATAAAGGAGTGGAGGAGGCGGAGAGGTCGGCCCTCTATGGCGTGCCTAGGAGGAGTCCTGCTCCCACCGGGAGAGGATTCCCCCTTCCCTAGTTGGAGTATGAGAGGAAGGGAAGGAGGAGTACGAGAGAAGGAAAGCCCCCCCCCCCCAAACCTATTCCAATTCGGCCTCCTGCCCAAGGGGGGCGCACCAGCCGCTTGTGAGCTGGTGTGCTTACTTCTTATGGTCCATAAGGCCCATAACTTCTCCCGGGGGGTTTCGGTAACCTCCCGGTACTCCAGAAAAATGCCCGAACCACTCGGAACCTTTCCGATGTCCGAATATAGCCTTCTAAAATCTCGATCTTTATGTCTCAGACATTCCGAGACTCCTTGTCATGTCTGTTATCTCATCCGGGACTCCGAACTAACTTCGGTAAATCAAAACTCATAATACTAATCGTCATCGAACGTTAAGCGTGCGGACCCTACGGGTTCGAGAACTATGTAGACATGACCGAGACTCATCTCCGGTCAATAACCAATAGTGGAACCTGGATGCTCATATTGGCTCTTTAGTGACCAAACCACATAACAACATACGTTGTTCCCTTTGTCATCGGTATGTTACTTGCCCGAGATTCGATCGTCGGTATCTCAATACCTAGTTCAATCCCGTTACCAGCAAGTCACTTTACTTGTACTGTAATACATCATCTCGTGACTAAGTCATTAGTCATTTGCTTGCAAGGCTTATTATGATGTGTATTACCGAGAGGGCCCAGAGATACCTCTCCGAGACTCGGAGTGACAAATCCTATTCTTGATCTATGCCAACACCACGAACGCCTTCGGAGACAGCTGTAGAGCATCTTTATAATCACCCAGTTATGTTGTGATGTTTGATAGCACACAAGGTGTTCCTTCGGTATTCGGGAGTTGCATAATCTCATAGTCACAGGAACATGTGTAAGTCATGAAGAAAGCAATAGTAGTAAAACTAAACAATCATAGTGCTAAGCTAACGGATGGGTCTTGTCCATCACATCGTTCTCCCAATGATGTGATCTCGTTGATCAAATGACAACTCATGTCTATGGCTAGGAAACATAACCATCTTTGATCAATGAGATAGTCTAGTAGAGGCATACTAGGGACACTCTGTTTTGTCTATGTATTCACACATGTACTAAGTTTTCAGTTAATACAATTCTAGCATGAATAATAAACATTTATCATGATATAAGGAAATTAATAATAACTTTATTATTGCCTCTATGGCATATTTCCTTCATGTGGCCCACAAGAAATCAGAAAAGAGTAAGAAGATGTCAGCGACAAACAAGAAAAATGTTGCGAAGAAGAAGCATCACCATCGCATGGGGTCAGGTGGCTACCTCAAAGCCCTGCCGTTGTGGGACAAGGTTGAGAATGACCTGCTTGTTAAATGGGTTGAACCACATACATTAAACTGGCCAGACCATTCAAGGACTTGGTTCTTCGGGGTTGAGGGAACCTTGGACCCTGAAACAGGGAAATGCATTTGGACGAACGAGCAACTGCGAATACCCATCACGAAGCTTCAGGACTATATCGACGCAGCACACGAAGGGACGTTCGTTCCTGACAGAGAGAATGACGAGCTCAGAATGGCCCTCGAGAATCCTAAGCACCCTAGACGGACACGAGGCACGCCAGGCTTCATTTCGTGGAAGGCTGGGTTTTCCAACGCAGGCGGTTACAAACGCCAGGAGAGGAAGAAGAAAGTGGAGCACACCCAACTGCAGGCGCTGCACGCAAGGGTACAAGCCCTAGAGGACGAACGAGAAGTAGTTCGCAGCAAGCGACCTGCCGAAGCTACCCCTCCATCTCAGCGAAGAATTAGCGTGGCTTCCACCGAGCTGCTTCTGGAGCCTGTCTTCACGGCTCCTGCTAGCTACCGCGTGGATGCTATCACTGAGTCTCAACATTGCCACCTTATGACGCAATGGAGGCAATTCAAAGTCAAGGCGACTGTCGGCTCTATTGCACCTCCTGACCCCGGCGCAACTTTTCACTGCCGTCCGATTCTAGAAGGATATGCTAGGGTGCTGGTGGATGAAATAACGGAGGGATTTGAGGAGCTCGAGCTTGACCACCCTACCGATGAAGGGGAGACTCGGCTGGATTCTTCTATGAAGACTCCATGCCTATGGCGGAAGGAGCTCATCAAACTTCCGAACTGGACGCCTCCTCCTCCTCCGCCTCCGGCGAGTCAGGGCACTCCGCCTCCTCCTCCGGCGAGTGGTCAGGGCACTCCGCCTCCTTCTCCGACTGCTTAGGCACGTGGCGAGACTCCGCCTCTTTCTCCACCTGTGCCGGCGCATCCGAGCAGCCCGCCTCCTCCTCCGCCTCATTATCAAGGCGGGAAGAGAGCTTCCGCCGCTCCGGCTGCTCCGGTGCGTCGTAGCACTCCGTCTCCTTCTCCACCTCGTAAGCAACGAAAGAAGACAACCGCAGCCGCTCCGGCTGCTCTGGCGTCTAGCAGTACAACCAGAGGCAGGAGGCAATACAAATACGGTCCATTTCTCAATCCTTTAGAGAAGTTACCATACGAGAGGACCGACATGGAAAACGCGAAGATCTCTAAATCCGATGTGAAGGACCATTTTGCAAAGAAACCTCCACCTCCGGAGGAGAAGATAGATCTGGTGAAAGCAAAGCGCACTATCGATGCCCTGAAGAAACCACTACCAACTCCGTCGAAAACCAAATATGAGCGCATTATTGAAAGGTCATATATTGGAGCGGAGCGGTCGGGAAGTACTTGCAGTGATCAAACGTTAGCAGAACGAAGAAGTGGGAAGAAATTCCCAGCTCGGCAAACAAGCGAACCAATCGTGCCCCCCGCTCAAGGTGCCTAGTGACATCATCGCTAATCATCTGGGGATGGCGCCCGGTACCAATCTTGTAGATTACCTGGGCGGTGATGTGGTGTTTGATATGTTAGAGGTGGAGGAACACAAATACCTGTACGGGAAGCCTCTCGTCAAAGATGGAACTACTCTAACAAAGATGATGCGAAGATTCCATGATTGGTACATGGAAACCTGTAGAGAGTCTGGTGGGAAGGATACTTTGACGTTGAAAGTTAAAGAGGAGCACGACCACGTTGGAATTGAGCTGAGGAGTTCTTCTAGTTTTTCAATCAAAAGGCCCTCAATAAATGAACGATCACTTGATACTGTCTGTAACTACTACTTTTGTCATTAAGTCTCTATATATAGCTCAGCTCTTTCATTGCATGTATATATAATTATCCTCACTATATTATGCAGATTGAATATCTTCGTATGCAGAAAAGCTGAAATATATGATATTGGGTTCATTAACACAAATCTCTAGATGAATATACGGTTACATTTCATGCCAAAGAAACTGAGGCCAACTTGCTACGATCATTGGTAATAAATCAAAACAAAGATACAATACTCTTTCCATACAACTTCGACTGTTACTGTCTTGTGCATATTCAGTTTCCCTTAATTATTACTCGAGGTTATAGTAATTAATGTAATTGATGAGTTATGCATGCATGTGCAGGTTCCACTATATTCTCCTAGAGAATAAGCTTGAGCATGAACTAGTAACCGTCTTAGACTCGAGATAAAAAGATCCCGAGGACTATGCGGACATGTCTAAAATGCTCGACAAGTAAGTTCAATCGATCATTATCGCACCATATTGGCAACTTTGGTCATTTCCTGATATAAAGTAATTATTTTGTTTGTCTCGCAGGGTTTGGAAAGTATTCACCGCACAAGTTCCGGGACTACCACGGGATCTGCGATGGAAATACCCGAAAGTAAGTACTACTAGCTAGCTAGTTCCGTACATCTCCCATTGATTCTAGCTACTTTCATCAGTGCCATTTATAATGCTTGATTATCAGTTTGATTGACCTCTATTTCTCGTAAAGTGCTTGTGGCAGGATGCTGGGAATAATTATTGTGGATACTATGGCAGCGAGTTCATCTACAACGCGACGGCCAAGAATAGGCGGGGCTACTCTAAAAGACAATTTGAAGTGCGTAAGCAAAAATATTCACAATTTTATTTTATTACCATCACTTTTTTGAGTTTCATTCATATATATGTATTGACCCCCTTCTTCAAATTAGATGTGGCAGATGCGGGATGAACTCCTACCACAAGATACCATGCGAGCAATTCAAGAGGAATTGGCGGGATTCTTTCTTGACCACGTCATCAATAAAGCCAGAGAATACCATGTGGAAATTTATATAAACATGAGATATTAGGGATTGTAAGAGATCTTATATTGTATATATGTAGCTAGTACCATCAGATAGATATATGAATACTTGTTGTTCGACGAATCTCTCGAACAAAGAGAGGTGCGCTCCTCTCTGTATATGTTCATGACGATCTTTTGTAATTAATGGTTCCTTCATTTGCTTACTAGCCAGTGTGTCGAGTCCTCTCTATACGTATAGTATGTAGCGTCGACCAAGCACAAAGATAAGAGAGGACACTTCTCTCTATTAGCTAGGTAACACAATATATGAAACCCCTAAATTAACCCTACAAACC
>LR738715.1:519769925-519783212 GCA_902687465.1 Secale cereale | reverse complement strand
GACGGTCTCCGGGCGCTCTTCCCGCTGCGGCTCCACCTCTGCACAAGAGAAGATAGAAGAACCAAGACATTCAAAAAAAAAAAAAAAGGGAAAGAGAGATCAAAGCCCTAAGCGCGCCCCGACGAGCGAAAACAGTAAACCTCTAACTTACGCTGGGGGCTGCGCTGGGGGCTACTCCCCGGAGCGGCACTCGGGTCCGGCAAGTTCGGCTCCGGTGCGATCCCGGCTTCCGCGACGGATGGGTCTTCTACGACCTCAACTGTGGACACCCTGACCCTCTTCGCGCGCTGCTCCAAGGTCCTGCAATCACAAGCAACAAGCAAAGTCAAGCATCAGCAACAATCGAGATATAAAAATCAAGAAGGAGTAAGGCCTCGGGTCCTTACTCTTGGTCCTCCTCCTCGTCCTCGCTCAGCGCGGAGAAGTCAAACTCCACGGTTGGCGCGTCGGCGCGAGGAGCGGAGGATGAAGATTCCCTCGCGCGTTTCGGAGCCACCGGGGCTGGGGGCTGCGTAGGCCCAGCCCCTGTGGTGGCCGGCGCCCGAGAAGTGGGCGGAGCAGCTGCTCCGCTCCGAGAAGATCCTTGCCGGCTCGGTGCCGGCCTGCGGGACGCCTCTGTCGTGGTCCGCGCGCGCGGGGCCTCTGCCGTGGCCGGCACGCCGGTCGCCCTTGGCACGTCTTGGCTCGGCCGGGGAGCTGCCCGGCGAGCTGGCTGTTGCCGGGGCGCTCGCGCCTGCTCCCCCGTCGCCGCCTTGCGGAGACGCTTCAATGGGGACTGCCTCGGGCTCGCCGGGGGCGGGGAGCTTTCCGACGAGGAGAGGTCGTCGGCGTAGAGCTCGGTGGATCCGCCGGTGTCTTCCTCCTCCCCCTCCTCTCCCTCGGCCAGTTCGCTGGCCCCAGCACCTTGCACTGCGGGCCCCTTCCCCTTGGTGGCCCCGCTTCGTCCGGCGCCTCCACTCCTCACGGCGCCCCTGCTTCCTCCGGCTGTGCCCTCCATTGCCGCGGCCTCCGTCGCGATCCCATTGATCCCGGAGTGCCTCAGCGAGGGGACCCCGGCGAGCGCGTCGGGAGGGAGCTCTAGCAGCTTGCGAATCTCCTCCTTATCCGCCTGGCTGGAGGCATCCGCGGCTTCCGCCTCCGCGGGTGTGTATCCAAAGTTTCCCGCCGCCGCGGCTGCGGCGACTTCTTCAGCGCGAGAAGCCATGTAAGCAATCTCTTGGTCGGTGGTGGCCCGCGTGTGCAGCTTGAGATCGTCCGTCTTCTCCAACACCTCCGCAAGGTTGTCGTAGAACTCGAGGACGTCGATAGGCTTGGGCGCAATCCACGTGCGCTCCAATCCATAAGAGTCGCACGCGGGCATCATAGCGACAAGGCGATCCCGGGCGCTGCTGGCGCAGAGCGGCACCACTCCCCGGGGAGCGCGGAAGTACTCGGGGTGTGCCGGGTCGAACTTGAAAAGTTCCCTGACCATACCCCGCAGCTCGAGTGTTGTGAAGTTAAAATTGAGGCCGGGGCGCAGCCTCATGATATCTGCCGGGCCCCCGTATTGCCACGCCGGCCTTTTCCGGTCTTGGAGGGGGGCGATCCGGCGACGAAGAAAGTCCGCGCCCACTTCAGCGACAGACAGCGGCGCCATCCGAAGACGAAGGATTCTGACGAGAGCGATATCCAGCTTGGCATCGTCGGAATCGTAATTACTCCAATCCCTGCCGCGCACGATGGGCGATGTGCGCGGCGCGGTGAAGTGTTGCGGCCGCTCCTCGACGACCCAGCACCGCTCCGCGCGCCACTCTTCCCACTTGCCGCGGAGCTCCCCCGGCAAGTAGGATAATTTCTTATTCAGCCTAAACACCCAAGAGATTCCTCCGGAGAGGGGGGCGTCGGCCTCTACTCTGGGGATGAAAAAGTGCCTAAAGAGAGCTACGTTGGGCTGGATTCCTACGAAGTTTTCGCACATGTGTGCGAAAACGGACATGGTGAGGATGGCGTTGGGAGTGAAGTCGAGGAGGTGGAGGCCATAAGTATTCATGATATCGCAGAAAAAGTTTGAGAAGGGAGGGCACAGACCGCAGTGGAAGAAGGCTGCGAAAAAGTAATACCCGCCGGGGTAGTGGTCCTTGGCGACGGCCGGGTAGACGCGCGTGCGGGGGTGCGCCGGGGTCTCCTTGGCCCAGAACAAATAATATTTGTTCCAAAGTTCCCGCACGCCGAGCTTCGGCGCGAAGACAATGTGCTCCTTCCGGTACGCGGCGAGCTTCGCCGCCTGATCTGACTTCTCCCGCTTGGACTTCTCCGACTTCGCCTTGTCGGTCTTTGGGGCCATGGCGGATGCGGTGGAAGGAAGGGGACGAAGAGCTTGGTGGTGGCGGAGGAGTAGAGGCGAAGCGCAGAGGAATCTGAGGAAGAAGACGATGGCAATGAGTGCGCAGGGAGGGGAACCGCGCCGCTCTCTCTGCTTTTATGGGAGAGTGGGGGGGCGTTTCGCCCTTCCCATTAAAGAAATCGTGGGCACGTCCCATCCCACGGCGCCGCAATCGACGCGTGCCGTTGCCGTGGGGTGCGGCGGATATGGAAGTGGATTCGGCGCGCCGCGGGCCGCGGGTGCCCGTACACTGTTTTGGGCCTGGCCCAACAGCGCTCGGCACCGTGTGTGGCCCAGGCCCGGGGGCTCCTGTCGGTGTACTAAGGTAGGGGTACCCTAGTACCCCAACTTGTGCACGGGCAGCGGCTGCCCCCCCCGCGGCAAGGTTCACCACGCGCGTGCCGGAGACCTTCCTGCCCCTTATCTAGCCATTCAAAAACAAAGTATACAAGACAGAAGACCAAGACCCCGGCAAGAGGAGCTTGCCGGGAAGGCCGTCCCAGGCTCGAGATTGCTTAACTAGCACGAGGCCCTGGCAAGAGGAGCTTGTCAGGACGAATAGAAGATTCTACCTTAGAAGACCCGGCAAGGGCTCGGGGAGCGGCAAGCTTCCGGGCCCGGCAAGGTCGAGATCCCCGGCAAGGTGCTTGCCGGGGGAGGTGCGCTGTGTGCCCGCGCTCCAGCTCATCGGCCCACGCGTCGCCCTGGGGCCACTCCAGGGACGCGTGGCGGATGGCTGTGCAGCCTGGGGGACACGGTGGCACTCCACGGCAGAGGATCCATCGCCGTGGCAGACGGAGACGCAACGGCGGGAGCTTTTGGGGTCGACGGCGACGGGCATTAAATGCCCTTGTCCCCCACTGTTAAAGTAGGTATAGACCACTGTTCTGTACTGTAGCTCCACTGTTCCCGCACTGTTACAACTACCACCTATTTTACATTTTTACCCCTTTCTCCTACGTTGACACCTGTCGGTGACCCCTTGCACTATAAAAGGAGGCCCATGCACAACGTGGAGGGGGTTCGGTTCGGTTCGGTTCGGTTCGGTTCGGTTCGGTTGGAAACCTAGATCATTCTCACGCTCGTGTAGCTGCTTCTTCAAGCTCCGAGCGCCCAAACTCAATACACAACCAAGCAGGAGTAGGGTTTTACGCATCCGTGCGGCCCGAACCTGGGTAAAAACTGCCCGCGCGTCTGCCTCGATCTGCTCTTCGTGCTCCCTCCGCCCTCGTACCGCACAGACAAGGGGCTCCGGTCCCATAGGTGTTCGTGGTGGACAGTTTCCCCCGACAGACCTGAACACCAAAGTGATATGCCGGCTCATCAAAATTTGAGCTGTAATTGCGATAACTTTCATTTTTTCCAATCCTGCAGGCCATTTTTGAGGGCCAAGACGACCCTTTTTGGTCTCAAAATTTTCCGCGCACGTGATCCTGTGTGTGCACGTATGTAAAATCCTCCAGATCGTAAAAACTAGAAGTCCTATCACCTCAATTCCCCAATAGCTTTCCAACGCCTATGAAAACGACGAAATCGGTGCTTGTTCTCACATGCTTTGAGAGTCTCGATCAATTCGGACTCTAGGTTGATTTTTGTATTTTCTTTGATCACCGTTTCTTCGCGAGAGTTGGCCTAACACCCTATTGTATCCATACATGGGTGGGGCGCCAAGGACCTGAACACCAAAGTGATATGCCGGCTCATCAAAATTTGAGCTGTAATTGCGATAACTTTCATTTTTTCCAATCCTGCAGGCCATTTTTGAGGTCCAAGACGACCCTTTTTGGTCTCAAAATTTTCCGCGCACGTGATCCTGTGTGTGCACGTATGTAAAATCCTCTAGATCGTAAAAACTAGAAGTCCTATCACCTCAATTCCCCAATAGCTTTCCAACGCCTATGAAAATGATGAAATCGGAGCTTGTTCTCACTTGCTTTGAGAGTCTCGATCAATTCGGACTCTAGGTTGATTTTTCTATTTTCTTTGATCACCGTTTCTTCGCGAGAGTTGGCCTAACACTGTCGGTGTACTAAGGTAGGGGTACCCTAGTACCCCAACTTGTGCACGGGCAGCGGCAGCCCCCCCCCGCGGCAAGGTTCACCACGCGCGTGCCGGAGACCTTCCTGCCCCTTATCTAGCCATTCAAAAGCAAAGTATACAAGACAGAAGACCAAGACCCCGGCAAGAGGAGCTTGCCGGGAAGGCCGTCCCAGGCTCGAGATTGCTTAACTAGCACGAGGCCCTGGCAAGAGGAGCTTGTCAGGACGAATAGAAGATTCTACCTTAGAAGACCCGGCAAGGGCTCGGGGAGCGGCAAGCTTCCGGGCCCGGCAAGGTCGAGATCCCCGGCAAGGTGCTTGCCGGGGGAGGTGCGCTGTGTGCCCGCGCTCCAGCTCATCGGCCCACGCGTCGCCCTGGGGCCACTCCAGGGACGCGTGGCGGATGGCTGTGCAGCCTGGGGGACACGGTGGCACTCCACGGCAGAGGATCCATCGCCGTGGCAGACGGAGACGCAACGGCGGGAGCTTTTGGGGTCGACGGCGACGGGCATTAAATGCCCTTGTCCCCCACTGTTAAAGTAGGTATAGACCACTGTTCTGTACTGTAGCTCCACTGTTCCCGCACTGTTACAACTACCACCTCTTTTACATTTTTACCCCTTTCTCCTACGTTGACACCTGTCGGTGACCCCTTGCACTATAAAAGGAGGCCCATGCACAACGTGGGGGGGGTTCGAAACCTAGATTACTCTCACGCACGGTGTAGCTGCTTCTTCAAGCTCCCGAGCGCTCAACTCAATACACAACCAAGCAGGAGTAGGGTTTTACGCATCCGTGCGGCCCGAACCTGGGTAAAAACTGCCCGCGCGTCTGCCTCGATCTGCTCTTCGTGCCCCCTCCGCCCTCGTACCGCATAGATAAGGGGCTCCGGTCCCATAGGTGTTCGTGGCGGACAGTTTCCCCCGACACCCATCTTGGGGAGGGATATCTTCATCAACCTCTTCACCAGCACCATCTCCTATCAAACCCTAGTTCATCTCTTGTATCCAATCTTTGTATCAAAACCTCAGATTGGTACCTGTAGGTTGCTAGTAGTGTTGATTACTCCTTGTAGTTGATGCTAGTTGGTTTACTTGGTGGAAGATCATATGTTCAGATCCATTATGCATATTAATACCCCTCTGATCATGAACAATATTATGTCTTGTGAGTAGTTACTTTTGTTCCTGAGGACATGGGAGAAGTCTTGCTATAAGTAGTCATGTGAATTTGGTATTCGTTCGTTATTTTGATGAGATGTATGTTGTCTTTCCTCTAGTGGTGTCATGTGAACGTCGACTACATGACACTTCACCATTGTTTGGGCCTTGAGGAAGGCATTGGGAAGTAATGAGTAGATGATGGGTTGCTAGAGTGACAGAAGCTTAAACCCTAGTTTATGTGTTGCTTCGTAAGGGGCTGATATGGATCAATATGTTTCATGCTATGGTTAGGTTTACCTTAATACTTCTTTTGTAATTGCGGCTGCTTGCAATAGAGGTTAATCATAAGTGGGATGCTTGTCCAAGTAAGGGCAGAACCCAAGCACCGGTCCACCCACATACCAAATTATCAAAGTACCAAACGTGAATCATATGATCGTGATGAAAACTAGCTTGACGATAATTCCCATATGTCCTCGGGAGCGTTTTCCTTCATATAAGAGTTTGTACAGGCTTGTCCTTTGCTACAAAAAGGATTGGGCCATCTTGCTGCACCTTATTTACTTTTGCTATTTGTCACTTGCTACCAATTACCCTATCACAAAACTACCCGTTACCGATAATTTCAGTGCTTGCAGAAAATACCTTACTGAAAACTGCCTATCATTTCCTTCTGCTCCTCGTTGGGTTCGACACTCGTACTTATCAAAAGGACTACGATAGATCCCGTACACTTGTGGGTCATCAAGACTCTTTTCTAGCGCCGTTTCCGAGGAGTGAAGTGCCTTTGGTAAGTGGAATTTGGTAAGGAAAAATTTATATAGTGTGCTGAAATTTACTGTTACTTGTTACTATGGCTCATAATCCTTTGAGGGGCTAGTTCGGGGTATCTTCATCCCAACCAGAAGAGCAAAGAGTTGCTCCTCAACCTATTGAACCTACTGAAAATGTTTGCTTTGAAATTCCTTCGGGTATGATAGAGAAACTGCTAGATAATCCCTTTACAGGAGATGGAACACTGCATCCCAGTTTGCACCTAATCTATGTGAATGAAGTTTGTGGATTATTTAAGCTTGCAGGTATGCCCTAGGTTGTTATCAAGAAGAAGTTCTTCCCTTTATCTTTGAAGGGAGATGCATTGACATGGTTTAGGCTATGCGATGATATTGGATCATGGAACTATAATCGACTGAAGTTGGAATTTCATCATAAGGTCTACCCTATGCATCAGGTTCATCGTGATCGTAATTATATATATAATTTTTGGCGTCGCGAAGGAGAAAGTATCGCTCAAGCTTGGGGGAGGCTTAAGTCAATGTTATATTATGCCCAAATCATGTGCTCTCAAGAGAAATGATCATTCAAAAATTTTATGCTCGACTTTCTCTCAATAATTGATCCATGCTCGATAATTCTTTTACTGGTTCTTTTATGATGAAGACTATTGAATTCAAATGGGATTTATTGGAAAGAATTAAACACAACTCTGAAGATTGGGATCTCAAAAAAGGTAAGGAGTCAGGTATGACCCCTAAGTTTCCTTGTGTTAAAGCTTTTATGGATACCGATGTTTTCCATGAATTTAGCACTAAATATGGACTTGACTCTGAGATAATAGCTTCTTTCTGTGAATCATTTGCTACTCATATTGACCTCCCCAAGGAGAAGTGGTTTAAATACCATCCTCCCATTGAAGAAAATATTATCACTTATAACGTTGATCCTATTGTTCCTACTGCTTATATTGAGAAACCACATTTCCCTGTTAGAATAAAGGATCATGCTAAAGCTTCAATTGTGGTTCGTAAGAGTAATACTAGAACATACACCCGCTGAGAAAATTAAAGTAGAACCTAGTGTTTCTATGGTTAAAGATCTCTTGGTTGAAAATTTAGATGGACATGTTATTTACCTCCAAGAGGAAGCTGCTAGAATAGCCAAACCCGATACTAGGAATAAACATAGACCTGTTGTAGGCTTCCCTGTTATTTCTGTTAAAATAGGAGATCATTGCTATCATGGTTTATGTGACATAGGTGCTAGTGCTAGTGTAATACATATTTCCTTATATAAAGAAATTATGCATGATATTGCACCTGCTGAGTTAGAAGTGATTGATGTTACTATTAAGCTTACTAATAGAGACACTATTTCACCAGTTGGGATTGTTAGAGATGTTGAAGTCTTGTGTGGGAAGGTTAAATACCCTGCTGATTTTCTTATTCTTAGTTCCCCACCAGATAATTTTTGACCCATTATATTTGGTAGACCCTTCTTGGATACTGTCAATACTAAGATAGACTGCGTAAAAGATATTGTTACTGTTGGTTTAGGGGATATGTCTCATGATTTTAACTTTGCTAAATTTCCTAGACAACCCCATGATAAATAATTACATAATAAGGATGGAATTATTGGTCTTGCTTCTATTGCTGTGCCTCCTAACGATCCTTTAGAACAATATCTGCTAGACCATGAAAATGATATGTATATGAATGAGAGAAGGGAAATAGATGAAATATTCATTAAGCAAGGACCCGTATTGAAAAACAACTTGCCTGTTGAAATCCTAGGGGATCCTCATCCACCTGAGGGTGATCCCGTGTTTGAACTTAAACCATTACCTGATAATCTTACGTATGTTTATCTCGATGAAAAGAAGATATATCATGTTATTATTAGTGCTAACCTTTCAGAGCAGGAAGAAGAGAAACTATTGAAAACTCTGAAGAAGCACCATGCTGCTATTGGATATACTCTGGATGATCTTAAGGTCATTAGTCCCACTCTATGCCAACACAAGATAAAGTTGGAAGAGGACGCGAAACCGGTTATCGATCATCAACGACGGTTAAATCCTAAAATGAAAGAAGTGGTAAGGAAGGAAATACGAAAGCTTCTAGAGGCAGGTATAATCTATCCAGTTGTTGATAGCCAGTGGGTAAGTCCTGTCCATTATGCCCCTAAATAGGGAGGTATGACTATTGTTCCTAATGATAAAGATGAATCGATCTCGCAAAGAATTGTTACAGGTTATAGGATGGTAATTGATTTACGCAAGTTAAATAAAGCTACTAAGAAAGATCATTACCCTTTGCCTTTTATTGATCAAATGCTAGAAAGGTTATCCAAACATACTCATTTTTTATTTCTAGATGGCTATTCTGGTTTCTCTCAAATACCTGTATCAAAAGGGGATCAAGAAAAGACTACTTTTACTTGTCCTTTCGGTAACTTTACTTATAGACGTATGCCTTTTGGTTTAATGCACCTGCTACCTTTCAAAGATGCATGATGGCTAATATTATCTGATTTTTGTGAAAAGATTGTTGAGGTTTTCATGGACGACTTTTCCGTTTACGGAACTTCTTTTATGGTTGCTTGAGCAACCTTGATCGAGTTTTACAGAGATGTGAAGACACTAATCTTGTCTTGAATTGGGAGAAGTTCCACTTTATGGTTAATGAAGGCATTGTCTTCGGACATAAAATTTCTGAAAGAGGTATTGAAGTTGACAAGGCTAAGATTGATGCTATTGAAAAGATGCCGTGTCCCAAGGACATCAAATTTATACGAAGTTTCCTTGGTCAAGCCGGGTTTTACAGGAGGTTCATTAAGGACTTCTCCAAAATCTCCAGGCCTCTAACTAATCTCTTACAAAAAGATGTTCCTTTTGTCTTTGATGATGATTGTTTAGAAGCATTTGAAATACTTAAGAAAGCATTGATCTCTGCACCTACTGTCTAGCCTCCTGACTGGAATTTACCCTTTGAGATTATGTGCGACACTAGTGATTATGCTGTAGGTGCTGTTCTAGGACAAAGAGTTGATAAGAAATTGAATGTTATCCAATATGCTAGTAAAACTCTAGATAGTGCCCAAAAAAATTATGCTACTACTGAGAAGGAATTTTTAGCAGTTGTATTTGCTTGTGATAAGTTTGGACCTTATATTGTTGATTCTAAAGTAACTATTCACATTGATCATGCTGCTATCAAATACCTTATGGAAAAGAAAGATGCTAAACGTAGACTTATTAGATGGGTTCTCCTGCTGCAAGAATTTGATTTGTATATTATTGATAGAAAGGCAGCTGATAACCCCGTTCGAGACAACTTGTCTAGGCTAGAGAATATTCTTGATGACCCATAACCTATTGGTGATCGCTTTCCTAATGAACAATTATCTATCATAAATACTTCTTGTACTACTTCATGGTATGCTGATTATGCTAATTACATTGTTGCCAAGTTTATACCGCCTAGCTTCACATATCAACAAAAGAAAAAATTCTTCTATGATTTGAGACATTACTTCTCGGATGATCCACACCTTTATAAAGAAGGAGTAGATGGTATTATTAGACGTTGTGTACCTAAGCGTGAACAGGAACAGATCCTACACAAGTGCCACTCCGAAGCTTATGGAGGACACCATGCTGGAGATAGAACTGCACATAAGGTATTGCAATCTGGTTTTTATTGGCCTACTCTCTTCAAGGATGCTCGTAAGTTTGTATTATCTTGTGATGAATGTCAAAGAATTGGTAATATTAGTAGACGTCAAGAAATGCCTATGAATTATTCACTTGTTATTGAACCGTTTGATGGCTGGGGCTTTTATTATATGGGACCGTTTCCTTCCTCTAATGGGTATACACATATTTTAGTTGCTCTTGATTACTTTACTAAGTGAGTAAAAGCTATTCCAACTAGTAGTGCTGATCACAACACCTCTATTAAGATGCTTAAGGAAGTTATTTTTCTGAGGTTTGGAGTCCCTAGATACTAAATGACTGATGGTGGTTCACACTTATTCATGGTGCTTTCCGTAAAATGCTTGCTAAGTATGATGTTAATCATAGAATTGCATACCCATATCACCCACAATCTAGTGGTCAAGTAGAACTAAGTAATAGAGAGCTGAAACTAATTTTGCAAAAGACAGTTAAAGGTCTAGAAAGAATTGGTCCAAGAAACTTGATGATGCATTATGGGCCTATATAACTGCATACAAAAATCCTATGGGTATGTCTCCATATAAAATGGTTTATGGAAAATCATGTCGCTTACCTCTTGAGCTAGAACATAAGGCATATTGGGCTATTAAAGAGCTCAATTATGATTTCAAACTTGCCAGTGAGAAGAGGTTATTTGACATTAGCTCACTTGATGAATGGAGAACCCAAGCTTATGAGAATGCCAAGCTGTTCAAATAAAAGGTTAAAAGATGACATGACAAAAGGATACAAAAACGTGAGTATAACGTAGGTGACTATGTCTTGCTATACAACTCTCGTTTAAGATTTTTTTTGCCGGAAAACTTCTCTCTAAATGGGAAGGTCCTTACGTTATCGAGGAGGTCTATCGTTCCGGTGCCATAAAAATCAACAACTTCGAAGGCACAAATCCGAAGGTGGTGAACGGTCAAAGAATCAAACATTATATCTCAGGTAATCCTATAAATGTTGAAACCAATGTTATTGAAACCGTAACCCCGAAGGAATACATAAGGGGCACTTTCTAGAACGATTTAGACCCCGAAAAGGAAGAGGTATGTGGTACGGTAAGCAAACAGACTCCAAAACAGTTCTAATGGCAATTTTTCACCGTTTTGGAATATTTAGAGAAATAGAAAAATAAGGGGCAGTCCGGAAAGGACACGAGGCGTCCACGAGGGAGGAGGGCACGCCCCCTCCCCCTTGGCGCGCCCCCTGCCTCCTAGGCACCTCGTGTGCCTCCCGGACTCTGATTTCTTGCACGTTACTCCTTTTGGTCGTTAAAAATTCATTATATATTCTCCCGAAAGTTTTAACCATCGTATCACGCAAAAATCCTCTATTTTTGCTTCGAGTTGTTTCTGTCGCAGATAAGAGTAAGATGTCTTCTAAGTAGTCAGTTGGAGATAGTCGGGTGTCTCATCCAACACCTGGCCCAGGAGCAAACAGCGATGCTGACCACTTTGGTCCATCAACGGAGGAAGATATGGAGGCTGACTTGAAAAGGATAGATGCCATGGAGGAAGATCAAGAAGTTATTTCTCGCTTTCAAGCTAGATTCACGATGGGGGAACTACAGAGCTCAGCTATTCAAAACTCAGTCATCCCTACCAATGTCAGGTTTCTTTCTTATGAAAATATGAAAAAGAGTGTTACTTGTTCTCCCATAGCTATGCAGCATCCTTGGGTGAAAGGAGCTTTAGCCGTCACGGGCAAGCTCCACAAGGAAATTATGGACCTTAAGAAGCAAGTTAACAAGCTCGAGGAGGAGAATCGTATCCTGAGGGGTATCATTGCCAAGAATATCACATCACCACTTCCGAAGAAGGAGACATAATCATATGGGTATGGGCACTCCCCTTGGCAACTGCCAAGCTTGGGGGAGGTGCCCCGGTATCGTATCACCATCACACTCCTATCTTTACCGTTTTTCTTAGTTCGATCCTTTTGATAATATCTTGATCTAGTAGAATAAAGTTAGCATTATCTAGTTGTGAGCTTTTGCTTTATGATCTGTATCTTTGTAACGGAGTCCGTGAGCTATATAATAAAGATTAGTGTTGAGTTAAGGGTTTGATTTCCTCACTTTGGTCATGAGAGAATAAAAGAAAATATAAAAAGTACCAAAGAGAGCATATTAATCTTATGGGAAGTAATGACTTCACATATAGAGAGTATGATGAATAAAAATTGTTGAGAGTTGACAAACATAGTTTTGTTCATCATTGCAATTAATAGGAATTAATAAAGAAAGAGAGGTTTCACATACAAATATACTATCTTGGACATCTTTTATGATTGTGAGCACTCATTAAAATATGACATGCTAAAGAGTTGATGTTGGACAAGGAAGATTACATAATGGGTTATGTTTTCTTATATTCGAAATAAAGTATATTGTCATGGATCATCCAACATGTTGAGCTTGCCTTTCCCCCTCATGCTAGCCAAAACTCCTTGCACCAAGTAGAGATACTACTTGTGCTTCCATACATCCTTAAACCCAGTTTTGCCTTGAGAGTCCACCATACCTACCTATGGATTGAGTAAGATCCTTCAAGTAAGTTGTCATTGTTGCAAACTCTCTAAAATACGTATGATTTATTAGTGTGGAGGAAATAAGCTTTATATGATCTTGTGATATGGAAGTAATAAAAGCGACAGACTGCATAATCAAGGTCCTTATCACAAGTTGCAATATAAAGTGACATCTTTTGTGCTAAGACTTTGTGCATCCAACCAAAAAAGCACATGACAACCTCTGCTTCCCTCTGCGAAGGGCCTATCTAGTATTCTTGCCTTATAAGAGTCAAGGTGAAAATCACCTTTCCTTTTTACATTTTTTTCCTTTGGCAAGCACATTGTGTTGGAAAGATCCTGACATATATACCCACTTGGATGTAAGTTATCATAATTAATTACTGTTGACAATACCCTTGAGGTAAAAGGTTAGGAGGCAATACCATAAGCCCCTATCTTTCTATGTGTCCGATTAAAACTCCATACACATAAGTATTGCGTGAGTGTGAGCAATTGTGAAAGACTAGATGATAGTTGAGTATGTGGACTTGCTGAAAAGCTCTTATAGTGACTCTTTCCGATGTTATGATAAATTGCAATTGCTTCAATGACTGAGATCATAGTTTGTTGGTTTTCAATGAAGTTTCTGATTCATACTTGACATTGTGAATGAATTGTTACTTTAGCATAAGAGTCATATGACTA
>LR738715.1:519743565-519769602 GCA_902687465.1 Secale cereale | reverse complement strand
CCCCGCCTCGTGGGCTAGCCGGTGACCGCCCGATGCCCATCTTCTCCTATATGAGGTGTTTTGACCTGGAAAATATCATAAGGAGGCTTTCGGGACCAGACGCCGCCATCTCAAGGCGGAACATTGGCGGAACCAATCTAGGGCTCCGGCGGAGCTGTTCTGCCGGGGATACTTCCCTCCGGGAGGGGGAAATCGTCACTGCCGTCATCACCAACAACTCTCCCATCTTGGGGAGGGTTATCTTCATCAACATCTTCACCAGTACCAACTCCTATCACACCCTAGTTCATCTCTTGTATCCAATCTTTGTATCAAAACCTTAGATTGGTACCTGTAGGTTGCTAGTAGTGATGATTACTCCTTGTAGTTGATGCTAGTTGGTTTACTTGGTGGAAGATCATATGTTCAGATCCATTATGCATATTAATACCCCTCTGATCATGAACAATATTATGTCTTGTGAGTAGTTACTTTTGTTCCTGAGGACATGGGAGAAGTCTTGCTATAAGTAGTCATGTGAATTTGGTATTCGTTCGATATTTTGATTGGATGTATGTTTTCTTTCCTCTAGCGGTGTCAAGTGAACGTCGACTACATGACACTTCACCATTGTTTGGGCCTAGAGGAAGGCATTGGGAAGGAATAAGTAGATGATGGGTTGCTAGAGTGACAGAAGCTTAAACCCTAGTTTATGCATTGCTTCGTAAGGGGATGATTTGAATCCATATGTTTCATGCTATGGTTAGGTTTACCTTAATACTTCTTTTGTAGTTGCGGATGCTTGCAATAGAGGTTAATCATAAGTGGGATGCTTGTCCAAGTAAGGGAAGCACCCAAGTACCGGTCCACCCACATTGCAAATTATCAAAGTACCGACCATGAATCATATGATCGTGATGAAAACTAGCTTGACGATAATTCCCATGTGTCCTCGGGAGCGTTTTCCTTCATATAAGAGTTTGCCCAGTCTTGTCCTTTGCTACAAAAAGGATTGGGCCATCTTGCTGCACCTTATTTACTTTTACTATTTGTCACTTGCTACAAATTACCTTATCACAAAACTATCTGTTACCGATAATTTCATTGCTTGCAAAAAATACCTTACTAAAAACTGCCTATCATTTCCTTCTGCTCCTCGTTGGGTTCGACACTCTTACTTATCAAAAGGACTACAATAAATCCCCTACACTTGTGGGTCATCAATGCCCCTCCTTCCTTTCCATCCTCAAGTGGGAAAGGAAAGTGGTGCGCCACCGTCCCTTGCCTTCCCCCCACACTTATATAAGGCAAGGGGAGGCGCGGCTTGGGAGAGACCCCAAGTAGGATTCCTCCGTCTTGGGCGCCCCTTTGGCTGCTGCTCCCTCCCTCCGACCTATATATATATGGGGAGGGGGCGCCACACAAGACACACAACATTGTCTTAGCCATGTGCGGTGCCTCCATCCACTATTTACTCCCTCGGTCGTATTTTTGTAGTGCTTAGGCGAAGCCCTGTGGAGATCACATCACCATTACCGTCGCCACGCCATCGTGCCGCCGGAACTCGTCCACTACCTCGTCGTCTTGCTGGATCAAGAAGGTAGATGACATCATTGAGCTGAACTTGTGCTGAAAGCGGAGGTGTCGTACGTTCGATGCTCAATCGGATGGAACGCGAAGAAGTTCGACTACATCAACCTCGTTGTCTAACGCTTCCGCTTACGGTCTATGAGGGTACATAGACACAGACCCCCCTCGTTGCTATGCATCTCCATGGATATATCATTGCGTGTGCGGATATTTTTTTTGTTTCCATGCAACGTTCCCCAACAAGATGGTCATACGGCACCCGAAGCGTCTTGAAAGTTTCCATGGAGAGCACAATGAGGCCAGCGCCACCGCCGATGAGGATCTTGGTGACTGCCACGTTCTGATGGTGGGCATGCATAGCATGGGGAGCGCACTGGTGGTGGCAACGCACCTGAGGTGGTCCGTAGAGTCAAACATGGTGGCATACTGCGACCACCTGAGGGGACGTGCATCCCCAAGCTTCGGGAGAGCCGCATACATATTGCAGGAGAACTGCTTGAAGATGTCGTTGGAAGGGGGTGTCTGAGCTCCGTCGAGGATGCATGCGATGGGGTGAGGCTCCTGGTAGCCCCCAGCCCCACCGTCTTGCTGGTTGTTGTCGTTCCACCTGGGTGGTGGTGGCAGAGGAGGGAGGCCAGCATTGCCCCGCGGGAGGGCCTCGCGAGGCTGATCACGCCAACTGCCATCCTAAGGTTGGACACGCCAGCCACCCTCGTGAGTCTGGTCGCGCCAGCCCTGACGGGGGTTGCGGTTGTCCTAGCGGCCCCCCTGCATGGCCGCCCCCATGGCCGCAACCACGATTTTCATGCTCTAGACGGCGGCCCAAGCGCTCGTCGCGAAGCGCCCTGAGCTCCTGACAGTAATCAGTGTTGTGTGAGTGCTCATTGTGGAAGACACAGTATGGCCGCGCACCCTTGGAGGGCTCATCGTGGTCACGTCCATTCTTGAGTTCCGGCTCCACCGCCAGTACGGCGGGGCCCTTGCGCTTCGCTTCCTTGGCCTTGGCCTTCTTGTATTCAGGGTCCTCGTTGCTACCTCTTGAGCTTGCGTTGTATTCCCTCGAAGAGGAAAGGGAGATGCAGCAAAGTAGCGTAAGTATTTCCCTCAGTTTTTGAGAACCAAGGTATCAATCTAGTAGGACACCACGTGCCAATCCCTCGCACCTGCACAAACAAATAAGAACTTCGCAGCCAACGCGATAAGGGGTTGTCAATCCCTTTACGGTCACTTACGAGAGTGAGATCTGATAGAGATGATAATTATATTTTTGGTCTTTTTCGTTTAATAAAACAGCAAATAAAAGCAAGAAAAGTAAAATAGATGTAGATTGATATGTTGAGAATAGACCCGGGGGCTATAGTTTTCTCTAGTGGCTTCTCTCATGATAACGATATTCTACGGCGGGTAAACAAATTACTGTCGAGCAATTGATAGAAAAGCGAATAATTATGAGACTATCTAGGCATGCTCATTATATATAGGCATCATGTACGAGACAAGTAGACCAAAATGATTCTGCATCTACTACTATTACATCACACATCGACCGCTATCCAGCATCCATCTAGTGTATTGAGTTCATACGGATAGAGTAACACTTTAAGCAAGATGACATGATGTAGAGGGATAAACTCAAGCAATATGATGAAAACCCCATCTTTTTATCCTCGATGGCAACAATACAATACGTGCCTTGCTGCCCCTACTGTCACTTGGAAAGGATACCGCAATATTGAACCCAAATCCAAGCACTTCTCCCACTACAAGAACTATAGATCTAGTAGGCCAAACCAAACCAATAATTCAAAGAGACTTGCAAGGATATTATGAGCACACATAAAAAGTTCAGAGAAGAACAAAGTATCTTTCATAGATAACCTTGATCATAAACTCACAATTCATCGGATCTCAACAAACACACCGCAAAAAGAGATTACATCGAATAGATCTCCTCGAAGACCAAGGAGAACTTTGTATTGAGATCCAGTGAGAGAGAAGAAGCCATCTAGATACTAGCTATGGACTCGAAGGTCTATGGTAAACTACTCACAACTCATGGTGAGGGAGATGATGATGATGATGATGAAGGCCTCCGTGATGGATCCCCCCTCGCGGAACAGGCACTAAGATGGAATATCCATGAGAACAGAAGCTACAGCGGTGGAATTAGGGTTTTCTCTCTGCGTATAGAGTTTCTGGGGTACGTAGGTATATATAGGAAGAAGGAGGGCACTGAGGGCCGTGTGGGCCAGCCTCGAGGCAGGGGGGCGTGCCCTGGGAAGGGGGGCGCGCCCCCCACCCTCGAGGGCAGGCCCCTTGCCCCCTGACTTGGTCCTGACGTTTCTTGAGCGTGATTTCCTCCAAAAATATCTCTCGTGAAGGTTTCATTCCGTTTGGACTCCGTTTGATATTCCTTTTCTGCAAAACCCTGAAATAGGCAAAAAACAGCAATCTGGACTAGGCCTTTGGGTTAGTAGATTAGTCCCAAAAATGATATTAAATTGAATGACAAAGCCCATTAAACATCCAAGACTTCATAAATAATAGCATGGAACAATAAAAAATTATAGATACGTTGGAGACGTATCAAGCATCCCCATGCTTAATTCCTGCTCGTCCTCGAGTAGGTAAATGATAAACAAAGAATTTTTGATGTGGAATGCTAACCAATATAGTTTTTCAATGTAATTCTCTTAATTGTGGCATGAATGTTCAGATCTGAAATATTCAAGATAAAAGTCTATATTGACATAAGAAATAACAATACTTCAAGCAATACTAACAAAGCAATCATGTCTTCTCAAAATACCATGGCTAAAGGAAGTTATCCCTACAAAATCATATAGTCTGGCTATGCTCCCTCTTCATCACACAAAATATTCATATCATGCACAACCCCGATTTCAGCCAAGCATTTGCTTTCATACTCTACTTTTTTCAAACCTTTCAACTTTCACGCAATACATGAGCGTGAGCCATGGATATAGCACTATGGGTGGAATAGAGGTGGTTGTGGAGAAGACAAAAAAGAGGAACATAGTCTCACATTGACTAGGCGTATCAACGGGCTATGGAGATGCCCATTAATAGATATCAATGTGAGTGAGTAGGGATTGCCGTGCAACGGATGCAATAGAGCTAAATATGAATGAAAGCTCAACAAAAGAAACTAGCGGGTGTGCATCCAACTTGCTTGCTCACGAAGACCTAGGGCATTTGAGGAAGCCCATTGTTGGAATATACAAGCCAAGTTCTATAATGAAAAATCCCACTAGTATATGAAAGTGACTAATCATGAGACTCTCTACAATGAAGATCATGGTGCTACTTTGAAGCACAAGTGTGGAAAAAGATAGTAGCAATTGTCCCTTCTCTATTTTCTCTCATTTTTTTGGAGGGGATTTTCTCTCTTTTTTTATTAGCCCCTCTCTATTTTTTTGGGCCTTCTTTTTTTTATTGACCTTTCCTCACACGGGACAATGCTCTAATAATGATGATCATCACACTTTTTGTTACAACTCGAAATTACAACTCGATACTACAACAAGTATGACTCTACATGAATGCCTCCGGTGGTGTACCGGCATAAGCAATGAATCAAGAGCGACATATATGAAAAATTATGCATGGTGGCTTTGCCACAACTACGATGTCAACTACATGATCATGCATGGCACTATGACAATATGATGCGTGTCATATGAACGGAACGGTGAAAAGTTGCATGGCAATATATCTCGAAATGGCTATGGAAATACCATGATAGGTAGGTATGGTGGCTGTTTTGCGGAACAATATGGTGGCTGTTTTGAGGAAGGATATATAGTGGGTTTATGGTACCGGCGAAAGTTGCGCGGTACATGAGAGGCTAGCAATGATGGAAGGGTGAGAGTGCGTATAATCCATGGACTCAACATTAGTCATAAGAACTCATATACTTATTGCAAAAATCTACGAGTCATCAAAAACAAAGCAATCAACGCATGCTCCTAGGGGGGAGGTTGGTAGGAGTTAACCATCGCGCGCCCCCGACCTCCACACAATGGTTGCACTCTACAAATACCTCATGCTCTAACTTCGTCACATAGCGGTTCACCATACGTGCATGATACGGGAATCACTAACCTTAACACAAGTATTCTTCAATTTCATAATAACTCCACTAGCATGACTCTAATATCACTATCCTAATGTCTCAAAACAATTATCAAGCATCCAACATCTCATTCTATTCAATGCACTTGGTGTGAAAATTTGACTACATTGACATTGGATGTTTATCATGTGAAGACTAGTTTCTTTAGCCTAAACACATTACCATGCTGTTTTAATAGACTCTCAAATAGATCTTAGTGAACCAAGAGAGTTCAATAATTTCTACAAAATATTACCACCACCGTGCTCTAAAAGATATAAGTGAAGCACTAGAGATAAAACTATTCAACTCAAAAGATTTAAGTGAAGCACATAGAGTGTTCTAAGCATTTCTAGGCCATACTTAACTCTCTCAAATAGGTGTGTCCAGCAAGGATGATTGTGTCAAACTAACAAGCAAAGACTCAAATTATACAAGACGCTCCAAGCAAAACACATAGCATGTTGCGAATAAGAATATAGCTCCAAGTATAGTTACCGATGGATGATGACGAAAGAGGGGATGCCTTCCCGGGGAATCCCCAAGCTTAGGATTTTGATTATCTTGAATTTACTTGGGGTTCCATGGGCATCCCCAATCTTAGGCCTTTGCTACTCCTTGTTCCATAGTCCATCAAAGCAATACTAAAAACTTGAAAACTTCACAACACAAAACTTAGACAAAAATTCTCGTGAGCTCCGTTAGTATAAGAAAGCAAAACACTACTCAAAGGTACAGCAATGAATTCATTCTTTGTTTATATTGGTGTTAAACCTACTGTACTCCAAGTTCTCGATGGTTCATATCCTCCAATATTACTCATAGATGCATTGGAATAAGCAAACTACACACGAAAAACAGAATCTTTCATAAACAGAACAGTCTGTAGTAATCTGCAGGGTTCGCCTACTTCTGGAACTCCAAATAATTCAAACTAAATTGTTAAATTTGGGCAATTTGTCTAACAATCAGCAGCAAAAGGATTCAACCAAAAATCACGTTCCAGTAAAATCTGAAGACTACTTTAGCGAGCGCTAACGATTCTGTTTTTCACAGCAAGATCAAATAAACTTCACACAAGTCTTACCAAAGGTTCTACTTGGCACAAACACTAAACAAAACATGAAAACACATCTACTCAGAGGCTAGATGCAATATTTATTCCCTAACATCAACAAAAAC
The DNA here is from genome assembly GCA_902687465.1 of Secale cereale. Classification (NCBI taxonomy): domain Eukaryota; kingdom Viridiplantae; phylum Streptophyta; class Magnoliopsida; order Poales; family Poaceae; genus Secale; species Secale cereale. The sequence continues at coordinate 519,762,716 of LR738715.1, read as the reverse complement.
AAAAAACATAAAATTGGGTTGCCTCCCAACAAGCGCTATCATTTTACGCCCCTAGCTAGGCACGATACTTTTAATGATGCTCACATGAAAGACAAGACTTGAAGCACAAATTAAAGAGCATCATAGAACATGTGACAAACACATCTAAGTGTAACGTGCTTCCTATGCATAGGCATTTTATAGAAAACAAATTAGCAAGACAAGCAAGAGCTAGCATATGCAAGGAAGCGAAAAGAAACAAGATCAATCTCAACATGAAGAGAGGTAATTTAGTAACATGAAGATTTTTATGACCATATTTTCCTCTCTCAAAATAAGTGCAAGTAGGGTCATCAGGAAATTCAACAATATAGCTATCACATAACATATTTTCAACACGATCCACATGCATACGAACTTGACACTCTTCCAAAACAGTGGGAGTAACATTAACTAAAGTCATGACCTCTCCAAACCCACTCTTATCAAAAAATTCATAAGATTGATCATACTCCAAATACGTGGGATCTAAAGTTGACACTCTTCCAGATCCACTTTCAATATTATTGCAAACATTATTATCAATATCATATTCATCATGGGGTTTAAATAAATTTCCAAGATCATAAGAAGAATCACCCCAATCATGATCATAGCAACAAGTGGTGGACATAACAATACTAGCATCCCCAAGCTTAGGGTTTTGCATATCATTAACACAAATGACATTAATAGAGTTTATAATAACATCATTGCAATCATGCTTTTTACTCAAGGAGCTATCATGAATCAATTTATGTTTTTCTTTCAATACTTCATCAGAATTTTCAGACTCACAAATTTCAAGCAAAACCCCATAAAGATAATCTAGTGCAGTCAACTCATTAGCAATAGGTTCAACATAATTGGATCTCTTAAAGAGATTAGCAAGTGGATGAGGATCCATACTTTAGCAAGCGAAGATGCAAGCTAATTGAGGGCACATAGCACACAAGCAACGAGAGGCAAACGAACGATAAACACGGAAGAAGGGCGAATACAACGGCAAGGGTGAAGTGGGGGAGAGGAAAACGAGAGGCAAATAAATGTAATGCGAAGGATAAGGGTTTGTGATAGGTACTTGGTATATGACTTTTGCGTAAGCCTCCCCGGCAATGGCGCCAGAAATTCTTCTTGCTACCTCTTGAGCTTGCGTTGTATTCCCTCGAAGAGGAAAGGGAGATGCAACACAGTAGCGTAAGTATTTCACTCAGTTTTTGAGAACCAAGGTATCAATCCAGTAGGAGACCACGCGCCAGTCCCTCGCACCTGCACAAACAAATAAGAACTTCGCAGCCAACGCGATAAGGGGTTGTCAATCCCTTTACAGTCACTTACGAGATTGAGATTTGATAGAGATTTTAATTATATTTTTGGTATTTTTGGTTTAATAAAACAACAAATAAAAGCAAGAATAGTAAAATAGATGTAGATTGATATGTTGAGAATAGACCCGGGGGCCATAGTTTTCTCTAGTGGCTTCTCTCATGATACGGTATTCTATGACGGGTAAACAAATTACTGTCGAGCAATTGATAGAAAAGCCAATAATTATGAGACTATCTAGGCATGATCATTGTAGATAGGCATCACGTCCAAGACAAGTAGACCAAAACAATTCTGCATCTACTACTATTACTCCACACATCGACCGCTATCCAGCATGCATCTAGTGTATCGAGTTCATACGAATAGAGTAATGCTTTAAGCAAGATGACATGATGTAGAGGGATAAACTCAATTAATATGATGAAGACCCCATCTTTTTATCCTCGATGGCAACAATAAAATACGTGCCTTGCTGCCCCTACTGTCACTGGGAAAGGACAGTGCAAGATTGAACCCAAAGCCAAGCACTTCTCCCATTGCAAGAACTATAGATCTAATAGGCCAAACCAAACCAATAATTCGAAGAGACTTGCAAGGATATTATGAGCACACATAAAAAGTTCAGAGAAGAACCAAATATCTTTCATAGATAACCTTGATCATAAACTCACAATTCATCGGATCTCGACAAACACACCGCAAAAAGAGATTACATCGAATAGATCTCCTTGAAGACCGAGGAGAACTTTGTATTGAGATACAGAGAGAGAGAATAAGCCATCTAGATACTAGCTATGGACCCGAAGGTCTGTGGTAAACTACTCACAACTCATGGTGAGGGCGATGATGCTGATGATGATGAAGGCCTCCGTGACGGATCCCCCTCCCGGAACAGGCTCCAAGATGGGATCTCCACGGGAACAAAAGCTACGGTGGTGGAATTAGGGTTTTCTCTCTGCGTATGGAGTTTCTGGGGTACGTAGGTATATATAGGAAGAAGGAGGGCACCGGTGGCCGTGTGGGCCAGCCTCGAGGCAGGGGGGTGCGCCCTGGGAAGGGGGGCGCGCACCCCACCCTCGAGGGCAGGCCCCTTGCCCCCTGACTTGGTCCTGACGTTTCCCGAGCGTGATTTCCTCCAAAAATATCTCTCGCGAAGGTTTCATTCCGTTTGGACTCCGGTTGATATTCCTTTTCTGCAAAACCCTGAAATAGGCAAAAAACAACAATCTGGACTGGGCGTTTGGGTTAGTAGGTTAGTCCCAAAAATTATATAAAAGTGAATGACAAAGCCCATTAAACATCCAAGACTTCATAAATAATAGCATGGAATAATCAAAAAAATTAGATACGTTGGAGACGTATCACCCGTCTGACAACTTCAGGAGAGAGAGGTGGCCTTCCTCCCCCCCTGGCGCACTTGTCCGCCAGGTTTAACATCTCCAGAGCTGTACATAGGTCATTGTTGATGGAGAGCTCCTCACTCCTATTGGCGTCTGCTACTTTTCGAGCTTGTGTTGTATTCCCTCAAAGAGGAAAGGGTGATGCAACACAGTAGCGTAAGTATTTCCCTTAGTTTTTGAGAACCAAGGTATGAATCCAGTAGGAGACCACGCGCGAGTCCCTCGCACCTGCACAAACAAATAATCTTTGCAGCCAATGCGATAAGAGGTTGTCAATACTTCACGATCAATTACGAAAATGAGATCTGATAGATAGGATAGTATAAAGTTTTTGAGATCTGATAGATATTATAAGTACATAAAGTAAATAAAGCAAATAAAGTAGATGGAAGATTAATATGATGAGAATAGACCCGAGGGCCATAGGTTTCACTAGTGGCTTCTCTCATGATAGCAGAATTCTACGGTGGGTGAACAAATTACTGTTGAGAAATTGATAGAAAAGCGCATAGTTATGAGAATATCTAGGCATGATCATTATAAATAGGCATCACGTCCGTAAAAAGTACACCAAAATGATTTTGCATCTACTACTATTACTCCACACATCGACCGCTATCCAGCATGCATCTAGAGTATTAAGTTCATAAGAACAGAGTAATGCTTTAAGCAACATGACATGATGTACAGGGATAAACTCAAGCAATATGATATAAACCCCATCTTTTATCCTTGATGGCAACAATACAATACGTGCCTTGATGCCCCTGCTGTCACTAGGAAAGGACACCGCAAGATTGAACCTAAAGCCAAGCACTTCTCCCATTGTAAGAACTACAGATCTAGTAGGCCAAACCAAACCAATAATTCGAAGAGACTTGCAAGGATATTATAATCATACATAAAAGATTTCAGAGAAGAATCAAATATTGTTCATAGATAATCTTGATCATAAACCCACAATTCATCGGATCTCGTCAAACACACCACAAAAAGATTACATCGAATAGATCTCCTCGAAGATCGAGGAGAACTTTGTATTGAGATCCAGAAAGAGAGAAGAAGCCATCAAGCTAATAACTATGGACCCGAAGGTCTATCGTAAACTACTCACAACTCATTGGTGTGGCTATGGTGTTGATGCAGAAGCACCTCGTGATCGATCCCCCCTCCGGCGGAGCTCCGGAACAGGCCCCAAGATGGGATCTCACGGGAACAGAAGGTTGTTGTGGTGGAATTTGGGTTTTTTCTGTTGCCTTGATGCTTTGAGGAAGGAGGGCATCGGGGAAGCCAGAGGGGGCCCACGAGGGTAAGGGCACGCCTTTCCCCCCTGGGCGCGCCCTGGACCCTCGTGGCCGCCTCTCCCTCGTGTGTACTCCAAGTATTCTGTGAAGATATTGTTCCAAAAATAACTCTCCCGATGGTTTCATTCCATTTGGACTCCGTTTGATATCCCTTTTCTGCAAAACACTGAAATAGGCAAAAAAAATAGCAATTTGCACTGGGCCTTGGGTTAGTAGGTTAGTCCCAAAAATAATATAAAAGTGTATAATAAAGCCCATTAAACATCCAAAACAGAATATATAATAGCATGGAATAATAAAAAATTATAGATACGTTGGAGACGTATCAAGCGTCCCCAAGCTTAATTCATGCTCGTCCTCGAGTAGGTAAATGATAAAAACAGAATTTTTGATGTGGAATGCTAACTAACATAATTCTCAATGTAATTTTCTTTGTTGTGGCATGAATGTTCAGATCCGAAAGATTCAAGATAAAAGTCTATATTGACATAAGAATAATAATACTTCAAGCATACTAACAAAGAAATTATGTCTTCTCAAAATAACATGGCCAAAGAAAGTTCATCCCTACAAAATCATATAGTTAGGCTATGCTCCATCTTCGTCGCACAAAATACTCCAATCATGCACAACCCCGGTTTCAGCCAAGCACTTGTTTCATACTTTAATTTTTTCAAACTCTTTCAACTTTCACGCAATATATGAGTGTGAGCCATGGACATAGCACTATGTGGAATAGAGTGGTGATTTTGGAGAAGACAAAAAGAGGAAGATGGTCTCACATCAACTAGGTGTATCGATGGGCTATGGAGATGCCCACCAATAGATATCAATGTGAGTGAGTAGGGATTGCCATGCAACGGATGCATTAGAGCTATAAATGTATGAAAGCTCAACAAAAGAAACTAAGTGGGTGTGCATCCAACTTGCTTGCTCATGAAGACCTAGGGCATTTGAGGAAGCCCATCGTTACAATCTACAAGCCAAGTTCTATAATGAAAATTCCCACTAGCATATGAAAGTGACTAAAAAGAGACTCTCTATCATGAAGATCATGGTGCTACTTTGAATCACAAGTGTGGAAAAAGATAGTATCATTGTCCCTTTTCTTTTCTTTTTTTGGGCCTTTTCTTTTTCTTTGGCCTTTCCTTTATTATTTTTATTTTTTTCCTTTTTTTTCTTTGGGACAATGCTCTAATAATGATGATACAACTTGATATTACAACTCGATATTACAACTTGATACTAGAACAAAGTATGACTCTATATGAGTGCCTCCGGTGGTGTACTGGGATGTGCAATGAATTAAGAGTGACATGTATGAAAAATTATGCATGGTGGCCTAGCCACAAATACGATGTCAACTACGTGATCATGCATGGCAATATGACAATGATGAAGTGTGTCATAGAAAATGGAACGGTGGAAAGTTGCATGGCAATATATCTCGGAATGGCTATGGAAATGCCATGATAGATAGGTATGGTGGCTGTTTTGAGGAAGGTATATGGTGGGTGTATGGTACCAGCGAAAGTTGTGTGGTACAAGAGAAGCTAGCAATGGTGGAAGGGTGAGAGTGCGTATAATCCATGGACTCAACATTATTCATAAAGAACTCACATACTTATTGCAAAAATCTACAAGTCATCAAAACAAAGTACTACACGTATGCTCCGCGGGGAAGGGTTGGTAGGAATTAACCATCGCGCGATCCCAACCTTCACACAAAGGATGACACTCAATGAAATACCTCATGCTTCAAATTTGTCACACAATGTTTTACCATACGTGCATGCTACGAGACTTGCAAACCTTAACACAAGTATTTCTCAAATTCACAACTACTCTACTAGCATGACTCTAATATAACCATCCTCATATCACAAAACAATAATCAAGTATCGAACTTCTCATAGTATTTAATGCACTTTATATGAAAGTTTTTACTATACCCATCTTGGATGCCTATCATATTAGGACTAGTTTTATAACCAAACCACATTACCATGCTGTTCTAAAAGACTCTCAAAAGGATATAAGTGAAGCATGAGAGATCAACAATTTCTACAAAATAAAACCGCCACCGTGCTCTAAAGATATAAGTGAAGCACTAGAGCAAAACTATCTAGCTCAAAAGATATAAGTGAAGCACAAAGAGTATTCTAATAAATTCTAAATCATATTTATCTCTCTTAAAAGGTGTGTCCAGCAAGGATGATTGTGGAAAACTAACAAGCAAAGACTCAAATCATACATGACGCTCCAAGCAAAACACATATCATGTGGTGAATAAAAATATAGTCCCGAGTATAGTTACTAATAGATAAAGACGAAAGAGGGGATGCCTTCTCGAGGAATCTCCAAGCTTAGGCTTTTGGTTGTCCTTGAATTTTACCTTGGGGTGCCTTGGGCATCCCCAAGCTTAGGCCATCAAAGCCATACTCAAAACTTGAAAACTTCACAGCACAAAACTTAGCCAAAACTTTCGTGAGCTCCATTAGTATAAGAAAACATACCACCTGTAACATCCCAAATTTTCAATTTGGAATGTTATACATAGGTCATCGTGCATATCATATTTTTATTGCATTTAATGTGTTGCAATCTTCGAAATTCTAAGCAACTCAAGGACCCACAGTGAGAGTTGGGGATTTTTTACCGTTTTCATATTTGAGTTTTCTCAAATATCGGTACGAGGATCACTTTGGTTTTCATAGTTCTTCTCGCCGAAAATATTTCATAATTAAATATATGAGCGGAGATAATATGAATTCTCCAAAACAAAAGAAATATTGTTGGAAAAATATTAAAATCAATTTTGGTATTTTATTTGGATTTATTTACAATTTTATTTGCATAGGAAAAATACGCATTTTTCTAAATTGCATTTAGGTCCGAGAAAAATGTTCACTTTGTCCTAAATATTAGTAGAGGACGGTGAAAATTTATTTCGGTAATTTTCGAGTCTGTTTAGTATTTTTTTTTTGTCCATTTTGCTACGTCAGGACTGTTTAAAAAAAAAGGAACTGCCTTAACGGGCCGTGTCCGACCTGGACACTGCACTCGGGGGCCTTTAAAAGCCCACCGCCCGAGCCGCCCAGCCCACCCCGCGCCTCGCCCTAACCCTAGCCGAGCCGCGCCGCCGCCGCCAGCTCCCGTCGTAGCTGCCACCCCGCCAGCCCCTGCCGGAGTAGCCGCCGCCGCCCACCGAGGTAGCTGCCGCCGCCGCCGGATTTCTTGGGAAAACCAATCGTTTTTTAGAAACCCTAGATCTCGTATTTTGCGGTATAGTTCGGTTTTCCGTCGGTTTATTTATTTAGCGGGCGTTCGTCCGTATGTTCGTTTTAACGAACGTTGTTCGCCCGTTAGCCGCAGACAGCGAACGTTCGTTCGTTAGCCTGTTCATCATTTTTTCTTTTTCAGGGTTTTTCCGCGATTATTATCGATCGCGATTTCTGCCTTGATCTTCGTTTTAGTTTATCTTTTCGCTCGTTAGTCGAAATCAGGCAATTCAAGTGCCTAGATCTTCATCTCGAAGCCCTCTTTCCGTTTAATGAACTTGAACAAGGTTTTGGTACTGTAAAATTTGACTTCAGTTCAATCTAGTATCGGATCTTGTTTCTTTCGTAGTTTGAGTTTCGTTGCTCCGTTTGATTTGATTCTTTTTGCAAACCGGAGTTCTTCAGTTGAACTTTCTGGTTAGATCTTCTTATTTGAGTTTTACCCATGCATATTTGCTTGGTTTCTTATTTGTTCTATTGTTTGCTTGCGATAGAATTCCCGGAGTGCGAAGCGTGCTACTACGAGTCCCTAGGTTTTGTGAATCGTCAGCAAGGCAAGTAACACTTTGATCATACCCTTTATTACCAAGTTTTTATGCATTAGATCGAACCCTCACACATTGCATGAGTAGGATCTTTTAACATGTGGGTCTGGGAAGTAGATTGAGGTAGAACCTATTACCTGCATTATTATCAAACCCCTGGGAGTTAATTCTATGTTATTCTTAGGTTGCCATGCTATGCTCGTAGACGTGGATTGGGTTTGAGAGTATCCATGACAGATGTGAGATTGTTAATTAATGGTTCAACTTAAGGTGGCTACCTTAATACACATCTGGGTGGATTAGTTGCAGGGCACCTGGACAATCCAGTGTTGCCCTAGGAAATCGCAGAGGAACTGTGTGATTATCCTATGGAATACCACCCAGGCTCAAAGGGATCATAAGACTATTCATGCTAGAAACTTCCGTGTGCAGCCACAATGCCATTATGGGCTCTGGCATAGTTGAGTATGTTGTGTGAGCTCTTTAGTGGTGGACTAGCAGATGTAGGGGAAAGTAGGTGTACGGGTCCACCCAGGATAAAGAGTAAATTCTTCTCAAAGACTGTGTCTCGGTCATCCGTTTCTCAAACACCATGCAGTGCGAGAAATCCAACGGAGGAGATCGTATCTTGTGGGGAAAAGTGCGCAAACCTCTGCAGAGTGTACAAACTAATCATGATTAGCCGTGTCCCCGATTATGGACATCTTGAGTATACGGTACTTGAATTATTGGTTGATCTCATCACTCTAAAACTAATTTGTTGGGTTGATAATGACTGCTTTAATTGGGATTGAGTTGGAGGAACCTTCTCAATGATGTTTCAACTACCATGATAGTTAAAATAAAAGTTATTCCTTTGTTGGAGGGAAAAATTGGCTTTATGCAAAAACTTTAGCCTTAGAGCCTCCACCAACCATATATGCATGTAGTGTTAGCCTTTATTCTGTTACTTTCTCTACTGTGTTATCTTGCCAGCATATTCCATGTGCTGACCCGTTTCGGGCTGCAACATGTCATGTTGCAGACTTTTCAGAAGAAGAGTAAGGTGTGCTAGGTCGTTTGTCATGCACTCACCTATGCCGTTGGAGTTGATGGACTCACTTATCTTCCAGGCCTTCCGTTGTTATCATGTTAGATGGCCTTATGCCATATTATTTCGTAATAATTTCTCTTTTGAGACATTCAATGTAATAAGTGTGTGATTGCCACTATGTTATAAATCCTCAAGTACTGTGTGTGTCAGCATTACCGATCCAGGGATGACACAGAACACAGAGACTTTGGTCCATTCGGATTTTGGTCGCTACAACATGGTATCGGAGCACACGCTGAATGTAGGACACGACCACTAAGAAAAACATTAGGTCACTCTTCTCTACTCATTTCTGACTCCTCTCCATTTTCTACTCTTTAGGATGGTGGACCTAAGGAACAAGTTCACTCAATCAGATGAAGACACACCTTTTGGACGACACTTGAAGGAAGTCACTAGGTACCTAAACATCGGAATACCAAGCTTTACCGGGACATACACTGCCACTTTACCAGAAGAGGAGCGATGGAATATTCAAGTTCAAATTCCCGGGAGGATTTTCGTGCCAGTCACTGAGCCCATAGAGTTTTCCTTTGATGCACCAACCTGGAGCCTGGGCAAGAGTATGGCAGCCCACATTGCAATGGGACGAATTGGAGAAGTCTAGAAACAAGAGCTGAAGGACACTATCTACCAGATATGCGGGCGCCGAGATGACCAATGGGACATGATCAGTACCCAGAACGACATGTCCATTGCAGCTTTCATCCAGCAGTTAAACCAGCACATTCGTCGACAGGAGCACCAGATGTGCGCAGGCATGATAGATTTGAAGAAGGCGTTAACCAGGAACTCGGAGCTAGAAGAGGAACTCAAGTTTTCACGTGATGGATACAAGGAGGAAATCGCAATACTTGTGGAGAAGAATGACGACTTGACAAGGAAGCTAGGAGTATTCATGGGAGATCCCGCGCTAGGAGGAGGAGAAGAAGAACCCCTGGAGATTCGTTCTGAGGACTACATCATCATCAACGACACCGACTCAGACCCTGATGATAGTGATGATGACTATGAAGATGAAGCTGGAGCAGATATCATGGAATCTTCCGCCAATCAAAATTTCTAGATGACCACCATATGACTAGTAGTTTTCCCCCATATAGTAGAAGTTAGAGCACTTTTGTAACGTTAGTTAGATCTTTTGTATGCCATTGTTTGAAATTGATTGGTGTGATATGATTGTGTTTGTCTCATGTGCATATGGGTAGTGAATTTCCCCCTAGACCTCATTTCTATTCTAATCTCTTCCCTCTAATCCCATTAGATGCCTCCAAGACGTGAGCCCGGATTTCAGTTTCCCCCTGAGCTCACTCAGTTGATCCAGCAGCAGAACACTTTGATGCAACTTCTTGTCCAGAACCAGAACAATCAGAACAACAACAACAACAACAACAACAACAACCCTCCACCACCACCACCAGTGGACAACCTAGCCCGTTTTCTAAGGTTGCAGCCGCTGGTGTTTTCTAGTAGCGTTGAGCCAATAGTTGCAGATGCCTGGCTACGCAAGATTGGATGGGAGTTGACCACCGCAGGTTGCATAGATGCTGAGAATGTGCGTTTTTCTGCACATCAATTGGATGGAACAGCAGCCTCATGGTGGGAGAATTACACATCCACCTTTCCTATAGCCAATGTCACTTGGGATCAGTTTCAGCAAGCTTTTCGCACCGCCCATGTCTCAACTGGAGCTATGAGCATGAAGAAGCGTGAGTTTCGCAACTTGCGCCAAGGAAATCATACTGTGGCTCCGTACGTATATGACGTTAGTACTCTATCTCGTTATGCCCCTGATGATGTGGCCACAGATGCCACAAAGCAGGAGAAATTTATGGAAGAGCTAAATGATGAGATGAGCATACAGTTGATGGTGGCAACATTCAACAACTACTAGGAGTTGGTAGACGAGGCTCTTGTGATTGAAGGGTAGCAACAGTAGATTGAGAGCTGCAAGAGGAAGTATGGACAAGGAAAGAATAATTCTGGAGCCCAGCAGAAGCCCCGTTTCACCCCGAATTCGGGAGGATACACCCGTAACCATGGAAGCCACATCAATAATAGAGGGAGTTCTCATGACCACAATGGCTCCAAGAATGGGAATGGGAATGGAGCAAGCAACAATCAGAACCGCTCTACTCCATCCACACCCGCCAAGAGGGATTTAGGTCACATTAGCTGTTTCAGGTGCGGGAAGAATGGACACTACGCCACGGAGTGCCCGGAAGTGAAGAATGGGAACGACAATGGAAGCGCTGGGAAGAAGCCCAACCCTTTCAACAGGGGACAAGTGAACCACGTGAACATGGAGGAGGTTGAAGAGCAGCCTGATGCTGTTGTCGGTAAGTTTTTGGTTAAGTCTTTTACCGCAATAGTTATTTTTGATATTGGTGCATCGCATTCATACATTTCAAGGGGATTCATGGATAGATATAAGTTTCCCACCAAAGTACTTATGACCCGTATGTTAGTAAGCTCACCAGGAGCTGAGTATATGGCAAACCAAGGATATTTTCAGATGCCATTTACCATTGGACGCCATGTTTTCCCCTCAGACCTGATAGTTTTGGAGTCACAAGGATTGGATGTGATACTAGGTATGAATTGGCTATCGATGTATGAGGGAGCATCGATTGTGTCAGTAAGTCAATTTTACTTACCACCCCGGAGGGAAAAAGGATCAAGTATGTATCTAGGCATTCGCCTAGGAGGACACAAGTAAATTCTCTCTCAGGAGTTGTTTAGGCGGAAGTGCCTGTAGTAAAGGATTACCTGGATGTATTTCTAGAGGAGCTACCAGGCATGCCACCAGATAGAGACATTGAGTTTTTGATAGAGAAATTTCCAGGCATCGGACCAATATCGAAGAGACCATACCGGATGCCAGCAAATGATCTAGAGGAGATCAAGAAGCAGATTAAGGAGTTATTGGAGAAAGGATTCATTCGACGAAGTTCATCACCCTGGGAGCACTAGTGCTCTTGGTCGAGAAGAAGGATGGATCTTTAAGGATGGTCGTTGATTATCGGGCACTGAACAAAGTGACAATTAAGAATAAGTACCCGCTGTCGATGATCAATGATTTGTTTGACCAACTTCAAGGAGCTAAAGTATTCTCCAAAATCGATCTACAATCAGGATACCACCAGTTGAAGATCCGAGAAAAGGATATACCTAAGACAGCCTTCACCACAAGGTATGGGCTATATGAGTATACAGTTATGTCATTTGGATTGACTAACGCCCCTGCCTATTTCAAGAGTATGATGAATAAGGTGTTCATGGAGTTCTTGGATAAGTTTGTCGTGGTATTCATTGATTATACCTTGGTGTATTAGAAGAACAAAGAGGAACACTAGGAGCATTTGCGTTTGGTTCTTGAGAAGCTCAGAGAACACCAATTGTATGCCAAGTTCAGCAAATGCGAGTTTTGGTTGAAGAAAGTTGGATTCTTAGGACATGTTATATCAGAAGAAGGTATAGCAATGGACCCTATCAAGGTGCAGGCAGTCACTGAGTGGTTGGCACCCACCTCAGTTGGAGAAATCCGCATTTTTCTTGGACTCGCAGGATATTACCGGAGATTCATAGAGAATTTCTCCAAGATTGCAAAGCCTATGACGGCACTGTTAAAGAAGGACACAAAGTTCCATTGGACCGAGGAGTGCAAAGAAAGTTTCCAAGAGTTGAGGAAACGTTTGACGATAGCCCCAGTGCTGATCTTGCCAGATATACACAAGGATTTCCAAGTGTATTGCGATGCTTCACGCTTAGGACTTGGAGGAGTACACATGCAGGACGAAAGAGTTGTTGCTTATGCATCCCATCAACTTCGACCGCACAAGTTGAATTACGCTACACATGATTTGGAGCTAGCAGCGGTAGTGCATGCACTCAAAACCTGGGAACATTTCCTTATTGGAAACCGTTGTGATGTGTACATGGATCACAAGAGTTTGAAGTAAATTTTCACCCAGAAGGAGCTAAACCTTAGACAAAGGAGATGGTTGGAGCTCATAAAGGATTATGATATGAAGCTGCACTATCATCCAGGCAAGGCCAATGTCCTTGCAGACGCTTTGAGCCAGAAAAGTTATGCCAATACCCTAGTAAATAAAGGATTGCCAAAGGAGTTATTAGAAGATCTCAGGGAACTTCATTTGGAGATAGTCCCTAGAGGTTTTGTTGCAGCCTTAGAGGTTCAGTCAACATTATTGGGAAATATACGAGAAGCTCAGAAGGATGACAAAGAAATTTCCGAGATAAAGGAGAAGGTGAGTGAAGGAAAAGCCAAGGGTTTTCGTGAGGATGAACACGACACCTTGTGGTTTGAGGACCGAATTTATGTGCCCAACAACACCGAGATCGGGAAGTTGATACTACAGGAGGCACATGACTCGCCATACTCGATACACCCTGGAAACACTAAGATGTATTTGGATTTGAAGGAACGTTTCTGGTGGACGGGAATGAAGAAGGACATTGCCGAGTATGTAGTCGTATGTGATGTATGTCACAGAGTGAAGGCAGAACATCAGAAGCCAGCAGGATTACTAGAGCCTATGCCGATACCCGAATTGAAGTGGGATAAGCTTGGCATGGAGTTTATCACCGGATTACCAAGGACCCGATCGGGATATGACTCAATCTGGGTAGTAGTGGATCGCTTGACCAAAGTAGCCCACTTTATCCCCGTGAAAACCACCTATACCAGTGCAAAGTTGGCCAAGATATACATGACCAGGGTTGTATGTCTGCACGGAGTTCCGAGGACCATCGTATCAGAAAGAGGAACACAGTTTACTTCAAAGTTTTGGCATCAGTTACACTAGACTTTGGGTACCAGGCTAGAGTTCAGTACAGCTTTTCACCCGCATACTGATGGATAGACCGAGAGAGTCAATCAGATTTTGACGGACATGTTGAGAGCTTACGCGCTAGATTATGGATCTAGTTGGAATGAAAACTTGCCCTACATGGAGTTTTCGTACAACAACAGTTACCAGGCCAGTTTGAAGATGGTGCCGTTCGAAGCATTGTATGGGAGGAGATGCCGGACGCCATTGATGTGGGATGAAGTCGGAGACCGACAGTTATTCGGACCAGATCTGATCAAAGAATCAGAAGAGAAGGTTAAGCTGATTCGAGATAGACTGAAGGTAGCTCAGTCCAGGCAGAAGATTTATGTAGACTCGAAGCGCAAGGAAGTAGTCTATGAAATTGGAGACAGAGCGTACCTAAGAGTGTCACTTGTGCGTGGTGTTAAGCGTTTCGGTGTTAAGGGAAAGTTAGACCCGAGATTTATAGGACCATACCGTGTTTTGGAACGCATGGGAGAGGTTGCCTACAAGTTACAGTTACCTGAAGGACTGTCCGGAGTTCATGATGTGTTTCACGTTTCTTAGCTCAAGAAGTGCCATGCTGAGATGGCCGATATTCCTCTGAGAGGAAAAGTGCCCTTGGAGGCAATTCAGCTGGATAGTGATCTAACCTATGAGGAGAAACCAGTCAAGATCCTCGAGTTTGCAAGCAGAGTCATCCGCATCAAGGTTATCATGTTTTGCAAAGTTCAGTGGAGCCACCATACCGAAGATGAAGCCACCTGGGAACGAGAGGATGATCTACGTAAGGACCACCCACACCTATTTTCTAGCCAACCCGAATCTCGAGGGCGAGATTCATTTTAAGGGGGGTAGGTTTGTAACATCCCAAATTTTAAATTTGGAATGTTATACATAGGTCATCTTGCATTTCATATTTTTATTGCATTTCGTGTGTTGCGATCTTCGAAATTCTAAGCAACTCAAGGACCCACGGAGAGAGTTGGGGATTTTAAAAATATGCGTTTTTCAAAATTGCATTCATGTCCGGAAAAAATGTTCACTTTGTCGTAAATACTATTAGAGGACGGAGAAAATTTATTTCGGAATTTTTTGAGTCTGTTTACTATTTTTTTGTCCGTTTTCTACGTCAGGACTGCTAAAAAAAAGGAACCGCCTAACCGGGCCGTGTCTGACCTGGACAGTGCACCCGGGGGCCTTTAAAAGCCCGCCGCCTAAGCCGCCCAGCCTACCCCACGCCTCGCCCTAACCCTAGCCGAGCCGCGCCGCCGCCGCCAGCTCCCGCCGCCGCCGCCTCCGCCCTGTGCCGCCGCAGCTGCCGCAGCTGCCGCCCCGCCAACCCTCGCCGCCGCCATAGTAGCCGCCGCAGCCGGAGTCCCGCCGCCCGCCGACATAGTCGCCGTCTCCACCGGTTTTCTCGGGAAAATCGATCGGATTTTTTAGAAACCCTAGATCTCGTTTTTTCGGTTTAGTTCGGTTTTCCGTCGGTTTATTTATTTAGCGAACGTTTGTCCGTACATTCGTTTTAACGAACGTTGTTCGCCCGTTAGCCATAGACAGCGAACGTTCGTTCGTTAGCCTGTTCGTCGGCTTTTCTTTTTCAGGGTTTTTCCGTGATTATTATCGATCGCGATTTCTGCCCATATCTTCATTTTTGTTTATCTTTTCGCTCGTTAGTCGGAATTAGGCGATTAAAGCGCCTAGATCTTCGTCTCGAAGTCCTCTTTCCGTTTAACCAACTTGAACAAGGCTTTGGTAATGTAAAATTTGACTTTAGTTCAATCTAGTAAACGGATCTTGTTTGTTTCGTAGTTTGAGTTTCGTTGCTTCGTTTGATTTGATTCTTTCTGCAAACCGGAGTTCTTCAGTTGAACTTTCTGGTTAGATCTTCTTATTTGAGTTTTACACGTGCATCTTCGCTTGGTTTCTTATGTGTGCTATTGTTTGCTTGCGAGAGAATTCCCGGAGTGCGAAGCGTGCTACTACGAGTCCCTAGGTTTTGTGAATTGTCAGCAAGGCAAGTAACACTTTGATCATACCGTTTGTTACCACGTTTTTATGTATTAGATCAAACCCTCACACATTGCATGAGTAGGATCTCTTAACATGTGGGTCTGGGAAGTAGATTGAGGTAGAACCTATAACCTGCATTATTATCAAACACCTGGGAGTTACTTAGGTTGCCATGCTATGCTCTTAGACGTGGATTGGGTTTGAGAGTATCCATGACAAATGTGAGATTGTTAATTAATGTTTCAACTTAAGGTGGCTACTTTAATACACATCTGGGTGGATTGGTTGCAGGGCACCCGGAGAATCCGGTGTTGTCCTAGGAAATCCTGGAGGAACCGTGTGATTATCCTATGGAATGCCACCCAGGCTCAAAGGGATCATAAGACTATTCATGCTAGCAACTTCCGTGTGCAGCCACAATGCCATTATGGGCTCTGGCATAGTTGAGTATGTTGTGTGAGCTCTTTTAGTGGTGGACTAGCAGATGTAGGGGAAAGTAGGTGTACGGGTCCACCCAGAGTAAAGAGTAAATGCTCCTGAAAGACTGTGTCTCGGTCATCCGTTTCTCAAACACCATGCAGTGCGAGAAATCCAACGGAGGAGATCGAGTCTTGTGGGGAAAAGTGCGCAAACCTCTGCAGAGTGTACAAACTAATCATGATTAGCCGTGTCCCCGGTTATGGACATCTTGAGTATCTAGTACTTGAATTATTGGTTGATCTCACCACTCTAAAACTAATTTGTTGGGTTGATAATGACTACTTTAATTGGGGTTGAGTTGGAGGAACCTTCTCAATGATGTTTCAACTACAATGATAGTTAAAATAAAAGTTATTCCTTTGTTGTAGGGAAAAATTGGCTTTATGCAAAAACTTTAGCCTTAGAGCCTCCACCAGCCATATATGCATGTAGTGTTAGCCTTTATTCTGTTGCTTGCTCTACTGTGTTATCTTGACAGCATATTCCATGTGCTGACCCGTTTCGGGCTGCAACATGTCATGTTGCAGACTTTTCAGAAGAAGAGTAAGGTGTGCTAGGTCGTTTGTCATACACTCAGCTATGCCGTTGGAGTTGATAGACTCACTTATCTTCCAAGCCTTCCGTTGTTATCGTGTTAGATGGCCTTATGCCATATTATTTTGTAATAAGTTCTCTTTTGAGACATTTGATGTAATAAGTGTGTGATTGCCACTATGTTATAAATCCTCAAGTACTGTGTGTGTCAGCATTCCCGCTCCAGGGATGACATAGAACACAGAGACTTCGGTCCATTCGGATCGTGGTGGCTACACCACCGCTCAAAGGTACTGTAATGAACTCATTCTTTTTTTGTATTGGTATTAAACCTACTATATTCCAACTTCTCTATGATTCATACCGCCTGATAGTACTCATGGATTCATCAAAATACGCAAACAACAGACAAAAAACAGAATCTGTCAAAAACAGTTAAGTAATCTGTAACTTTCGAATACTTCTGTAACTCTAATTTTTTTTTGAAATAAATTGGTAAACGTGAGGAATTTGTCTATTAATCATTTTCAAAAAAGAATCAACTAAAAAGCACTCTCCACTAAAAAATTACAGCCAATCTCATGAGTGCTAAAGTTTCTATTTTTTACCTCATCATCACATAAACTTCACACAAGTCTTCCCAAAGGTTCTACTTGACACAAACACTAATTGAAACACAAAACCACATCTAAACAGAAGCTAGATGCAATATTTATTCCTAAACAGAAGCAAAAACAAATAAATTAAAATTTTGTTACCTCCCAACAAGCGCTATCGTTTAACGCCCCTAGCTAGGCACGATACAAGAATAGATCTAGGTATTGCCATCTTTGGTAGGCAGTCCATAAGTGGCTCTCATAATAGATTCATAAGGTAATTTGATTTTTTTTCTAGGAAAGTGTTCCATGCCTTTCCTTAATGGAAATTGGAATCTAATATTTCCTTCCTTCATATCAATAATAGCACCAATCGTTCTAAGGAAAGGTCTACCAAGAATAATAGGACATGAAGGATTGCAATCAATATCAAGAACAATGAAATCTATAGGCACATAAATCCTATTGGCAACAATAAGAACATCATTAATCCTTCCCATAGGTTTCTTAACGGTAGAATCCGCAAGATGCAAATTTAAAGAACAATCATCAAGTTCATGGAAACCTAACATATCACACAAAGCTTTTGGAATTCACCCAAATCACACAAAGCAAAGCATCCATGATCTTGAATTTTAATTTTAATAGTAGGTTCCCACTCATCATAGAGCTTTCTAGGGACACAAACTTCTAATTCAAATTTTTCCTCATAAGACTGCATTAAAGCATCAACTATGTGTTTGGTAAAAGCCTTATTTTGACTATAAGCATGCGGATAATTTAGTATGGATTGCAACAAGGACATACTATATATTAAAAAGCAATTATCATAATTGAATCCCTTGAAATCCAAAATAGTGGGTTCATCACTATGCAATGTTTAATCTTTTCAATCCCACTTTTAACAGCTATATCATCAAGATCTAAAAACTCCGAATCATTGTGACGCCTTTTAACTAAAGTAGACCCATCTCTAGTCCCATCTTTATCAAGATTCATACTAGATAACAAGGATATAATAGGAGACACATCAATAACTTTCAGATCTTCATCTTTATTTTCATGATAATTAGAAGAACACACTTTCATAAAGCAATCTTTTTTAGCACGCGTCCTAGTGGTTCTTTTTTGCACTCATCAATGGAGATTCTCATGTTTTTGAGAGACTCATTGATATCATGCTTAGGTAGAATAGATCTAAGTTTCAAAGAATCAACATCAAGAGTAATTCTATCCACATTTCTAGCCAACTCATCAATCTTAAGCAATTTTTCTTCAAGCAAAGCATTGAAATTCTTTTGCGAATTCAGAAATTCTTTAACACTAGTCTCAAATTCAAAGGGCATCTTACCAAAATTTCCATAAGAGTTGTTGTAGGAATTACTATAATTATTAGAGGAATTACTAGGAAAATTCCTAGGATTAAAGTTTCCTCTATAAGCATTATTACCAAAATTATTCCTACCAACAAAATTCACATCTAAAGATTCAATATTATTTTCAATCAACGTGGATAAAGGCATATCATTATGATCAGAAGAAGCACTCTTAGTAGTAAATAATTTCATAAGTTCATCCATCTCTCAACTCAAAATATTAATCTCTTCAATAGCATGCACTTTTTTACCAGTAGATCTTTCAGTGTGCCATTGAGAGTAGTTAACCATAATATTATCTAGGAGTTTGGTAGCTTCTCCTAAGGTGGTTTCCATGAAAGTGC
>LR738715.1:519719281-519743524 GCA_902687465.1 Secale cereale | reverse complement strand
CCCCCCCCCCCCCCCGCGGCCAAATTTAAAAGATTTCTAGAAGCAAAATTCAAGCCAGCATAAAAGTTTTGTATAATCATCCATAAGTTCAAACCATGTGTAGAGCAATTACGTATCATTAATTTCATTCTCTCCCAAGCTTGTGCAACATGCTCATGATCTAGTTGCTAAAAATTCAAAATATTGTTTCGAAGAGAGATAATCTTAGCGGGAGGAAAATACTTAGAGATAAAGGCATCTTTGCACTTATTCCTTGAGTCAATACTATTTCTAGGCAAAGAGGAAAACCAAGTTTTAGCACGATCTCTATGTGAAAATGGAAATAGCTTCAGTTTAACAATATCACTATCTGTATCCCTCTTCTTTTACATATCACATAAATCAACAAAGTTTTTCAGATGGGTAGCGGCATCTTCACTAGGAAGGCGAGAAAATTGATATTTCATGACAAGATTCAACAGGGCAGCATTGATCTCACAAGATTCAGCATCGGTAATAGGAGCAATAGGCGTACTAATAAAATCATTATTGTTGGTATTGGAGAAGTCACACAATTTGATATTGTTTTGAGCCATAGTGACAAGCAAGCAATCCAACACACAAGCAAAGAAGAGGCAAGCAAAAGGAAAACACACGGAAAAAGAAGGGTGAATAAAACGGCAAGGGTGAAGTGGGGGAGAGGAAAACGAGAGGCAAATAATGTAGTGCGAAGGATAAGGGTTTGCGATAGGAACTTGGTATATGACTTTTGCGTAGATCTCCCCGGCAACGGCGCAAAAAATTCTTTTTGCTACTTCTCGAGCTTGCGTTGTATTCCCTCGAAGAGGAAAGGGTGATGCAGCACTGTAGCGTAAGTATTTTCCTCAGTTTTTTGAGAACCAAGGTATCAATCCAGTAGGAGACCACGCGCGAGTCCCTCGCACCTACACAAACAAATAAGAACTTCGCATCCAACGCGATAAGGGGTTGTCAATCCCTTCACGGTCACTTACGAAAGTGAGATCTGATAGATAGGATAGTATAATGTTTTTGGTATTTTTGGTATAAGTACAGAAAGTAAATAAAGCAAAGTAAAGTAGATGGAAGATTAATATGATGAGAATAGACCCGGGGACCATAGGTTTCACTAGTGGCTTCTCTCACGATAGCAGAATTGTACGGTGAGTGAACAAATTACTATCAAGCAATTGATAGAAAAGCGCATAGTTATGAGAATAGCTAGGCATGATAATTATATATTGGCATCACGTCCGTAACAAGTAGACCGAAACGATTCAGCATCTACTACTATTACTCCACACATCGACCGCTATACAGCATGCATCTAGATATTAAGTTCATAAGAACAGAGTAATGCTTTAAGCAAGATGACATGATGTAGAGGGATAAACTCAAGCAATAAGATATATACCCCATATTTTATCCTTGATGGCAACAATACAATACGTGCCTTGATGCCCCTGCTGTCACTGGGAAAGGACACCGCAAGATTGAACCCAAAGCCAAGCACTTCTCCCATTGCAAGAGCTATAGATCTAGTAGGCCAAACCAAACCAATAGTTCGAAGAGACTTGCAAGGACATTATAATCATACATCAAAGATTTCAGAGAAGAATCAAATATTGCTCATAGATAATCTGGATCATAAACCCACAACTCATCGGATCTCGACAAACACACGCAAAAAGATTGCATCGAATAGATCTCCTCGAAGGTCGTGGAGAACTTTGTATTGAGATCCAAAAAGAGAGACGACGCTATCTTGCTAATAACCATGGACCCGAAGGTCTATGGTAAACTACTCACAACTCATTAGTGAGGCTATGGTGTTGATGTAGAAGCACTTCGTGATCGAACACCCCTCCGGCGGAGCTCCGGAACAGGCTCCAAGATAGTTTCTCATGGGAACAAAAAGGTTGCGGCGTTGGAATTAGGGTTTTTTTTTTCTGGTGCCTCAATGTTTTCAGTGTACATGGATATATATAGGAGGAAGGAGGGCATTGGGGGAGCCATAGGGGGCTCACGAGGGTGGGGGCATGCTTGCCCCCCCTGGGCGCGCCCTGGACCCTCGTGGCCGCCTCTCTCGTTCCCTTGCATGTACTCCAAGTCTTCTATGAAGATACGGTTCCAAAAATAACTCTCTGGAAGGTTTCATTCCGTTTGGACTCCGTTTGATATCCCTTTTCTGCGAAACACTGAAATAGGCAAAAAAACAGCATTTGCATTGGGCCTTGGTTAGTTGGTTAGTCCCAAAAATAATATAGAAGTGTATAATAAAGCCCATTAAACATCCAAAACAGAATATATAATAGCATGGAACAATAAAAAAATATAGATACGTTGGAGACATATCAACGTCCATAACAACCCTCTGTGAACACAGAGATGATGGCTTCGTCCGAGGCCTTCGTCATCTCGAGGCGGACTTAAGTGAAGTGCTGGATGTCCTTGCGGAGGGTTTCACCTGGGCGTTGCTTCACGCGTCGCAAGTCGTTGACAATGAGGGCTCGGTCTCGGGTACCTTGAAAGTTGGCGATGAAGCACTCACGGAGCTCATCCCACGAAGAGATCGACCCCTAGGGGAGGTGCATGAGCCAGGAGCGCGCCCAGTCCTTAAGAGCCATCGAGAACCAATTTGCCATCACCTTCTCGTCATCGTTCACTGCCTCGATGCTCAGCCCATAGAGTTAGAGGAACTCTGTAGGGTCAGGCATGCCGTCGTAGCGTGGGAGCAACTCCGGCTTGAACTTGACGGGGCATACCACTTGGCGCAGCTCATGGGTGAAGGCGCGGCAACATGTCATGCTCACGGGTGTAACACGCATGGGAGGAGCGCGGTCCTAGCGCCCACGCACCGCGGCTTCCTGGATGTCTCGATCTTGGTGTTGGCGCAGTGGCGCTAGAAGCGCGTGCGCATATGGCTAAGGTTGGGGCATGATCCAGCAGCTGGCCTCGTCCCGAGCGTGCGCCGGCACGCCGCCCGGGGGGTCTCAAGACCGCGCCTCACGCCGAGCCCCAACATCTCACTCCAAAGAGCAGGAGGCGGAGGCGCACTAATACGTCTCCAATGTATCTATAATTTTGATTGTTCCATGCTATTATATATTCTGTTTTCGATGTTTAATGGGCTTTATTATACACTTTTATATTATTTTTGGGACTAACCTACTAACCCAAGGCCCAATGCAAATTGCTATTTTTTTGCCTATTTCGGTGTTTCGCAGAAAATGAATATCAAACGGAGTCCAAACGGAATGAAACCTTGGGGAGAGTTATTTTTGGAACCGTATCTACCCAGAAGACTTGGAGTAAACGTGAGAGAACGAGAGAGGCGGCCATGAGGGGGCAGGGCGTGCCCAGGGGGCAGGCGCCCCCCCCCCACCCTCGTGGGCCCCCTCTAGCTCCCCCGGTGCCCTTCTTCCTCCTATATATATCCCTGTACCCTGAAAACATCGAGGTGACGGATAAAACCCTAATTCCACTGCCGCAACCTTCTGTTCCCGTGAGATCCCATCTTGGGGCCAGTTCCGAAGCTCCGCCGGAGCGGGGATCGATCACGGAGTGCTTCTACATCAACACCATAGCCTCACCGATGAGTTGTGAGTAGTTTACCAGAGACCTTCGGGTCCATACTTATTAGCTAGATGGCTTCTTCTCTATTTTTGGATCTCAATACAAGGTTCTCCTCGATCTTCGAGGAGATCTATTTGATGTAATCTTTTTGTGGTGTGTTTGTCGAGATCCGATTAATTGTGGGTTTATGATCAAGATTATCTATGAACAATATTTGATACTTTTCCGAAATCTTTTATGTATGATTACAATATCCTTGCAAGTCTCTTCTAATTATTGGTTTGGTTTGGCCTACTAGATCTATAGTTCCTGCAATGGGAGAAGTGCTTGGCTTTGGGTACAATCTTGCGGTGTCCTTTCCAAGTGACAGTAGGGGCAGCAAGGCGCATATTGTATTGTTGCCATCGAGGATAAAAAGATGGGGTTTATATCATATTGCTTGAGTTTATCCCTCTACATCATGTCATCTTGCTTAAAGCGTTACTCAGTTCTTATGGACTTAATACTCTAAATGCATGCTTGATAGTGGTCGATGTGTGGAGTAATTGTAGTAGATGCAGAATCATATCGGTCTACTTGATACGGACATGATGCCTATATATAATGAGCATGCCTAGATATTCTCATAACTATGCGCTTTTCTATCAATTGCTTGACAGTAATTTGTTCACCACCGTAGAATTCTGCTATCATGAGAGAAGCCACTAGTGAAACCTATGGCCCCCGGGTCTATATTTATCATATTATTTTCCCTTCAATTTCTTTTGCCATTGTTCATTTGCTTTATTTACCTTATGTTCTTATACCAAAAATACCAAAAATATCATCCTATCCTATCTATCAGGTCTCACTTTCGTAAGTGACCGTGAAGGGATTGAAAACCCCTTATCGCCTTGGCTGCGAAGTTATTATTTGTTTGTGCAGGTGCGAGGGACTCGCGCATGGTCTCCTACTGGATTGATACCTTGGTTCTCCAAAACTGAGGGAAATACTTACGCTACTATGTCGCATCACCCTTTCCTCTTCGAGGGAATACAACGCAAGCTCGAGAAGTAGCAAGAAGAATTTCTTGCGCCGTTGCCGAGGAGATCTATGCAAAAGTCATATACCAAGTACCTATCACAAACCCTTATCCTTCGCATTACATTATTTGCCTCTCGTTTTCCTCTCCCCCACTTCACCCTTGCCGTTTTATTCGCCCTTCTTTTTCTGTGTGTTTACCGTTTGCTTGCCTCTTGTTTGCTTGAGTGTTGGATTGCCTGCTTGTCGCTATTGAGTGGAAAGATGGTTGGGAGCCTACTATAAAATTAAAATTAAAGATCATGAATGTTTTGCTTTGTGTGATTTGGGTGCAAGTGTTTCTACAATTCCAAAGGCTTTCTGTGATATGTTAGGATTCCATGAACTTGATGATTATTCTTTAAATTTGCATCTTGCGGATTCTACCATTAAGAAACCTATGGGAAGGATTAATGATGTTCTTATTGTTTCCAATAGGAATTATGTGCCCGTAGATTTCATCGTTCTTGATATAGATTGCAATCCTTCATGTCCTATTATTCTTGGTAGACCTTTCCTTAGAACGATTGGTGCAATTATTGATATGAAGGAAGGAAATATTAGATCCCAATTTCCATTAAGGAAAGGCATGGAACACTTTCCTAGAAATAAAATCAAATTACCTTATTAATCCATTATGAGAGCCACTTATGGATTGCCTACTAAAGATGGCAATACCTAGATCTATTCTTGTATCGTGCCTAGCTAGGGGCGTTAAACGGGAGGCAACCCAATTTTATTTTCTTTGTTTTTGCTTCTGGTTAGGAATATATATTGCATCTAGCTTTTTTTAGATGTGGTTTTTTGTTTTAAATTAGTGTTTGTGCCAAGTAGAACCTTTGGGAAGACTTGTGTGAAGTTTATGTGATCATGCTGTAAAAAACAGAAACTTTAGCGCTCACGAGATTGGCTGTAATTTTTTTACTGGAGAGTGCTTTTTAGTTGATTCTTTTTCCAGATGATTAACAGACAAATTACTCACGTTTAACAATTTATTTCAATTTTTTTAGAGTTACAGAAGTATTCGAAAGTTACAGATTACTTCAGACTATTCTGTTTTTGACAGATTCTGTTTTTCGTGTGTTGTTTGCTTATTTTGATGAATCTATGAGTAGTAACGGGGGGTATGAACCATGGAGAAGTTGGAATACAGTAGGTTTAACACCAATATAAACAAAGAATGAGTTCATTACGGTACCTTTGAGTGGTGGTTTGTTTTCTTATACCAACGGAGCTCACGAGATTTTTGGCTAAGTTTTGTGTTGTGTAGTTTTCATGTTTTGAGTATGGCTTTGATGGACTATGGAACAAAGAGTGGCAAGAGCCTAAGATTGGGGATGACCAAGGAACCCCAAGGTAAAATTCAAGGACAACCAAAAGCCTAAGCTTGGGGATGCCCTGGGAAGTCATCCCCTCTTTCATCTTCATCTATCGGTAACTTTACTCGGGACTATATTTTTATTCACCACATGATATGTATTTTTCTTGGAGCGTCATGTATGATTTGTTTCTTTGCTTTTTAGTTTGCCACAATCATCCTTGCTGGACACACCTTTTTGAGAGAGATAATATGGTTTAGAATTTATTAGAATACCCCATGCGCTTCACTTATATCTGTTGAGCTAGATAGTTTTGCTCCAGTGCTTCACCGTTATCTTTTAGAGCACGGTGGTGGTTTTATTTTGTAGAAATTATTGATCTCTCATGCTTTACGTATATCCTTTTGAGAGTCTTTTAGAAAAGCATGGTAACGTGCTTTGGTTATAAAACTAGTCCTTATATGATAGGCATCCAAGATGATTATAGTAAAAACTTTCATACAAGTGCAATGAATAATAGGAGAAGTTTGATACTTCATGATTGTTTTGAGATATGACGATGATGATATTAGAGTCATGCTAGTGGAGTAATTGTGAATTTGAGAAACACTTGTGTTAAAGTTTGTGATTCCCGTATCATGCACGTATGGTGAACCGTTATGTGACGAAGTTGGAGCATGATTTATTTATTGAGTGTCATCCTTTGTGTGGAGGTTGGGATCGCGCGATGGTTCACTCCTACCAACCCTTCCCCTAGGAGCTTGCGTTCAATACTTTGTTTTGATAACTCGTAAATTTTTGCAATAAGTATATGAGTTCTTTAGGACTAATGTTGAGTCCATGGATTATACGCACTCTCACCCTTCCACCATTGCTAGCCTCTCTTGTATAGAGCAACTTTCGCCAGTACCATACACCCACCTTATACCTTCCTCAAAACAGCCACCATACCTTCCTATCATGGCAATTCCATAGCCATTCCGAGATATATTGCCATGCAACTTTCCACCGTTCCGTTCATATGACTTGCTTCATCATCATTCACATAGAGTCATATTTTCTTCTAGCTTCGAGTTGTAATCTTTGAGTTGTAAGTCAATAAAAGTGTGATGATCTTCATTATTAGAGCATTGCACCATGTGAGTAAAGGCCAAATAAAAAAATATGGCCCAAAAAAAATATAGAGATGGGCTAATAAAAAAAGAGAAAGCCCCTCCAAAAAAATGAGAGAAAAGAAAGAAGGGACAATGCTACTATCCTTTTCCACACTTGTGCTTTAAAGTAGCACCATGATCTTCATGATAGAGAGTCTCTTGTTTTGTCACTTTCATATACTAGTGGGGATTTTCATTATAGAACTTGGCTTGTATATTCCAACGATGGGCTTCCTCAAATGCCCTAGGTCTTCATGAGCAAGCAAGTTGGATGCACACCCACTTAGTTTCTTTTGATGAGCTTTCATACACTTATAGCTCTAGTGCATCCGTTGCATGGCAATCCCTACTCACTCACATTGATATCTATCGATGGGCATCTCCATAGCCCATTAATACACCTAGTTGATGTGAGACTATCTTCTTCTTTTGTCTTCTCCACAACCACCATTCTATTACACCAATAGTGCTATATTCATGGCCCACACTCATGTATTGCGTGAAATTTGAAAGGTTTGAAAAATTTGAGTATGAAACAATTGCTTGGCTGAAACCAGGGTTGTGCATGATTTAAATATTTTGTGTGATGAAGAGGGAGCATAGCTAGACTATCTGATTTTATAGGGATAACTTTCTTTGGCCATGTTATTTTGAGAAGACATGATTGCTTTGTTAGTATGCTTGAAGTATTATTATTCTTATGTAAATATATACTTTTGTCTTGAATCTTTCGGATCTGAACATTCATGCTACAATAAAGAAATTACATTGAAAATTATGTTGGTTAGCATTCCACATCAAAAATTCTGTTATTATCATTTAACTACTCGAGGACGAGCAGGAATTAAGCTTGGGGATGCTTGATACGTCTCCAACGTATCTATAATTTTCTATTGTTCCATGCTATTATATATTCTATTTTGTATGTTTAATGGACTTTATTATACACTTCTATATTATTTTTGGGACTAACCTAGTAACCCAAGGCCCAGTGCAAATTGCTGTTTTTTGCCTATTTCAGTGTTTCGCAGAAAAGGAATATCAGACGGAGTCCGAACGGAATGAAACTTTCGGGAGAGTAATTTTTGGAACCGTATCTACCCAGAAGACTTGGAGTACACGCGAGGGAACGAGAGAGGCGGCCACGAGGGGGCAGGGTGCGCCTAGGAGGGCAGGCGCGCCCCCCACCCTCGTGGGTCCCCTCTGGCTCCCCAGGTGCCCTTCTTCGTCCTATATATATCCTTGTACCCTGAAAACATCGAGGCAATAGAGAAAACCATAATACCACCTCCGCAACCTTCTGTTCTCGTGAGATCCCATCTTGGGGCCTGTTCCGGACCTCCGCCGGACGGGAGATC
The DNA here is from genome assembly GCA_902687465.1 of Secale cereale. Taxonomy (NCBI): domain Eukaryota; kingdom Viridiplantae; phylum Streptophyta; class Magnoliopsida; order Poales; family Poaceae; genus Secale; species Secale cereale. The sequence continues at coordinate 519,735,061 of LR738715.1, read as the reverse complement.
GAACACGGAGTGCTTCTGCATCAACACCATAGCCTCACCAATGAGTTGTGAGTAGTTTACCATAGACCTTCGGGTCCATAGTTATTACTTAGATGGCTTCTTCTCTCTTTTTGGATCTCAATACAAAGTTCTCCTCGATCTTCGAGGAGATCTATTTGATGTAATATTTTTGCGGTGTGTTTGTCGAGATCCGATGAATTCTGGGTTTATGATCAAGATTATCAATGAACAATATTTGATTCTTTTCTGAAATATTTTATGTATGATTATAATATCCTTGCAAGTCTCTTCGAATTATTGGTTTGGTTTGGCCTACTAGATCTATACTTCTTGCAATGGGAGAAGTGCTTGGCTTTGGGTTCAGCCCTACGGTGTCCTTTCCCAGTGACAGTGGGGGCAGCAAGGGACGTATTGTATTGTTGCGATCGAGGATAAAAAGATGGGGCTTATATCATATTGCTTGAGTTTATCCCTCTACATCATGCCATCTTGCTTAAAGCGTTACTCTGTTCTTATGAACTTAATACTCTAGATGCATGTTGGATAGCGGTCGATGTGTGGAGTAATAGTAGTAGATGTAGAATCATTTCGGTCTAGTTGTTACGGACGTGATGCCTATATATAATGATCATGCCTATATATTCTCATAACTATGCGCTTTTCTATCAATTGCTCGACAGTAATTTGTTCACCCACCGTAGAATTCTGCTATGATGAGAGAAGCCACTAGTGAAACCTATGGCCCCAGGTCAATCTTTATCATATTTACTTTCCCTTCAATTTCTTTTGTCGTTGTTTATTTGCTTTAATTACCTTCTGTTCTTATACCAAAAATACCAAAAATATTATCCTATCCTATCTATCAGGTCTCACTTTCGTAAGTGACCGTGAAGGGATTGACAACCCCTTATCGTGTTGGCTGCGAAGTTCTTATTTGTTTGTGCAGGTGCAAGGGAATCACGCGTGGTCTCCTACTGGATTGATACCTTGGTTCTCAAAAACTGAGGGAAATACTTACACTACTATGTTGCATCACCCTTTCCTCTTCGAGGGAATACAACGCAAGCTCGAGAAGTAGCACGCACCATGCGATACGTCGCCTGCGCGAGATGGCGGAGGACGAAGCATGCGGGATGGCGCCGGGGCCTTATCTGCATCGTTGACGAGCTCAGTCATGCGGCCCAACCAGACATCGTAGCCCTCATCGGTGGGGCAGTAGCACAACAGCTCGCAGCCTGCACGTTTGCCGGCCCACGACGGGCATGGGAGGACAAAGCCATGGCCGGAGAGAGGGAAGGCATGGCAGTGCGGCCGTTACACTGCTTGGACGATGGCAGGGAGGAGGCCTCCTGCTCATGTGCAGCATTGTTAGAGGCGGCTTTGGCATGCCCAAAGCAGAGCGGTAGGGAGTGCCGTGGCCTGCCGGTACCGTCTGGGCAACGTGGGCAACCCGACACTTGACCCGAACATGGCGAGCATCGACCCCGGCGACGATTGGACTGGGAAGGGTCGAAGCAAAGGAACTTCAGCACGCCCCCTACCTAGCGCGCCAAATGTCAGAGTTGGGGATCCGCGTTCCCAAGAAGGTTCGAACACATGGGTGTGCTAGAAGTACCTGCTTGCTCTCCACCAATCGCTCACCACGCCGAAGAAGGCGAATGATACGTCTCCAATGTATATTTATTTTTTAATTGTTCCATGCTATTATATTATCATTCTTGGGTGTTTTACAATCATTTTATAGCAACTTTATATCATTTTTTGGGACTAACCTATTGACATGGTGTCCAGTGCCACTTGCTGTTTTTGCTTGTTTATTACTTCGCAAAAAATCAATACCAACCGGAGTCCAAATGCAGCAAAAAAAATTGGAGAATTTTTCTGGACTAGAAGACACAAGACGGGCCAAAGAAGTACCAGAGGGGGCTCCGAGGGGAGCACAACCCACCAGGGCGCGCCTGGGCCCCCTAGCATGCCCAGGTGGGTTGTGCCCACCTCGGTGGCCTCCCGCACCGCCTCTTCGCTCTATAAATACCCCCAATATTCCAGAAACCCTAGGGGAGTCGACAAAATTTTGTTCCAGCCGTCGCAAGTTCCAGAACCTTGATATCCAATCTAGAGCCTCTTTTCGGCACTTTGCCAGATGGGAACATGATCACAGAGGCATTCATCATCCCCATTGGTGCCTCTCTGATGATGCGTGAGTACTTTACCTTAGACCTATGGCTCCATAGGCAGTAGATAGATGGCTTCTTCTCTCTTTTTGATTCTCAATACAATGGTCTCTTGAAGATCTATTTGATGTAATGACTTTGTGCGGTGTGTTTGTTGGGATCCGATGAATTGTTAGTTTATGATCAGATTCGACTTGTTTTAATATCCATACTTGATTATTATAGCCTCATATTTCTTCTCCAATATTTTGGTTATGTTTGGCCAACTTGATCTATTTATCTTGCAATGGGAAGAGGTGCTTTGTAATGGGTTTGATCTTGCGGTGTTCTTTCCTAGTGATAGAAGGGGCAACAAGGCACACATGTATCGTTGCTATTAAGGATAAAAAGATGGGGTATATTCCTACATGAATAGATCTTGCCTACATCATGTCATCGTTCTTATTGCATTAGTCTGTTTTTCCATGAACTTAATACACAAGATGCATGCTGGATAGCGGTCGATGTGTGGAGTAATAGTAGTAGATGCAGACATGAGTCAGTCTACTAATCTTGGACGTGATGCCTATATACATGATTATTGTTTTGGATATCGTCATAACTATTCACTTTTCTATCAATTACCCAATAGTAATTTGTTTACCCACCGTTTGCTATTTCTCGAGAAAAGCCACTAGTGAAATCTACGGGCCCCAGGTCTATTTTCCTATCATATACTTTCAGATCTATATTGCCATTTGCTTTTTTCTTTATTTGCAACTTTTATTTTTAGATCTATATTATCAAAAACCCAAAAATACCTCGCTGAGTTTTATTTGCCGTTGTTCCATTTGCTATTACTCATCTATCCTTTTACCAATCAACTACCCGGGAGGGATTGACAACCCCACTTACACGTCGGGTTGCAAGTATTTGTTATTTATGTGCACGTACCGTTTACATATGTTGCTTGGTCCTCCTACTGGTTTGATAACCTTGGTCTCATCACTGAGAGAAATACCCAAGTAGTTCAAGCAACATCAGCGAACTGTCGTCCTTTCGCCTTCGGGCAATTCGGACAATGAAGGCCCATCGGCGCGTGCCAGGCTTTTTGTCAGCCGGGTGGTTATCGAGGCAACATGGGGGACTGGGGGGTCCCATGTTCCGTCATATGCCACAAGTTGATGCATGGCATGTGCGTCGTGGGCCCTGGGGCTACTTTTGGTGGTCTGGGACCAGGGGTACCCAGACCCGTCTGCCTGCGGCTCAAGGCGTGGCCCACTAACGGCCCAACATGGCCCAGCAGCAAGATCCTGTGCACAAGACCCTCACGAGGTCCCCTTTCCTCCCGAGGCGAACGACACCAAGACCTCCTAGGAAGTTGAAGGAAATATGCCCTAGAGGCAATAATAAAGTTATTATTTATTTCCTTATATCATGATAAATGTTTATTATTCATGCTAGAATTGTATTAACCGGAAACTTAATACATGTGTCAATACATAGACAAAACAGGGTGTCCCTAGTATGCCTCTACTAGACTAGCTCATTGATCAAAGATGGTTATGTTTCCTAGCCATAGACATGAGTTGTCATTTGATCAACGGGATCACATCATTAGGAGAATGATCTGATGGACAAGACCCATCCGTTAGCTTAGCACTATGATCGTTTAAGTTTTACTGCTATTGCTTTCTTCATGACTTATACATGTTCCTATGACTATGAGATTATGCAACTGCCGAATATCGGAGGAACACTTTGTGTGCTACCAAACGTCACAACGTAACTGGGTGATTATAAAGGTACTCTACAGGTGTCTCCGAAGGTACTTGTTGGGTTATCCTAATTTCGAGATTAGGATTTGTCACTCCGATTGTCGGAGAGGTATCTCTGGGCCCACTCGGTAATGCACATCACTATAAGCCTTGCAAGCATTGCAGCTAATGAGTTGGTTGCGGGATGATGTATTACGGAACGAGTAAAGAGACTTGTTGGTAACGAGATTGAACTAGGTATTGAGATACCGACGATCGAATCTCGGGCATGTAACATACCGATGACAAAGGGAACAATGTATGTTGTTATGAGGTTTGACCGATAAAGATCTTCGTAGAATATGTGGGAGCCAATATGAGCATCCAGGTTCCGCTATTGGTTATTGACCGGAGACGTGTCTCGGTCATGTCTACATAGTTCTCGAACCCGTAGGGTCCGCACGCTTAAGGTTTCGATGATAGTTTTATTATGAGTTTATGAGTTTTGATGTACCGAAGGAGTTCGGAGTCCCGGATGAGATCGGGGACATGACGAGGAGTCTCAAAATGGTCGAGACGTAAAAATCGATATATTGGACGACTATATTCGGACATCGGAAAGGTTCCGAGTGATTCGTGTATTTTCGGAGTACCGGGGAGTTACGGGAATAGAGGAGAGAGGCCAAAAGGAAGGAGGCGTGCACCCCCCTTCTGGTCCGAATTGGACAAGGGGTGCAGCCCCCTTTTCCTTCTCCCTCTCCCCCTCTTTCCTTCTCTCCTACTCCGGAAAGGAAAGGGGAATCCTACTAGGACTTGGGAGTCCTAGTAGGACTCCCCACACTTGGTGCGCCCCCTCTAGGGCCGGCCTCTCCCTCCCTCCTTTATATACGGGGGCAGGGGGGCACCTCTAGACACAACAATTGATCTCTCGATCTCTTAGCCGTGTGTGGTGCCCCCCTCCACCATAGTTCTCCTTGATAAATATTGTAGCGGTGCTTAGGCGAAGCCCTACGACGGTAGAACATCAAGTTCGTCACCACGCCGTCGTGCTGACGGAACTCTCCCTCGACACTCGGCTGGATCGGAGTTCGAGGGACGTCGTCGAGTTGAACGTGTGCTAGAACTCGGAGGTGCCGTAGTTTCGGTGCTTGATCGGTCGGGCCGTGAAGACATACGACTACATCAACCGCGTTGTTCTAACGCTTCCGCTTTCGGTCTACGAGGGTACGTAGACTCACTCTCCCCTCTCATTGCTATGCATCTGGTAGATAGATCTTGCGTGATCGTAGGAAAATTTTAAAATACTACGTTCCCCAACAGTGGCATCATGAGCCAGGTCTATGCGTAGATGATATGCACGAGTAGAACACAAGTGAGTTGTGGACGATACTAGTCATACTACTTACCAGCATGTCATACTTTGATTCGGCGGTATTGTTGGATGAAGCGGCCCGGACCGACATTACGCGTACGCTTACGCGAGACTGGTTCTACCGACGTGCTTCGCACACAGGTGGCTGGCGGGTGTCAGTTTCTCTAACTTTAGTTGAATCAAGTGTGGCTACGCCCGGTCCTTGTGAAGGTCAAAACAGCACATACTTGACGAAATATCGTTGTGGTTTTTTATGCGTAGGTAAGAACGGTTCTTGCTAAGCCCGTAGCAGCCACGTAAAACTTGCAACAACAAAGTAGAGGACGTCTAACTTGTTTTTGCAGGGCATGTTGTGATGTGATATGGTCAAGACATGATGAGTTATACGGTTTTGTATGAAATGATCATGTTTTGTAAAGTTATCGGCAACTGGCAGGAGCCATATGGTTGTCGCTTTATTGTATGAAATGCAATCGCCATGTAATTGCTTTACTTTATCACTAAGCGGTGGCGATAGTCGTAGAAGCAATAGTTGGCGAGACGACAACGATGCTACGATGGAGATCAAGGTGTCGCGCCGGTGACGAAGGTGATCATGACGGTGGTTTGGAGATGGAGATCAAAAGCACAAGATGATGATGGCCATATCATGTCACATATTTTGATTGCATGTGATGTTTATCTTATTATGCTTCTTATTTTGCTTAGTTCGACGGTAGCATTATAAGATGATCCCTTACTAAATTTCAAGGTATAAGTGTTCTCCCTGAGTATGCACCGTTGCGAAAGTTCGTCGTGCCGAGACACCACGTGATGATCGGGTGTGATAAGCTCTACGTTCAAATACAACGGGTGTAAGCCAGTTTTGCACACGCAGAATACTCGGGTTAAACTTGACGAGCCTAGCATATGCAGATATGGCCTCGGAACGCTGGAGACCGAAAGGTCGAGCGTGAATCATATAGTAGATATGATCAACATAAGATGTTCACCATTGAAACTACTCCATCTCACGTGATGATCGGACATGGTTTAGTTGATTTGGATCACGTGATCATTTAGATGACCGGAGGGATGTCTATCTAAGTGGGAGTTCTTTAAGTAATATGATTAATTGAACTTTAATTTATCATGAACTTAGTCCTGGTAGTATTAGCATATCTATGTTGTAGATCAATAGCTCGCGATGTTGCTCCCCGTTTTTTATATGTTCCTAGAGAAAACTAAGTTGAAAGATGTTAGTAGCAATAATGCGGACTAGGTCTGTGATCTGAGGATTATCCTCATTGCTGCACAGAAGAATTATGTCCTTGATGCACCGCTAGGTGACAGACCTATTGCAGGAGCAGATGCAGACGTTATGAACGTTTTGATATAAGATGTTCCAAGAGTTGAAATTAGTATTTCATACTCATGCCCGTGTCGAGAGGTATGAGACCTCTGACAGTACTTTGCCTACAAGATGGAGGAGAATAGCTCAACCAGTGAGCATGTGCTCAGATTGTCTGGGTACTACAATTGCTTGAATCAAGTGGGAGTTAATCTTCCAGATAAGATAGTAATTGACAAAGTTCTCTAGTCACTATCACCAAGTTAGTAGAATTTCATGATGAACTATAATATGCAAGGGATGACGAAAGTAATTCCCGAGCTCTTCGCGATGCTGAAATCGGCGAAGGTAGAAATCAAGAAAGAGCATCAAGTGTTGATGGTTAATAAGACCACTTGTTTCAAGTAAAGGGCAAAGGGATAGAAGGGGAACTTCAAAAAGAATGACAAGCAAGTTGTCACTCCCGTGAAGAAACCCAAAGCTAAAACTCAAGCCTGAAACTAAGTGCTTCTACTGCAAAGGAAATGGTCACTGGAAGTGGAACTGCTCTAGATACTTGGCGGATAAGAAGGATGGCAAAGTGAAGAAAGGTATATTTTGATATACAGATTATTGATGTGTACTTTACTAGTGTTCATAGCAACCCCTGGGTATTTGATACCGGTTCAGTTGCTAAAATTAGTAACTCGAAACGAGAATTGCAGAATGAACAGAGACTAGTTAAAGGTGAAGTGACGATGTGTGTTGGAAGTGGTTCCAAGATTGATATGATCATCATCACACACTCCCTATACTTTCGGGATTAGTGTAAAACCTAAATAAATGTTATTTGGCATTTGCGTTGAGCATGAATATGATTTGATCATATTTGTTGCAATACGGTTATTCATTTAAAGTCATAGAATAATTGTTATTCTGTTTACATGAATAAAACCTTCGATGGTCATACACCCAATGAAAATAGTTTGTTGGATCTCGATCGTGGTGATACACATATTCATAATATTGAAGCCAAAAGATGCAAGGTTAATAATGATAGTGTAACTTATTTGTGGCACTGCTGTTTAGGTCATAATGGTGTAAAGCGCATGAAGAAACTCCATAGTGATGGACTTTTGGAATCACTTGATTATGAATCACTTGGTGCTTGCGAACCATGCCTCATGGGCAAGATGACTAAAACTCCGTTCTCCGGAACAATGGAGCGAGCAACAGATTTGTTGGAGATCATACATACAGATGTATGTGGACCAATGAGTGTTGAAGCTCGCGGCGGGTATCGTTATTTTCTGACCTTCACTGATGATTTGAGCAGATATGGGTATATCTACTTAATGAAGCACAAGTCTAAAACATTTGAAAAGTTCAAAGAATTTCAGAGTGAAGTGGAGAATCATCGTAACAAGAAAATAAGAGTTTCTACGATATGATCGTAGAGGTAAAATATTTGAGTTAGCGAGTTTGGCCTTCAGTAAAAACAATGTGAAGTAGTTTCACTACTCACGCCACCTGGAACACCATAGTGTAATGGTGTGTCCGAACGTCATAACCGTACTTTATTAGATATGGTGCGATCGATGATGTCTCTTACCGATCTACCACTATCGCTTTTGGGGTTATGCATTAGAGACAGATACATTCACGTTAAATAGGGCACCATCTAAATCCGTGGAGATGACACCGTATGAACTGTGGTTTGACGAGAAACCTAAGCTGTCATTTCTTTAAGTTTGGGACTGCGATGCTTATGTGAAAAAGTTTCAACATGATAAGCTCGAACCCAAATCGGAGAATAAATCTTCATAGGATACCCAAAAGAAACTGTTGGGTACACCTTCTATCACAGATCCAAAGGCAAGGTCTTTGTTGCTAAGAGTGGATCCTTTCTAGAGAAGGAGTTTCTCTCGAAAGAAGTGAGTGGGAGGAAAGTGGAACTTGATGAGGTAATTGTACCTTCTCCCGAATTGGATAGTAGTACATCACAGAAACTGGTTCCAGTGATTCCTACACCAATTAGTGAGGAAGCTAATGATGATGATCATGAAACTTCGGATCAAGTTACTGCTGAACTTCGTAGATCAACCAGAGTACGTTCCGCACCAGAGTGGTACGGCAACCTGGTTCTGGAAGTCATGTTACTGGACCATGATGAACCTACGAACTATGAGGAAGCGATGATGAGCCCTGATTCCGCAAAATGGCTTGAGACCATGAAATATGAGATGGGATCCATGTATGAGAACAAAGTGTGGACTTTGGTTGACTTGCCCGATTGTCGGCAAGCCATCGAAAATAAATGGATCTTTAAGAGGAAGACTGACGCTGACAGTAATGTTACTGTTTACAAAGCTCGACTTGTTGCGAAAGTTTTTCAACAAGTTCAAGGAGTTGACTACGATGAGACTTTCTCACCCGTAGCGATGCTTAAGTCTGTCCGAATCATGTTAGCAATTGCCGCATTTTATGAAATATGGCAAATGGATAACAAAACTGCATTCTTTAATGGATTTATTAAAGAAGACTTGTATATGATGCAACCAGAAGGTTTTGTCAATCCTAAAGGTGCTAGCGAAATGTGCAAGCTCCAGCGATCCATCTATGGACTGGTGCAAGCATCTCGGAGTTGGAATATACGCTTTGATAAGTTGATCAAAGCATATAGATTTATACAGACTTGCGGCGAGGCCTGTATTTACAAGAAGTGAGTGGGAGCACTACAACCTTTCTGATAAGTATATGTGAATGACATATTGTCGATCGGAAATGATGTAGAATTTTCTGGAAAGCATAAAGGAGTGTTTGAAAGGAGTTTTTCAAAGAAAGACCTTGGTGAAGCTGCTTACATATTGGGCATCAAGATCTATAGAGATAGATCAACACGCTTGATAAGACTTTCAATGAGTACATACCTTGATATGATTTGAAGTAGTTCAAAATGGATCAGTCAAAGAAGGAGTTCTTACCTGACTTGTAAGGTGTGAAGTTGAGTAAGACTCAAAGCCAGACCACGGCAGAAAAATATAGAGAGAATGAAAGTCATTCCCTATGCCTCAGCCATAGGTTCTATAAAGTATGCCATGCTGTGTACCAAACATGTTGTGTACCTTGCCATGAGTTTGTCAAGAGGGTACAATAGTGATCCAGGAGTAGATCACTGTACAGCGGTCAAAATTATCCTTAGTAACTGGATGACTAAGGAAATGTTTCTCGATTATGGAGGTGATAAAGAGTTCGTCGTAAAGGGTTACGCCGATGCAAGCTTTGACACTAAATCCAGCCGAATCTAAGTATCAATCTGGATGCGTATTGAAAGTGGGAGCAATTATCTAGAGTAGCTCCATGCAGAGCATTGTAGACACATAGACATTTGCGAAATACATGCGGATCTGAATGTGACAGACCCGTTGACTAAACTTCTCTCACAAAGCAAAACATGATCACACCTTAGTACTCTTTGGGTGTTAATCACATAGCGATGTGAACTAGATTATTGACTCTAGTAAAACCTTTGGGTGTTAATCACATGACGATGTGAACTATCGGTGTTAAATCACATGGCGATGTGAACTAGATTATTGACTCTAGTGCAAGTGGGAGACTGAAGGAAATATGCCCTAGAGGCAATAATAAAGTTATTATTTATTTCCTTATATCATGATAAATGTTTATTATTCATGCTAGAATTGTATTAACCGGAAACTTAATACATGTGTGAATACATAGACAAAACAGAGTGTCCCTAGTATGCCTCTACTAGACTAGCTCATTGATCAAAGATGGTTATGTTTCCTAGCCATAGACATGAGTTGTCATTTGATCAACGGGATCACATCATTAGGAGAATGATCTGATGGACAAGACCCATCCGTTAGCTTAGCACTATGATCGTTTAAGTTTTACTGCTATTGCTTTCTTCATGACTTATACATGTTCCTATGACTATGAGATTATGCAACTCCCGAATACCGGAGGAACACTTTGTGTGCTACCAAACGTCACAACATAACTGGGTGATTATAAAGGTACTCTACAGGTGTCTTCGAAGGTAGTTGTTGGGTTGGCGTATTTCGAGATTAGGATTTGTCACTCCGATTGTCGGAGAGGTATCTCTGGGCCCACTCGGTAATGCACATCACTATAAGCCTTGCAAGCATTGCAGCTAATGAGTTGGTTGCGGGATGATGTATTACGGAACGAGTAAAGAGACTTGTTGGTAACGAGATTGAACTAGGTATTGAGATACCGACGATCGAATCTCGGGCATGTAACATACCGATGACAAAGGGAACAATGTATGTTGTTATGCGGTTTGACCGATAAAGATCTTCGTAGAATATGTGGGAGACAATATGAGCATCCAGGTTCCGCTATTGGTTATTGACCGGAGACGTGTCTCGGTCATGTCTACATAGTTCTCGAACCCGTAGGGTCCGCACGCTTAAGGTTTCGATGATAGTTTTATTATGAGTTTATGAGTTTTGATGTACCGAAGGAGTTCGGAGTCCCGGATGAGATCGGGGACATGACGAGGAGTCTCAAAATGGTCGAGACGTAAAAATCGATATATTGGACGACTAAATTCGGACATCGGAAAGGTTCCGAGTGATTCGGGTATTTTCGGAGTACCGGGGAGTTACGGGAATAGAGGAGAGAGGCCAAAAGGAAGGAGGCGTGCACCCCCCTTCTGGTCCGAATTGGACAAGGGGTGCAGCCCCCTTTTCCTTCTCCCTCTCCCCCTCTTTCCTTCTCTCCTACTCCGGAAAGGGAAGGGGAATCCTACTAGGACTTGGGAGTCCTAGTAGGACTCCCCACACTTGGTGCGCCCCCTCTAGGGCCGGCCTCTCCCTCCCTCCTTTATATACGGGGGCAGGGGGCACCTCTAGACATAACAATTGATCTCTTGATCTCTTAGCCGTGTGCGGTGCCCCCTCCACCATAGTTCTCCTCGATAAATATTGTAGCGGTGCTTAGGCGAAGCCCTGCGACGGTAGAACATCAAGATCGTCACCACGCCGTCGTGCTGACGGAACTCTCCCTCGACACTCGGCTGGATCGGAGTTCGAGGGGCGTCATCGAGTTGAACGTGTGCTAGAACTCGGAGGTGCCATAGTTTCGGTGCTTGATCGGTCGGGCCGTGAAGACGTACGACTACATCAACCGCGTTGTTCTAACGCTTCCGCTTTCGGTCTACGAGGGTACGTAGACTCACTCTCCCCTCTCATTGCTATGCATCTGGTAGATAGATCTTGCGTGATCGTAGGACAATTTTAAAATACTACGTTCCCCAACAGAAGTGGCCTCCCGTGGCTGCCTCCGGAGGAGCAGACATATCAATGCAGCACCCGACCTCATGAGGCCCGGGGTGACATGAGTCATGATGACCAAGGCCAGGCGGGCGCCATCGGCCGCAGGCGAGGACAGTTTCCTCTCTAGTGCTAAGGAGGCAAGGACGTACGCGAGTTCCCGGGGAATCCCCCAAAGGTTTCCATTCCGGTGCAACTAGACCAACACCACGAGCTCGGCAGGACGGAGGTCATCGCCGAGCCCAGCTGCATGTCATTGACCAGAAGCTTTGCAGGCGAAGACCACCTTTAGTATGGATAAGATGTATTGTTGCCCCCCTTTGAATTTGTCCGTTGTGGCAACCCTTCCTGCCTTGTGTTCCAAGGAAGAGTACCATGGCCAGTATAAGTATAGGCTAGACCCCAACACAGGGAGAGATGGAATTCTGAGCCCTCCCGAGGCACCACACACTTGTATTAGTTCATCCTCATCCTCCTAACGAGGCAATCCAACAACCAAAGCAGGAGTAGGGTTTTATATCGCAAGGTGCCCGAACCTGGGTAAATCTTTGTGTTTGTTCCCCCGGTGTTCTAGCTCGTGCACGATGACCCATGTTTTGGCGCGGTGAGCGATTGGTGGAGAGCAAGCAAGTCCTTATTGCATGCCCCTGTGTTCGAAGCTTCTTGGGACCGCGAATCCACAACTCCGACAGTGTATCATACGAATAACTTTGATAATCAACCCACACGTTGGAAAGATTTGCAAGCTGTAACGAGACAACATTTTTTCCTATTTACTATCATCGTGAACTGCTCTGCAAATTAGAACAATTAAAACAAGGCAGTAACACTGATCATGCTTAGTACCAAGATTTCAAATCTTATATTCACCATTGTGACATAGAAGAATCTGAGGATGATACAATGAATAGATTTTTTGGTGGTTTGAACCATGACATTCACGCAAGATTTTAGTATATTCCTCGTTGCATTACTCGTATGTATGTCCGCGCTTGTATCTTTGAGAGACAGATACAAGAGGATGCATTGAGTGACTACAACAACTACTATTCGAGTTCATGCTCACGACCACCATTTGATTTCTCCACCGTTGCACCTACTAGAGTGGCCACATCTCAGATTGTGAGCGCGACATCATCTCAAGTGTATGGTACACTGTCATCGTCCGTACGTACATCAGCTACGTCGCTGTGACAAGGTAACATGGAAGGTATTGCTCATGTAACTTCATATGAGAATGATGCATGCCTATCTGACTTGAATACATCATCTGTTGAGTTACCTGTTGATTTGATCACACCACCTATTTTAGAGAATTGTGTTACTGTTATGAATATGTCATGCGACAAAACAACTGAAATACCAATAATTTTGAGGGCGATCATTGGATTAATTATTGATGAGAAAGAACCATGTGACTCGGTGACTAAATTTAATTTGGATCAAGTACTATTGATTACCCATGAGGACATGTTATCTACAATGTTGCATGCTAATTTCTTGTATTCCAGGGTTTTTAATTCACCCATACCTTTGTCACATGCGAAACTCGAAATAAATGAAATCACATCATTGAAATCATTGCAAAGTGTTAATGGCTCTAATTGTACGTTTAACTTGATTGGGGATTATGGCGTAGGCAGTGAACTTTTTGTGCACAAGATTTGCATCAAGAGTGATGATCATGCTAGTTTGAAAAATATGAAAATAATTTTGCCGATGCATAATTATTTTTATATGACCTCTAATCTTGGTGACAATTCTGTGTTGAATGACTTGTTGCATACTTTCTTATTTAAGCATGTAATTATGTAACTATTAATGCGTACTCGCCAACATTGGGATGGTTTAATGATGAACATTGTCAATATTTTTATATGAATAAGAGCTTCATTTATACGTGCAAACTAAGTTGCAATATTTCCATGCCTTTTACTTCTTGTAAAAGTTACTCACTTATAAATGTGTCACATGTACAAAAGTCGAGGGAAATAAAAATTGATGATTTATACATATACAACATGTACACCTTGTGTCTTTTGTTAGCAACGTTTTAAATTAAACAACGCCGATGACGGTTTTGTTTTCAAAAAGGTGAGCACGAGAAGGAAATGACTACCTTGAATATGATCACAAATATTGCATACGCGTATTTATTTGAGGTGATTTGTGATAAAAGTTGTGCAATAATTTATATATGCTATATGGGAAAAAATACTTCATATCTTTTTGTTTCATGCCTAACTGCGGAACTAACGGACACTTGAACAATCCACGTATGAAGATAAGGGAAGAATAAACATTTAGGTGATGTTCAATAAGTTCTCTCGGATCACTTTTAGCACAAGAGAAGATACAGTCCAAGTCTCTCACGTTGTGGACTCAGATTCGGACTGCACAGACATACCTGACTCAAAATGCCAATGTCTCTTTCATCTGGATTCCGAATTGGGTGATTCTTTCGTGCACTTGCCAACCAGATTGGATTCACCTTCAATTTCGTCCGGAGCGTTGAGATACTGATGAAACAATCCGACGATGGAGCGGAATCCGAGTCAAACTACAAGTCCAAAGGTGTTGCATCACCTTCACTTGGGTCCATGAGCCTTATACGACCTAGGTTTAGTTTAGGCTGCCTGGGACATCCTCCCACATCCTTGGCCGCCACCCCTTACTCCTATCTAGATCAAACTAGTAGCTTTTTAGATGGGATTTGTTTATTAAAAAGTTAGCCATTGCAACTCCGCGGACCTCGTTTGTGTCTAACAACCAGACCAAGACCGCTTACGGATCCCCACCTTTATCAATACTTCATCTATATTTGCAATCTTCAAATTGGTTTATCATATTCTTACTTGTTCTTCGATTGCATGCAAGGATAGACCTTCGTGGTCAGGCTGATCGTGCTTCTGTCCTCGTCAGTAACCCTAGGAGATTGGTTTAGCGATTGATGTGCAATGTCGTGCACGTTTCTGGTCAAATCATTAAAGTCATTCTTCACCAAATCAATAGTTATCATCTTATTGAAAGATCGGGACCATCGCCTCTATCACATTGCGGGAAATCCTAACAAGAGAGAGTGGTCCTCTTTTGGCACCCACCACCAGCGCTTATATGTGCCCGGATTGGGAGGGCCAACTTGGGCTGGGCTAGTCCGGATGGAGGGCCCAAGAGCAGGCACCGGCCTGGCTACCACATCAGCAAAACTGAACGCGAATGTCGGCCCACGTCCCAAGCTGAGCCTATGAGATCGGCCTGGCCCACCTCCCCGTCACCCCCTCCTCTCCGCCCCGATTCTTCGTTGGCTTGGGACCGACGACAAGCGGGGGGAAGTTGGCCGTCGAGAGCGTCGGCGGCGCCCTCGTCGGTCGCGCGCCCTCTGGCGTGCCTCGCCCAAGAGCTCGGGAGGCACTAGAATCCGAGCCCTTCGCCAATGGCGTCGTCTCCCACACCTCACGGCACCGACCACTCGAGCCCGTTGACCAGAGAGACCACCTAGGATCCTCGCCCGATGTAGCCAGGGCATCCAACCGACTAGACCTGTTGCATTTGCGCCTCCGCACCTGCGTCCAGCCCACATCCGTCGCTCCACCATGGCTCAGACCACCGACCATGTAGATCGCCCCCGTCGCCCGATCCCCACCTGACATAGTCGACTCCACAGCGTTACCCCCACCCAGGAGTACGCCGGCACTGGCTGCGGCCGCCGCCGCACAACGCCGGTCGACAAGCTCTCCTTTTTGCAGACCGATCGGAGCCCGCGCTCGAACTCCAGCGAGCCCGCTGCCTCGTTGCCCGAGATCAGCCCCCTATCACTAGCAGCTCCCTCTTCATCTTAGCCCTCTGATTCGCCCCCGAGCATCCA
>LR738715.1:519651943-519719125 GCA_902687465.1 Secale cereale | reverse complement strand
ATCCCCGCCGGGGGCTGCCGCCCATGCCCCGAGGCGTGCGCCTCCCCTGCTGGCCCACCGGCCGCCGGATCCTCCCTTTCGGCGGCGGCGCCCCGGGCAGGAGAGGGCGCAGGGAGTGGGCTCGAGCGGGTCATGAGAGCTCTCTCCTAACGGTCATCTTCACTCGCCTCCAAGTATCACCCTTTTATCCGTGTATGTTATTGATATACTCCCTCCATCACATAATATAAAAGCGTTTTTTAACACTACACTAGTGTCAAAAACGTTCTTATATTATGAGACCGAGGAAGTATGTTTTATTTACAGTTCCGAATTCACCAAATCATCATTAGTTATCTGATTATTTCTAGAGGACATAAGTCATGTAATATGTTTACCTGACTGCCAATTAAATTCTTCAGTTTGCCATTTCCAGCAGGTCCGAGCTAGCTACGTACCTACACTACATCCTTCCCTCGTTCCGACGTCTCATCACCACCACTCACGCCCTGTTCTTCCTCCCAGTCCTCGCACACGTCGAGGAAATAGAGCACGCAGACCATGACGACGCAGGCGGCGAACATGGGGATGGGCCCGAAGAGCCAGAGGAAGACCGGGCAGGAGAAGTAGAATGCCCGCACGCCGAGCGACCAGAAGTAGCTGCCGCGATTGAGCGTACCGGTGACGTAGTCCACAGCAAGGCCCGGGCGGCGGAGGCGGTGTGCTCGGATCGGGACGTTGACGAGTGTGCTGGTGTGGCTGTAGTACCGGATCGACTGCACGTTGAGGAGGAAGGCCACCAGGAAGCAGACGAGGATGGCGAAGAACTTGGCCAACAGAGCCGCCTCCCCCGTGGCGCCCACCACCAGCGGCGCGTCCGGGAGGAGGCCCCCGCCGCCAGCTCCTGGCCCTCCGCCGCCGCCGCCGGACATGAGCACGGCGATGAGCGAGCTGAGTGTGATGGCCGTGGACGCCAGCAGCGTCGACGCCATGATGTTGTTCCGGATCGTCTGCACCGCCAGCACCGCGTGCTTCCCGGACGGCTCCTGCATGCACCCATCGATCTTGATCAGTTGAATAAAAAGTAGTTAAAAACCGAAACATCGAAGGTGAATCGGTAAAAGAAAATTCCGGAGAAACAATGGCTCTGCGAGTAGAGGATGAACGCGATGATGGATCGATCGCAGGAAATGAGTGGATGCATGGTTAACGGCGGACGGACCTCCATGATGTGGCGGACCCAGATGCGGCGGTTGATGGCGTTGACGCCGATGACGGTGGTCGCTGGGCGACGCTGAATACGGAGGAGAAGCCACGCGTGGTACCCCAGCATTAGCGCCAGCCCCAGAGGCACCAGCACGTAGTCCAGCGCCTCCTTCCCCATCTCCCCCCCTCTCCCTCTCCCCTGTTCCTCCCAAGGAAGAAAATGACGACGCGTGAGGAGCCAAATGGGCCACACACAACTCTAAATCCCAGCTTTAGTTCCTTTTGGGCTTTTCCTATTTACCGTTTTCATAAATCGTAAAACAAAAATGTTTTACACTGCCAAGAAGTTTATGTGAACATTTGAACATGCTGATTCTTAAATTTTGATGGGGAAGCAAAGATTGGCGCCGCAAACCCAATTGGATCTCGGGGGACACTATGACACAACCAAAGTATATGAGTGCCTTGGGATTTAAAAAATTTGAACTTATTAATTTGGCCCTTCTAGCTAAATTTCTGGCTAAACAGGCATGACGTATTTATGAAGGGCGTGTTCGGTTGCCTGTATATGGCCCAGCCTGCCCCGTGTGGGGAAGATTGAGCCCGTTTGGTAGCCTGCGTTCACGATGCGGCCCGCGTCGCACGGAACTTAAAGCATGGTCAGGCTAGACCCAGGGGAAACGCCCGAACCGGCACTAACTCGTGAGCCTGGCTCAGGCGAGGCAGGGGAGGGCGACGCGCTTCTCCCCTCGTGCAAGCAGGGAGATGGCGCGAGCTCGCCCACGTCGCCGAAAAATCGGCGGGGGGATTTCGGCTCACCTCCCGCCGAGTCCACCCATATTTAGCCCCCTCCCTCACCACCCCAACTCCCGCCACCATTCTCCCTCCGTTCGAGCTTTCCAGCCGACGCGCATCGGCACCAATGAGCAGGTAAGCGGCGCATCTTCATCGGCCGGCGGTCCATGGCGTCGGCGCTCCTTCACCGGCCGGCGTTGATCTTCCACGACCGTCCCCCGTCGTCCTCGAGTTGCAGCCATGGCCTTTGTGAGTTCAATCCCTCTTTCTCTCTGTTCCTTCTAGCTAGATCTGAGTTGCAGCTAGGGTATGATCTAGATGCATGGTTGGTTAGTGGCCTGATCTGTGAGCCGATATAGTTGATTGCTATGGTGCGGTTGCAATTTGTGGTAGGGCCAGATGTTAAAGCATGCGGTAGGCTAGATTAGTAGTAGAGTTTGAAGTTGAACCTTGTGCTTGTGTTGATTCGTGCTTAGACCTGTGATTTGTTGCTATTGGTGGTCCATTTGTAGCATGATGTTTGTTGTAGATGTATGTTTCTGTTCATAGATTGTCCGGTATGCTTGGTATGATAGCGATGAAGTATGTGCTTGCTATGATAGTGATGAACCATGTACATGTTGTGACAGCCTGGTTTTGCCCTCTTTTATTTGCCTGATTTTCTTTCAGTTTGGGTTTGAAAATTTGGAGTTTTTAATCTTTTCAATTGAACTTATACACTTGGGTACCCCTTGGCTTTCACCCAAGTGCCTCATTTCCATCTCTAGCTATCATTTCCTCTCTGGTTCACCTCCAAATAGTATTTTGGATATTTTTCTTAAATGAAAAGTATTCATTTCCCCCTCTTAAACCCTAGCTATCTCAATGTGCTTCAAAGCAACCCCAATTTTTCTTGCCCACAAAAATCTGAGAAAATTCCCAAATATTGTTTGAACCCTAGGGCACCTTCCTGAACAAAAATATTCCATCACTTCTTGGAATATTTTGTTCACAGAAAATATTTTCTATTCTGGACCGAAATGGTAGTTTCTACAGCAACTACCATTTTACTTGCTCTATTAAGGCTGAATTTTCTTGTGCATCAGCACCTTAGTAGGTGATTGCTAACCTCCAAAGCGCAGCTCCCAACTCCCGGTAGTTTGACCATGGTGAGCTCTCATAGTTACTGTCCAGAAACTTACCAGGAGGTTGAAAACCATCTTACTGCACCTGAGCTCAAACCAAAGCGCGGTAGCACCTTAATCTACAATGGACTACCCGACAGACATGAAGTTTAGGCTTAGCTCGGCCTGATGTCATAGTTCACGCGGTGACCGCGTGCATCCAGGCGTGCTGGCACGCAGCCGACGCACTCTATGTCGTGCCCGAGCCTCTGTTGCTCGCGTCCTCGCTTCCCCGCCTGCCTAACCTTGCCAAACCTCTCCACAATCATCGTCCCGATGCACTTAACTCCCTCCTGGCGCTCGCCGACGCCGGAGCTCGCCGCAACAAGCACGGGCGCGGTCCGGCCAACCCAACAGTGCGCTGCGCACTGTGTTCGTCGCCACCCCCTCGCTCCTATGCTCATCTCCGTTCGCCCATAGTGCCCGCGTGACCTGCGTCGCCTTCTCCATCGCTCACTGACACCGTTCTTCGTCGAGCGCCATGTCCAGGTGTCCTCCGGCGGAGCCCGAGTCCCTCTCATCGCTCGGCTATAAATTGAGCCCTCCCCAGCCTCCTCGAGCATCACCCACTCCTCTCACACACTCCACAAGCTAGTAGGTAGCCATAGCCCGGCCGGGGAGGCCAAGGGCCGCCGTCCCCGAGCTCGAGCTCACCGGCGATCCCCTCGGGTCCTCTTCGTAGCTCCAGCCCCTCCCAGGCTCGGGCCACTCTTCCAGGGCCTCCGCCGTGCCCCGGTGGTGCCGTTCCGCCCGGTTGGAGCCCCTGGAGCTGCCTCTAGTCGCCGTCGTCACCAACTCTGGCGACCTCTGCTTTATGTCACCGCTGGAGAGGTCGTTTCTGAAGCCGTCCGACCACCCCTAGCTAACCTACGGGTACGGGCAGGTGCGCCTCTGTCTTCTCCGTCGATCCCTCCCTCTAGCTCGGGCCAAGGAGCCCTCCTCGCCGGCTTGTGCTCCGGCGGAGCCTCGCCGCTCTCAATTTCCCTCTACCCCTCTCTCTCATGTTACTAGCGGGGCCCGCTAGTTAGCCGCTCTATACGCGTCGAAGCGGTACGAGTGGTGGCGCCCGCGAGGTTTACGCCTTCGACGTCACCCCCATAGTTCTGTTTATTTAAATTCAAAATTTAATTTGTCCAGAGAACTTCCAATAGCCACAACTTTTTAACCATAATTCGAAATGAACTAATTCTTTTTGCATTGTGTTCTTTGTGAAGAAATCTAGGAGCTCACCAAAAATGAGATTTTTCTCTGCTGTCTAGATTTTCTGGTGAATTTCAGAAGGTTTCTTGATTTTTTTCTGCTTGTGTTTATATTTGTTTTCAGCTAGTGAAGCTTTTCTTGAGGATCACCAGGAGGATTGTGAACCTCATCTGCACTAAGGCAAGCCACATCAACATTTTCCTGGTGCCATTATAATATTTGTGATTTTCCAACTTGAAATAATGATTTAATCCATGCATTTAAATCACTAGGATACTATTTATATTCTGTTGGTTGCTTGATTAAGTTGATATGCTTAGTTTACAGAAGTTTGAAGCTAACTAAGTTGGTTAAATAACTGGAAGTAATATTTGCGATGAAAAAGTAATATGGTTATGGATATAAGTATTATTTTGAGTTATTTTCCTTGGATGAGAAAAAAATGAAATATGCTAGTAAAGTTTTTGTTTAAAGTGATGATTAATCATAACCAGAGAAGTATTATGAGTTGTTGATGTCTATGCTTAGTGTGAATCTAGTTGACTTAGTGATTTCTGTTAATTTATGATGCATATGTCAGTGTTGCATTTCATGGCATATCATGACACCGGTTACTTTCACTTTAAGTTGAACCTGATAATAACTCAACTTGAATATATCGTTGATCGGATCATGGTGCCACTGAATCGAGTTTTTCCCAGTGCAACCACATTGGCCTGTGTGGGAAGGCCTTTATTCGGTCCATTGTCATGCCTCTGCTCGGTGCCTCTAACTAGGGAAGGTTATGGGCATGCGGTACCCTGGCCCGGTAAGCAGACATAACCTTGTGTGCCCGTTGTTGTTGTGGTACCTTGTCCCAAATTGGGACCGTTTATGTTTTGCCACGACGGTGGCCGATGGTGTCTTTTGTAGACACGGGCCACCCATGACTAGCCCAGTGGGGAATGAGTCGGAGTGGCTGGGAGAGTGTCATGGCAATGGAGGGGTTTTGTTGGAATGCCGTTGGTCCACCCGAATGGGAGTGCGAGGCCATGGATTCCGTGGTGTCGGTACAGTGCGCTACCTCTGCAGAGTGTATTAAATCTATCGATAGCCGAGTCCACGATCGCGGACACGCTCGAAAGTAGGTCACAGCATGGGTCAACGTTTAAATAATTTTGCACACTAAGTAATGACTTTGCATTGATGAGAAGGTAATGATGGTAAATCATCTTGATGTTGGAGACCAAGTGTTGGTCATGGTGGTGATCGCCGGAAAGATCACCGCTTGGTTACAAGGTAGCCCGATTGAAGACGACGTGGTTGGTCCGTTGGTGATCCAAGAGTGATCACCATTTGGTAAGCAAGTCCGAGGGACTCATATCACAAGATCTTGATCACTGCATATATGATATAATGCTGCATTAGTAAAGTAATTGGATAAATATCATGATATTGCTTGTCACTATGTTTATGTTGATAGTGAGCTTGCAAGTACATTCCATGTACTGACCTGGCGTGTCATGCCAGCTTTCAGGAAAATCTCGCTGGAAAGGATTGATGTCCGAGTTTAGACCGTGTCCACATCGGTGTTCCTGTGCTATGGACTTCTGCTACGACGTTGTTCCGCTACCGTGTAGTTGCTATAATCGATGCCCCTTTATGTTCACCAAATAAAGTACATATTGTTCAACCGCACCGTGTGTGCCGCTTGGCCTCACCACCTGTTGTAATATGAACTATGATCCGCTAGCATCAATAACGCGGTTGTTTTCTGTACGAAGTTGTTGTGTGTTGCCCGAAGACAACGTCTCTGGGCTGGCAATGCATGGTCAACCGGTTGCTCTGAGCCGGGGTGCCACACATGTATGCTTGGTATTTGTAGCATGTTGTTTGTTGTGTGCTATGCTTAATGTCAATGCATGCTATGATTGTAGGACATGACCACGCAAACGCAAGATCTTAGTCACGCCCTTTTCCTGTCCGACAGCCAGTTTGCTCCATCGTTTGTCGAGGACTCCCATCCTATGTCCGACATGGAACCTCATTGAGAGGTGTTCGCGTGTGATTCCCTGTATGTGCCAGTAGTGCTCGTTGAGCCAACTCCTCCTCCTGCTGCTTCTGCCGCTGCACTCAAGGTAGCTGAAGAACTTCATCATCTTCGCCCAGTTTATCGCCATTGTTGCGTTGTGGTGTTGGTGTGCTAGGTGTGGGTAAGCTCACCAACTAGGGTACAAGGTAAGGACAACATGTACGTCGTATGCGGGGTTAACCCGATCTAGGACGATCTTTCACGATTGGAGGGATTCCCAAGGATGAACACGAAGAACACGAGGGGAAATCACGAGGGGGAACGAGAGAAAACACTCAAATCAACAAGAAACGATCACACATGTGCTAGATCCACAACACAACGAGATACACGGTCCAAATCCAACAAATTAAAGATACAGGGTAGCTAGTTCATCTCCATGAGGAGGTCTTGAATCCGCGAAGGATCTTCTCCAAAGAGGTCTTGAATTCGGTGTGGATCTTCTCCGAAGAGGGGCCGCAGTCACTCCTAGGAGTAGAACCACTAGACGAGCAAAGCTCTAGGTATGAAATGAGCTAACACAAAGCTAACCCTAACTAGGAGGAGGTGTTGGAGAATATATAGTCTAGGTCCACGAAGCGGTAAGTGGGAGAGGGATACATGGGCCTCTTGCCCAATAACTATGCGCAGACAGTAGGTAGCGGACGTCCGACGGTTACCGGACGTCCGGTGGCTCGCGAGGGTTCGGACGTCCGGAAGTCTTCGGACTTCCGCTATTTTCATTATGTGGTTGCCGTTACGGATGTCCGGTGGCTGCCGGTCTCCCGGTCTACTGGGACACGCCGGTCGTCCGGTGTGTAGCGGACGTTCGGAGCCTGTAGATTTCTGGCAGCTTCTCCGTTTGGTTCTCCAACTTGTCCTCGCCATCTTGTCCAATGCTCCTAGTTGTTTCATGGCTTTCCTCTTGGTTCCTACTCATGCATAACACATATGTTTGAGGTAGTAGCCATGTCTCGCATGTAGAAAGTCAAGGTTTGGAGAGGAGCGAGTCAACCTTGTGTCCAATGGTGTGTACTTGAGGTCTTATCGAAGTGAACATGGGGATGATCGTGGGATGCTTCGCACCATCTCCCCCACCCCTTGGGAAATATCCGACCTCATATCAAAAAGCTCATCAGCATGGAAACAGTTGTCGTGGACGGACTTGTAGTTGGACGGAGTTGAGTACATGGTGCAATCCAAGTAGTCCAAGGTGTCGCCAGAGTGGTATACATGCAAGAAGAGCAAACACAAACGACACTCGGAAATACAATGGTTAGCACACACACAAAGTGTCCATCATGTAAGAATGAGTCCATATGACAAGGTTTTGCGTGGCAAGATGCATGATGCTTATCCAAAAGATGTACAATGACATGTAAAACATTCATGGGAGCAAATTCATTTGTTGTGCACACAAAGGTAGGTTAAGTGGCATGGTGCATAAAGCTACAACTTCTACCATTGTGCAAAGTGATGTCATAATGGGACGGTGTATCAAAAGCATGAACATGGTAATTGATGCTCAAGATGTTTATGTTATCATGCAATTGATAGTGGGCAAGATGAGCATGATGTATGGAAATGCCGTCAGGAAAGATCACAACAAATTTGCTAAGGAAATGCACAGGCTCATATATCATGGATGACATGGGAATACACGATGTAACAAGGCAATCATAATGTGAGTCAATCCATGCATAAGATGCAAATTTGTCATGTGTATGATATGTCCATGGAGCATGGCTTGTGGGCACACAATCAACAAATATGGAGGTTTTGGTGCAATGTGCCAAAGGAGTGTTGATATACCAATGCTCTTTGTCGTGGCATGAGTGGTAGACCAGAGGTGCATCCAATAAGACCGAGGGCTCCTCAGTGTGAAGGTCCATAGAGCCAATCTCCAATGTCGGTCCGCCATCCAATAGATGTATAATGTAGATAAGAAGAAGGAGAGAACAATGAAAGAATGACCCATCCCATATGCGTATTTGAGGATGGCTCAAAAGGAAGGAATTCACCTTATGAGTGTTCTTGCAAATGTTGGTGTTGCACATCGTGTATGCCTTCGCATGATCAAGTTGTCGCATGACGACACCGCCTTGTGAATCCTTCAAAATGAAAGAACATGACAAACACTCAGAAAAACAAATGAGGTTAACAGACTTGCAAAACCAATCATTCGTATGGTAAGATACCCAACAAGTGTAGTCATCATGCTTATCATAAGAAAGGTCAAGGTAATGTGGCATGGCATGTAAGCATATGATGCGATAACAACCAAATGCATTAGTATCAAACAAGCAAGCATGAATTACAAGTATGGTGTCCAAGTCTCCAAGATCAACAAACATAGCATTGTTGCACTCAATACAAGTGATGAGGGATGCAACTATTGGAGACAAATGACAATGATCAATGTGAATCATGTGAATGGCATGAACATATATGTCATCGACCCAAGAAAGCGAGTAACAAAGGAACATGGGTGATGCACCAAAGCAAGCAATCATAGTGATCAAGTCAAGCAAGCTAGTAGTGCGAAGATGCAATGTACTAGAGGTAATCATGGAAAGCATGCCATGTGTGCAAATTGTAGGCATGAATAATGCACATGGCATAGCACAAGCATGAAAACAGGATATGAGCAAAGTCTCATCATTGTGGTGGAAAGAAGTCCTATGTAAATAGCAATGGAACATCACGACTCTCCCAACACAAGAACCAATAATAGCATGGGCCACAAAGAAATCTTGGCAAGAGCTACAAGTATCTCCACCAAGCATGCAAATACACATACATGTAGCATAATGGTGAATCGTGTGTAAAGGCAAGCATGGGTCACAATTGCATGGCAAAGTCATAGCAAGAGGCATACCATGTAAATTGAACACGATAGAATGGGCATAAGATGACAAGTGATAAATAGCCCATAGACGTGTGATAGCCAAGTAAAAGAGATGCGCGTAGTGGTTGTGCAAAGAGAACGGTGGCAGGGACAATCCGCGGTATCCCAAATCATCATTGCTCTCAAGAGCTCGTTTTGTCAACTCATGGGATTGTGAGGTTGACAAGTATGGGTGAGTACCTATACAAAACAAAGACAAAGGAAAAATTATGTGTGCATGGTATATGTACACATCATCCATCACGATGCGGACGTGCATGTGTTGGTTAGCACAAAATAGCCAATGCTCAAATAAATGATATGCGTGATAAAGAAACATGTCATCCATCATGATAGGTTTTTTGTTATGTATGGCATAATGGAGACTCAAATAGTGTAATGCATCATGAGAAGTATGTAGAGCATTGTTATTCATGGAATGCATATGGTGCACACAATTATGGTAATCATGCAAGGTATGGAATGCATCAAGATCTCCTAGTATGTATGGGGAAACTATGGGGGCTCCTCATGAGAATTAGTGGGAAAATGTCACATCCCTAGTTAGCACTTGCATTAGGACTAGCTAGAGTGTGCATCATGTCTACTTATCAAAGAAACTTGAAATGGGAATGACAGAAACCCTAGCACCCCTCTTCTAACAACTAGGGTTTGATAAAATCTTTTCCAATGTACCCAAAATTCCCTTCAAAAATGTTCATCATTTCTGCCTTGGTCCTAAACCTCTGCCAAAAATGGTGCACAATTTTCTAGGACATCTAAGGTCTTTGGATTAAATCATATGGTATTTGTATTTGGGCATTTAAATGCTATAAAATATTTTAAATGCTCAAATAATCATAAACTATAATGTTCCATACTGTTCATAATATATACAGTGGGCATGATTAGTTTTATGAGTTATAAAAATGTTCTGGCATTTTTAATAATTAAACAAAGTTGCAAAAGAAATGAAACAGAATAGAAATAGGAAAAAAAAGAAAGAGAGAGAAAGAACTTACCTGAGCCCAGCACTGTTGCAGGCCGGCCCAGCCCACCAGCCCCGCTCCTATCGCCTTCCTCCTCACGCCAGTAGGCAGTGCGCGTGGCCACCGCGCGCCGGCACGCGCCCGGCCACCTCCACCCTGCTTGCCTGCATCCCCGATGGCCTGGACGCCTCCTTGCGTCGCTACGCAACTGCCCCGACCCCTCTCTCACTTCCCCTCGTCCTCATCGCCTTCCCCTGGCTCTCTCCCTCTCACCACCGAGCCGCCCGTCGCCGCCGCTCGCTGTTGCCGCACCTAGAGCCTCCCCCTCGTCCCGTGACCGTGTCCAAAAGGTTCGCCGCGATGCCCTCTTCCTCCTCGCTGAGCCACGGATCGCCGGGAGCCCTGCAACGCCTTCACGCCGTCGTCCCCCTCCTCGGATCGCCGGAGCTCCTCGCCGTCGATTAAGAAGCTGCAGAGCGTCCCCGACCTCTCCGTCGAGCTCGCTAGCACCGCTGTGAGCCCCTACGCCGAATCCCTCTTTCCTCCGCTTCGTTTGCGCCGTGTAGCTGCTGCTCCGTTGATCACCGAAACCCACCGCCGCCGTGCTTGCCGCCGGCGATGCTCCGGTGACCATTTGGTCACGGACGCATGTCCATCTCGCTCGCCGCAGCACGTAGATGAGCTAGGTGCCACGCACGCATCACCTAGGCCACCGCAGCCGCGTTTCCGCATACGCCCGAACGCCGGCCGCCGCTGTCGAGCTCGTTGCCGTCGTCTCTGGCCATTCGACGCGCATCGGCGATGGCTCTCCAACGCGCCCAACCGCGGCTCGAACCGTGCCCTGTGGGCGTTTTCCGAAGCTCGCCGCCGTGTTTGGCCTCGCCGGCGTCACTTCGTCGGCGAGTTTGACTCGTTTGACCGAGGGGTTGACCACCCCTGGGTCACTGACATGTGGGCCGCCCCTCCTCTAATTAGTTAGTTTAATTAAGTAAATGTTAATTAAATTAGTTAGTTAGTTTAGTCACTGACCCGTGGGCCCAGATCCCACTGACAGCTAATTAGTTCCTAGCTTAACACTAATTAACTTTGTTAATTAGCTGTGACACTGACATGCCGGGCCCACATGTCATGTTTGACCTGGACTAACTCCTGTTGACCTGCTGACGTCAGCATGAGGTCATGCTGACGCAGTATTGAGTTTCTAGAATTTAATTTAAATCTTAAATGATTTATGAATTTCAGAAATTACCCAAAACTTCTAAAAATCATATAAAATCAACCGTAGCTCAGATGGAAATAATTTATATATGAAAAATGATCAGAAAAATCCAATCTTTCCAATGACACTGGTTTCATGCATGTTTGAGCAAGTTAACCTTGCTGTATACATTAAAACATGATAATGCACTTAATTAAATAATAGTTTGAATTCCAATTTGAATCTTTGATTCAAATAGGCTCAAACCATTCTGGTTATAGTTGCATTAGCCCAAAACACATGCATCTTGCCATGTCAAGAGCATGCATCATATTGTTGCATTTGTTTGTTAATGATTGTATCGCCGGTATTCTCCGTGTTAGGTCCTGCTCCCGAGGATACTGCTGCGTATCCAGTTGAAGAGCAGTACCCGACAACCACTTTGTCAGGCAAGCAATCATTGATCATTCCGATACAAACTCATCTTCTCGCTCCTGCTCTCTTTTACTGCATTAAGGCAACAGCGTGTGAACTGCTACTTGCTGCGGTAGTTGAACCCTATTCCCTTGCATGACCTGTCATTGCCACAGTAAATAGTTGAAACCCACTAGCATGTGTAGGAGTTGATTGAGCCATGTGATGTGTGATCCACCATGCTATTTGTTTATGTTGCCTGCTATGCTTAGAGTTGTGTCTGGTCTGGTTCATCTGGGTGATGGATCAGAGTGCAATGATCATACCGATAAAGAGAAGGAAGTGTGGAATACGCTTGGTAAAGGTATCGATGAAAGGCCATATAGGAGTACATGGTGGGTTGTTTCATTGGAATCGTCCATAGGACCCGAGATCTGTGTGTGTGATTCAAGTTACAGTTACTACCGCACATTTGTCACACCCTGCATTTTGTAACATGTTATTTGTACCTTTGAAGCATGAAAATTTGGACCAGCAAATTTTTTTAGCATCATTTGGCTTTTATGTGGAATTTGAGTTTTCTTCATATGCTTTTTCTTGTGCTCATTAAAGTCAACTATGACCTCTTGTAGAATTCATCTCCATACCCAAAACTTCTGCCCAATGATCATGCCAAGTGTTATATAACAGCATAGTATTTTCCTACAAAATTGATTTGGCCAAAAAGTATTTTTTAAATTTAGTTTTCCAAAAACCCCTGAATTGAGATTTGCACTGCAAGTACTTGATTTAGGGTGAGAAAATTATTTCAAAAGGTTTATTTGAGACCTAGTAGTCATAGGACTCCCAAAAACCACAAAGGTATAATTTTAAAAGTTATTTTCCTATTTTATTTAAAAGATTTTTCTTAAGGCCAGAAATGGTCTTTAATAGGGGAAAATTACTTAACTATTTCAAAAATATTTGCCAAAATTCAGGGAGACGCAGAGGACATATATTGTCCATATATAAGAGTTTCAACACTTGGTCATGTTCAAAATAATGGGCTAAACCCTCTAAAACCCTTTCTGGATATTTCAAGCTTTTGAAATGTTTACAAAGGAATTATTCTCCAAAAATTCCAGGGAAATTCCATCATGTCATATATGACATATTTGATGATCTTGCCAAGTCCCATGCCTTGGGAAGCAGGAAAACATCCTCAAACCCCTTCATAACCATTCTGTCCATATTTGAAGTTTGAGCAACTTTACATTGCCAAACTTGTCCAAATGCTCTAAAACTTGGTGCACATGCTAGAATGACCTAATAAGCTATCTAGACCAAATGGCACAAGATTTGGAATAGAGAAACTTGATCAGATCACCTCAAAACCCTTTCTGTTCAAATGCAAATTTGAACAACTTTACATTACCAACTTTTTATCTGGAGCTGCAAACTTTGTGGGCATGATCAATACCCCAAATGATGATGCTACACCAAGTGGTGCATCAAAGGGAGGTGATTAGCTTGACTCAAACAAGATGAAGCTGTTTCTGTTGATTTCTAGGGTTCACCAAAGTTACATTGGCTAGTTTCTTCAAATGAGCCCAAATTTGGTGAAGCACCCTATTTTCACATATCTTTCAACCCTGTTAAGTGCCATATCAAGTGGAGGTCATTTGCTTGACCAAACACTGATCAAACACCTTCTGGCTTTTTACTAAAACCTCCAACTTGATCACTTTGACTCTTCTCCATGGCCCCAACTTTTTACCACATGATCATTGAGTTACTAGCTACCTCCAGTAACTTCGCCAGCACCCCAGCTCCATGATTGAGGGGTAAGAACCCTGTTTTACCTTGCTGGACAGTAAGTTTTCACCAATTCACCAGCACCCTCACTCTCTCTCAGCATCTCCAGGGCATCCAAGGCCTCAGGCCATTTCTTTACTTCCCCCCTGACCTTCTAGACACTGCTGGACACGCTGGTTTTGACCAAAACGGCGAGAGTGCGATGATGCCAGCAATACGCACGCTCTGGAGCGCGCAACAGTGCACCTCCGCACGGTGGCTCCGGCCAATCGCTGACCCCGACAGCCTCGGGCCTCCCCTTCGCGCCAGTCGAGGCCTCTCGACGTCCACAACCTCCCCGGCGCTGTCCCCCCTCCTCCTGCGCCCTCCAGTGGTCGTCGTCGCACGCGCGCTGGCCGCCCGCGACGGCCACTCTGCTGCTTCACACGCGCGCACACTCCAGACGCTCCCCCGCTCCTCCTCTTACTTCTACCGGACGTGGAGCTCGTCCAGGAACACCACGGACTCATCCCCTTGGCCTCCCGTGCGCTGTAGCCTTGAGCCGGAGCTCGCCGGCGCACTGGACCACGGGCCTCCGTCGACCTCCTATATATAGCCCCTCCCGAGCCTCTCCAGCAGCACCATCAGCCTCACTCCACTCCACTGAGCCCCCCAGCACCTTCAGTTCGACCCCAAGAGGCCCCAGTACTCGGGATCGACCGGAGCGCCACCGCGTCGGGCCGCCGGTGATCTCGCGGTACGGGCCTCCCCTGCCTCTCCTCTCACCCGATTCGGAACCCCCTCGCCTCACTGACCCTTTCCCCCTTGTTTCCCCCTCCGTTTGCAGTCGGAAACGACCAGAGCCACCACCTCCCGACGAGCTTCCGCCGTCCCACCTCGTCGCCGGCGAACCGGACCTCCCCGGCGTGCCGCACCACCACCACTGCAACCGCCACTCGATGCTGAGTCCATCCCTGGCCTCCGTTGCCGTCGCCGTGGCCGGAAAACTCGCCGGTGAGCTCGCCGTAGCCGTGGCCGCAAGGTTGGAGATGATAGGCGGGCCCCGCCTGTCATCCCCACACCTCTCTCCCCCTCCTCTCTGTCACTGACCCACGGGCCCTGCCCGTCAGGTTCAAAAACCTGACGTGCGCGCGCAGGCTCCCGTGCGGCTGGGCTGGACCGCCCTGGGCCGTGCACTGTGGCCTCTCTGGCCCAGTTGCACATGTCTTTTTATTCTTTTTCTTTTCTGTGATTGTTTTAAACATTTCTACAGAAAAGAATAATGGTCCAAATTGAATAATTCCAACTCCTAAAATCTTGTAATATTCCAACCTATTTAATGGTACCACTTTCATTCAAATCCATGAAACTTTTCTGTTCTGTTCAAATTTAAAGTCAAATTTGGGCAGTAATACTCCTGTTCTAAAATCAATAGATTCTATTATGTAACTCCAAAACTCCAACTAAGATTTTTCCCCATCTTAGAAATTCCTCTAGTATTTAACAAAAATGAGTTGACATTTTTCTGAGCACTTTTATTTTTCTGTTTTGTTTGTATTCTTATTTTCCCGTGGTTATTATGCGACGTATAGATCCCGTATTTGACGAAGTTGCTGTGGAAGGAGAAGGAGAAGGATTTGAAGACTTTGAAGACCAAGCCAATCCAGGCAAGCAGCCCTTTGACCATGATACACTTGTTCCTCGGAACCCGTTTGTTTCCGATGCATGATGTTAGGGTTACGATGGTAACCTAGTTGATTCCACCACATGATGCATGCTTGATCTTGATCTTGCTAAGTGCTAGATGACATGCAAATAGTTGGTCATGATGCTTAAATGATGAATGTGTGATTTGAACCTTCGTAGTTGAAATCATTTGCATGAACCCATCGGGTGCCCCTAATGCCCGAGGGTGACGATGTGTTAGGTCATCACTTGAGAAAGAAGTGATGTGCCGGTAAATCTTGTGCATGGTGGAATGATGGATTAGATTTATGTGTGACTACCGTTCCAACCAAACATGTGCAACCACACTACCCCTTATGGGATGGGGCTTTATTGATTACTTAGGTCGATACTAGCATGGTGCCCGCATTACTAGTGACGGGAAGACTTGAGGTCTTTCCCGGGACGGGGTCGTGCTTGGATAGACGACCATGACTGTTTTCACAGGGCATCGGACACACCGTTGGTCCCTTCGGGTATGCGTGACATTGAAAATTAGGGCAAGTCCCGTGATCTTTTGTTTGTACCCGAGGGCCGTGTACCAACGAGTGGGCTCTATGTTAGTGTCGTCTAAGGAAAGGTAATGACCGGGTGCTTACCCCGGGTACTTGTGGTACCGCGGGTCGTGGATGACACGGAAGTTCCCCGGATCTTGCGGGTAAAGTGCGCAACCTCTGCAGAGCGTCAAACTATTCGAATAGCCGTGTCCACGGTCATGGACAGTTGGGTGGTGCTACTTAAACTATGTCCAGAATTTTACTTCATTAGTGATGTTATGCGTGTGATGAGTCAAGGTGGTGACTTGACTCGATGAGTTGAATCATAATCATGTTGATATCGGTAACCTGTCTTCGAGGTTACGCGAGTTTATTGATGCATAAACTTGTTGGTAGAATATTTATTCTAGCCTTTTCTAGATTGTTCATTATTGTTCCATTGCATTGTTACCTTGAACCACATCATGGGTTGCTTGCGAGTACATTCAAAGTACTCATTGGCTTGCCACTGGTTATTTAATTGGCCAGGCATGGAAGAACAGGATTATGAGGAAGAGTTCTTTGGAGACGAACATGCGAACTAGGACGCTATCCCAGTCAGAATGCCTGTACTGTTAAGGCAGATGGCATGGGTTCTACCCGTTGTCGAAGACTTCCGCTATTTGAGTTATTTGCTATTCAGCCCGTGAGGCTCTATCTATGTAAGACTTGGCCATAATGGCCTTAATTCGTGTAAGACTATTTGTATGGATGTAAGACTCTTGTTATTTCAGCTTCTGTGTGTTCAGTGAGCATTGATCTCTGGGATCACTGTACACGTGCATTCGGTGATCTCAACTTCTAAGTCGGGGTCCCCACAGAGCTGGTATCAGAGCCATCCTGACTGTAGGAAGCCTTAGTTAGCATGGGCGTTAGTTAGATGAGACCCTTTTTCAAAAACCTTCCGAACCTCTCTTCTTTTGTAAACCTGAGAATTGATCAGCTTATTAACCCCTCCTATTCCACCTTTGTAGATGGCCGCTGTACCCGAAGAGCACCTGACCACTGGGTTTCCCTTACTTCTCGAGGATAGCCTCCAGGAGTGTCAGTTCCACCGAGCACCCATCCTCACCTACCTTGAGCATTGGGTTAGCGACACTGAGGTGGAGTACCATGTGGAAGTGATCGTGAGGGCGAACGATCCTCCCACAAGTTGGTTCTTCGAGGGACCCCAGATGGCAACACTACCACTCGCTGTCGAGGCTGCTGCACTCAAGGCATTAACCCGTCTCCGCGAGCTTCTTCCGGAGATGGCAGCCAAGATGACAACCCGCTTCTTACCTTACCGGAAGGAAGGTGAAGAGGAAAGCAGCGCACTAGCCCCTCCACTGAAGGAAGGACTCTCGCTTCGGTTCCAGACCTACTTCAGTCTATTTGCCGACAGCTTGGCACAAGACTTGGCCTCGGAATCAATGAAGCTTCGAGAAGAACTTCACAAGACCAAGGCACTTCTTCGTCGAGCTCAAGAAAAGGCAAATAGGATCAAGAAGGAAGGAGTACCTTCTGGACAATCCGCTATCGCATATCGAGGCGGAAGGCCCTCCGAGGATGTATCTTCCAAGGGTGAAGAACCACCTCGGCGACGCCGGATGACAGCAAGGGAATATCGCAAGCTTTTCCCTGCACCACCGACGAAGCACCGTCGTATCCAACTCCTCCACTCCCCCACACCCTCAAGTGACAAGGGAGCCCAGACAGATGAAGACAAGGAGGAAGACCCAGAAGAGCCGGAATACGCGACCGAGCATTCCGCCGCTTAGGCATTATTCGCTACTCGGATATGCCAGTTGTAACCTCTACGGTAGGATAGGTCGTGTAACCCCTATGCGCAGTCGAGTCCTTGTATGGTTCATATGAAACCATCTAGTGTTTGCTTTTGTTGTGTCTGGATGTAAGTCGTATTCTTCCTTCGGGAATGTGTAAACGACTACATCACCCATTTGGATTTTAATGAATGTGTTTTGGCCTTACGGCCCTTGCATGATTGATTTAGTGTCACACCCACCCCCTTACTAGGCACCCATCTATCTTGCTTTCCCTCTTCCGAGTCATGAGACCTTTTACCGCTCCAACAGGATGCCTGTTGTAACTCGTACTGGTACCTCTACCCAGCAGCCCGAAGCCGGAGCATCCTCTCAGCCAGAGGCAGGCCACGACCAAACCAACGACCAAGCTCCACCACCACCTCCTCCAAGCATGGACATGGCTCAGCTTCTCCAAGCTTTCCGAGAGGAACGCCAAGCCAACACTGCAGCTCTTCAGCTGATTGCTCAAGCTGTCACCAACAACCGCCAGCCGGCGGGGAATGGCAATGGACGTTCCACGTTGGCAGAGTTCAAGAAGCATGCACCGCCAACCTTCATCGAGACTGCAGAACCCCTGGATGCAGATGACTGGGTCCGTTCCATTGAGGACATACTGGAACTAGTCGGATGCACCGAAGATCGCGAGAAGGTGGCTTATGCAGCCCACTGCCTCGGGGGAACTGCTAGAGCTTGGTGGGATGGATTCAAGGTCATGCATGCTGAACAAGACATCACTTGGGTTAACTTCAAGGCAGAATTCCGCAAGGCCCACATTCCTTCCAGAATCATGGCTATCAAAAAGCGTGAGTTCCGAGCCCTGAAGCAAGGAAGTGGCACTGTCAAGGAGTACATGCAGAAGTTCAGTATTCTGTCAAGGTATGCCCCTGAAGATGTCAGCACTGATGCTGCAAAAAGGGAGCGCTTCATGGAAGGCCTCAATCAGACTCTGCAATACTCGCTTGTCGTGTGCGACTGCCCATCTTTCCCTGACCTGGTGAACAAGGCACTTATGCTTGAAGACAAGCGGCGTGCTTTGGAAGACACTCGCAAGCGCAAGTTGGTCAATAAGGGAAGTTCCAGCAACCAGAAGCCTCGTCCGTGGCAGTCAGCCCCGGCCAAGCCAACCTATCAGCAACCAAGAGCTCCTGCACCTCGTGCCAACCCTCAGCCTCAGCAGTATGCCAACCCCAGGCCAGCTTTCAACCCCAATACCAGTGGTGGCAACAAGATCAATCCAAACCAAGTCACTTGCTTTGGATGTGGTCAGCCCGGACACATCTCAAGGGTGTGCCCCAACAAGAAGCCTGATGCCCCGCGCCTCAATGCGCAGAACCAAGGACAAGGCCGTGGAATGCCACCAAGGAACCCAGCTCCTCGCAATCCACCGAACCATGGGAAGGGGCGTGTGAATCACGTCACTGCTGAAGAAACCCAGGAAGACCCGGACGTCGTGCTGGGTACGTTCCTTGTCAACTCAGCACCTGCAACTGTCTTGTTTGATTCTGGAGCAACGCATTCATTTGTCACTCAAAGATTTGCATTAAAAAGTGGCATGACCCCTACACCCCTGAATAACCCTATGGTGGTACAAACCCCCGGAGCCGAGATGAGAGCCAAGATAGGCTGTAAAGGAGTCAGTATTACCATTAACGGTGTAGACTTCCTAGCAGACCTTATCATCCTAAGATCGCAAGGCTTGGATGTAATCTTAGGGATGTATTGGCTCAGTAAGCACCAAGGCTTGTTAGACTGTGCCAATCGGACAGTCACTGTGACCAATGACCAAGGAGTCGAAGTCAAGTTTGCTCCCAACTCCTCTTCCGCACAAGCCGCTAAAGTCAACTGTCTGTCTGAAGTTGGGCTAGATCAAGTACCGGTGGTATGTGAGTATCCTGATGTCTTTCCGGATGAACTACCGGGAATGCCCCCTGACCATGACATTGAGGTCATTATCGAGCTCGTGCCCGGAGCAGGACCCATCTATAAGAAGCCTTATAGAATGGGGACGGAAGAATTAGCCGAGTTGAAGAAGCAACTGGAAGAGCAGCTAAGGAAGGGATTTATTCGCCCAAGTGCCTCCCCTTGGGGATCTCCTGCTCTGTTTGTGGCAAAGAGGGACGGTACCATCCGCTTATGCATTGACTATCGTTCCCTCAATGAAGTTACAATCAAGAACAAGTATCCACTTCCCAAGATCGAAGATCTGTTTGATCAGCTCAGCGGAGCCAAGGTGTTCTCCAAGATCGACCTCAGATCTGGGTACTACCAGCTGAAGATCAGACCCCAAGATATTCCGAAGACGGCATTCGTAACCAGATATGGCCTGTACGAGTGCACGGTCATGTCTTTTGGGTTAACCAATGCCCCAGCTTACTTCATGTGTCTCATGAATAAAGTCTTCATGGAATATTTGGACAAGTTTGTTGTTGTCTTCATTGATGACATTCTTGTGTTCTCGAAGTCGGAGGAAGAGCACGAACAGCACCTGAGGATGGTCCTAGACAAGCTTCGTGAGCACCAACTATATGCCAAATTCAGCAAGTGTGAGTTCTGGCTGCATAAAGTTGGATTCTTAGGTCATGTCTTGACCGAGGAAGGATTATCTGTTGATCCTGCAAAGATCGAAGCTGTGACCCAATGGCAATCTCCAACGACCGTCAAGGAAATGAGAAGCTTCCTCGGACTAGCGGGCTATTACCGCAAGTTCGTGGAAGGATTCTCTAGCATTGCACGACCAATGACTCAGCTCCTCAAGAAGGACAAGAAGTTC
Organism: Secale cereale; assembly: GCA_902687465.1. NCBI lineage: Eukaryota > Viridiplantae > Streptophyta > Magnoliopsida > Poales > Poaceae > Secale > Secale cereale. The sequence goes on along the minus strand of LR738715.1, from coordinate 519,698,635 downwards.
GAGTGGACGCCAAAATGCGAAGAGAGCTTCCAAGAGCTCAAGAAGAGGTTGACCACCGCCCCAGTTCTGGCAACACCTGATATTCACAAGGAGTTCGTGATATATTGTGATGCCTCTCGAACCGGATTGGGAAGCGTTCTGATGCAAGAAGGCCGCATCATAGCATACCTCTCCAGGCAGCTACGACCCTATGAGGAGAACTACGCTACTCACGATCTTGAGCTAGCGGCAGTAGTTCATGCCTTGAAGACATGGCGGCATTACCTCCTAGGGAAACGGTGTGAGATTTACACAGACCACAAAAGTCTGAAGTACATTTTCACCCAAAAGGAATTGAACATGAGGCAGCGGAGATGGGTGGAACTCATCAAAGACTATGACCTCAGTGTTCAATATCACCCTGGGAAGGCTAACGTGGTGGCCGATGCCTTAAGCAGGAAGGCTTGCTCTTTGAATGCCGTTATTCAAGAAAGGCAGCCAGCCTTGTTTAAGGAGATCGAAGAATTCAGTTTGGAATTGGTCACCCCTGGATTTCTGGATCATTTGGAAGTCAGACCGACCCTGATGGACGACGTCAAGAAGGCACAAGATGGACACGCAAGCATTGAAGGTATCAAGAAGAAGATGAAGCTGGGAAAGGCCCCAGGATTCTCCGAAGACGAGCACGGGATTGTTTGGTACAAAGGTCTCATCTGCGTACCAAACAACACCGAGCTGAAGACGCTGATTATACAAGAAGCCCACGACACTCTGTATTCCATCCACCCCGGAGGAACCAAGATGTACCAAGACTTGAAGGCACGATTCTGGTGGCACGGTATGAAGAGAGAGATTGCAACCTATATTGCAAAGTGTGATGTGTGCCAAATGGTCAAGGCTGAATATCAGCGACCTGCTGGATTGCTTCAACCACTCAAGGTTCCTGAGTGGAAGTGGGATAAAGTCGGAATGGACTTCATCACTAGATTACCAAGGTCGAATAGAGGACATGACTCTATCTGGGTCATAGTCGATCATTTGACCAAGGTGGCCCATTTCATTCCTGTCAAGACCACTTATGATGGCAACCGGCTGGCAGCTCTCTACATCGACTGAATCGTAAGTCTTCACGGTGTTCCCAAGGAGATTGTTTCAGATCGAGGAACCCAGTTCACCTCAAGGTTCTGGAAGAAGTTCCAAGAAGCCTTGGGAACCAAGTTGTCTTTCAGCACAGCTTTCCACCCACAGACCGGAGGTCAAACAGAGCGAGTCAATCAGATTCTCGAAGACATGCTCCGAGCCTGTGTCTTGGCATATGGAGCCAAGTGGGAAGACTGTCTCCCTTTTGCCGAGTTCTCCTATAACAACAGTTACCAGTCAAGCCTTCAGATGGCACCATTTGAGGTGTTGTACGGACGCAGATGCCGCACACCCCTCAATTGGTCGGAGACTGGAGAAGGACTAGTCTTTGGACCGGATATTCTCCGCGCAGCAGAAGAGCAAGTCCAACTAGTCAGAGAGCGATTAAAGGCAGCCAAGTCAAGGCAGAAGAGTTATGCTGACACTCACCGTCGGAACATGAGTTTCCATGTGGGGGACCATGTGTACCTGCGGGTAACTCCTCAGAAGGGAACCAAGCGTTTCCATGTCAAGGGGAAGCTCGCACCAAGGTTCATTGGACCCTTTGAGATCACTGCACGGCGAAGAGAAGTGGCTTACCAGTTGGAACTACCACCTGAGCTATCCGATGTGCACAATGTATTCCATGTGTCACAACTCCGGAAATGTCTCCAAGTTCCGGGCAAGCCCAATCTCTACAAGGATGTGGATCACCAAGCCATTGATCTGCAGCCTGATTTGACCTACCGCGAGAAGCCCATTCGCATTCTGGACGAAGGAGAACGACGTACGCAAAGCCGTACCATCAAGTACTTCAAGGTCCAGTGGAGCAACCACACCGAAGCAGAAGCAACCTGGGAACGAGAAGACTATCTTAGATCCGAGTTTCCCCGCCTCTTTTAAGACCTAGTTTAGGAATCTCGGGGACGAGATTCTTGTAAGGGGGGTAGGTCTGTCACACCCTGCATTTTGTAACATGTTATTTGTACCTTTGAAGCATGAAAATTTGGACCAGCAATTTTTTTTAGCATCATTTGGCTTTTATGTGGAATTTGAGTTTTCTTCATATGTTTTTTCTTGTGCTCATTAAAGTCAACTATGACCTCTTGTAGAATTCATCTCCATACCCAAAACTTCTGCCCAATGATCATGCCAAGTGTTATATAACAGTATAGTATTTTCCTACAAAATTGATTTGGCCAAAAAGTATTTTTTAAATTTAGTTTTCCAAAAACCCCTGAATTGAGATTTGCACTGCAAGTACTTGATTTAGGGTGAGAAAATTATTTCAAAAGGTTTATTTGAGACCTAGTAGTCATAGGACTCCCAGAAACCACAAAGGTATAATTTTAAAAGTTATTTTCCTATTTTATTCAAAAGCTTTTTCTTAAGGCCAGAAATGGTCTTTAATAGGGGAATTTTTTTTAACTATTTCAAAAATATTTGCCAAAATTCAGGGAGACTCAGAGGACATATATTGTCCATATATAAGAGTTTCAACACTTGGTCATGTTCAAAATAATGGGCTAAACCCTCTAAAACCCTTTCTGGATATTTCAAGCTTTTGAAATGTTTACAAAGGAATTATTCTCCAAAAATTCCAGGGAAATTCCATCATGTCACATATGACATATTTGATGATCTTGCCAAGTCCCATGCCTTGGGAAGCAAGAAAACATCCTCAAACCCCTTCATAACCATTCTGTCCATATTTGAAGTTTGAGCAACTTTACATTGCCAAACTTGTCCAAATGCTCTCAAACTTGGTGCACATGCTAGAATGACCTAATAAGGCATCTAGACCAAATGGCACAAGATTTGGAATAGAGCAACTTGATCAGATCACCTCAACACCCTTTCTGTTCAAATGCAAATTTGAACAACTTTACATTACCAACTTTTTATCTGGAGCTTCAAACTTTGTGGGCATGATCAATACCCCAAATGATGATGCTACACCAAGTGGTGCATCAAAGGGAGGTGATTAGCTTGACTCAATCAAGATGAAGCTGTTTCTGTTGATTTCTAGGGTTCACCAAAGTTACATTGGCTAGTTTCTTCAAATGAGCCCAAATTTGGTGAAGCACCCTATTTTCACATATCTTTCAACCTTGTTAAGTGCCATATCAAGTGGAGGTCATTTGCTTGACCAAACACTGATCAAACACCTTCTGGCTTTTTACTAAAACCTCCAACTTGATCACTTTGACTCTTCTCCATGGCCCCAACTTTTTACCACATGATCATTGAGTTACTAGCTACCTCCAGTAACTTCCCCAGCACCCCAGCTCCATGATTGAGGGGTAAGAACCCTGTTTTACCTTGCTGGACAGCAAGTTTTCACCAATTCACCAGCACCCTCACTCTCTCTCAGCATCTCCAGGGCATCCAAGGCCTCAGGCCATTTCTTTACTTCCCCCCTGACCTTCTAGACACTGCTGGACACGCTGGTTTTGACCAAAACAGCGAGAGCGCGTTGATGCCAGCAATACGCACGCTCTGGAGCGCCCAACAGTGCACCTCCGCACGGTGGCTCCGGCCAATCGCTGACCCCGACAGCCTCGGGCCTCCCCTTCGCGCCAGTCGAGGCCTCTCGACGTCCGCAACCTCCCCGGCGCTGTCCCCCCTCCTCCTGCGCCCTCCAGTGGTCGTCGTCGCACGCGCGTTGGCCGCCCGTGACGGCCACTCTGCTGCTTCACACGCGTGCACACTCCAGACGCTCCCCCGCTCCTCCTCTTACTTCTACCGGACGTGGAGCTCGTCCAGGAACACCACACACTCATCCCCTTGGCCTCCCGTGCGCTGTAGCCTCGAGCCGGAGCTCGCCGGCACACTGGACCACGGGCCTCCGTCGACCTCCTATATATAGCCCCTCCCGAGCCTCTCCAGCAGCACCATCAGCCTCACTCCACTCCACTGAGCCCCCCAGCACCTTCAGTTCGACCCCAAGAGGTCCCAGTACTCGGGATCGACCGGAGCGCCGCTGCGTCGGGCCGCCGGTGATCTCGCGGTACGGGCCTCCCCTGCCTCTCCTCTCACCCGATTCGGAACCCCCTCGCCTCACTGACCCTTTCCCCCTTGTTTCCCCCTCCGTTTGCAGTCGGAAACGACCAGAGCCACCACCTCCCGACGAGCTTCCGCCGTCCCACCTCGCCGCCGGCGAACCGGACCTCCCCGGCATGCCGCACCACCACCACTGCAACCGCCACTCGACGCTGAGTCCATCCCTGGCCTCCGTTGCCGTCGCCGTGGCAGGAAAACTCGTCGGTGAGCTCGCCGTCGCCGTGGCCGCAAGGTTGGAGATGACAGGCGGGCCCCGCCTGTCATCCCCACACCTCTCTCCCCCTCCTCTCTGTCACTGACCCACGGGCCCCGCCCGTCAGGTTCAAAAACCTGACGTGCGCACGCAGGCTCCCGTGCGGCTGGGCTGGACCGCCCTGGGCCGTGCACTGTGGCCTCTCTGGCCCAGTTGCACAGGTCTTTTTATTCTTTTTCTTTTCTGTGATTGTTTTAAACATTTCTACAGAAAAGAATAATGGTCCAAATTGAATAATTCCAACTCCTAAAATCTTGTAATATTCCAACCTATTTAATGGTACCACTTTCATTCAAATCCATGAAACTTTTCTGTTCTGTACAAATTTAAATTCAAATTTGGGCAGTAATACTCCTGTTCTAAAATCAATAGATTCTATTATGTAACTCCAAAACTCCAACTAAGATTTTTCCCCATCTTAGAAATTCCTCTAGTATTTAACAAAAATGAGTTGACATTTTTCTGAGCACTTTGATTTTTCTGTTTTGTTTGTATTCTTATTTTCCCGTGGTTATTATGCGACGTATAGATCCCGTATTTGACGAAGTTGCTGTGGAAGGAGAAGGAGAAGGATTTGAAGACTTTGAAGACCAAGCCAATCCAGGAAAGCAGCCCTTTGACCATGATACACTTGTTCCTCGGAACCCGTTTGTTTCCGATGCATGATGTTAGGGTTACGATGGTAACCTAGTTGATTCCACCACATGATGCATGCTTGATCTTGATCTTGCTAAGTGCTAGATGACATGCAAATAGTTGGTCATGATGCTTAAATGATGAATGTGTGATTTGAACCTTCGTAGTTGAAATCATTTGCATGAACCCATCGGGTGCCCCTAATGCCCGAGGGTGACGATGTGTTAGGTCATCACTTGAGAAAGAAGTGATGTGCCGGTAAATCTTGTGCATGGTGGAATGATGGATTAGATTTATGTGTGACTACCGTCCCAACCAAACATGTGCAACCACACTACCCCTTATGGGACGGGGCTTTATTGATTACTTAGGTCGATACTAGCATGGTGCCCGCATTACTAGTGACGGGAAGACTTGAGGTCTTTCCCGGGACGGGGTCGTGCTTGGATAGACAACCATGACTGTTTTCATAGGGCACCGGACACACCGTTGGTCCCTTCGGGTATGCGTGACATTGAAAATTAGGGCAAGTCCCGTGATCTTTTGTTTGTACCCGAGGGCCGTGTACCAACGAGTGGGCTCTATGTTAGTGTCGTCTAAGGAAAGGTAATGACCGGGTGCTTACCCCGGGTACTTGAAGTACCGCGGGTCGTGGATGACACGGAAGTTCCCCGTATCTTGTGGGTAAAGTGCGCAACCTGTGCAGAGCATAAAACTATTCGAATAGCCGTGTCCACGGTCATGGACAGTTGGGTGGTGCTACTTAAACTATGTCCAGAATTTTACTTCATTGGTGATGTTATGCGTGTGGTGAGTCAAGGTGGTGACTTGACTCGATGAGTTGAATCATAATCATGTTGATATCGGTAACCTGTCTTCGAGGTTACGCGAGTTTATTGATGCATAAACTTGTTGGTAGAATATTTATTCTAGCCTTTGCTAGATTGTTCATTATTGTTCCACTGCATTGTTACCTTGAACCACATCATGGGTTGCTTGCGAGTACATTCAAAGTACTCATTGGCTTGCCACTGGTTATTTAATTGGCCAGGCATGGAAGAACAGGATTATGAGGAAGAGTTCTTTGGAGACGAACATGCGAACTAGGACGCTATCCCAGTCAGAATGCCTGTAGGGTTAAGGCAGATGGCATGGGTTCTACCCGTTATCGAAGACTTCCGCTATTTGAGTTATTTGCTATTCAGCCCGTGAGGCTCTATCTATGTAAGACTTGGCCATAATGGCCTTAATTCGTGTAAGACTATTTGTATGGATGTAAGACTCTTGTTATTTCAGCTTCTGTGTGTTCAGTGAGCATTGATCTCTGGGATCACTGTACACGTGCATTCGGTGATCTCGACTTCTAAGTCGGGGTCCCCACAACATTGGGCCCTGAAATATGACCCCGCTCGACTTATCGACTGCCATGTTCTCTGTCCAGGAGTTGCACCTAGTTTCTGGTGTTTGTAGTTTACTGGTGGTCGTGCACAGCGCTGACCCTCGGGGTGGGCTGTGATGCGACAGGTACGTGGCACGGTGTACCGGTTGCCCGTTTGGTGACTCGGGAACCCTGTACACATCGTTTGGGGCCGTGAGCGACACCCCGGTCGGATCTCCCCACGGATGGAACCCAAATAGGCGATAAACCTGGACGAGAGACTTGAGTGGTTGGTTAGGTCGTGGTCTACACCCACGTCGGCTTTCGCTTGAAGTCTGCCGAGCACATGTCGTGTGCAGACGCTAAGTGGTGAAAACATGTGTGAAGAAGTACACCCATGCAGGGTTATCAAACTATTCGAATAGCCGTTGTTCGCGGTATGGACTACTTGGTTACTCTTACAGTTCATAGACAAGTTGATGGATACTACTAAAAGCCTCAAGATAAGTGTGAGTGCCGTGGATGGACCTTCCGTAGGATGACGGAAGAGGATCCTCGGTAGTGTATTGTTGTGGTGAATAGAGGACTCGTGTTCGTAATAACATCTTGCAATCCGTTGAGAGTTGTAGTATAGGTTAGCCAAGAGTCAAAGCTGGCTTTCTGCTATGAATTCCACTACCCCCTTTGATAATGTTGCATGTATGATAGGTTCTGTGGTAAGACTTGCTGAGTACCTTTGTACTCATGTTTGCTTAATAACTGTTGTAGAGGAGAACCCTGCCCCTGCTGATGGGTTCTACATAGACGTTGACGTCGACGAGTAGCTTGACACCCAGACGGAGATCTGGAGCTTGTGAAGGGCCTTGTAGATAGTCAGGCTACACCAAGCCTGTTTTATTTTCTAAGTTGTCTGTACTCAGACATGTAGCTTCCGCTTGTGCTTGTATGACTGTATAACTTGAGTGTTGGGTCATGTGACCCCTACTTGTATGGATATGTTATGTATGGCTCTTGGAGCCTCTTAAATAAAGTACTTTGAGTCATAGAGTTCTGTTGTGATGCAATGTTGTATTTGCACATATTGAGCATATTGTGTGTATGGTTGAAATGCTTGGTATGTGTGGGATCCGACACCTAGTTGTTTTCCTTTGGTAGCCTACCTTACAGGGAAATGCCTCCTAGTGATTCCAATGAGCCTTGGTAGCTTGCTACTGCTCGGAACACGTAGGCTGGCCGGCATGTGTCCTTCTTCGTTCCTGTGTCTGTCCCTTAGGGGAAATATCACACGTTGTTCCTTTAAGTCCATGTAGCTTGCTACGACTTGGGTACATACGTTGATGATCGACACGTTCGTTGCTGGGTCATGGATGCCTGTCTCTGTAATCTAGTGCCACTTTTGGTTTATAACTAGCCATGTCGGCCCGGGTTCTCTGTCATATGGATGCTAGCGACACTGTCATATACGTGTGCCAAAATGCGCAAACGGTCCCGGGCCAGGTAAGGTGGCACCCGTGGGGTTACCGTGCGTGAGGCCGCAAAGTGATATGACGTGTTACAGTTAGATCGGTGTGACTTAGGATCGGGGTCCTGACAGCGTTGGCATCAGAGCTGGACTGCCTGTAGGTTTCTCAAGCCAAACTGGTCGATGTTGAGTCTAGAAAAATTCTTAGTTATATGTAGGGGAATTGATTGTGGAAGGGAACATAAGGCTCTTTTTACTCCTTTACCTTATGCCCTTCTGATCCGAGTCAGTCTATTCCTTCTACGGGGATTTAGGACTAGGCCTCTTATCCTTACTAGGTTCACGTGTTACTAATCCGTAGACCCTTAGGATTGTTGGTTTCAAGCCTCAGTTCAGTTTCTATCCTTTTTAGTATGATGATTGTTGGACCTGGAACCTTGATATGGAATTGTTGAGTGGCTATGCTATCATTTGTATGATGTCTCAAATCTTTTTTTGAGCATTTACAGTTGTTATGCTGCCCGATTTATTCCAAAAACACTAATGCCTTTGCATTACTTCGTGTTTCAGATGTCTGGCCGCATCCCTCACCAAGTGGTTCATTTGACTCGGTGCATTAATGTGCCCGGTCACACGGCCATGCTAGTCCGTGTGCTGACTGAGACCGGATATCGCTGGTATCCTGAGTACATCATGGAGGAACAGTACCAGATTTCAATCAGAGTCAGTATTTCTGCACAGTCCGGATATACCCCTCATATCCCAGAGCTAACGACCCCATCCATTGGTCTTATGGACTCGGGGTTACCATCGAGATGGCAGTACAGGATGCCGCCTATTCGATGATGACCATTCTCCGGGCTAGGCATGCCCTGTTGCTGAACACTGAGTTCTGTTACATGCCAGCCTCACTTCCCGGAGAGGAAGGCTACTACACTGGTCTGTATACTAATGCTGCTCATGAAGAGCCACTGCTTCAGACTACTGTTCAGATGCTGGAGGATAGGGACCGTGAGGTCCGTGCCCTCCGAATGGAGCTGTATAACACTCGAGCCGCCCACTGGACTACTTTGACACGGCTTGCACCTGCTGTGCACGCCGGATATCTGGACATGCGGGATTTGTACCCCGTGCGGACTCGTCTGCCTGATCGCATGGATTGGCGTGACGTTGGGGGTATTACACCTCCACGTGGGCGTCGGTTACCACCAGCATCGGGACCGAGGCCACATCCATGTCCCTATGGTCCACAGCCTTCGAGTGCTCGTGAGTTTCAAGATCCGTCTGTTCCACTTCCAAGCTACGGTGGTAATCTTTACGAAGATTACTACGGGAATGTCTGAGGTAGACCGTGGTAGTAGTAGTATTGTAGTAGTTGTATTCCCACAGTCCTGCGTGTCTTGTGGAATATGACTTAGTGTGTACTGAGTTCCGGAGGTGTAGTTAAATAATGTATAGGAGCTTGGAATGCCTCTGATGGGATGTATCGTCTTTCACTGCAGTTGTACTTTAGCCTTGGCTTGTACTAAACTATGTATGGTGTGTATGACCACTGGTGTATATATAGCAGTTTCTATATTACCATGTCGTACGGATGAACATCTTTGTATTCCGTGTCATCCATTACATTCTGCACTCCTATGTCAAATTTTTGCCATCCTTGTCTAAACCGTTGTTTTGTTTTCCTAGGATGGTCAACACTCGCAACACTCCTGCTGCTCAGGAGCAGGGTGAGGCTAGTGGGGCTAGTGATGGGAATCTGCCCCAGCCACCCTCCTTGGCGGAAGTTATGCTCGAGGCAGAACGGAACAAGAGAGAGACCAACCGTCTGCTGGAACGCATAGAGCAGAACACTGGGTTCCGTCAGAGGAATGACGTGGTGTCAATCAATGACTTTATCAAGATGTGCCCACCGAAGTTCCATCACTCCACTGAACCTCTGGATGCGGATGACTGGCTACATAGTATCACCCACAAGCTACACTCTGCCCGTGTGGCCGAAGCTGACAAGGTTACCTACGTCGCCTACCATCTTGAGGGCCCTGCCAGTCTTTGGTGGGAAAACTTTGAAGCTATGCGTCCTGCTGGCCAAATCACTACTTGGGTTGAGTTCAGTGAGGCATTCCGTGAACATCACATTCCGGAAGGTCTCATGGATCGCAAGCGGGAGGAATTCTGCAATTTCACCCAGGGTCGGTTAACATTGGATGGCTATAGTCGCGAGTTTGGCAACTTGGCACGCTATGCACCTGAGGAAGTATCCACCGATGCCAAGAAGCAGGCAAGGTTCCGCAAGGGACTCAGCCCTGAACTCCGCCGAGATCTACGTCTGCACAAGTGCACTTCCTTCCAGAAGTTGGTAAACAAGGCTATCAGTGCTGAGACGGGCCAGACCGACTTCGAGGCCACACGCAAGCATCCTCGTGACTTTGGTTCCTCATCCGGCTCTGGCTCTCACAAGCGCCGTGTGTGGGTTCCTAGCACTGCTCTGCCACCCAAGTACACACCGAGGCCATCCTATGAGGCGCCTCGCCCAACTCAACAGTATGCACCTGCTAAGACTTATGGAGGACCACCTTCCAACTTTGCTCCACGCACTAGCACTGTGACTTGCTTCAAGTGTGGAGAACCGGGACACTACATGCGTGAGTGTCCTCAGAACGAACCAGGAAAACCCGTTGGCCGTGGTAAGCCAACCGGCAAGGTGAATTATGTCAAGCCAATCCCCACTGCACGTGGTCATGTCAACTATGTCTCTACCGAGGAAGCTTATGAGGATCCTAACGTCGTTCTTGCTACGCTTCTCGTTAACTGCCATACGGCATCGGTTCTTTTTGATACTGGAGCATCCCATTCGTTCATATCTGAGAGCTATGCTCGAATGCACAACATGACTTTTAGTGACATGCCTACTTCCATGGTTATTCAAACTCCTGGTTCCAAGTGGCAAACCTCTAGGGTAAGCCATGGAAATGAAATCCTTGTCGATAGACTTGTTTTCCTAGCATCTCTAATTGCTCTCAAGTCCTCGGACATAAACATCATTTTGGGTATGGATTCGATGACAACTCATTACGCCAAAATTGATTGCTATACTAGGACCGTTCAACTTACACATCCATCCGGCAAGATAGTCAATGTCTTGACCCGAATGGCTGAGCGTCAGCTCTACTCTCTTAATGCCAGCCCTCTACCAGAACTCGAAGATGTCCCAGTAGTCCGTGACTTTCCGGATGTCTTTCCAGAAGAACTGCCAGGAATTCCACCTGACAGAGATGTCGAGTTCGTGATAGATCTTATCCCTGGAACTGTCCCAATCTCTAGGAGACCTTATAAGATGGCACCACTAGAATTAGCTGAGCTAAAGAAACAACTCGATGAGTCCTTGCAAAAGGGTTTCATCCGTCCTAGTTCTTCCCCTTGGGCTTGCCCCGTCCTCTTCGTCAAGAACAAGGATGGAACGGAGCGGATGGTTGTAGATTACCGACCTATCAATCTGGTCACCATAAAGAACAAGTATCCGCTCCCCAGGATCAACGACCTGTATGATCAGCTCGCTGGATCCTCAGTCTTCTCTAAGATGGATTTGAGGTTGGGTTACCATCAAATCAAAATCAAGAACGGGGACATTCCTAAAACGGCTTTTGTTACTCGTTATGGCCAATATGAGTACACCGTCAAGTCCTTCGGATTAACCAATGCCTCAGCCACCTTCTCCCGGCTAATGAATTCTATATTCATGGAGTACTTGGATAAATTCGTCGTGGTATACCTCGATGATATACTCATCTATTCCAAGAACAAGAAAGATCATGCCGAGCATTTAAGGCTGGTATTGACGAAACTTCGAGAGCACCGCCTTTATGCCAAATTCTCTAAATGTGAATTTTGGTTGCCGGAAGTAACCTATTTAGGTCATGTGATCTCTGGCAAGGGTATTGTTGTCAATCCCGAGCGAGTTCAAGCCGTCCTTGATTGGACTCCCCCTGAATCGGTCAAGCAAGTTAGGAGTTTTCTTGGCTTAGCGAGCAATTGCCGACGCTTCGTCGAGAATTTCTCCAAGGTTGCTAAACCTCTATCTGAGCTCCTCAAGAAAGATAAAAAGTTTGAGTGGACCCCACAGTGCGAGTCCAGTTTTCAGGAACTGAAAAGACGCCTGACATCTGCACCTGTACTGGTACCACCAGACTTTTCCAAGGATTTTATAATCTATTGCGACGCCTCGCGACAAGGACAAGGTTGCATACTCATGCAAGATCGTCAAGTGATTGCTTACGCATCCCGACAGTTGCGTCCACATGAGGATAACTACCCTAATCATGATCTAGAGCTTGCAGCTGTAGTCCATGCACTCAAAACATGGCGACATTACCTCCTTGGTAATCGCTGTGAAATCTTCACTGATCATCAAAGTTTGAAGTATATCTTCACCCAACCGGATCTGAATCTCAGGCAAAGACGTTGGTTTGAGTTGCTCATAGACTACGTCTTAGGAATCACTTATACCCCTGGAAAGGCCAATGTCATGGCTGATGCACTAAGTCGTATGTCTTATTGTAACAACTTAATGTTACAACAAGGGCAACCACTTCTCCACGAGGAATTTCGTAAGCTTAACCTTCACATTGTTCCTCGAGGATTCCTTTCCACTGTGGTGGCGAAACCTACCCTTATGGATCAAGTTATAGCTGCCCAGAAGCGTGACAAAGGTATATCCCGACTCCATGAGAGCATTGCTAGCGGACTCGCTAAAAGCTTCTCTATGGATGATCGAGGTGTTGTTTTCTTTGGGAACCGTGTAGTGGTTCCCAAGAACCACCATCTACGACAGTTAATCCTTAAGGAGGCTCATGAATCTCCTCTCACAATTCATCCCGGTAGTACCAAAATGTATCAGGACCTATGTCAGAGATTCTGGTGGACTAGGATGAAGAGAGAAATCACTCAATTCATTGCTAACTGTGACCTTTGTCGTCGAGTTAAAGCAGAGCATCAACGGCCTGCTGGTACCCTTCAACCTTTAGCTATTCCTGAATGGAAATGGGACAAGGTCGGTATGGACTTCATTACCGGGTTTCCCAGAACCAGGAAAGGGAATAATGCTATCTTCGTCGTTATCGACCGCCTCTCTAAAGTAACTCATTTCCAGCCTGTTCGAGAAAGTATTATCGCTAGCCAGCTAGCAGACTTGTATGTCTCTCGGATAGTATCACTTCATGGTGTTCCGTTGGAGATTAACTCAGACCGTGGAAGTCTTTTCACTTCACGATTTTGGGAAAGTTTCCAGAATGCTATGGGAACTCATCTCTCCTTCAGTACCGCCTTCCATCCCCAGTCAAGTGGTCAAGTGGAACGAGACAATCAAATTCTGGAAGACATGCTTCGGGCCTCTGTCATTTCTTTCGGTATGGAATGGGAAAAGTGTCTCCCATTTGCCGAATTCGCTTATAACAATAGTTATCAAGCCAGCTTGGGCAAAGCCCCCTTCAAAGTTCTATATGGACGAAGGTGTCGAACACCTCTTAACTGGTCAGAAACCGGGGAAATACAATTCTTTGGCCCGGATATGATCCAGGAAGCAGAAGAGCAAGTTCACATCGTTCGTGAGAGATTGAAAATAGCCCAGTCTCGCCAGAAGACCCAATATGATAGTCATCATAAGGCTGTGACTTTTGAAGTCGGCGATAAGGCTTACCTTCGGGTTACTCCTCTTAAGGGAACCCATCGCTTCGGTATCAAAGGAAAATTGGCCCCTCGTTACATCGGTCCTTTTCGCATTCTTGCCAAACGAGGAGAAGTTGCCTACCAATTGGAACTACCTCCGCAGCTATCCAGAGTTCATGACGTGTTCCACGTTTCTCAACTCAGGCATTGCTTCTCGGATCCTATCCGCGGAGTGGACCACGAAACGCTAGATCTCCAGGACAATCTCACATATCGAGAATACCCCGTTCGTATTCTTGATCAAACCGAGCGCACCACTCGACGCCACAATATCTAGTTTCTCAAGGTTCAATGGTCACATCATTCCGAGAGTGAAGCTACTTGGGAAAGGGAGGATCGTCTTCGACTTGAGTACCCCACCCTCTTTCCGGAGGAACCCGAATATCGGGACGCGATTCTTTTAAGTGGGGGTGAGTTGTCACATCCCTAGTTAGCACTTGCATTAGGACTAGCTAGAGTGTGCATCATGTCTACTTATCAAAGAAACTTGAAATGGGAATGACAGAAACCCCAGCACCCCTCTTCTAACAACTAGGGTTTGATAAAATCTTTTCCAATGTACCCAAAATGCCCTTCAAAAATGTTCATCATTTCTGCCTTGGTCCTAAACCTCTGCCAAAAATGGTGCACAATTTTCTAGGACATCTAAGGTCTTTGGATCAAATCATATGGTATTTGTATTTGGGCATTTAAATGCTATAAAATATTTTAAATGCTCAAATAATCATAAACTATAATGTTCCATACTGTTCATAATATATACAGTGGGCATGATTAGTTTTATGAGTTATAAAAATGTTCTGGCATTTTTAATAATTAAACAAAGTTGCAAAAGAAATGAAACAGAATAGAAATAGGAAAAAAAAAGAGAGAGAAACAACTTACCTGAGCCCAGCACTGTTGCAGGCCAGCCCAGCCCACCAGCCCCGCTCCTGTCGCCTTCCTCCTCGCGCCAGTAGGCAGCGCGCGTGGCCACCGCGCGCCGGCACGCGCCCGGCCACCTCCACCCTGCTTGCCTGCATCCCCGACGGCCTGGACGCCTCCTTGCGTCGCCACGCAGCTGCCCCGACCGCTCTCTCACTTCCCCTCGTCCTCATCGCCTTACCCTGGTTCTCTCCCTCTCACCACCGAGCCGCCCGTCGCCGCCGCTCGCCGTTGCCGCACCTAGAGCCTCCCCCTCGTCCCGTGACAGTGTCCAGAAGGTTCGCCGTGACGCCCTCTTCCTCCTCGCTGAGCCACGGATCGTCGGGAGCCCTGCAACGCCTTCACGCCGTCGTCCCCCTCCTCGGATCACCGGAGCTCCTCGTCGTCGATTAAGAAGCTGCAGAGCGTCCCCGACCTCTCCGTCGAGCTCGCTAGCACCGCTGTGAGCCCCTACGCTGAATCTCTCCTTCCTCCGCTTCGTTTGCGCCGTGTAGCTGCTGCTCCGTTGATCACCGAAACCCACCGCCGCCGTGCTTGCCGCCGGCGATGCTCCGGTGACCATTTGGTCACGGACGCATGTCCATCTCACTCGCCGCAGCATGTAGATGAGCTAGGTGCCACGCACGCATCGCCTAGGCCACCGCAGCCGCGTTTCCACACACGCCCGAACGCCGGCCGCCGCTGTCGAGCTCGTTGCCGTCGTCTCCGGCCACCACAGGCCCGGCGACCACCACCATTCGACGTGCATCGGCGATGGCTCTCCAACGCGCCCAACCGCGGCTTGAACCGTGCCCTGTGGGCGTTTTCCGAAGCTCGCCGCCGTGTTTGGCCTCGCCGGCGTCACTTCGCCGGCGAGTTTGGCTCGTTTGACCGGGGAGTTGACCACCCCTGGGTCACTGACGTGTGGGCCACCCCTCCTCTAATTAGTTAGTTTAATTAATTAAATGTTAATTAAATTAGTTAGTTAGTTTAGTCACTGACCCGTGGGCCCAGACCCCACTGACAACTAATTAGTTCCTAGCTTAACACTAATTAACTTTGTTAATTAGCTGTGACACTGACATGCCGGGCCCACATGTCATGTTTGACCTGGACTACCTCCTGTTGACCTGCTGACGTCAGCATGAGGTCATGCTGACGCTGTAATGAGTTTCTGGAATTTAATTTAAATCTTAAATGATTTATGAATTTCAGAAATTACCCAAAACTTCTAAAAATCATGTAAAATCAACCGTAGCTCAGATGGAAATAATTTATATATGAAAAATGCTCATAAAAATCCAATCTTTCCAATGGCACTGGTTTCATGCATGTTTGAGCAAGTTAACCTTGCTGTATACATTAAAACATGATAATGCACTTAATTAAATAATAGTTTGAATTCCAATTTGAATCTTTGATTCAAATAGGCTCAAACCCTTCTGGTTATAGTTGCATTAGCCCAAAACACATGCATCTTGCCATGTCATGAGCATGCATCATATTGTTGCATTTGTTTGTTAATGATTGTATCGCCGGTATTCTCCGTGTTAGGTCCTGCTCCCGAGGATACTGCTGCGTATCCAGCTAAAGAGCAGTACCCGACAACCACTTTGTCAGGCAAGCAATCATTAATCATTCCGATACAAACCCATCTTCTCGCTCCTGCTCTCTTTTACCGCATTAAGGCAACAGCGTGTGAACTGCTACTTGCTGCGGTAGTTGAACCCTATTCCCTTGCATGACCTGTCATTGCCACAGTAAATAGTTGAAACCCACTAGCATGTGTAGGAGTTGATTGAGCCATGTGATTTGTGATCCACCATGCTATTTGCTTATGTTGCCTGCTATGCTCAGAGTTGTGTCTGGTCTGGTTCATCTGGGTGATGGATCAGAGTGAAATGGTCATACCGATAAAGAGAAGGAAGTGTGGAATACGCTTGGTAAAGGTATCGATGAAAGGCCATGTAGGAGTACATGGTGGGTTGTTTCATTGGAATCGTCCATAGGACCTGAGATCTGTGTGTGTGATTCAAGTTACAGTTACTACCGCACATTGGGCCCTGAAATATGACCCCGCTCGACTTATCGACTGCCATGTTCTCTGTCCAGGAGTTGCACCTAGTTTCTGGTGTTTGTAGTTTACTGGTGGTCGTGCACAGCGCTGACCCTCGGGGTGGGCTGTGATGCGACAGGTACGTGGAACGGTGTACCGGTTGCCCGTTTGGTGACTCGGGAACCCTGTACACATCGTTTGGGGCCGTGAGCGACACCCCGGTCGGATCTCCCCACGGATGGAACCCAAATAGGCGATAAACCTGGACGAGAGACTTGAGTGGTTGGTTAGGTCGTGGTCTACACCCACGTCGGCTTTCGCTTGAAGTCTGCCGAGCACATGTCGTGTGCAGACGCTAAGTGGTGAAAACATGTGTGAAGAAGTACACCCCTGCAGGGTTATCAATCTATTCGAATAGCCGTTGTTCGCGGTATGGACTACTTGGTTACTCTTACAGTTCATAGACAAGTTGATGGATACTACTAAAAGCCTCAAGATAAGTGTGAGTGCCGTGGATGGCCCTTACGTAGGATGACGGAAGAGGATCCTCGGTAGTGTATTGTTGTGGTGAATAGAGGACTCGTGTTCGTAATAACATCTTGCAATCCGTTGAGAGTTGTAGTATAGGTTAGCCTAGAGTCAAAGCTGGCTTTCTGCTATGAATTCCACTACCCCCTTTGATAATGTTGCATGTATGATAGGTTCTGTGGTAAGACTTGCTGAGTACCTTTGTACTCATGTTTGCTTAATAACTGTTGCAGAGGAGAACCCTGCCCCTGCTGATGGGTTCTACATAGACGTTGACGTCGACGAGTAGCTTGACACCCAGACGGAGATCTAGAGCTTGTGAAGGGCCTTGTAGTTAGTCAGGCTACACCAAGCCTGTTTTAATTTCTAAGTTGTCTGTACTCAGACATGTAGCTTCCGCTTGTGCTTGTATGACTGTATGACTTGAGTGTTGGGTCATGTGACCCCTACTTGTATGGATATGTTATGTATGGCTCTCGGAGCCTCTTAAATAAAGTACTTTGAGTCATAGAGTTCTGTTGTGATGCAATGTTGTATTTGCACATATTGAGCATATTGTGTGTATGGTTGAAATGCTTGGTATGTGTGGGATCCGACACCTAGTTGTTTTCCTTTGGTAGCCTACCTTACAGGGAAATGCCTCCTAGTGATTCCAATGAGCCTTGGTAGCTTGCTACTGCTCGGAACACGTAGGCTGGTCGGCATGTGTCCTTCTTCGTTCCTGTGTCTGTCTCTTAGGGGAAATATCACACGTTGTTCCTTTAAGTCCATGTAGCTTGCTACGACTTGGGTTCATACGTTGATGACCGACACGTTCGTTGCTGGGTCATGGATGCCTGTCTCTGTAATCTAGTGCCTCTTTTGGTTTATAACTAGCCATGTCGGCCCAGGTTCTCTGTCATATGGATGCTAGCGACACTGTCATATACGTGTGCCAAAATGCGCAAACGGTCCCGGGCCAGGTAAGGTGGCACCCGTGGGGTTACCGTGCGTGAGGCCGCAAAGTGATATGACGTGTTACAGTTAGATCGGTGTGACTTAGGATCGGGGTCCTGACAGCGTTGGCATCAGAGCTGGACTGCCTGTAGGTTTCTCAAGCCAAACTGGTCGATGTTGAGTCTAGAAAAATTCTTAGTTATATGTAGGGGAATTGATTGTGGAAGGGAACGTAAGGCTCTTTTTACTCCTTTACCTTATGCCCTTCTGATCTGAGTCAGTCTATTCTTTCTACGGGGATTTAGGACTAGGCCTCTTATCCTTACTAGGTTCACGTGTTACTAATCCGTACACCCTTAGGATTGTTGGTTTCAAGCCTCAGTTCAGTTTCTATCCTTTTTAGTATGATGATTGTTGGACCTGGAACCTAGATATGGATTTGTTGAGTGGCTATGCTATCATTTGTATGATGTCTCAAATCTTTTTTTGAGCATTTACAGTTGTTATGCTGCCCGATTTCTTCCAGAAACACTAATGCCTTTGCATTACTTCATGTTTCAGATGTCTGGCCGCATCCCTCACCAAGTGGTTCGTTTGACTCGGTGCATTAATGTGCCCGGTCACACGGCCATGCTAGTCCGTGTGCTGACTGAGACCGGATATCGCTGGTATCCTGAGTACATCGTGGAGGAACAGTACCGGATTTCAATCAGAGTCAGTATTTCTGCACAGTCCGGATATACCCCTCATATCCTGGAGCTAACGACCCCATCCATTGGTCTTATGGACTCGGGGTTACCATCGAGATGGCAGTACAGGATGCCGCCTATTCGATGATGACCATTCTCCGGGCTAGGCATGCCCTGTTGCTGAACACTGAGTTCTGTTACATGCCAGCCTCATTTCCCGGAGAGGAAGGCTACTACACTGGTCTGTATACTGATGCTGCTCATGAAGAGCCACTGCTTCAGACTACTGTTCAGATGCTGGAGGATAGGGACCGTGAGGTCCGTGCCCTCCGAATGGAGCTGTATAACACTCGAGCCGCCCACTGGACTACTTTGACACGGCTTGCACCTGCTGTGCACGCCGGATATCTGGACATGCGGGATTTGTACCCCGTGCGGACTTGTCTGCCTGATCGCATGGATTGGCGTGATGTTGGGGGTATTACACCTCCACGTGGGCATCGGTTACCACCAGCATCGGGACCGAGGCCACATCCATGTCCCTATGGTCCACAGCTTTCGAGTGCTCGCGAGTTTCAAGATCCGTCTGTTCCACTTCCAGGCTACGGTGGTAATCTTTACGAAGATTACTACGGGAATGTCTGAGCTAGACCGTGGTAGTAGTAGTATTGTAGTAGTTGTATTCCCACAGTCCTGCGCGTCTTGTGGAATATGACTTAGTGTGTACTGAGTTCTGGAGGTGTAGTTAAATAATGTATAGGAGCTTGGAATGCCTCTGATGGGATGTATCGTCTTTCACCGCAGTTGTACTTTAGCCTTGGCTTGTACTAAACTATGTATGGTGTGTATGACCACTGGTGTATATATAGCAGTTTCTATATTACCATGTCGTACGGATGAACATCTTTGCATTCCGTGTCATCCATTACATTCTGCACTCCTATGTCAAATTTTTGCCATCCTTGTCTAAACCGTTGTTTTGTTTTCCTAGGATGGTCAACACTCGCAACACTCCTGCTGCTCAGGAGCAGGGTGAGGCTGGTGGGGCTAGAGATGGGAATCTGCCCCAGCCACCCTCCTTGGCGGAAGTTATGCTCGAGGCAGAACGGAACAAGAGAGAGACCAACCGTCTGCTGGAATGCATAGAGCAGAACAATGGGTTCCGTCAGAGGAATGACCTGGTGTCAATCAATGACTTTATCAAATGTGCCCACCGAAGTTCCATCACTCCACTAAACCTCTGGATGCGGATGACTGGCTACGTAGTATCACCCACAAGCTACACTCTGCCCGTGTGGCCGAAGCTGACAAGGTTACCTACGCCGCCTACCATCTTGAGGGCCCTGCCAGTCTTTGGTGGGAAAACTTTGAAGCTATGCGTCCTACTGGCCAAATCACTACTTGGGTTGAGTTCAATGAGGCATTCCGTGAACATCACATTCCGGAAGGTCTCATGGATCGCAAGCGGGAGGAATTCTGCAATTTCACCCAGGGCCGGTTAACTGTGGATGGCTATAGTCGCGAGTTTGGCAACTTGGCACGCTATGCACCTGAGGAAGTATCCACCGATGCCAAGAAGCAGGCAAGGTTCCGCAAGGGACTCAGCCCTGAACTCCGCTGAGATCTATGTCTGCACAAGTGCACTTCCTTCCAGAAGTTGGTAAACAAGGTTATCAGTGCTGAGATGGGCCAGACCGACTTCGAGGCCACACGCAAGCATCCTCGTGACTTTGGTTCCTCATCCGGCTCTGGCTCTCACAAGCGCCGTGTGTGGGTTCCTAACACTGCTCTGCCACCCAAGTACACACCGAGGCCATCCTATGAGGCGCCTCGCCCAACTCAACAGTATGCACCTGCTAAGACTTATGGAGGACCACCTTCCAACTTTGCTCCACGCACTAGCACTGTGACTTGCTTCAAGTGTGGAGAACTAGGACACTACATGCGTGAGTGTCCTTAGAACCAACCAGGAAAACCTGTTGGCCGTGGTAAGCCAACCGTCAAGGTGAATTATGTCAAGCCAATCCCCACTGCACGTGGTCATGTCAACTATGTCTCTGCCGAGGAAGCTTATGAGGATCCTAACGTCGTTCTTGGTACGCTTCTCTTTAACTGCCATCTGGCATCTGTTCTTTTCGATACTGGAGCATCCCATTCGTTCATATCTGAGAGCTATGCTCGAATGCACAACATGACTTTTTGTGACAAGCCTACTTCCATGGTCATTCAAACTCCTGGTTCCAAGTGGCAAACCTCTAGGGTAAGCCATGGAAATGAAATCCTTGTCGATAGACTTGTTTTCCTAGCATCTCTAATCGTTCTCAAGTCCTCGGACATAAACATCATTTTGGGTATGGATTGGATGACAACTCATTACGCCAAGATTGATTGCTATACTAGGACCGTTGAACTTACACACCCATCCGGCAAGATAGTCAATGTCTTGACCCGAATGGCTGAGCGTCAGCTCTACTCTCTTAATGCCAGCCCTCTACCAGAACTCGAAGATATCCCAGTAGTCCGTGACTTTCCGGATGTCTTTCCAGAAGAACTGCCAGGAATTCCACCTCACAGAGATGTCGAGTTCGTGATAGATCTTATCCCTGGAACTGTCCCAATCTCTAGGAGACCTTATAAGATGGCACCACTAGAATTAGCTGAGCTAAAGAAACAACTCGATGAGTCCTTGCAAAAGGGTTTCATCCGTCCTAGTTCTTCCCCTTGGGCTTGCCCCATCTTCTTCATCAAGAAGAAGGGTGGAACGGAGCGGATGGTTGTAGATTACCGACCTGTCAATCTGGTCACCATAAAGAACAAGTATCTGCTCCCCAGGATCAACGACCTGTATGATCAGCTCGCTGGATCCTCAGTCTTCTCTAAGATGGATTTGAGGTTGGGTTACCATCAAATCAAAATCAAGAACGGGGACATTCCTAAAACGGCTTTTGTTACTCGTTATGGCCAATATGAGTACACCGTCATGTCCTTCGGATTAACCAATGCCCCAGCCACCTTCTCCCGGCTAATGAATTCTATATTCATGGAGTACTTGGATAAATTCGTCGTGGTATACCTCGATGATATACTCATCTATTCCAAGAACAAGAAAGATCATGCCGAGCATTTAAGGCTGGTATTGACGAAACTTCGAGAGCACCGCCTTTATGCCAAATTCTCTAAATGTGAATTTTGGTTGCCGGAAGTAACCTATCTAGGTCATGTGATCTCTGGCAAGGGTATTGTTGTCAATCCTGAGCGAGTTCAAGCCGTCCTTGATTGGACTCCCCCTGAATCGGTCAAGCAAGTTAGGAGTTTTCTTGGCTTAGCGAGCTATTGCCGACGCTTCGTCGAGAATTTCTCCAAGGTTGCTAAACCTCTGACTGAGCTCCTCAAGAAAGATAAAAAGTTTGAGTGGACCCCATAGTGCGAGTCCAGTTTTCAGGAATTGAAAAGACGCCTGACATCTGCACCTGTACTGGTACCACCAGACTTTTCCAAGGATTTTATTATCTATTGCGACGCCTCGCAACAAGGACTAGGTTGCATACTCATGCAAGATCGTCAAGTGATTGCTTACGCATCCCGACAGTCGCGTCCACATGAGGATAACTATCCTACTCATGATCTAGAGCTTGCAGCTGTAGTCCATGCATTCAAAACATGGCGACATTACCTCCTTGGTAATCGCTGTGAAATCTTCACTGATCATCAAAGTTTGAAGTATATCTCCACCTAACCGGATTTGAATCTCAGGCAAAGACGTTGGGTTGAGTTGCTCATAGACTACGACTTAGGAATCACGTATACCCCTGGAAAGGCCAATGTCATGGCTGATGCTCTAAGTCGTAAGTCTTATTGTAACAACTTAATGTTACAACAAGGGCAACCACTTCTCCGCGAGGAATTTCGTAAGCTTAACCTTCACATTGTTCCTCGAGGATTCCTTTCCACTTTGGTGGCGAAACCTACCCTTATGGATCAAGTTATAGCTGCCCAGAAGCGTGATAAAGGTATATCCCGACTCCAAGAGAGCATTGCTAGCGGACTCGCTAAAAGCTTCTCTATGGATGATCGAGGTGTTGTTTTATTTGAGAACCGTGTAGTGGTTCCCAAGAACCACCATCTACGACAGTTAATCCTTAAGGAGGCTCATGAATCTCCTCTCACAATTCATCCCGGTAGTACCAAAATGTATCAGGACCTACGTCAGAGATTCTGGTGGACTAGGATGAAGAGAGAAATCACTCAATTCATTGCTAACTGCGACGTTTGTCGTCGAGTTAAAGTAGAGCATCAACGGCCTGCTGGCACCCTTCAACCTTTAGCTATTCCTGAATGGAAATGGGACAAGGTCGGTATGGACTTCATTACCGGGTTTCCCAGAACCAGGAAAGGGAATAATGCTATCTTCGTCGTTATCGACCGCCTCTCTAAAGTAGCTCATTTCCTGCCTGTTCGAGAGAGTATTACCGCTAGCCAGCTAGCAGACTTGTATGTCTCTCGGATAGTATCAATTCATGGTGTGCTGTTGGAGATTAACTCAGACCGTGGAAGTCTTTCACTTCACGATTTTGGGAAAGTTTTTAGAATGCTATGGGAACTCATCTCTCCTTCAGTACCGCCTTCCATCCCCAGTCAAGTGGTCAAGTGGAACGAGTCAATCAAATTCTAGAAGACATGCTTCGGGCCTCTGTCATTAATTTCGGTATGGAATGGGAAAAGTGTCTCCCATTTGCCGAATTCGCTTATAACAATAGTTATCAAGCCAGCTTGGGCAAAGCCCCCTTCCAAGTTCTATATGGACGAAGGTGTCGAACACCTCTTAACTGGTCAGAAACCGGGGAAAGACAATTCTTTGGCCCGGATATGATCCAGGAAGCAGAAGAGCAAGTTCGCATCATTCGTGAGAGATTGAAAACAGCCCAGTCTCGCCAGAAGAGCCAATATGATAGTCATCATAAGGCTGTGACTTTTGAAGTCGGCGATAAGGCTTACCTTCGGGTTACTCCTCTTAAGGGAACCCATCGCTTCGGTATCAAAGGCAAATTGGCCCCTCGTTACATCAGTCCTTTTTGCATTCTTGCCAAACGAGGAGAAGTTGCCTACCAATTGGAACTACCTCCGCACCTATCCAGAGTTCATGACGTGTTCCACGTTTCACAACTCAGGCGTTGCTTCTCGGATCCTATCCGCGGAGTGGACCACGAAACGCTAGATCTCCAGGACAATCTCACATATCGAGAATACCCCGTTCGTATTCTTGATCAAACCGAGCGCACCACTCAACGCCACAATATCAAGTTTCTCAAGGTTCAATGGTCACATCATTCCGAGAGTGAAGCTACTTGGGAAAGGGAGGATCGTCTTCTACTTGAGTACCCCACCCTCTTTCCGGAGGAACCCGAATCTCGGGACGCGATTCTTTTAAGTGGGGGTGAGTTGTCACATCCCTAGTTAGCACTTGCATTAGGACTAGCTAGAGTGTGCATCATGTCTACTTATCAAAGAAACTTGAAATGGGAATGACAGAAACCCCAGCACCCCTCTTCTAACAACTAGGGTTTGATAAAATCTTTTCCAATGTACCCAAAATGCCCTTCAAAAATGTTCATCATTTCTGCCTTGGTCCTAAACCTCTGCCAAAAATGGTGCACAATTTTCTAGGACATCTAAGGTCTTTGGATTAAATCATATGGTATTTGTATTTGGGCATTTAAATGCTATAAAATATTTTAAATGCTCAAATAATCATAAACTATAATGTTCCATACAGTTCATAATATATACAGTGGGCATGATTAGTTTTATGAGTTATAAAAATGTTCTGGTATTTTTAATAATTAAACAAAGTTGCAAAAGAAATGAAACATAATAGAAATAGGAAAAAAAAAGAGAGAGAAAGAACTTACGTGAGCCCAACACTGTTGCAGGCCGGCCCAGCCCACCAGCCCCGCTCCTATCGCCTTCCTCCTCGCGCCAGTAGGCAGCGCGAGTGGCCACCGTGCGTCGGCACGCGCCCGGCCACCTCCACCCTGCTTGCCTGCATCCTCGATGGCCTGGACGCCTCCTTGCATCGCCACGCAGCTGCCCCGACCCCTCTCTCACTTCCCCTCGTCCTCATCGCCTTCCCCTGGCTCTCTCCCTCTCACCACCGAGCCGCCCGTCGCGGCCGCTCGCCGTTGCCGCACCTAGAGCCTCCCCCTCGTCCCGTGACCGTGTCCAGAAGGTTCGCCGCGACGCCCTCTTCCTCCTCGCTGAGCCACGGATCGCCGGGAGCCCTGCAACGCCTTCACGCCGTCGTCCCCCTCCTCGGATCGCCGGAGCTCCTCGCCGTCGATTAAGAAGCTGCAGAGCGTCCCCGACCTCTCCGTCGAGCTCGCTAGCACCGCTGTGAGCCCCTACGCCGAATCCCTCCTTCCTCCGCTTCGTTTGCGCCGTGTAGCTGCTGCTCCATTGATCACCGAAACCCACCGCCACCATGCTTGCCGCCGGCGATGCTCCGGTGACCATTTGGTCACGGACGCATGTCCATATTGCTCGCCGCAGCACGTAGATGAGCTAGGTGCCACGCACGCATCGCCTAGGCCACCGCAGCCGCGTTTCCACACACGCCCGAACGCCGGCCGCCGCTGTCGATCTCGTTGCCGTCGTCTCCGGCCACCACAGGCCCGGCGACCACCGCCATTCGATGCGCATCGGCGAGGGCTCTCCAACGCGCCCAACCGCGGCTCGAACCGTGCCCTATGGGCGTTTTCCGAAGCTCGCCGCCGTGTTTGGCCTCGCCGGCGTCACTTCGCCGGCGAGTTTGACTCGTTTGACCGGGGGGTTGACCACCCCTGGGTCACTGACGTGTGGGCCACCCCTCCTCTAATTAGTTAGTTTAATTAAGTAAATGTTAATTAAATTAGTTAGTTAGTTTAGTCACTGACCCGTGGGCCCAGACCCCATTGACAGCTAATTAGTTCCTAGCTTAACACTAATTAACTTTGTTAATTAGCTGTGACACTGACATGCCGGGCCCACATGTCATGTTTGACCTGGACTAGCTCCTGTTGACCTGCTGACGTCAGCATGAGGTCATGCTGACGCAGTAATGAGTTTCTGGAATTTAATTTAAATCTTAAATGATTTATGAATTTCAGAAATTACCCAAAACTTCTAAAAATCATATAAAATCAACCGTAGCTGAGATGGAAATAATTTATATATGAAAAATGATCAGAAAAATCCAATCTTTCCAATGGCACTGGTTTCATGCATGTTTGAGCAAGTTAACCTTGCTGTATACATTAAAACATGATAATGCACTTAATTAAATAATAGTTTGAATTCCAATTTGAATCTTTGATTCAAATAGGCTCAAACCCTTCTGGTTATAGTTGCATTAGCCCAAAACACATGCATCTTGCCATGTCATGAGCATGCATCATATTGTTGCATTTGTTTGTTAATGATTGTATCGCCGGTATTCTCCGTGTTAGGTCCTGCTCCCGAGGATACTGCTGCGTATCCAGCTGAAGAGCAGTACCCGACAACCACTTTGTCAGGCAAGCAATCATTGATCATTCCGATACAAACCCATCTTCTCGCTCCTGCTCTCTTTTACTGCATTAAGGCAACAGCGTGTGAACTGCTACTTGCTGTGGTAGTTGAACCCTATTCCCTTGCATGACCTGTCATTGCCACTGTAAATAGTTGAAACCCACTAGCATGTGTAGGAGTTGATTGAGCCATGTGATGTGTGATCCACCATGCTATTTGTTTATGTTGCCTGCTGCTTAGAGTTGTGTCTGGTCTGGTTCATCTGGGTGATGGATCAGAGTGAAATGATCATACCGACAAAGAGAAGGAAGTGTGGAATACGCTTGGTAAAGGTATCGATGAAAGGCCATGTAGGAGTACATGGTGGGTTGTTTCATTGGAATCGTCCATAGGACCCAAGATCTTAGTGTGTGATTCAAGTTACAGTTACTACCGCACATTGGGCCCTGAAATATGACCCCGCTCGACTTATCGACTGCCATGTTCTCTGTCGAGGAGTTGCACGTAGTTTTTGGTGTTTGTAGTTTACTGGTGGTCGTGCACAGCGTTGACCCTCGGGGTGGGCTGTGATGCGACAGGTACGTGGCACGGTGTACCGGTTGCCCGTTTGGTGACTCGGGAACCCTGTACACATCGTTTGGGGCAGTGAGCGACACCCCGGCCGGATCTCCCCACGGATGGAACCCAAATAGGCGATAAACCTGGACGAGAGACTTGAGTGGTTGGTTAGGTCGTGGTCTACACCCACGTCGGCTTTCGCTTGAAGTCTGCCGAGCACATGTCGTGTGCAGACGCTAAGTGGTGAAAACATGTGTGAAGAAGTACACCCCTGCAGGGTTATCAATCTATTCGAATAGCCATTGTTCGCGGTATGGACTACTTGGTTACTCTTACAGTTCATAGACAAGTTGATGGATACTACTAAAAGCCTCAAGATAAGTGTGAGTGCCGTGGATGGCCCTTCCGTAGGATGACGGAAGAGGATCCTCGGTAGTGTATTGTTGTGGTGAGTAGAGGACTCGTGTTCGTAATAACATCTTGCAATCCGTTGAGAGTTTTAGTATAGGTTAGCCAAGAGTCAAAGCTGGCTTTCTGCAATGAATTCCACTACCCCCTTTGATAATGTTGCATGTATGATAGGTTCTGTGGTAAGACTTGCTGAGTACCTTTGTACTCATGTTTGCTTAATAACTGTTGCAGAGGAGAACCCTGCCCCTGCTGATGAGTTCTACATAGACGTTGACGTCGACGAGTAGCTTCACACCCAGACAGAGACCTGGAGCTTGTGAAGGGCCTTGTAGATAGTCAGGCTACACCAAGCCTGTTTTATTTTCTAAGTTGTCTGTACTCAGACATGTAGCTTCCGCTTGTGCTTGTATGACTGTATGACTTGAGTGTTGGGTCATGTGACCCCTACCTGTATGGATATGTCATGTATGGCTCTTGGAGCCTCTTAAATAAAGTACTTTCAGTCATAGAATTCTGTTGTGATGCAATGTTGTATTTGCACATATTGAGCATATTGTGTGTATGGTTGAAATGCTTGGTAAGTGTGGGATCCGACACCTAGTTGTTTTCCTTTGGTAGCCTACCTTACAGGGAAATGCCTCCTAGTAATTCCAATGAGCCTTGGTAGCTTGCTACTGCTCGGAACACGTAGGCTGGCCGGCATGTGTCCTTCTTCGTTCCTGTGTCTGTCCCTTAGGGGAAATGTCACACGTTGTTCCTTTAAGTCCATGTAGCTTGCTACGACTTGGGTTCATACGTTGATGACCGACACGTTCGTTGCTGGGTCATGGATGCCTGTCTCTGTAATCTAGTGCCACTTTTTGTTTATAACTAGCCATGTAGGCCCGGGTTCTCTGTCATATGGATGCTAGCGACACTGTCATATACGTGTGCCAAAATGCACAAACAGTCCCGGGCCAGGTAAGGTGGCACCCGTGGGGTTACCGTGCGTGAGGCCGCAAAGTGATATGACGTGTTACAACTAGATCGGTGTGACTTAGGATCGGGGTCCTGACAGAAAATCACATGGATAATATTGACAACATCCAAAACAATGCATATCTGGAAAGATGTGTTCATGGCATGGCATAGTAGATGAATTGTGCAAATCATGTAAAGGAAGCATGGCAATATGTCGGTGTACTAAGGTAGGGGTACCTCAGTACCCCAACTTGTGCACGGGCAGTTGCAGCTTCCCGCGGCAGGGTTTACTGCGTGCTCGCCGGAGACCTTCCTGCTCCTTATTAAACCATTCAAAAACAAAGTATACAAGACATGAGATCGAGATCCCGGCAAGAGGAGCTTGCCGGGAAGGCCGTACCAGGCTCAAGACTGCTCCGCTAACGCAAGACCCTGGCAAGAGGAGCTTGCCAGGAAGACTAGAAGACAACGCCTCGGCGCTATATGCGCCCCGGCAAGGGGCCCGGGGAGCGGCAAGCTCCCTGGGCCCGGCAAGATCAAGGCCCCGGCAAGGTGCTTGCCGGGAAGACTGCGCTGTGTGCCCATGCTCCAGCTCATCGGCCCACGCGTCGCCCTGGGGCCTATCCAGGGACGCATGGCGGATGGTTGTGCAGCCTGGGGTACACGGTGGCACTCCACGGCGATGGATCCATCACCGTGGCAGACGGAGACGCTAAGGCGGGAGCTTTCGGGGTCGACGGCGACGGGTATTAAATGCCCTTGTCCCCCACTGGTAAAGTAGGTATAGACCACTGTTCTGTACTGTAGCTCCACTGTTCCCGCACTATTACAGCTACCACCTCTTTTACATTTTTACCCCTTTCTCCTACGTTGACACCTGTCGGTGACCCCTTACACTATAAAAGGAGGCCCATGCACAATGTGGAGGGGGTTCGAAACCTAGATAACTCTCGCGCTTGGTGTAGCTGCTTCTTCAAGCTCCCGAGCGCTCAAACTCAATACACAACCAAGCAGGAGTAGGGTTTTACGCGTCTACCGCGGCCCGAACCTGGGTAAAACTGCCCGCGTGCTCGCTTCGATCTGCTCTTTGTGCTCCCTCCGCCCTCGTACCGCACAGACAAGGGGCTCCGGTCCCATAGGTGTTCGTGGCGGACAGTTTCCCCCGACATCTTTGGAGCGCCAGGTAGGGGGCGTCGAGGTTGTGCGAACCTGATCCGGCGTTCGCGTGGGCGCATTCTTCATCAACCTCTCCAGCTTCATCAGCAACCTCATCAGCGACAACTCCATGGCCCCGAAGAAGAAGGCTTCGGAGGTCGGAGGCCCGTCTGCGTCTCACCCGCCGCCACCGGAGCCAACGGTGGGCGGGGGAGACGCCGTCGGAAGGGTGGTTGCCGGCGAGGACACTCACGGCGCCACCAGATCCAAGAACAGGACGGACGACCGAACCTCGGTCTCCGTGGACGCGCCGCGTCCATCACAGCACACGACGACCCAGCAGCGCCATACCACGGGAGGTGGTATCCGCTTGCTGGGGCAAGGCCAAACCGGAGGCTCGCGGGACGCCCCGGACCCCCGTCCGGGCACAAGCAAAGCGAAGGCCCCGGCACGGGACCCCGCTCCTTCTAACGCTGTTAGAAGTCCGAGCGTATCCCGCTCCTCGCACCGCTCGCCCGCGTTCCCTTCCACTCCGGCAGAAGCGCTCGCAAGAGCGCAACTGCTCCTCGACTTTCCTCCAGCGGCCGACAAGGCCGAAGAATGGAGGGCCACTATACGGAGCCTGATAGACTTCGCCAACAACGATTCTCCACAGCAGCCGTCGACCTCACGGCCGCGGCAAGCTGAGAAGACGAAGGCTATCGGCGACAAGACTGCCGGGGGTGCGACAAGCGTGCACTCCCCGCCGCAGAAGCAAAAGACGCCGCCCCGCCGGAACAACCCCGACGACGGCTCCACAGCCTCGTCGGACCCGCGGGCCCGTCGGGACCAGCGCCAGGTCCTCGACGACCGGCGAGAAGAAGACGCTCGGACCATGATCGAGCGCCGCCGAGAAGCTCGGCGACAATCCGACAAGAGAGCTGGGAACACCGTCGACGCGCACGCGCCCGATGAACCAGGCGACTTGCCGTACGCGGCAGGTTGCCCTGCGTTCACCCGCGAGCTGCGGCGCGTCCAGTGGCCCAGCATGAAGAATTTCAAGCCCGACGTACCGGAGAAGTACGACGGCAAGACGCACCCCTCGGAGTTTCTCAGCGTCTATACCATCGCAGTGCAAGCTGCCGGGGGGCGCGACGAGAAGATCTTGGCGAATTACTTCCCGCTCGTGCTAAAGCCGAACGTCCGTTCGTGGCTCATGCACTTGCCGGAAGGTTCCATCTCTTCTTGGGCCGACCTCTGCCACCAGTTTGTTGGCGCCTTCATCGGCGGCCACAAACCCCATGGCCAGGAGAGCGATCTCCATATCTTGGCCCAGAAGGAAGGCGAGACCCTGCGCAAGTATATCCAACGCTTCAGCCGGGTGCAGCACAACATCCCTGACGTTCACCCTGCCGCGGTTATCAGCGCGTTCCATCAGAACGTGCGTAACCGCCGCATGCGTGAAGAGATGGCGATGACGAAGATTCGGGATGTCAGCGAGCTTTATGCTCTTGCTGACAAGTGCGCACGCGCGGAAGAGGGGAGGAGACTCCCCGGGGAGGATACTGGCGCGGGAGGAAGTGACAGCGACGACGCCGCCCCGGCAAAGAAGAGCCGGCGGCGGAACAACAGAAAGAAGGGCAAGAAGGAAGTGCTTGCCGTCGAGAAGTCCGGCAATGAGGCCCCCGCCAAGCAAGCGCAGGCTGGCGGCTCCGGCAAGGAGCCTGCCCCCGCAGCGGCGGCCGACAAGCCGGGTAGCTCCGACAAGCAATACTGTAAGATCCACCGCACCAAGGGTCACGATCTCTCCAACTGCAAGCGCGTCGAGTACCTCGTCGAGCAGCAGAAAGCTGAGTACGAGAGGCGCGACAAGGAGAAGGCTCAAGGTGGCGGGGAAGAGCCCAGCAAGAAGCGGCCATTCAATGGCCGGGGAGGACGCCGCGGCAAGGCTAAGCAGCGGCAAGGAGATCGACCTCCCCGGGGCCGCGACAACGACGAAGAAGACGATGATGAAGACATGGAGGACGAGGAGAACAGCGAGCAAGAGTTCCAGAAGGCCACGGAGGTCCTGTGCGTCGACGGTGGCGCCTCCCTGCACACCTCCCACCGCCAGCTAAAGCAGTGGGTGCGTGAGGTAAACGCAGCGGAGCCGCCCGTGGAGTCGCGCAGGCTCCTCAAATGGTCCAGCACGCCCATCATTTTTGACCTTGAGGATCACCCTGACCGCACCACGGCGGTCGGGTGCTTGCCGATGCATGTTTCTCCCACCATCCGCAACCTCAAGGTCACCAAAATGTTGGTTGACGGCGGGGCCGGGCTGAACTTGATCTCCTCTGCTGTGATCAAGAAGCTCCAGATTCAAGATGGCGAGCTCGAAGAGACCGGTTCATTCCAAGGAATCAACCCGGGAAGGAGCAAGCCCAAGGGAAAGATCACTTTGCCGGTGACCTTTGGCGGGGAGCTCAACTTCAGGACTGAGCGCATCACCTTTGACGTCGGCGATATTCCATTGCCCTACAATGGAATACTTGGCCGTCCTGCCCTCGCCAAGTTCATGGCAGCTTCCCACTATGCCTACAACGTGCTGAAGATGCCGGGGCCGATAAGCGTCATCACTGTCCATAGCGACAAGAAGGATGCGCTTATTTGCGCCGACAAGATCTACCGGGATGCGGCAGCTGCGGCCGAGAAGGATACTCTTGCCGCTGAAGCTCCCGGGGGGAAGAAGACGAAGACCAAGTCCGGCAAATGCTCTAGGACCCACTCCGGCAATCGCACCTCCTCGGAGTGCTGCGCTGCCGTCGAGGACGTTCCATCGAGCTCCACCGGCAAGAGTAAGAAAGGAATGGCTGCTACTCCGGCAACCAAGAAAGTGTCCGCAAAGGAGGACGGCACTGGTGGTACCTTCACCATCAGTGCCACCCTTGACAGCAAATAGGAAAGCGCGCTCGTCGCCTTCCTGCGGGCGAATGTCGATGTGTTTGCCTGGCAACCATCTGACATCCCCGGTGTTCCCAGGAAGGCGATTGAGCACAAGCTTGCTGTCTGTCCTCATGCGCGGCCCATCAAGCAAAAAGTGAGGAAGCAAGCCGTGGAGCGCCAAGAGTTCATCAACGAGGAAATCAAGAAGCTAGAAGCAGGAGGCCTAGTTAGAGGTGTGATCCATCCGACGTGGTTGGCAAACCCAGTC
Organism: Secale cereale; assembly: GCA_902687465.1. Lineage (NCBI taxonomy): Eukaryota > Viridiplantae > Streptophyta > Magnoliopsida > Poales > Poaceae > Secale > Secale cereale. Next base: position 519,666,114 of record LR738715.1, on the reverse strand, counting down.
GTCGTGCGCAAGGCCAACGGGAAGTGGAGACTGTGTATAGACTTCACCGATGTGAATAAAGCATGTCCCAAGGATCCATTCCCTTTGCCGCGCATTGACCAGATCGTTGACTCCACTGCCGGATGTGAGCTACTCTGCTTTCTTGATGCATACTCAGGCTATCATCAGATTTTCATGGCCAAGGAAGATGAAGAGAAGACTGCATTTATCACTCCATGTGGCACTTATTGCTTTATCCGCATGCCATTTGGATTGAAGAATGCAGGCTCAACCTTTGCAAGGGTAGTGTACACTGCTTTTGAGCCACAGATCCACAGGAATGTAGAAGCTTACATGGATGACATCGTGGTCAAGAGCAAGAGCAAGGAAACCCTGATTCAAGACTTGGAAGAAACGTTTCAGAACCTGCGCAGAATACAACTGAAGTTGAACCCCGAGAAGTGCGTCTTTGGAGTCCCCTCCGGCAAGCTTCTCGGGTTCTTTGTATCACAGAGGGGGATTGAAGCCAACCCCGACAAGATTAAAGCAATTGAGCAGATAGAGGCCCCGAAGCGCGTCAAGGATGTCAGGAGGCTTGCAGGTTGCGTTGCTGCCCTCAGTAGGTTCATTTCAAAGTCTGCAGAACGCGCCCTACCTTTCTTCAAAATCTTGAAGAAGGCAGGTCCCATGAAGTGGACTCCGGAAGCGGAGGCGGCGTTGCAGGATTTGAAACGGTACCTATCCTCCACTCCTATACTTGTCGCACCTAGACCACAGGAAAAGTTGTTGCTATACTTAGCGGCAACCAACCAGGTGGTTAGTGCTGCGTTAGTAGCGGAGAGGGAGTCCGACGAGGAGTCAGCACCACCGGCAAGCGAATCCAGCGACAAGCAGGGGGCTGTCCCGACAAGCTCTGGTCTCGACAAGGATGACTCTGCGCAGGAGCAAGGAGAGGTGCGGAAGAAGATGGTGCAGCGCCCAGTGTATTTTGTAAGTTCCCTTCTCCAGGGGGCTAGGTCAAGGTACTCTGGTGTGCAAAAGTTGCTTTTCGGCCTCCTCATGGCCTCGAGAAAGCTGCGCCATTACTTCCAAGCCCATGAGATAACTGTGGTCACTCGCTTTCCGTTGAAGAGGATATTGCACAATCCAGAAGCAACAGGCAGGATCGTTGAGTGGGCACTGGAGCTATCGAGCTTTGGACTCAAGTTTGAAAGTACTTCAACCATACAGAGCCGAGCTTTGGCAGAATTCATAGCTGAGTGGACCCCAACGCCAGATGAAGAAGTTCAAGAAACAAGCACACCCGTACAAGAAGCGACAAGTGAATGGGTAATGTATTTTGACGGTGCCTTCTCGCTGCAAGGCGCCGGTGCTGGCGTGGTACTCATCGCGCCCACCGGAGAGCACCTCAAATATGTTATCCAGATGCACTTTCCCAGGGAGCAAGCGACAAACAACACTGCAGAATATGAAGGCTTGCGTGCCGGCCTCAGGATTGCGGCCGAACTTGGGATCAGAAAGCTGATTGTGCGGGGAGATTCTCAGTTGGTGGTCCGACAAGTTAACAAGAGCTATCAGAGCCCTTTGATGGAAGCCTATGTCGATGAAGTGAGAAAGCTTGAAGAGCACTTTGAAGGTCTGCAGATGGAGCACGTCCCAAGAGCTCAAAATGAAATTGCAGATGGCCTTTCAAAGTGCGCCGCGATGAAGTTACCTGTGGAACCAGGGACCTTCTTGCTCAAGCTGACTCAACCATCCGTTACACCATCAATTGGGCAGTCCAAGAAGAGAAAGTTGATCTCCGGCGACTACTTGCCGGTGGATCTTCCTGAAACCGCCGCCAAGGTCCCCAAGATCAACAACCAGAACGCTGAGGAACAGTTTGCTCCTGCAAGTCCTCGGGCTTGTACAGTTGAAGCAAGCGTTCCCGGCAAGCCTCGCCCCGGCGAGCTTGCCGGGGGACCGTCAGCTCCGGCAGGACCAGAGGTCTTTGCCGTAGAAGCTGAGGTTCCCGCAGCGGCCCTCGAGCCTTTAGTCCTTGTCGCCGAGCCTCAAGCTCCGGCATGGGCACAGCAGATCGTCCGCTTCCTTCAAACTGGAGAACTTCCCGACGACCCTCAAGAGATAGAGAAGATAACCAGGCAGTCAAGTATGTATCAGTTCGTAGATAACGAGCTGTACAGAAGAAGACTCAACGGTGTCAGGTTGAAGTGCATCTCCAGAGAAGATGGACAGAAGCTGTTGGCGGGAATACACGGAGGCATATGCGGCCACCACATTGGCGCAAGAGCGCTTGCCGGGAAAGCTTTCCGGCAAGGGTTCTTTTGGCAAGAAGCCCTCCAAGATGCAACTGCACTAGTAACCAAGTGTGAAGCGTGCCAGTTCCATGCAAAGCAAATCCATCAGCCAGCTCAAGCTCTCCAAACAATCCCTTTGTCATGGCCCTTCTCGGTCTGGGGGCTCGATATCCTCGGCCCTTTCCCTCGTGCTGTCGGGGGCTTTGAGTACTTGTACGTTGCAATCGACAAGTTCACAAAGTGGCCAGAAGTGGAGCCAGTGAGGAAGGTGACAGCACAGTCAGCAGTCAGGTTCTTCAGGTCGATTGTTTGCCGTTTCGGGATCCCTAACAGGATCATCACCGACAACGGTACGCAATTCACTAGTCGCACCTTCATGCAGTACGTCCAAGACCTTGGCGCCAAGGTCTGTTTCGCTTCTGTTGCTCACCCAAGGAGCAATGGTCAAGCGGAGAGGGCAAATGCTGAAGTGCTGCGCGGACTCAAGACAAGGACCTTTGACAGGCTGCGCAAGTGCGGAAGAAATTGGATAGAGGAGCTCCCGGCGGCTCTTTGGTCGATCAGAACAACACCAAGTCGAGCCACCGGACAGACACCCTTTGCTCTAGTCTATGGAGCAGAGGCAGTTCTCCCCACGGAACTCGTATACGGATCTCCTCGAGTGCTCGCTTATGATGAGCTCGAGCAAGAGCAGCTGCGGCAAGATGACGCATTGCTCCTCGAGGAGGGACGTCTCCAGGCTGCTGTACGAGCTGCTCGATACCAGCAAGCTTTGCGACGCTACCATAGCCGCAAAGTCAAGGCCAGGAGTCTCGAGGAAGGCGACCTTGTTCTTCGGCGTGTTCAGTCCGCCAAGAATTCCAACAAGTTGACGCCGAAGTGGGAAGGCCCTTATCGGGTGAGACAAGTTACGAGGCCCGGCGCCGTCCGCCTCGAGACCGAAGAAGGCTTACCGGTGAGCAACTCCTGGAACATAGAGCATCTTCGCAAGTTTCACCCCTAAGGCGCGGTTGCCGTGATCCGCTCCGGCAACCACCTTTTGTACAAGCTTTGCCGCTGTTGCATGTAACCCTTTGTACAAAGCCGGGCGCAGACCCCGTGCATCAGTAAAGTTTTTGTGTTTCTCGCACCGATCGCCTTTTGCATGCTTTTCTTTGCTATTTGCATGTTCTGTTTGGCATTTGGTGCAACACTCAGATATACGGTAAGCACTATTACGCCGAAAGGCCATATGCTTGTTTCCCTCTCCCTTTTCTTTCCTCTTAAGCAGAAGGAACGTTCCTCGCGCACAAGTTTGCCGGGGGGGAAGGAGGTGGAGGAGGAACCAAGTGCTGTTCAAGAAAAGAGAAGTCTTACCGGAAAGCAAGCAACATAAGCAAGCAACATATGAAAGATAAGTTGATAGAATTTGACCAGTTCAAATTTTAAAATTCTAGTTGTCTTCCTTGAACAGTCACACTTTGTATGGAAAACCTGTGCGCGGAGGAACCTACCCGTAGCTTGCCGCACCCTTATCTTGTTTTCGAGGTCACTCAACGATTTAAGTGAGCTGCGACAAGTGTCGCGCCCTTGCTTCGTTTCCGAGTACGCTCAGCAAGCTAAGTGCGTTGCGACTAGCTGCGGCAAGGTTGCTTGCCGGCGAAGACCTTGGCCAGCAGGCTGCTCAGAGTCCAGCACTCAGCGCTCGCGGCAAAGGCCCCTTGCCGGCAAGCTCCCCGGGAGCGTAGGGTGAAAAACATACAAAGTAAAAGATTGAGACAAGGAAGATAACATTGCGCTGATTGATCAAAATAAAGTAAATATCTTACAAAGGATAACTTGTCGCAATGGACTAATAAGTTCATGACATAATGTGCAGCAACAAAAAGATAAAGATAAATGGAGCCCTAGTCTACGCGGTCGCCCTCCTTCCTGCCAAGCTTTGCCACCTTGGCGATGATGTGGCCGACCTGCTCCTTCAGGGCCTCCGTGTCTGCATCAGCCGGCAAGCTGCGAAGAACGTTCGTGAGATTGATCCCCGGGTTGCGGTACACGATCTTCGTCAGCACCCGCTCCAGAGTTCCCGCGCAGAGCAGGCGCGACTCCTCGGCCAGCTGCGCGGGGATGCGGTTCCGGAGACCTGCAAGGGCCGGCGCGATCCCTCTGAAGAAGAGGCTGAGCTTGGCGCTGTGCGGGAGGTCCGGATCCGGCGAGTAGATGAGGTGTTCGACCTTCAGCGCCAGCAACTCCTGGTCAATGTTGGACGCAGAAGAAACCAAGTCTTCGGTCCATACCTCGATGGTCTGGCGGAAGAGCTCGGACGCCTTGTTGACGCTGTCCATCAAAGTCCGCTCCTTGCGGAGCTCCTCCTTCAGCTTGTTCTCCTGAGCCCGGGCAGCGTCGAGCGATTCCTTCAGAGTGGTGACCTTCAGTTCCAAGTCCTCAATGGAGTCCTTGGCGCAGGAGGAGGAAGATCTAAAAAGAAGAAGAAGAAAAAGAAGTTCAAGACTCAAGCAAATATCCAAAAAGAGGCAAGCCAAGAAGACAAGTTACGGAACTTACCTTGGCGGACGTCCTCAGCGGCGGGCTCCCTCGCCGGGGAGCTCGGCCTTGGCGGAGTGGCCGCCCTCGCCGGGCTGCTCGCCCTTGGCGGGGTACTCTGCCTCGGCGGAGTACCCGCCCTTGGCGGAGCACTCTCCCTTGCCGGAGAGTTCTGCCTTGGCGGGGATGGCGGGGCCTGCGGCTCCTCAGCGGTGGTCTCCGGGCGCTCTTCCCGCTGTGGCTCCACCTCTGCACAAAATCAAGACAAGAAACGTCAAGACATGAAGAAAAAACCAAATCCACAGGCGTACCCCGACAAGCGAAAAGAGAAAACCCCAGACTTACGCTGGGGGCTGCGCTGCAGGCCACGCTGGGGGCTGCTCCTCGGAGCAGCGCTCGGGTCCGGCAGGCTCGGCTCCGGCACACCCTCTGTTGCCGCAGCTGCCGAGTCCTCCGCGACCTCGACCTCGGGCGCCTTGGCCTTCTTCGCCGCGCGATGGGCCAGGGTCCTGGGATCAGAGCAATGAACAGAGTCAGCATCAACAAAAAATCAAGACAAAAATCGAGAAGATGTAAGGCCCTGGATCCTTACTCCTGGTCCTCCTCGTCGTCCTCGCTCAGGGCGGAGAAATCGTACTCCACCGTGGGCGCGTCGGCGCGAGGAGCGGAAGACGAAGACTCCCTCGCGCGCTTGGTGTTCACCGGGGCTGGGGGCTGCGAAGACCCAGCCCCTGTGGTAGCCGGCGCCCGAGGGGCGGGCGGAGCCGCTGCTCCGCTCCGAGAAGACCCCTGCCGGCTCGCTGCCGGCCTGCGAGACGCCTCCGTCGTGGTCCGCGCACGGGCCGCCTCCGTTGCGGCTGGTGCGCCGGACGGCCTTGGCGCGGCTTGACTCCCCCGGGGAGCCGCCCGGCGAGGTGGCTGTTGCCGGGGCGCCTGCGCCCTCTCCCCCGTCGCCGCCTTGCGGAGGCGCTTCGCCGGGGACTGCCTCGGGCTTGCCGGGGGCGGGGAGCTCTCCGACGAGGAGAGGTCGTCGGCGTACAACTCCGTGGATCCGCCGGAGTCCTCGGCCTCCTCCTCCTCCTCTGCCCCGGCCGGCTCACTGGGCCCAGCGTCCTGCGCTGCGGCCCCCTTTCCCTTGGCGCCTCCGCCCCTCACGGCGCCTCTGCTCCCTCCGGCGGTGCCCTCCATTGCCGCGGCCTCCGCCGCGATCCCGTGGATCCTGGAGTGCCTCAGCGAGGGGACCCCGGCGAGCGCGTCGGGTGGAAGATTCAGCAACCTGCGGATCTCCGCCTCCTCCGCCTGGGTGGACGCGTCCTCAGCCTCCGCCTCCTCCGGCGAGTATCTGAAAACTCCTGCCGCCGCGGCTGCGGCGGCCTCCTCAGCCCGAGAAGCTATGTAGGCGATCTCCTGGTCGGTGGTGTCCCGCGTGTGCAGCTTGAGGTCCTCCTTGTTCTTCGCCACCTCGGCGAGGTTGTCGTAGAAGTTGAGGACGTCGATGGGCTTCGGAGCGAGCCATGTGCGGTCCACGCCGTGCGAGTCACACATGGGCATCATGGCGAGGATCCGATCCCTGACGGCGTTGTTGCAGAGCGGCACCACTTCCCGGGGGGTCCTGAACCACTCGGGGTGTGTCGGGTCGTACTTGAAGAGTTCCCGTACCATTCCCCGCAGCTCCAGCGTGGTGAAGTTGAAGTTGAGCCCGGGGCGCAGCCTCATGATGTCTGCCGGGCCGCCGTACTCCCAGGCCGGCCTCTTCCGGTCTTGGAGAGGGGCGATGCGCCGGCGGAGGAAATCTGCGCCCACCTCAGCAACTGACAGATTGGCCAACCGAAGACGAAGAATCCGGACGAGGGCGATGTTGAGCTTGACGTCGTCCGAATCCAACTCACTCCAGTCCCTGCCGCGCACGATGGGCGTTGTGCGCGGCGCGGTGAAGGCTTGCGGCTGGTCTTCTACGATCCAGCACCACTCCGCTCGCCATTCCTCCCACTTGCCGCGGAGCTCCCCCGGCAAGTACGCCCCTTTCTTATTCAGACGAAAGACCCAAGAAATTCCTCCGGAGAGGGGGGCATCGGCCTCGGCTCTAGGAGTGAAGAAGTGTCTAAAGAGGGCTACATTGGGGTGGACTCCTATGAAGTTTTCGCACATGTGTGCGAAAACAGCCATGGTGAGAATGGCGTTGGGGGTGAAATCAAGCAGATGGAGGCCATATGTGTTCATGACGTCGCAGAAGAAGTTTGAGAAAGGAGGACAGAGACCACAATGAAAAAAGGCAGCAAAGAAGTAGTACCCGCCGGGATAGCTGTCCTTGGCGGCGGCCGGGTATGCTCGCGTGCGGGGATGCGCGTCGGTTCCCTTGGACCAGAACAAGTAATACTTGTTCCAGAGCTCCCGCACGCCGAGCTTCGGCGGGAAGACGACATGCCGCTTCCGGTACGCGATGAGCTTGGCCGCTTGCTCCGATTTCTCCCGCTTGGCCTTCTCCGCCTTCGCCTTGTCGGTCTTTGGGGCCATGGCGGACGCGGTGGAAGGAGGGGGACGAAGAGCTCGGCGGCGGCGAAGATGTGGAGGCAGAGCGCAAGAGAGAATCTTTGGAGGAGGAAGACAATGCAATGAGAGCGCAAGGAGGGGAACCGCGCCCGCTTCCTCTGCTTTTATGGGGGAGTGGGGGGGCGTTTCGCCCTTTCCATTAAGAGATCGTGGGCACGTCCCATCCCACGGCGCCGCGATCGACGCGTGCCGTTACCGTGGGGTGCGGCGGATATGGAAGTGGATTCGGCGCGCCGCGGGCCGCGGGTGCCCGTGCACTGTTTTGGGCCTGGCCCAACAGCGCTCGGCACCGTGTGTGGCCCAGGCCCGGGGGCTCCTGTCGGTGTACTAAGGTAGGGGTACCTCAGTACCCCAACTTGTGCACGGGCAGTTGCAGCTTCCCGCGGCAGGGTTTACTGCGTGCTCGCCGGAGACCTTCCTGCTCCTTATTAAACCATTCAAAAACAAAGTATACAAGACATGAGATCGAGATCCCGGCAAGAGGAGCTTGCCGGGAAGGCCGTACCAGGCTCAAGACTGCTCCGCTAACGCAAGACCCTGGCAAGAGGAGCTTGCCAGGAAGACTAGAAGACAACGCCTCGGCGCTATATGCGCCCCGGCAAGGGGCCCGGGGAGCGGCAAGCTCCCTGGGCCCGGCAAGATCAAGGCCCCGGCAAGGTGCTTGCCGGGAAGACTGCGCTGTGTGCCCATGCTCCAGCTCATCGGCCCACGCGTCGCCCTGGGGCCTATCCAGGGACGCGTGGCGGATGGTTGTGCAGCCTGGGGTACACGGTGGCACTCCACGGCGATGGATCCATCGCCGTGGCAGACGGAGACGCTAAGGCGGGAGCTTTCGGGGTCGACGGCGACGGGTATTAAATGCCCTTGTCCCCCACTGTTAAAGTAGGTATAGACCACTGTTCTGTACTGTAGCTCCACTGTTCCCGCACTATTACAGCTACCACCTCTTTTACATTTTTACCCCTTTCTCCTACGTTGACACCTGTCGGTGACCCCTTACACTATAAAAGGAGGCCCATGCACAACGTGGAGGGGGTTCGAAACCTAGATAACTCTCGCGCTTGGTGTAGCTGCTTCTTCAAGCTCCCGAGCGCTCAAACTCAATACACAACCAAGCAGGAGTAGGGTTTTACGCGTCTACCGCGGCCCGAACCTGGGTAAAACTGCCCGCGTGCTCGCTTCGATCTGCTCTTTGTGCTCCCTCCGCCCTCGTACCGCACAGACAAGGGGCTCCGGTCCCATAGGTGTTCGTGGCGGACAGTTTCCCCCGACACAATATCATCGCAAGAAAAACAAAATCCAATGACCATCATCTTGTCGTCTAAGCCGCAAGTGCAAATAGGATTTACTTTAATGGCATATGCATAATTACTACGAAGAGATTGCAAATGTGTCATATTGTTGATCTCATGCATAGCATATGACAAGTTTAAAGGGTTGTCGAGCATGATGTGACCAAAAGAATTTTCACATGATATCCTATGCAGCATAGCATCACAACTAGGCAACTCAACATGCTCATCGTCATATTTATCATAAATTGGTGAGTCATGACATGAGGAAGTCGCACTAGCATGAAGCATGGAAATAAGTGTATCAACATAATGCAAGCAATCATTGGTAAGATAGTCCACTAGTGGAACAAGAGAAGCACCATCACCTATGTTACCTTTAGAGTTCCGCTCATGTGTTGTAGGTGAGGTTGCAACTTGATGGTACATGTGGGGGTGCATCTTCTTCCACCATGGCCAGCAATTTGTCCATTAGAGGGATGGACACGTCGAGGGGAGGCATGTCGTCATGTAGGAGACCTAGCACCAAAGAAGAAATCACACTCGGAGTAGAGGGTAAGTCATTTGAAATCATAGAGGCCTCACATGCCGTATCAACTACCTCACTCACTAAGTTTTGTGGCTCACTCACTCCCTCTTGGATGCTATCACTCGTGTGGTTGGTCGAGTCACTCAAATGGCTCTCAACCTTACATAGGGTGTGTGGCATGCTTTCATGTGTTGGGCTAGTGGTGATCACACTCATCCTCTCATAGGAAATGCCCTCAATGTCACATATGGTGGAGTCACTCATATCAATCATGGTGGGGTGGCTCTCCTCACATGGAAATTGGGTCATCTCATGATATGTGGGTGTCAGAGAGGTGTAGGTGCAAATGTCTCCATACTCAACTCCAATTGTCTCCTCATCCATAACGCCTCCAAAGATGAATGCCGTGGGATGCGGCAAATCATCACGCTCCTCCGAGACCAAAGGAGATGTCTCATATGTGCTCTCGTAGCTTGACTCGGAGTAGTAGTCATATGTGGGCGCTGTCTTCATGTTGTTGAAGAGGTTCGTGCTCGTCGCCTTGGTCGAATGGGATGGCCCTTGCTCGACCTTCTTGTTGCCGTCTTGATGTGGGTAGCTTCCGAAGATGGAAGTGTCAGCCTCGTTTGTAGGTGATCACCTTGATGTTGAAGATGTGGATGTAGGCGAACTCATGCGAAGTAGGCGAAGATGTCATACGTCCAAAGGCGAAGATGACTTGAGAACACTTGGCGAAGATGTCGAAGTGGAGGTGGTAGTCGTAGATCCATCTTGGGCGTGCTTGTCTCGCGGTCTTCTCTTTTGATCTTGAAGCTTGGCCTTGGCGTGATGTAGAGCTTGTTCGGACTTGTAGGTTTGCGCGTGTCGAGCATCTTCATGATGATGGTGTCGTTGTTGTGCTTGAGCTCTTGGTAGATGTCGTTTGTCGTCGTTGTGCACATGATGCTTGGAGGTGACTTGCCCTTCCTGACGATGTCGATGGTTGGCATGGCGGTGTGGACGTGAAAGACTTGCTCTTGCATCATGTTTGCGCTCTGAAGACTTGTGACTTTAACGTCACCGCCGAGATGATGACGAAGGGGAAGAAGACTTGTAATCGACGACCAAGTTTTGAGCTCCGCCATGTGTTTGTTGAAGGAGTCACACATGTCGTCAAAGAAAGCCATTCTCCTTGTCTCGGAGTGTCGTAGTTCGATGGCTATCACTAGTAGAAAAAGGGTCAAACGTGAAGCACATTAGTGCTAGTTTGAATTTGAGCCGGCACTAATGTGTACATTAGTGTCGGTTCCAATGGCTAGCCGGGCCGCTCTCATTAGTACCGGTTCGTGGAGAACCTTTGGCACCGGTTCGTGCCACGAACCGGTACTAATGAGAGTGGTGGCAGGATGTTGTCAGTCTGGGGCCCCTCCAGCACCTTTAGTACCGGTTCTTGGCACGAACTGGTGCTAAAGGTGGTCGTACATAAAACCTTTCGTCCACCCGAGCTCGCTCTGTTCTTCCCCTTTCCCCTCTCCTCTCTGTTCTTCCCCTCTTCCTCTCGAGCTCATCACACATTTTGCCCAAAATTTGTCAAGATTTTAAGGCCCCCATCCATTCAAATGATCACAAAGGTTAGCAACTTTGTCCTTTTGGGGAGCAGAGCAGCAACCATAGCACCTGGCCCGTTACTCTATGTTTGTATAACCTTCCTCCTTGGTTGTGCATGAAGCGGAAGTTCATTATGATGCCAGTGCTCATCCAAGGCCATAAGCAACCCGGCAACGACATTGATGTGTACCTAAGGCCATTAGTTGAAGAACTCTTACAACTGTGGAATGGAACATGTGTACATGCATGGGATGAGCACATGGGGGAAGAATTTGACCTCAAGGCGTTGCTGTTCGTGACCATCAATGATTGGCCTGCTCTCAATAACCTTTCAGGACAGACAAACAAGGGATACCGCGCATGCACGCACTGTTTGGACGATAGCGACAGTATATATTTGGCTAATTGTAAGAAGAATGTGTACCTGGGACATCGTCGATTTCTTCCGAGCAGGCATCCCGTAAGAAAGAAAGGCAAGCATTTCAAAGGTGAGGCGGATCACCGGACGAAGCCTCGCCACCCTACTGGTGCTGATGTACATGATATGGTCAAGGATTTGAAGGTGGTCTTTGGAAAGGGTCCTGGTGGACAACCTGTTCTGAATAACGCTGACGGACGGGCACCCATGTGGAAGAAGAAATCTATATTTTGGGACTTGCCCTATTGGAAAGACCTAGAGATCCGCTCCGCAATCGACGTGATGCACGTGACGAAGAATCTTTGTGTGACCCTGCTTTGCTTCTTGGGCATGTATGGGAAGACAAAAGATACACCTGAGGCACGGGAGGAACAACAACGTATGCATGGAAAAGACGGCATACATCAGGGTCATGCAAGCTACGCTCTTACCAAAGAAGAGAAGGAAATCTTCTTTGAATGCCTACTCAGTATTAAGGTACCGTCTCGCTTCTTGTCGAATATAAAGGGAATAATAAACATGGCAGAGAAAAAGTTCCAGAACCTAAATTCTCATGACTGCCACATGATTATGACGCAACTTCTTCCGGTTGCATTGAGGGGGCTTCTACCCGAAAACGTTCGATTAGCCATTGTGAAGCTATGTGCATTTCTCAATGCAATCTCTCAGAAGGTAATTGATCCAGAAATCATACCAAGGTTAGAGAATGATTTGGTGCAATGTCTTGTCAGTTTTGAGTTGGTGTTCCCACCATCCTTCTTCAACATCATGACGCACGTCCTAGTTCACCCATGCAAAGAGATTAACGTTTAGGGTCCTGTATTTCTACACAATATGTTCCCCTTGGGAGCTTCATGGGAGTCTTAAAGAAATATGTTCATAACCGTGCTAGGCCAGAAGGAAGCATCTCCAAGGGCCATCATAATGAGGAGCTAATTGAGTTTTGTATTGACTTTATTCCTGACCTTAAGCCGATTGGTGTTCCTGAATCGCGGCATAAGGGCAGACTGGATGGAAAAGGCACGCTAGGAGGGGAACAAATAATATGGATGGACGGGCATTCTCTCACTGAAGCACACTACACAGTTCTACAGAATTCCGCCTTGGTGGCTCCGTATATGGATGAACACAAGAATTTGCTACGCTACAAACACCCGGAGCAGTCTGATGACTGGATTACACGTGAACAAACCAGGAGTTTCGCCAGCTGGTTGCAGACATGTACCATGCACGACACCTCTATTGAAGATGACCTGTACTTGCTGTCCCAGTTACCATCTTCGAATATACTGACTTTCAAAGGGTACGAGATAAATGGTAATACATTTTACACGATCGCCCAAGATAAGAAGAGCACCAACCAAAATAGTTGTGTCCACTTTGATGCAGAAACCAAGACGGGAAAGGAAACATATTATGGTTATATACAGGACATATGGGAACTTGACTATCGACGTGGTTTGAAGGTCCCTTTGTTTCGGTGCAAATGGGTCAATATGACACGAGGCGGGGTAACGGAAGACCCGCAGTACGGAATGACAACAGTGGATCTCAACAATCTTGCGTATGCAGACGAACCATTCGTCCTAGCCAATGATGTGGCACAGGTTTTCTATGTGAAGGACATGTCTACCAAGCCATGAAAAAGAAAAGATAAGGAAGCGAATGCATCGTACGATGAGCCAAAGCGGCACATAGTTCTTTCTGGGAAGAGAAACATCGTGGGAGTGGATGACAAGACAGACAAGTCAGAAGATTATGAAAAGTTTGATGAAATTTCTCCATTCACAGTGAATATTGACCCGAGCATCCCATTAAATGATGAAGATTTTACATGGTTACGGCGCAAAGGGACACACGCGAAGAAAAAGTTTCACACCCAAAGATCTAGGATGTGATCGGCTTCAATATCATCACTTTCTTCTGTGTTTCACACCCAGAAGGGAATCTCTATAATAGTTAGGGTCGTTATGTGTTTTGGCATTTGAAATGTGAAGAAATTTTACGTGCAAACAAATTCTTTCATGCCTTTACTGATTTTTAAAGTTAAGTTATTCACAAACTAGTGATTCACACTAATTTCAAATAATTCAAAATTTAAACTATTCAAATTTGAAAACTACGGGCACTAACAGAAAGTTTGTATTTTTTTGTCCCTAAAGCAAAAATATTCACAAAGAAACTCTAAATACACAAAAAAAACAACTCAAAAATAGATATATTTGCGGCAATGTTAGATAGATAAATTTTAGATATAGAAATGTTTGTTAGATATAAAATGAAATACCATATAAAAAATTGTTTGCGCACTACCCAGTGGGCCTGCAAGGCCCTGGGCCTGTATTTGCAGGCCCATAAAGGCCTAGCAGACTCATAGGGCAGCGCGGCAAAGTTAGGCCCACAAGCCTGCAGTAGAGAGGAGCTCGAAGGAGCAGCCGCGGCGGAGTTTATAAACCAGTGCGGCTGCCCCTCGGCTAGCGAGGTAGGACTAAACTTGCCGCACCGCACCTGCGCCAGCGCACCCCCTTTAGTACCGGGTCGTGGCACCAACCGGTACTAAAGGGGTGTCTTTAGTACTGGTTGGAGCCACCAACCGGTACTAAAGGGGGTGCGCTTCCCGCCGCTAGGCCTGGCCAAAACAGGCCTTTAGCACCGGTTGGTGGCTCCAACCGGTACTAAAGGTCCATCCTATATAAGAAAACACTTCAAAAATTTCTCATCTGCTTCTTCTCCTCTGCACCCGTCGCCGCCCCGTCGCCGCTCCGTCCCCCTCGTCGCCCCGTCCCTGTCGCCGCCCCGTCGTCGCCGCGCCCGTCCCCGCCCCGTCGTCGCCGCCCCGTCGCCACGCCCGTCGCCGCCCCGTCGTCGCCGCCCCCGTCGCCGCCCCATCCCCGTCGTCGCCGCCCCGTCCCCGTCGTCGTCGCGGCGCCCGTCGCCATCCCTGTCGCCGTCCCCGTTGCCGCCCCCCATCGCCTCTCACCTCGCCGGTGAGCACACAC
>LR738715.1:519594010-519650312 GCA_902687465.1 Secale cereale | reverse complement strand
CCCGTCGTCGCCGCCCCCGTCGCCGCCCCATCCCCGTCGTCGCCGCCCCGTCCCCGTCGTCGTCGCGGCGCCCGTCGCCATCCCTGTCGCCGTCCCCGTTGCCGCCCCCCATCGCCTCTCACCTCGCCGGTGAGCACACACACACATACATTTTTTTTATTTTTTAGTTATAGAAATAGTTATAAAAATGTTAGAACTTTTTCTTTTTTTAGTTATAGAAATAGTTAGTTATATAGCATTGTTAGAAATGTTAGAATTGTTAGAAATTTTTCTGTTTTTTAGTTATAGAAATAGTTATAAAAAGTTAGAATTGTGTGAGCACCAACCGGTACTAAAGGCCCCTCCTATATAGATGAATTACGTAGATATATACGAATGTGTTAGAATGTCAATGTTAGATGAATTATATGGAAAAGCTGTTAAATATTAATGTCAAAGTTAGATGAATTAGCTAGATATTAATTAGGTATGTATATGAGATTTGAACTAGTTGAATTAATATAACTAGTTTATTTTTAGTATGAAAATTAATAGAACAAGTTTATTTTTAGTATGAAAATTTAGGTATATGAGATTATTTGAACTAGTTGAATTAATATAACTAGTTTATTTTTAGTAAATGCAGAGTTGAACTAGTTGAATTAGTAGAACTAGTTTATTTTTAGGTATATGAGATTTAATGATCTAATTAAAATATTACTATATATAGCTACTTTATATATTTTAGTAAGAAAATTAATAGAACTAGTTTATTTTTAGTAAATTCTTAGTTGAATCAGTTGAATTAATAGATCTAGTTTATTTTTAGTAAGAAAATTTAGATATCTGAGATTTGATGATCTAATTAATAGGAAATGTCGTCTGACGACGAAAAAGATTTCATTAAGTGCGAATACTGTGAAGACCAGCGCGGCCTGTGCGACAGAAATTTCCTTGTTAATGATAGGCGCTTCAGCATCAAGCTGGATGAGACCTTCGAAGTGGATACAGTAAGTCATAACGACAAGTCTTTTTTCGTAATTAAGCATGACTTATATATGCTTCATTTGCTTCAACTTATAATTTTAAATTTTCACTATTCTACTAACGCATCCCCTGCCATGCAAGAATTTTTGTCTTGGATAAGATAGGTTTCAGTGCTATGGAAACTATGGAGGTAAAGAGAGTTTACCTGAAGACCGAACATGGTTATACTTTCAATGTCAAATTATACAATGCAGACACGTACACCTATTTTGAATGCAAAACTTGGCAAGCACTATGCAAGACTTATGCATTTGAGCCTGATATGGTTATCACCTTTGATATTCGTCCGGAAGATGATATTGAAGGTAATAGAGACATCTGGGTCGATGTGCAGACGCCTCCAGTTCTACCATTATATGAGTTTCTCAACCATATTTATGTCTTTGATATTGTCTATTCAAAAATAGTTGACAACTAATTTCTATTGACAGCTTATTTCCATTCAAGCAAACATGTCCGGCGCTTGGTAGACAGGACCTACTGCTGTCCCGGAGCTGAACTAAACTGCGAGGAGATAAGTCATTATGTTTCATGGCTTGAGGATCTTCGCACTGTCAAGACAAATTTTCTTCCTGCACTTAGAAATGTTAGTACTCAAAACGTGCAACCAATAGTGATCGTATTGAACTACGGTCACATCTATTTACGAGTGATGGTAAGATTTTTACTATTTGTCCTCAGTGCATCTTTTGCATACATTATTTTTTTTCTTAAATTTCATTGCTAAGTATATTAATTACTATACGATGTTCTTCAACAGGGACTCCCGATGACAGTTGTGCCTCAGTGGATCGAGACTAAAGGTCACATGTCAATGGTTAGCTTACGGCCAAGATAGCCTACATTGCACAAGAGTGCATTCATGATTTCTAAAAGCGATGAATGCTTAATAGTGAAAGATTTGAGCAAAATTGTTAACGATCCCAGAGAAGTACTAGGGGGCACCAATGAGAAGCGCAACCCACGATTAGGAGATAGGTTCATCTGCATGCTCCAGTATGATGAATCAGGAGAGCTATACATGTTCTATGTTATTTTACCTGAGAGAGAGCAGCAGGAGTGATTTAGCTAGTTCATGCTCTTAGTACTTGTCCTCTCATGTCCGTGTTCTTCGTCCTGAACTTAATCTCAAAGGATGATTTGCTTTTGTGGTGTTATGAATGCTTGTAATATCATGACCATGTTGAACTCGATGATATCCTTGCTTCTGGTACAAGTGAATGATTTTTCTTTAAGCTAGTGTTGGTGGTGATTAGATAGCGGTAATGACTATGATGATTAAAAAGTGGTAATGACGACTATGATGATTTTTAGCTAGCTAGTATACTGTGTTAATGATATGATGCAAGAGTTTTTATATTAATATGATGATGATGATGATGATGATGATGATGATGATGAGTTATTATATCATATGATGATGATGATGAAGAATTTGACCCAAGGTAAGTAATTAAGTAGTACTAGCTAGCTAACTAGCTACCATTATCTCTTTAATTAGTGGTTTGTGAGACATTTGATAATATATATGCATAACGTGTACAATGTGTAGTATCGTAAAATACCAGCAAACGAAAAAAAATTAAATGGAAAACACAAAATTAAATGAAAAAGAAATCATAAACCAAAAAAAACCCAAACCTTGTAGTACCGGTTGGTACCAACCGGTACTAAAGGGCTCCCGGCCCCCGGAGCTGGCTCGTGCCACGTGGTCGCCCTTTAGCACCGGTTCGTGCTGAACCGGTACTAAAGGGGGGGGGGGGGCTTTAGTGCCCACACTTTTGTGCCGGTTATGGAACCGGCACTAAAGGGCCTTACGAACCGGTGCTATTGCCCGGTTCTGCACTAGCGTATGTTGCCCAAGCTATCTTGCATTGCTCGTTGTAGTCGGATGGTTTTCGCATGGATGTCGTTGTTCCCGCCGTCGATGTCGAAGACCGGAGATGAAATGCTTTGCCTATCCATCACAAGACTCAAGCGATGGTGAGTTGGAGAAAGAGAAGAGCTAGACCAATGTACCTTACCCGATGTTGAGAATGGATCAATGATCACTCAATATGTATCAAGGAAATAGCACAATTGGTA
This sequence comes from Secale cereale, assembly GCA_902687465.1. NCBI lineage: Eukaryota > Viridiplantae > Streptophyta > Magnoliopsida > Poales > Poaceae > Secale > Secale cereale. The sequence continues at coordinate 519,647,201 of LR738715.1, read as the reverse complement.
CCGATTCTTGTCAATTCTCACACCTACACATTAAGGCTTATGGAGTAGCTCGGTGAGGATAGTGGCACAAAAAATTTGATGCAAAATGTTAGCAAGAGTCAATAATGTTGAAAGAGATTCACAAATTCGCAAGTGAAACAAGTAGACCAATAGCAAAGAATGGTACACGAAAACACACGCACGGATAGATAAATGTGGTTATGCAACCAAGGAATGAGCACAAAATGTGGAATCCACGGAAAATGCTCGTGTCGCACAATGCTAGAGAGACGCTATCCGATTGCTCAATAGGCGGATACGAACTTGTGCACTACCTATATGAGACAAAATGTAGCGACTTCCTATCACAAGTATGCTATGTATGTATGATGTTCTGGTGCTTTTAGCAGAAGATGATCCAAGATGATCAAGTATGATATGATATTTTGTGATGCTATGGCTCTTGCTTACAAGCTCTTTGCTCTCTTTTTCTTTGCTTAAAAGCTTATTCTCTTTTTTTTTGATATGGCCACTTATGCGAAATGCACAAACCAAGATAGAAATTGTGTATATGCGGGAACAATCTTGTGACACAAGGGGTGATATGATGATACCAATATGGTATGGTATATATGTAATGGAAGGGCGGCTTGATGATCACTAATGTGCAAAAGTAACGTTGCCAACAATACTCAAAGACTAGTCTCGATAGGAAAGTGATGCAACATGGGCTAGGGGTTAACAATGCAATTGCAAAGGGGAATATACGATGATGTCGTCGAAGTTACCGTATGATGAAGATGATGAGATACGGTCCTCTTGATGTAGAACCATTCCTAATTAGCCGAAACACCTTAGGAAACGGAAAAACCACAACTCAAAATATCAAGGACAAATGTCAAATGGTGGTAGCGGACAAGCGGTGGTGGTTGCGAAAATGTTGTTGGAAACTGTGTCAAAATGGGTTATGGTGGCGGAAGGGTAAGATGGGCTATACACGGTGTTGGAGTTGAAGTCACAGTCCCTATGTAGCCGGAACACCTTAGGAGACCCAAGCCACAACTCAAACAAGCTCAACAAAATTGGGTTAGGTTGGGTTGGCGGAAATGTATAGTGGCAATGGGTATGTGGAAGTGGTGGTGGTGGTTGATGAAGAAGCAATTTTCCCTAAGTATCGTAAACACCTTAGGAGACTCAAATCACTACTCAAGCAACCACAAATGATATGGTGGACAAAATGGGTTAGGTTGCGGAAGACTATGGTTGCTATGCCGATGATGTGGTGGAAGGCCTAGGCAAAGTTGCCAAATTTGATAAACTTTGATGGAGTCAAATGATGATGATAGTATTTTTGTGGTATGGGGATGTCAAGAGCTTCAAAACAAGCTAAAGAACGTCAAAATCGGAGTTCGGATGAATTAGTTATGACCAAAACAAAAATCAACCGAAATGGGAATCTACAGGTACCAGACGTCCGGAAAGTGACGGATGTCCGCTGACCGGATGTCCGGTCGGGATCGGAAATCCAGTAATTTCTTCTATACAGGTGGTTCCGGTCGTCCGGTGGATGATGGACGTCCGGTGCTTCGTGAGGGTCCAGGCGTCCGGTAAAACGCCGGTCGTCCGGTGGGTTGGGGTCAACGCGAGATTTGAGCTCGGGAACACGATTTTGGGCGGAAATGGATGATTTTGGGGTCAAAATTGATGAGATTTCGTGGATGAAAAATGGGGAAACTCGGGGAAATGCTAGATCCACTTGAAACCAAGCAAATCCATGGATCAAAATCAACAAAACATCATCAAACCAGCAAATCACAAAAAAATGGGGCTATTTTTTGGTGGGGATTTTCGAATTTTGGACGAAATCACACAAAAGAAGCCTAGAAAACGGTGGAGGGACTCCAAATTCATGAGAACCTTGCTCTTGATACCATATGATGCCGGGCTAACCTGATCTTGGCCGATCTTTCACGACTGGAGGGATCCCCAATGATGAACACGAAGAACACGAGGGGAAATCACGAGGGGGAACGAGAAAAAACACTCAAATAAAAAAGAAACGATCACACATGTGCTAGATCCTCAACACAACGAGATACATTGTCCAAATCCAACAAAGGAAAGATACAAGGTAGCTAGTTCATCTCTGTGAGGAGGTCTTGAATCCATGAAGGATCTACTACGAAGAGGTCTGGAATCCAGTGTGGATCTTCTCTGAAGAGGGGCCGCAGTCACTCCTAGGAGTAGAACCACTAGATGAGCAAAGCTCTAGGTATGAAATGAGCTAACACAAAGCTAACCCTAACTAGGAGGAGGTGGAGGAGTATATATAGTCTAGGGCCACGAAGGGGTAAGTGGGAGAGGGATACATGGGCCTCTGGTCAAATAACTATGCGCGGATACCGGACGTCCGGTGGCTCGCGAGGGTCCGGACGTCCGAAAGTCTTCGGACTTCCGCTATTTTCATTATGTGGTCGCCATTACGGACGTCCGGTGGCTGCCGGTCGTCCGGTCGCCTGGGACGCACCGACCGTCCGGTGTGTAGCGGACGTCCGGAGCCTGTAGATTTCTGGTAGCTTCTCCGTTTGGTCCTCGAACTTGTCCTCGCCATCTTGTCCAATTCTCCTAGCTGTTCCATGGATTTCCTCTTGGTTCATGCTCATGCATAACACATTTGTTTGAGGTAGTAGCCATGTCTCGCATGTAGAAAGTGAAGGTTCAGAGAGGAGGGAGTAAACCTTGTGTCCAATGGTGTGTACTTGCGGTCTTATTGAAGTGAACATGTGTCGCTGTATTTGGATCGACACCTATGGGATCACAAGAATCCCTACTACGGTTGCAGGGCGCGGGGTTGAGAGAAGAGTGGATCTAACGATCGGGACACGGTTCCTTTACCCAGGTTCGGGCCTCAAAGATGCGTAAAACCCTACTCCTGCTTTGGTGGATTATATGTTGGTGTTCTTCAGCTAACGAGGAGCTCCAAAAGAGTCGTGAGGGGTTCCGAAAAGCCGAATCCTCCTCCTGGTCGCCTCGGGCCTCCTTTTATAGGGAAAAGGGGTTGCCACAGTGGCACACAGGAGGTGGAAAGGGTACAGTGACGCGAGGTTATCCCTCGCATTACAGGACAAGCTGCATTTAATGCGCCCTGCTTAGGTGTCCTTGCTTTATCGGTGACGAGGGGAGACGCCCGTCTTGTCCGTCGCCGCTCCTCCTCGTGTCTACATGTGCCCTGTCCAGCGGTGCCCGAGGTGCCATGTAGGCAGACATGCAGCTGAGGTGGCGCAACGGCGGGTCTCCATGAAGATCTGTGGGTTGCCACGCATGAGCCTGTCCAGCTGGTCGGGTCGGCAGCGTGCGTGGTTCAGTGGAAACCCAGTTGGTGCGGGCCTGATGGTGGCCCTGTGGGTGTCCTCGGCAAGGGCCTTGCCGGGGCCCCAGCAAGGGTCTTGCCGCGGCGCCTGCTATCATCCCCAGCAAGGTGCTTGCCGGGGGCCTTGTGGATCTCCTTGGCTGGAATCCTGCCAAGGGTCGTCTTCTTCTTATCTTGCATCTGATCTGGAAGGTCTTCACAAAGATCTGCATGCCACCACAGGGATATCTCCCGAATCCACGCCCCATGGGGGCGGTGGACTCAAGGGTGATTCGCTCCATAGGCGCGGGGCGAGCTACCGTGGCAAGGGTCTTGCCGGGGCTGCCAGAGCCAGCCCCGGCAAGGATCCTCCGGGGGAAGCCTCTTCGTCCCTTTGCTCTTCGTGGTCTTGTTCTTGGCGTCGCTCCTGTCTCCATCAAGCTTTAGTCTTGCCCTGGCTTGCCTCCCTTGCCATGCTTGGTGTGATGGCACCGTGGCTCAGACTGCCTGTGCACAGTCATAGGGGTACAAAAAGTGCACCCCTCTTTTTGTACACCAACAGGAGCCCCTGGGCCTGGGCCACACATAAGCGCGACACGTTGTTGGGCCAGGCCCAGAACGGTGCTCGGGCAGGCGGGGTGGTTCTCACCGTGGTAAAATTTCCGCGCCCTGCGCCTCCCACGGCCCGCGCGCGCGGCGCAGGGTGGAGGGGCGTGCGTGACATGGGAGGCATGGATGGGGCGGTTTCCGCACGCATGCGTCACGTCGCAGTAAACGCGATAGGAGGCGGCCCGCGCCTTCCCCATAAAAAGGAATAAGCACGAGTGCGCTGCTCACTTCCTCCACTTTCCTCGGGCCCCTTCCAATCTCAGAGCCACTGTTCCCTTGCTTCCTTCCTTCCGAAGCCTTCGCCGTCGTCCGCCGCCTTTGCTTTGCCATCCCCTCCCCTCAGCCTTCCCATTCAGCCGCCATGGCGTCCAAACCTGCCAAGGGCAAAGGGGCGGCCAAGGGTGCCGGGCCTTCGGCGCCGCCGGAGGGTGTATTCACGGGGGATCGGACGATGGCGGCCATCTTCATCCCGTCGTCGGTCGACGTCTTCGAGCTCCGGGCCGTCTTCAAACCCCTTTGGGGGGCGGAGACGGGGGATCGGGCGAAGGGCTTGGGCCTTCCGGCAACGCGCGTCGGTCCGGCCGCTTGCGCTCCGCCCAGCTCAAATCGGTACCCCTTCTTCGTTGGTTATTTCTCCTGCGGGTTGTGTCCTCCCTTCTCCGACTTTTTCTGCGACATCATGCATACTTTTGGCTTCCGTCTTTTGGATTTCACCCCGAATGCGGTGGCATGCATGGCCTTCTTCGCGCACCTCTGCGAGGGCTTTGTCGGAGTGCATCCCAACACGGCGCTCTTCCGCCACTACTTCATCCCTCGGATCCAGCCGGGAGGCTCGGTCTCCGAAGGCATCGCCTGGATTCCGAGACTCAAGGTGGTGTACCCGGAGGGCGCCGTGAAGGAGAGGTGGGACGAATGGCGCGGCCGGTGGTGCTGGATCGAGGAGGACGAGCCGCCAACGTTCTGCAAGGTCCACCGGGTGCCGCCGGTCCGTGGCAGCGACTGGAGCAACGTCGACGACGCCGACGGGAAGTTCGCTGTCCCCGTCCCTAGGATCACCCGGCTTGTCCAAGCCGGACTCACCCACGAGATGATCGGGGCGGATTTCATCTGCCGTCGGATCACTCTGCTGCACCAAAAGGGGAGGCCGGCCTGGCTCTTCAGGAACCCGGCCGACGTCATGCGGCTCTGTACTAGCCCATTTCTGTTAGCGGCTCTTCCAGCTGGATGTGAGTCACAGCGGCGAGGTCGAGCGGACCGGCAAGGCTGCGAAGGCCGCCGCCAAGGCCGGCAAGGCCGTCAAGGGGCAGCTCTTCAAGCTGCCTGCGGGAGTGGTCCCGCTGTGCAACAATTCGCGCCAGTCCGAAATCGTCACCATGATGCCGGAATGTAGCGCACACAGCCCCGTCCCGAGCTGGCAGGAGCCGGAGGACGAGGTTGTGCAGCAGTTCTTTGATTCCCTGGTCGAGGTGTGCGTCAATCCCGACGCCGAGCGGTGGCTCGTCGGGGACACCACCCCGGAGGAGCTGGACTACATCGCCGCTAGGGCGAAGGAGGCACAACTCATCAAGGAGGCCAGCAGCGCCGGAGGTATGGAGGACCAGGTCGCCGCGGCTGCGGAGGAGGAGTTCGCCCAGTGGGCAGCGGCTGCCGGAGAAGCTATCAGCCTAGCACCGGGGCCCCATTGCTTGAGGACGCGGCCGATGAGTTGTCGTTGTCGGAGGATGTGGCGGATGGCTCGGCGCCAATCAGGGGAAGAGGGCGAGTCTTGCGGCGGGCCTGCTCCGGCGAGCCGGTCCGGCCCAGCAAGGGTGCGCAGCCTCAATTGGCCCTGGAGGAGTCCGGGCGCCTCACGAGGGCCACGGCGGCGAAGAAGTCGGCGAAGGTCGCCGAGAAGAAGAAAGCGGCAGCTCCCTCTCCGTCGAGGCGAGCACGAACTCCGCTCCCTCCTTCGCCTCCCCCGGCAGACGTTGATTCGGAGGGCGATGCGGAGCTCCCCTTCGACCTCGGGCACCTCAGCCCGAAGAGCAATAGGAAGACGGCGGAGGAGGAGGAGACGAACGACGAGTAAGTATTCTTCATTGTCACCCCATCTCTCTTGATCATGCCACTCATCTTAACTTGTCCTTGCTTCTTCAGGGACGCAGAGACGTTGGCCCAGAGGGTGAAGAGGGCCAAGGCTTCAGCGAGCAGTCAGCCCCCGGCCGGGGCTACAGAGACACCACTGGTGGTGTTGAGCAGCTCCGACGGCAGCCCCCGGCACAGCCCCCAGCGTAAGTCCGCCAACCTTTTCTCGCTCGACATGCAGTAGGCATCAGATGCTGAAGGCATCGACCTTACCGGTTCTGCAGGACGGGAGCGGCAGCAGGAGGAGCCGCAGAGGGCCACTCCCAGCACGCCACCCCCATCGACCACACCGCCACGAGGGGCGTCCCCGGCAAGGCCACCAAGCATGGAGCCCACACGCATGGAGGAGGAGGACTTGGGTGCTGGTGGCCCGCCCCCGGCGCCCGACGCCGGCGGGGAGGGAACTTCCGCTGCGCAGCCCGGTGCTCGTGAGTTGCTCGCTTTCCGCCCTTGCCTTTCCCTCGTGCTTTTTCTTGACTTCATTTCCCCCGTCACGGCCCAGGCTCTCCTCCAACGGATGTGGAGGATGTGGACGCCGTCATCAAGGAGGTCGCTGAGGAGGCTGCGGCGGAGGCCGACGAGATCGGCACCGAGGAGGCTGCCGTGGACGAGACTGCCGAGGACGCCGCCAAGGGTGCCGCCGAGGGCGCTGGTGGTGGGCCTGCCGGGGAGGCCGACAAGGCTACAGCCAAGGAGGGGGCGACTGATGACCAGCCCTCTTCCTCCGCGCCCCCGGTCCCCGGCAAGTATCTGAAGGTGAGCGACAACCTCTTCGTCCACCTTGCCGGGGCGTCAAGCTCCCGGGCGCCCGCCGGGGAGGAAGTTTTTGACGACGAGATGTTCGCCGCCGCCGGGCTCGAGGTTGTTGAAGAACCGAGCGCCGGCGGGGACGGCTCCCCAAAGGAGCAGCTCTTCCGGGCCATGGGGGCCAACTTCCGGAAGCTCCAGGCGCTCTACCGCGCTCGTTTGGACAAGGTTATGTACAGAATGGCGGCGGTGGACGAGGCGGAGGCGGACTTCCAGGCACGCGTCGCTGAGGCGCAAGCCTGGTTCCACCAGTCCCGCGAGGAGCAGAGGGCCTCCCAGGAAGATCTGGCCCAGCACAACGTGGAGCTCATCATGAAGATGGCCGCCATCGAGAAGGCCCAGGCAGAGGCGGCGAATTCGGCTGCCGCGGTGGAGGCCGCCCGGAACCAGCATCAAGCCGCCCTCGATTCCGAGGAGGAAGACCTCTCCGCACGTGAGGCGATGCTTGCCGCGACACTCCGCAGCAAGGATGAGGAGCTTGAGGCTCTTGTCGAGCGGCGGACTCAGGAGCTGGGGCAGAGGCACAAGGAGGCGCTCGATGCCCAGGCTCTGGCTCACGCTGTCTGACGAGAAGACCAGGCTCAACCGTGCCTTGACAGAGGCGCAGGGAGTGGTCATCGGTAAGACTGGGGTGCTCTCCGAGGCGCAAAGCTCCATCAGGGATCTCAGGCTGAGGCTAGAGAATCTCGAGAAGACGTTGGCGGAGAGCTCTGCTCGGGAGGGTTCCTTGGCCAAGAGCCTGGAGGAGGAGAAGCAGCTGCGGGCAGACGAGGGCACCTCCCACCAAGAATACGTGGTGGAGGAGAAAAGGTGGATCAGCCGGCTGGAGGACATCGCCGGCAGGGTTACCTCACAGTTGGCCCTCATGGGGATGCCGAACGTGAGGTATGCCCGTGAATGGAGCAGGTCCGTCAACGCCAAGCTGGCCCTATTCTTCGAGGGCGTCCTCAGCGCCTTGACTGATCTTCACTCCAACAGAACGGCCACGCTCGCCGGGGAGGCCCGGCGGCTCTGCCGGGGAGTCATGACCAAGGTCCTCACCAAGGTGGCGTTCTGGAACCCCGCCCTCGACTTCGAAGCCGCGATGGACAGCTTGCCGGAGGATGCTAACCTCACGGCGCTCAAGGAGTGCATCAAGCCTGTCATCAGCCGCATCGACGAAATCAAGAGGGTGGAGGACCAGCGCCGGGATTAGATATCCCGTTCTCCTTTGCTGCTGCGAGTTCATGCCCAAGACAAATTTTATCTTTAGTTAGAACCGCAGCGATAGCATGATGTAATATAACTTCGAAATATCTTCAGAACCATGCATGTTATTTTCCTATTTGCTGCCACCCTGTGTTTCCACCCTACGTTAACTGGGTAGACTTGCCGGCGCGAAATACCCGAAGCGGTGTCTTGGGGACAGGTCCCCATTGGCCTGCCGGGTGAGCATGCTGCCGGGTTTGTCACCTTGCCGCTCTCAACGCGGCCACTCGAACTGTCGAGTTTGACTCGAGTCAGAGTCGAGAACCTTGTCAATTGCGGAAGGGTCTGCCACCTTGCCGCTCTCAACGCAGCCGCTCGAACTGTCGAGTTTGACTCGAGTCAGAGTCGAGAGCTTTGTCAGTTGCGGAAGGCTACCCTACCGTTTCGACGCATCCGTTTGAACTATTGAGCTGACGCGAAACAGAACAAGGCGTTGCCGATCGGGAAGGGCCCCATCCGCGTGCAGGTTTCTTTTTGCACAAGGAATGACAGCTCCGAGGATAATAACTCTAAATGATAGGATAGAAATATCCAAAGTTCGATGTAACTTAGCTTTTTATTTGCAGCCACTCGAAAGCAAGTCTTCTGGCTTCCTCAAAGGGCCATGAAGACGAGAAAGCGTCGGGCCGATCACCAGAGCCGATTCTCATGACTGCGCCCCCTACCTGGCGCGCCAAAGATGTCGGTGTATTTGGATCGACACCTATGGGATCACAAGAATCCCTACTACGGTTGCGGGGCGCGGGGTTGAGAGAAGAGCGGATCAAACGATCGGGAGACGATTCCTTTACCCAAGTTCGGGCCGCAAAGATGCGTAAAACCCTACTCCTGCTTTGGTGGATTATATGTTGGTGTTCTTCAGCTAACGAGGAGCTCCAAAAGAGTCGTGAGGGGTTCCGAAAAGCCGAATCCTCCTCCTGGTCGCCTCGGGCCTCCTTTTATAGGGAAAAGGGGTTGCCACAGTGGCACACAGGAGGTGGAAAGGGTACAGTGACGCGAGGTTATCCCTCGAATTACAGGACAAGCTGCATTTAATGCGCCCTGCTTAGGTGTCCTTGCTTTATCGGGGACGTGGGGAGACGCCCGTCTTGTCCGTCGCCGCTCCTCCTCGTGTCGACACGCGCCCTGGCCAGCGGTGCCCGAGGTGCCATGTAGGCAGACATGCAGCTGAGGTGGCGCAACGGCGGGTCTCCATGAAGATCTGTGGGTTGCCACGTAGGAGCCTGTCCAGCTGGTCAGGTCGGCATCGTGCGTGGGTCAGTGGAAACCCAGTTGGTGCGGGCCTGATGGTGGCCCTGTGGGTGTCCTCGGCAAGGGCCTTGCCGGGGCCCCGGCAAGGGTCTTGCCGCGGCGCCTGCTGTCATCCCCGGCAAGGTGCTTGCCGGGGTCCTTGTGGATCTCCTTGGCTGGAATCCCGCCAAGGGTCGTCGTCTTCTTATCTTGCATCTGATCTGGAAGGTCTTCACAAAGATTTGCATGCCACCACGGGGATATCTCCCAAATCCTCGCCCCATCGGGGCGGTGGACTCAAGGGTGATTCGCTCCGTAGGCGCGGGGCGAGCTGCCACGGCAAGGGTCTTGCCGGGGCTGCCAGAGCCAGCCCCGACAAGGATCCTGCCGGGGGAAGCCTCTTCGTCCCTTTGCTCTTTGTGGTCTTGTTCTTGGCATCGCTCCTTTCTCCATCAAGCTTCAGTCTTTCCCCGGCTTGCCTCCCTTGCCATGCTTGGTGTGATGGCACCGTGGCTCAGACTGCCCGTGCACAGTCATAGGGGTACAAAAAGTGCACCCCTCTTTTTGTACACCGACAACATGGGGATGATCGTGGGATGCTTCGCATCATTTATTGCATGATGGACTGTTATTTCACATTATGGTACAATACTTATACCTTTTCCCTCTTATTTTACAAGATTTACATGAAGAGGGAGAATGCCAACAGCTAGAATTCTGAACTGGAAAGGAGCAACTATGATATACCTATTCTGCACAACTCCAAATGTCCTGGAATTTCATGAAGAATTGTTTTGTAATATATAATAAATATTGGGAGAAGAAACAACAGAAGGGGACCCACCAGGTGGCCACAAGCCCGAGGGCGCGCCCTACCCCTAGGGCGCGCTTCAAGGGTTTGTGGCCCCCCTGGCCATCGCCCGACTCCCATCTTCTGGTATATGAGAGGTTTTGACCTAGAAAAAATCATAAGAAAGTTTTCAGGACGAAGCGCCGCCGTCTCGAGGCGGAACGTGGGCAGAAGCAATCTAGGGCGCCGGTGGAGGTGTTCTGATGGGGAAATGTGATGCCCCTGATTTGACTGTACACTAATCATGCACGCAAACGTGTACGACTAAGATCAGGGACTCACTAGGAGATATCACAACACAACTCTAGACACAAAAATAATAATAAAAGCTTTATATTACAAGCCAGGGGCCTCGAGGGCTCGAATACATAAGCTCGAATACATAAGAGTCAGCGGAAGCAGTAATATCTGAGTACAAACATAAGTTAAACAAGTTTGTCTTAAGAAGGCTAGCACAAAACATCAACGATTGAAAAGGCAAGGCCTCCTGCCTGGGACCTCCTAACTACTCCTGGTCGTCGGCGGTTTGCACGTGGTAGTAGCCTCCATCGGGGTACTAGCAATCGTCAAAGATGGCTTCTGGCTCCTGGACTCCACAATCTGGTTGCATCAACCAGAAAGAAGAAAGAAGAGGGAAAAGGGGGAGCAAAGCAACCATGAGTACTCATCCAAAGTACTCGCAAGCAAGGATCTATACTACATATGCATTGGATCAATGAAAAGGGTAGTATTGTGAACTAAGCTGCAGAATGCTAGAATAAGAGAGGGAGAAGCTAGTCCTATCGAAGACTAGCATCTTCTAGAAACAACCGTCTTGCAGCAACATGGGGGAGTAGAGTAGTATAACATAAGTCATATTTATGTTGTTGTTCCAGCGCTCCGGGATCCTTTCTCGACTCCCGAAGCAACATATCTAAATCATCCCTCAACATCCAGTTCTAGTTGTAGCGATCGGGATACAACTCCAAGTGTCCGTTACCGTAGGACAGGCTATCGATAGATGTTTTGTTCCCTATAGGGGTGCACCAACTTATCCACCACGCTCACTTAACTCCGGCCGGACACACCATCAGGTCATGCCCGGCCTCGGCCAAACAATACACCACAACCCGACCTAGGCTTAATAGAGAGGTTAAGCACGTCGGACTAAACCTATGCCCCCAGGGGTCATGGGCCATCTCCCTGGGAACTCCTGCACGTTGCGTGGGCGGCCGGTGAGAAGACCTAGCTACCTCCTTAAAAAGGTAGGTGCTTAACCAGTCCAACCCGGCGCACACCACTCAATCGCATGACGTCAATTAAGTTCAGCTGATGCATACGACGCAGAACGCTCAGACTATGCCCACGTGATGGCTAGTGCTATCAGGCCTGAGGCCCCTCGGATCAAATATCCAAACCACTTATTGTCTTGGGAATGCGCGGTAACGAGCAGAGACTCACGATCATGTGACCCCATCGCCCTGTCTCGAGGACTTGCGGCAAGATCTAAGAATGCCCGGTCATGCCTCGTATTTATCTCGCGGGCACCTTCCAGGTCAACCCAACTACACATCACTCGCAGTTAAGCTCACGCGGGTACCCTTCAGGGCCGACCCGTCTTTAGTAACATGGTTCAGTGTAAAGTCATAGTAACCATAGTAACCGTGTGTCTAACACCAAAGGGAAACCTGAGGAAATCACCCTCGATGGAATTCCACCTGATGTTTATCGTCAAGGTGAACGTAAGAGGATCCACCCTCGAGGTTCACACTTGAGGGGTTGCACGACAGAGTCGTATGAGAAGTGGTTAAGGCGGAATCACCCTTGATGACCACGACCGAATAGCTACACTACAGGGTTAACACCAAAAGTTCTGATGAGGTCTCACCCTCGGCACTTGATAGTAACTCCGCAGAGTCGTACAACTAAGGGGGGGGAGGGCTGGTCAAGGTGATGTGCGGTGCCGGGGCCTGGTCTTCGATCCAGTCGATCGGGTCTTCTGATAATCCAGCGGGGGCAACAAGGACAATGTGTGGGTCTCTGATGGATCTCTAACCAGCCTATACTAAGCAGTTTAGTATAAACATGTAAGGTATGAAAGCAGGTAACAACAACAGGTTGTGCATCGGAATAGGATCATACAAAATTAGTAGCAGTTCTAACGCAAGCATAAAAGAGAAGAGAGTGGGCAATATCTGAATGTTCAAGGGTGGTTGGCTTGCCTGGAAGCTCTGCTGCAAAGGAACGGTCGTCGGTGATGTAGTCGATCACGGTGGCATCATTGGTCTTGGGGTGTACCGAAGAGAAAAGGGGGAAGAAACAGTAAATATAAAAGCCAGAGATGCAACAAGAAACATGACATGTCAACACGTAGTGTTAGTGTGCTCTAACGCGGTCTTACTCGATACCGGCGAAGGGGGATAACATCCGGGAACATTTTCCCGGAGTTAGGCATTTTGGGACAAACAAATCGGAGGGGGAATGTTGCAGTTCGCTATGATAGGGATGTGCGGCAGACGAACGGACTGTGTAATTGGATTCGTCTCATCGTTGTGAGCAACTTTCATGTATAAAACATTGTCATCGGAGTTACGGTTTATTTTATATTAATTTTCAAAGTTTTAAATATATTCTGAAATTAATATTTATTAGAAAATAATGAGAAATTGTTAGGTGCACCCAGATCTGTGTACACGAAAGTGTACCAGAGGGGGACATGTGGGTCCAGGGGGTCCCAGTTGACCAGTCAACGTTTGACTGGTCAACGAGGGTGGGGCCCCGTGTCATTGCCACATACCAGCTAATTAGATGACTAATTAGACTAACTTGTAATTATTTTAGTTAAGCATAATTAAATAATTATTTAATTATATTTCTATTATTTAATTTTAAAATATTTTTTAACTTTTTTTTTAAACCAGGGGCGTGGGGCCCCCTGGTTAGTGGGTTGGGGTGGCTTACCGGGCGACGGGCTAACGGGGCTACGGGCGCCCGTGCCCGAGACCAGCAGGGGCGACGGCCACGGCTGCGGGCCAAAGCCGCGCGGCGAGGTGGCAGGCGAGGCGGTCGCCGGCGGTGGGGAGGGCGCGGCGCGGGCTGGCACCGGGGTCGGGGTGGCGGGTGATGCAGGGGGCCTGCAGTGGCCGGCGGGGTGGAGCGGGAGGCGCGGCGCGGCAGGGGAGCTCCGACGAGCCCAGGCGAGAACTACAAAAAAAGACACATCCGTGACAATTTGGGCCGAACGAAACTTTTTTTGTCATACTTATGACACTTCTATGACAATAATTGTGACAAAACACGGTATCATCATAGATGTGGTGGGGTCCTACTTCTATGACAAAAAATCATGACAAAAAATGGGCTTTTTTGTCCTGGGCGGGCTGGAGACGCAGCTGCATGAAATTCTTTGGGCCATCCATGACGGAAAAAATCATGGTAGAAGCGAGGACGAGGAAAATATCGGGGAGTTGCCGGTTACGTGGGTGGTCGGGGCCAAGCGATGCGCGTTTCTCTCGTACATGCACGCGCATGGGTGCGAGGCATTGGGCTCTAACTGAACCCGAGTGAGGCGTTGGGCTCTAACTGAACCCGAGCGATTGCACTGCAGGCTACGCGTTACTGAACTCGAGTGACCGATCGATGGCTGTTAACTGAACCCGATCGAGCGATTCCTTCGCTACTGCTGCTAACTGAAGCCGATCGATGGTGCCTCTGCATAAACAGTGAGCGTTGCTGGGGGGTTTGGATGAACAGTTTCCAGTGGGGCTGGCCGAACAGGACCCCGTGGTGTTGCCTCTACATGAACAGGACCCCGTTCGATCGAGCCGGTTAGGGCTACATGAACAGGACCACCCCGTGGAGGGCTACATGAACAGTAGACAGTGGAGGCTGGATGAACAGTAGCCCGTGGAGGGGTGGTTGAACAGGAGCCCGTGGAGAGGGCTGGTTGAACTGTAGCCGATGGAGTTGTGCGCGGTGGAAGTTGAACAGTCGCAGGTGAAGGCTGGAGGAGGTCGACGGTGGATGAATAGTATCCCATGGAGGCTGGAGGGGGTCGACGGTTATCGTGGATTTAGCACGGCAGATGTCCTGGTTAAAGGACTTAGGTGTGAGGCCATCGCTTGGGTTAGCTTAAATGGGTTAAAGCGGACGAAGGACACACATAGTTTATACTAGTTCGGCCCCTTCGATGAAGGTAAAAGCCTATGTCTAGTTTGGTGTGGTATTGCTTGTGCTTCGATGACCAGGGAGCGAATCCGCTTGCCTGTGTCTCGAGTTGTTGTCTCTTGTCCTGAACCATCGCCGGGTCGTCCCTTTATATAGGAGGCGACGACCGGTCCGGTTTACATAGTCCCGAGGCCGGCTCATAAACGTGTCCGCCTCGGTCTCTACTCTTTCTATCTTACATTCCAAGTTACATAGTACGACGGTTTACAAACCATGGGCCTTATACATGGGCCCTAAACCTCCGTGGGTTATAACCTCCTGTTACATACTCTACGGGGCTTCTGATAATATAACCTTACCAACATAATCCGGAACCTCCTGGCCGATTTATACCTGATAGTAACATCCCTGACATTAGGCCCCTGATTGACTTGAACTTGTTCATATCAGTCTTTGAAGTCTTGTATGAATTTCCCTTTCTGCAGCTCTTGTATACTTCTTAAACTGGCCATCACGTCATCTCCTTCAATCGCTCAAATCTGTCATGACATCAGCTGCGCATTTAACGCCTACATCTGTTTGTTACCTTTCTTTATTACTGTTCCGAAGATCGAGGCGACAGCTCAATCTATATCTGATTTTCGGTCTCCCCGATTCCCGCGCCTGCCGTTTTATCCCTTCGGCCTATAAATGAGACCGAGGCCCATCTCTTTTACCCCCCTTCTACTTCGTCTTCCTCCATCTCCATCGCTCCAGCACCCGCCGCCGTCCTTCGAGCTCGCCGTCATCAGCAAGCCCGGCCGCTGCATCGACCTGAACGCGTCCGGAAACTCACCGCTGTCCTTTGCTTCCTCGGGTACACTGTCTTCTTCCCCATAGATCTCAGTTCTACGGTTTCTTCTGTAGCTCGCCACGAACCCTCGTTTCTTCGTAGTTCATCACCGTAGGTTGGTCTTAGCTGTAGATGTAAAACTTGTTAGGTCGACCCTCATTCGTGCACTTCCGCTCCATCGTTATAACTTTAGTTTCTCCAGCACTGCTAGTTTAGATTGAATCTGTAGAAAACTTCCGCTGCCTTCACTGAATATAACTTCAATTGTTCTGTCTTTTTCCTACGCCGTAGATCCATATTTTACCTCTGCTTCATGTGAAAACTGTTTCTCAAACTTTAGATCTACAGCTTATCTGCTTATGTTACTGGTTTAATCCTAGCCTGCGCCTCATAGACCTGTACTGACGGTTTAGATTGAAACCTATATTCCATACTCGACGGTTTAACTCCTTCTTTCTGTCATCATAAACCGGTGGCCGTCTTGTGCATGCTTACTCCGGATTAGGGGGTACCATTAGTCCCTTGCTTAAACCGTCGATTAGGTCAATATTCTCACAGAACATGCCGGTTTGCATTCAATAGATTTGTAAAAAAACTGGGTCTTGTATTGTATTTTTCAGCACTCCCTTATCAGAAACGATGGCTAAATAGTTTGTTGCTTGCAATTGGGTCCCTTCCCGGATCACTGAGGATGACTTAGTAAAGGCAGCTTCCATTGGTGTTCTGGGTCCAAGAGAGGTTCTGCATTGGCGGGCCCCCGGGAAAGAGTGTCCTCCTCAGCCGAAGGAAGGAGAAATCATTGTTTTCTTCGATCTTTTGTTCCGAGGTTTTAGCCCTCCCGGTTCAAAGTTCTTTCGCGACGTCCTAGCCATTTTCCAACTCCATCCACAAGATATAGGCCCCAATTCTATATCCAATATCTGTAACTTCCAAGTCTTCTCAGAAGCATATCTGCAAGAGGAGCCATCTGTGGAGTTGTTCCGGGATTTCTTTCACCTGAACCGCCAAACAGAGTTTTCGGACGGGCCTCAAACTGAACTTGGTGGTATGAGCATCCAAAAGAGGAAGGATGTAAGCTTTCCTCACGCCGCTCTTCACAGCCACCCCAAAGAATGGAACCAGACTTGGTTTTATTGCAAGGATACTTCGCCTGAAGGAGAAAATCCGCTGCCGGGTTACCGTGCTTACCGCCTCGCGCCAAATCATCCTTTGCTGCAGCGTCTAAGCGCCCAAGGCCGGGCTCGATACGCCCCTCAACTTTCCAAGCTCAGGGCTTTCATGGCTAACGGTTTAACCGGGGTTTATTTTGTTCGATGCTGGCTCTCTTGGAGCATTCTTCCATTAAGCCGGCGCTCAAGCTTAATGTGTGAATATACTGGCAAACCGAAAGATCCTCAGTGTCATACAAAAATAGTACTTCCTGACAACGAAGTTACTGAATCCGCAAAGAAGATGCTGAATATCCCTCTGGAAGACTGCAACCGGACCGGTTTAGCTCCCTTCTGTGCAGACAACTGACCACCTCCGGTAAGACTCTTATGTCCCTTTCTTTTCACTTTAATCCGTTCATATTAGTTGTCTTCAACATGTTATTATTCCTTTATACAGGCCAATGATCCTTTCTGGAAGAAGAAAGCTCAAGATAAACCGGCGAGGCCAACACGTAAGAAGACCTTAGCCATAAAGAAGAAGAAAGATGCTGCAGTTGCTGGTTCAAACCATGAAGAAGATGATCCGGCTTCTAAGGTACTGCTTGATTCTTATGTCCTTTGAATTCTCCTTGTTTATATTTATGTCAATGATGTCCTTTCTTAGGATCTGGCGAAGGGAAGTAAAGAAAATGAAGTTGAGGTAATTTTTCTCTCATCTGATTCAGAACCGTTGCCACCCAAGATTCGCCGGGTATCCCGGAAGTATACATTTTCTCACCCTTATGCTCAATTGGATCCCAACTTTCTTTTGAAGAAACAGCAGCATGAAGCTCGCCGGACCACACGCCATAGTGGCCACGTGGTTGAATCGTCCGGGATACCCCTCACACCAGCTCGCAGACGCTGCTCAGAGGTTTTGCTCACTCCAACCCTTCTTCATCCAAAAGCATGCCTTATTCGCAAACCTCTTAAACTGTCTGATCCCCAACTATCAGGAGGCTCCTCTGCCTTCTTCCGGCGAGGCTACTGCCACTCAAATCCCGGTGCTTAAGGTCGTTCCTGGGTAAGTCATCCTTTCAAACGTCCGGTTTACCTTTCCGTTTTGACTTTGTGATTCTCATTGCTCTTTTAACCTTTAACAGTATGCCCAAGCCTAGCAAAAAGGCGAAATTGAATAAAACGGCTGCCGAAACCACCACTGCTGAACCGGCCGAGGATCCTGAAGTGGCCAACCTTCCAGAGGAAAATGTTGAAGTTCAGCACGATGATCCCTCCCCTATGGATCATGAAGATCTTGCTGCTCCGGGGGGGGGTGACGTTATGGAAAATACAGCTGAACCGGCAAGCCCTGTCCGGGTTAGTCCTCCTCGGGCTAGCCCGGCTCCTGTTAGTCCAGCACGCACTGCTGATCCCCTCCAGCCAACCGTTACCTCGACGGTAGATGTTGGGATAACTGGGACAGGATTCTCTGCTCCCATAGAGCCTGTTGTCCTGGCTAGACATACTGCCAAGGAGGAACAAATCCAGCAAGATAAAGGCAAGTGGAGCACCGACTTATCAAGTTATACTCAGCTTAGTGCCCAGGAGCTCCACTCTAGGTATTTCAACTAGCTCTTTACCAGCCGTGACTATGAAGCTGGTTTAGTTAACATGATGAAGGAGAAATACGAGGTAACTTTCTTTCCTTTTGCTTTCCGTTTCTGCTTTGTATTTTGCAATCATATCTTTAGGCCATAGTAGCCCCCAAGTGCCGGTTTACTTCACTGTAGGTGAACCGGGACTTCACTTATGTCTGAGAATGAATGTACATTAGCTCCCAAGTGCCAAGGTCATAACTTGTTTATGTGCTTGGGACTTGTCTGAAAAATTGGCTTTCTTTTACTTCAATTGAACATTAGCCCCCAAGTTTCAAGTGCATAACTTGTTATGTGCTTGAGACTTTGATTGAACTGTCCTTCTAACACGTTTGCTTTTCCTGCAGGCTGACTTGAACCGGAGGGCTTTGGTGGCAACTGAGCTCCGGAATAGCTTGGCCTTCCATGAAAGTGCTTCAACCAAAGCTAAGGAAGAACTTGTCCTTGCTTTAACTAACATGGAAAAACTCAAGAAAGATTTTGAAGCGGAGCGGTCCACATGGGAGGTGCAAAGCGACACTCTAGAAAAAAGAGCGAAGGATGCTGAAGCTTCTCTCAATCCGGTGACGCATGAGCTATCCGGGTTGAAACAGCATATAGATGATATGGCATCTGCTATCTTCGGTGAGTATCTGTCTTCGTATGTTTATTTCCTTGCAATCTTATCCTGCTTCGGTTTAACTCGTCAATTGTATATAGGGAGGCGCATAACTCATCTTGGAGACGATGCTCGGAAGAAATTGAAGGCTGCTTACACCCTGGTGGAGCAACTCTATTCCGGTGCTCAAAGGGCTATTAGTGCCATGTCGCATAACAAACCGGCGCCGACCACCATCCAAGCCACTTTGGAAAAGCTATCTGTCTTGCCTGCTCGACTCGTCAAGGTGAAGAAATCTACTGCACGAGCTGGTTCTCTTATGGCGTTAACCCGGGCCAAGGCATGGGTCCCCGATTTTGATCCGGCGGAGGCCATTAATGGTTACCCCAGCATGAAAGAGGACGGGTCAGCCTTCTCTTCTGAAGATCTCCGTTCTTTAACCAAGGACATGCGCCCTCTTGCCAGCAAGCTTGCTGACGAAGCGGATTTAACAAGGTATCATCCGGGTTACGGTCTAGAAAATTCGTGGGTGGAGCGGCCGGTTTAGGACACCGAAAATCTGATCCCACCAGTTCGTAAGCACACCTTCGCTCCAGACATTGATCCATCAGATCTTATAAACGATGAAGTATATTTCCGTGCCCTCGCCAAGATTGACTGGAGCACTCCTGATTTCCAGCAGCTGCCAGAAGTCGACGAAGATCCGGAGCAAGTTGACCCTCGGCCTTCACAGCGTGCTGAAGAAGAATCCTAAACCATCTGGTTTAATTTTTAGCTGCAGAATACTTTGCAAGAAACTTTGATTCATTCGGGCCTGCAAGTGCCTTGTAATAGAAAAGTTGAGATACCGCCTTTGTCCCACTGTTATGGTATTATTTTTATTGGCACCTCCCAATTTATCTTCTGTTTGCAATGTTTTAACAGCTTATATTACTTGTGCCTGCATGAAGGAAGCTAAAAGATGTCCTGGCGGTTTACCACCAGACGGATTATACTGCCCTGATATATATTCCAAATAGATAGCTTTTGAACTGCATATAAAACGCAAACATATACCATACCTCTGATTAAGTGTGCCTGTAGATCTTAACCCGGTAGGAATAATTTAAAGCGCGGGCACTGTTGAGGCCCTTGGCTCTCTTGTTGGCTTATCATGATGGCCAATCCGGGTTATGATGAACGCTAGTTTAACTCTCGCTGGTGTTCATGACCCAGACTTATGGTCAACCTTGTAGCTGTCCAGTCTCGCATCAATGGACTTGGTTAAAAACCAATGACCTTGACGACAAAGATTTGTGAAATCATAAAAAATAAAAATAAGGTTTTTTGGGAAAATAAGACCATGTAGTCGAGGCTTTTTACGAGCTGCCAGGCTCCAAATTCGAGGCTTTTTATGAGCTGCCAGGCTACTGTCATTAACCATTTTAGCAAAGCCTGTCAAGATGCTCTGCAATCCTTAACCAAATCATCGATGACCAGCTACCCAATGTTTCAAAATCTCGTAAAGACTTTGTCTTTAGGTAATCAACTCGATGATCGTCAATTTAACGTGACCAAGTTCAGGGTCCCGAAGGATTGACTTGTGACAGGTTTGACGGGTCATACCAGGTTTACCTGGACGGCGTGATTTACTTGATGCTGGCAGGTTAATCCGGGGTTTTAGGTGCATGCACCGGGCTTCCAAGCCATGTTCACTACAAGGGTATTCAACTCAATGCGAGCCCCCAGGTAGTGTGTGAGCTGTTTGCTCATCGGGGCATATGTTTGAGCTGGGTTAGGCACCAAAACTCTCTTATACCCCTCATCATCATGTGGAAATTGCCGAAGCAAGCAGCGAAGTGCTCTTATGATGGGCTTCATACCACCGCCGGCTTTAGAGACGATGGAAACACATCCTTGCCCGCGGAAGCCCCCATGTGGCTCTTGTTCGTATAGATAAGATGGCTGATTCCTTGGCATGTCAAGGGCGCCGGTTTAGCAGGCCATGGAAAGCTTCTGTAGAAACTCCCATGTGATACTCGTTTGTGTGAAGAACACGGCTGGTTCCTTGATTCTGTCAAGGGCGTCGGTTCAAGAGGCCATGGAAGGTTTCTTTCGATGCCCCATGTGATACTCTTTTTTCGAAAAAGATGGCTGATTCCCCGGTGTACCGGGGGCGCCAGTTTATTTTATTAATCATAATATATACATTGTACATAATGCGGAGCCAATGGCTCAAGTGTAGTAAGGTCGAAGAAGAGAAATGTTCCACGGCCGCTTGGTCTCCTCTTCTGCCGTACGTGAGTCCTTATGTTCTCGAACGTCGACAAGGTAGTATGATCCGTTGTGCAGGTTTTTGCTGACCATGAAGGGTCCTTCCCAAGGTGGGGATAGCTTGTGCATATCTGTCTGGTCTTGGATGAGCTGGAGCACCAGATCTCCCTCCTGGAACGTTCTGGTCTTAATCCGGCGGCTGTGGTACCGGCGCAGGTCTTGCTGATAAATCGCTGATCGCGCTGCAGCCGTGTCCCGCTCCTCGTCCAGCCGGTCCAAGCTGTCTTGTCTTGCTTGTTCATTATCCGCTTCAACGTAAGCCTCCACCCGTGGCGAGTCATGCCGGATATCACTGCGGAGGACCGCTTCAGCACCGTACACCATGAAGAAAGGCATGTACCCTGTGGATCTGTTAGGCGTAGTGTTGATGCTCCATAAGACAGAAGGCAACTCCTCTACCCAGCAACCCGGTGTTCTTTGCAAAGGAACCATGAGCCGGGGCTTGATGCCTCTCAAAATCTCTTGGTTGGCTCTCTCTGCTTGGCCATTGGATTGAAGGTGAGCTACTGATGATACATCAAGGCGAATATGTTCTCTTTGACAGAACTCCTCCATCTCCCCTTTAGATAGGTTGGTGCCATTATCAGTTATAATGTTGTGTGGAAAGCCAAACCGGAAAATCACCTTTTTGATGAACTGAACTGCTGTTGTTGCATCGCATTTACTGACAGGCACTGCTTCAACCCACTTTGTGAATTTGTCCACTGCTACCAACAGGTGGGTTTTCTTATCTTGAGATCTCTTAAAGGGTCCAACCATATCAAGCCCCCAAGTCGCAAACGGCCAAGTGATTGGAATCATCCTCAGCTCTTGCGCCGGTATATGAGCACGCAGTGAGAATTTCTGGCAACCGTCACATTTTCTGACCAAGTCCTCTGCGTCGGCGTGAGCCGTCAACCAGTAGAACCCATGACGAAAAGCTTTAGCTACCAAGGATTTTGACCCGACGTGATGACCACAATCTCCTTCATGAAACTCTCGAAGAATATCGCAGCCTTCATATGATGATGCACACCGCTGAAACGCCCCAGAAACGCTGCGGTGATGAAGTTCTCCATTGATGATAGTCATAGACTTAGACCGCCAGATTATCTGCCGGGCCTCAACTTCGTCCTCTGGCAACTCACCTCGGCTCATATACACCAAATAAGGGAGTGTCCAATACGGAATGACATGAAGTGTTGCGACCAACTTTGCTTCCAGATCAGGAACAGCCAAGTCCTCCTTTTAAGGTATCTGCACTGACGGATTATGCAATTCATCCAAGAAAGTATTAGGTGGAACCGGTATACGCTGGGAACCCAGCCGGCTTAACGCATCAGCTGCTTCATTTTTTCGCCGGTCTATATGATCGACCTGGTACCCTTTGAAGTATCCTGCGACTGCATCCACTTCTCGCCGATAAGCTGCCATCAGCGGATCCTTAGAGTCCCACTTACCGGATACTTGTTGTGCCACCAGATCTGAGTCACCAAAGAACTTAACCCGGCTCAAGTTCATCTCCTTGGCCATCCGCAAACCATGGAGGAGAGCTTCATACTCAGCAGCATTATTAGTACAAGGGAACATTAAACGGAGGACGTAACAGAACTTATCACCTCGTGGGGAAGTTAACACGACTCCAGCCCCTGATCCCTCCAACTGCCTTGAACCGTCAAAGTGAATAGTCCAGTATGTATGATCCGGCTTTTCCTCAGGTGCTTGCAATTCTGTCCAATCATTAATGAAATCCATAAGTGCTTGGGACTTTATAGCAGTACGGGGCACATACTTTAATCCGTGCGGGCTAAGCTCAATGGCGCTAGTTGCTCAACCTATTGCTTGTTCGGAAGAATCCGCAAATGAATATTCTTTATTTCCTCTCGGACAGGCCCTCATTTTTCATTCGAATGTACATCTTTGCCCACTTCGCCACTCTGCCAGTGGCTTCTCTGTTCTGGATTTTATCCCCTAACGGAGCTGAACTGACAGTGATTGGGTGGCCCTGGAAATAGTGCTTCAACTTCCGGTTTGCCATGAACACGCCATATACCAGTTTCTGCTAGTGTGGATATCTTTGTTTTGACTCGATGAGCACCTCACTGATGTAGTAAACCGGTCGTTGAACCGGATATTCTTTGCCTGCTTGTTTGCGCTCCACCACAATGGCCACGCTGACTGCACGGGCATTGGCGGCCACATATAACAACAGTGGCTCCTTGTCAATCGGGGCAGCAAGGACTGGTGGTTCTGCCAATTGCCGCTTCAGATCCTCGAACGCAGCGTTTGCAGCATCGCTCCAGACAAACCGGTCCGTATTTTTCGTCATCTGATACAGCGGGATTGCCTTCTCCCGTAAACGGCTGACGAACCAACTCAGTGCTGCAATACGGCCCGCTATGCGCTGAACATCATTGATACACTCCGGTTTAGCTAAGGATGTAATCGCCTTGATCTTCTCCGGATTAGCTTCAATCCCTCTGTTTGACACTAAGAACCCAAGGAGCTTGCCCGTCGGAACATCAAAGACGCACTTCTCCGGATTGAGCATCATTTTATAAACGCGGAGGTTGTCAAAGGTTTCCTTTAAATCATCTATCAGCGTCTCCTCCTTCCTGGATTTCACCACAATGTCATCAACATATGCATGGACATTTCTTCCAATCTGCCCTTGTAGGCAGTTCTGCACACAAAGCTGATAGGTTGCTTGGGCACTCTTGAGCTCAAAAGGCATGGATACATAGCAGAAGGCTCCAAAGGGGGTTATGAGAGCTGTTTTCTCCTGGTCCTTAACTGCCATCTTGATCTGATGATAACCTGAATATGCATCCAGAAAGCTTAGCCGCTCACATCCTACCGTAGCATCAATAATTTGATCAATACGGGGGAGAGCAAAAGGATCAGTTGGGCAAGCTTTGTTCAAGTCTGTGTAATCAACACACATCCTCCAAGTACTGTTTTTCTGAAGTACCAAAACTAGATTAGCCAACCACTCCGGATGAAACACCTCAACTATGAAGCCTGCGGCCAATAACCTAGCCACTTCTTCACCTATAGCCTTGCGCCTCTCCTCATTGAAGCGGCGCAGATATTGCTTGACCGGTTTAAACTTCGGATCAATATTAAGACTGTGCTCAGTGAGTTACCTCGGTATACCTGGCATGTCAGAAGGTTTCCATGCAAAGATATCCCGGTTCTCACGGATGAACTCGATGAGCGTGCTTTCCTATTTGTGGTCTAGGTTAGCGCTGATAGTGAACTGCTTGGATGAATCGCCCGGAACAAAGTAAACCTGCTTGGTTTCCTCTGCCGATTTGAACTTCAACGCCGGATCATGCTCTG
This sequence comes from Secale cereale, assembly GCA_902687465.1. NCBI lineage: Eukaryota > Viridiplantae > Streptophyta > Magnoliopsida > Poales > Poaceae > Secale > Secale cereale. The sequence goes on along the minus strand of LR738715.1, from coordinate 519,623,010 downwards.
TAGTTGGCTTTTTCAGTGCGGACATATCCGCCGGATCAACATTGTCCTTATAAAATTTTAGCTCTTCCGTAGCACAAACTGCCTCAGCGTACGCCGCATCTCCTTCTTCACATTCCAATGCAATTTTAAGGCTCCCATGGACCGTGATAGTTCCTTTGTGGCCTGGCATCTTGAGCTGCAGATAAACGTAACACGGCCTAGCCATGAACTTGGCGTAAACCGGCATCCCAAACAGAGCATGGTATGGGCTCCTGATTTTTACAACCTCAAAGGTCACAGTTTCCAATCTGGAGTCATGCTCATCCCCAAAGGTAACTTCTAGATCGATTTTTCCAACTGGATAAGTCGATTTACCGGGCACCACCCCATGGAAGACCGCGTTGGACTGTCGGAGCTTCTTATCTATCAACCCCATATGTCGAAAAGTCTCATAATATAGGATATTGATGCTGCTGCCTCCATCCATAAGCACCTTTGTGAACTTATAACCACCCACCTGTGGTGCCACCACCAGGGCCAACTGACCCGGATTATCAACCCGTGGCGGGTGATCCTCCCTGCTCCATACAATGGGTTGCTCAGACCAACGCAAAAAATGTGGTATCGCCGGTTCAACAGAGTGTACTGCTCTCTTCAGAACCTTTTGATCCCGTTTGCATAAACTTGTGGTGAAAATATGATATTGCCCACTGCTTAGCTCCTTCGGATTATTCTTATATCTGGATTGCTGTTGCTGCTGACGCTGCTGATTCCCTTGGTTGTTGCATCCACCCTGACCATGTTGCTGGTTATGTTGATGCTGATTGTTACCATTGTGGTTATTGTTACCGCCATGGTACCCTGATCCGGATCCACCACCCTGATAACTCGGACGTTGAAAACCGGGACCTGACCCGCCGGGGGGCCCGGGGTTATATTTGGCCTGCCTCACAACCTCCTGCATGATGAAACAGTCTTTCCAGAGATGCGTAGCCGGGTTTTCCTCTGTACCGTGCCTTGGGCAAGGCATGTTCAACTGGCGATCTATATTAATAGGTGGCCTCCCGCTTCCGTTGCGTGGAGGTGGTTTACCCTTGCGGTGCTGCCCGTTGTCCTGAGCATTGGTATTGGCCACGAAGTCTGAGCTGCCCTCCGCTTTACGCTTGCCATTGTAACCTGTGCCCGCCGGATTGGCCTGCGCCGGTTTACCATTTTTGCTTGCCTTCCCGGACTTGTCTTCGTCTGCCTCTAGATACTTGGTGTTATCAGAGTCTCCATATTTTACCAAAGCGCCCATGAGCGTTCCCATGTCGTTGCAATCACGTTTGAGCCGTCCCAGCTTCAACCTCAAAGGCTCAAACCGGCAATTGCCTTCCAAGGTTACTATCGCTGTACTTTGATTGATGCTATTGGAGGAGTGTAGGATTTCAGATACTCGCCGTACCCAACTGCTTGTGGTCTCTTGCTCTCCTTGAACACATGCAGCTAAGTCAACAACAGACATTTGCTGCTTGCATGTGTCTTTGAAATTATTGATAAACCGGCGACGCAATTCCCCGCATGATCCGATGGAGTTAGGTGGCAAACACTTTAGCCATGTCCGTGCCGCGCCCTCAAGCATCATTGTCAAGTATTTGGCGCATGCAACTTCGTCCACATCAAGCATCTCCATAGCCATCTCATAACTTTCAACCCACGCCTCCGGAGCCAGATCCGCCGTGTAGTTGGGTACCTTGCGCGGACCTTTGAAGTCTTTGGGTAATTTCACGTTCCGTAAAGCGGGGATGAGACGCTGCACCCCAAGGAACTGGACATGATTCCTGTTTCCGTGGTAGTGGGGTGAACCGGCGTCGCTTGACGGGTGTCGTTGCGGGCAATATGCCTGGCCTGGTCCACCACCTCTTGGGCATGTGCTCCTGCTCCTGCCGGATTATCCTGCCTCTGTCGGTGCCGTCTCCGCGCGCTGCTAGATACAGCCGGTTCATCCAGGTGCCTCGTGTAACTCCGGCTCAGGCGGGGTGTTGAATGAATCCTCTCCCGGCTATAGGAATAAGCTTGCTGTTGTGTTAGCGCCGTGTCCAGCAACTCCTTAGCCCGTCGTGCCTCCATGGCTATGGGGGACGTCCCCTCAATGGGAAGGGCGGCAGCCGTGAAGCGGCAGCGACAATGTTGTCGAACGGGTTAGAATAATGGCCGGGAGGGGTGGGCACGTGCTGTGTCGGCACAACTTGGCGATTTAGCTCCGTAGCTGGTGGCTGAACCGACGCGCCCGTCCCCGGGGCTCCACCCTGGTTTACCTCTGGACGGTTACTGGTTCCTGCTCCTGGTGTGCTAAAGAGATTCCTTGCCTCATAAACCGGTGGCAAACGAGATCGTTGTCTTCTGTACATTACCTCCTGCGAAACGCTCTGATCTAACCTGAGCCGGAAAGCTTGGGAATCTAGCTCTGCCTGTCTTGTAGCTATCCCGGCCTTCTCCGCATCCAGATCCAACTTAGCTTGCTCAATCCGGCTCCTCACCTGAGCGATCTCTGCATCATGCTGCTCCTTGTCGGCCTGGGCTACTTCCGCTGTTGCGAGCGCTGTCAAAGTGTCGACTAAGATGGATAGGACATCATAGGGTGACGGGGGAAGGTCTCCAGCTCTGGCTCCCGCTACCTCTGAGGTTAACGCCCCAGTCGTCGAGGGCTGCTGCACGGGTTGTGATCTGGCCATGAAAACAGCAACCCTGTTTGGCGGATCGAAGGGGTCCGGAATACTAACGCCATCGGACAGACCCTTAGACCGGCCGTCCTGCAACAGATACAAAGATTCGGTCTCTCCGGATGAAGATTCATCGCCGGAATAGACAGCTGTCTCGCCACCATAATCCAATCCGTCCTCGACTTGTACCCCATGCACTGCTCGGACGAAAACGTGCTTTACGGCGGGCTGAATTCGGGCGGATCTCGCACGCTGAGCCGGCTCGACGATGTTGGGGAAGATGTCCGACTCAGGCCCCGGTTCGCCGATCTTGCCGATGAAGACGTGGATGCCGCCGAAGGGGACCCGGTACCCGTATTTGATTGAATCGGCCTCGGGGCCCCAGCCTGCATCGTCGATGTAGATCTGACCGCGACGACTCTTGGTCATTCGGCCCACTCCGTAACCCTTGATCCCTTCAAAGCTGCCCTTCAAGAACTCGGAACCATCGTGCGATAGCCCCACGGTGGGCGCCAACTGTCGTGGATTTAGCACGGTAGATGTCCTGGTTAAAGGACTTAGGTGTGAGGCCATCGCTCGGGTTAGCTTAAAGGGGTTAAAGCGGACGAAGGACACAGGGAGTTTATACTAGTTCGGCCCCTTCGATGATGGTAAAAGCCTACGTCTAGTTTGGTGTGGTATTTCTTGTGCTTCGATGACCAGGGAGCGAATCCGCTTGCCTGTGTCTCGAGTTGTTGTCTCTTGTCCTGCACCGTCGCTGGGTCGTCCCTTTATATAGGAGGTGACGCCCGGTCCGGTTTACAGATTCCCGAGGCCGGCTCATTGTCACATCCCTAGTCAGTGCTTGCATTAGGACTAGCTAGAGTGTGCATCATGTTTACTTTCCACAGAAACTTGAAATGGGAATGACAGAAACCCCAGCACCCCTCTTCTAACAACTAGGGTTTAATAAAAACTTTTCCAATGTACCCAAAATGCGCTTCAAAAATGTTCATCATCTTTGCCTTGGTTTTAAACCTCTGCCAAAAATGGTGCACAATTTTCTAGGACATCCAAAGGTCTCTAGATTAATCCATATTGTATTTGCATTTGTGCATTTAAATGCTATAAAATATTTTATGTGCCCAAATAATCATAAACTATAATGTTCCATACTGTTCATATTATATACAGTGGGCATGACTAGTTTTATGAGTTATAAAAATGTTCTAGCATTTTTATTAATTCAACAAAGTTGCAAAAGAAATGAAACAGAAATAAAATAGAAAAGGAGAGAGACACGGGGCAGCCCACTCACCTGGGCCACTTACCTGGCTGGCCCAGCGTGGCCCAGCCCGCTGGCGCACGCCAGTCGTCCCCCTCCTCTCGCCAGGAGGACGGGGCGCGTGGCCGCGGCGTGCCCGCACGCGTCCGGCCACCTCCTGCCTGGCTGCCTGCGTCCCCTGGCGCCTCTCTCACTCTCCCCCGTGTCGTCCCCCTCCTCTATCCCTCTCCGCCGAGCTCCACCGAGCGGGCTCATCGCCGCCGTTCGCCGCCACCGCGCCCTAAGCCATCCCCTCGCCTCCCCGACGCACCCATCAGCTCCGCCGCATCGCCCTGAAGCTCCCCACTGACGCACATGACGCCACAAGCCCTGCAACGCCGTCCTCGCCGTCGTCTTCAACCTTCGGCACCGAAGATCGCCGCCGCCCGTACGTCGCCGTCCGGCCTTCCCCAAGCCCACGTCGACGCCCTCTGCGACCGCTGTGATCACACACATCAAACCCCCCTCTCCCCGGGCTCGATTACGTCTCGTAGCCACCGTCCCGCAAGCGCCCGAGCTCACCGCCGGCGTACTCATCGCCGCCATCGTTCTAGTGGTTCTTGGACACGCCCGAGAGCTTCATCGTGCTCCTGACCTCACCAGGATGCCGTTGAACCCTTCCCCTTGCTCGCCCGTGCACCGCAACGCCTAACTCGATGATGCCCGAGCTCCGACCGCCGCCACGAGCTCTGCTCCGGCGAGCTCCGGCCACCCTAGCTCCACCCACCACCACCATTAGATGCGCAAGAGCTCTAGCTCGCTGTAGGACCAAACCCCGTTGCAAACCGCAGCCTGTAGTGCCGTTCCGATCAACTCCGGCGAGTCACCGCCGCGCGTTTTGGTCGCCGCCAGCCAAACTCCGACGGGCTGACCTGGCCTTTTAGTTAGGAGCTAATGGTGATTAGTTTAACCAACACAGCCACTGACAGTGGGTCCCACCGCATAGTCAAACCCAGTCAACTCCAGTTTTGACCGGGAATAGGCCCTGAGACACTGACATGCGGGACCCACCAGTCAGGTTTGACCTGGACCAGGTCTGTTGACCCGCTGACGTCAGCATGATGTCATGTTGACGCAATAAATGATTTTCTGGGATTATTTGATTTAAAACAATTCAGGAAATTCCAGAAAATGCTCTAAACTTCAAAAAAATCATATAAATTCAACAGTAGCTCAGATGGAAAAGATTTATATATGAAAATTGATCAGAAAAATCCAATCTTTCCAATGGCACTGGTTTCATGCATGTTTGAGAAAGTTAACCTTGTTGTTCACATTAATACATGATAATGCACTTAAATAAATAATAGTTTGGGTTTCAATTTGAATCTTTGATTCAAATGGGCTCATACTCTTCTGTTTATAGATGCATTAGCCCAAAACACATGCATCTTGCCATATCATGAGCATGCATCATATTGTTGCATTTGTTTGGTTATTGATTGTATCGCCGGTGTTCTCCGTGTTAGGTCCTGCTCCCGAGGATTCTCATGCGTATCCAACTGAAGAGCAGTACCCGACAACCACTCTGTCAGGCAAGAAACCATTAATCATTCCGATACAAACCCATCTTCTCGCTCCTGCTCTCTTTTACAGGATTAAGGCAACAGCGTGTGAACTGCTACTTGCTGCGGTAGTTGAACCCTATTCCCTTGCATGACCTGTCAGTGCCACAGTAAATAGTTGAAACCCACTAGCGTATGTAGGAGTTGATTGAGCCATGTGATGTGTGATCCACCATGCTATTTGTTTATGTTGCCTGCTATGCTTAGAGTTGTGTCAGGTCTGGTTCATCTGGGTGATGGATCAGAGTGAAATGATCATACTCGATAAAGAGAGGGAAATGCGAAGCATGTTTGGTAAAGGTATCGATGAAAGGCCATGTAGGAGTACATGGTGGGTTGTTTCATTGGAACCGTCCATAGGACCCGAGATCTGTATGTGTGGTTCAAGTTTCAGCTACTACCATGCATTGGGCCCGAAACCAATGGACCCTCTTGGCTTATTAACTGCCCTTGTCCTCTATCCAGGAGTTGCAACTAGTTTCTGGTGTTTGTAGTCTACTGGTGGTCGTGCACAATGCTGACCCTCGGGGTGGGCAGTGATGCGACAGGTACGTGGCACGATGTACCGGTTGCCCGTTTGGTGACTCGGGAACCCTGTACACATCGTTTGGGGCCGTGAGCGACACCCCGGCCGGATCTCCCCACGGATGGAACCCAAATAGGCGATAAACCTGGACGAGAGACTTGTGTAGTTAGTCAGGTCGTGGCCGACACCCTCGCTGGGCTTTCGCTTGAAGGTTGCCGAGTATATGTCGAGTAAACAGCGATAAGTGGTGGAAGCGTGTGTGAAGAAGTACATCCCTGCAGGGTTACCAATCTATTCGAATAGCCATTGTTCGCGGTACGGACTACTTGATTACTCTTACAGTTCATAGACAAGTTGATGGATACTACTAAAAGCCTCAAGACAAGTGTGAGTGCCGTGGATGGCCCTTCCGTAGGATGACGGAAGAGGATCCACGGTGGTGTATTGTTGTGGTGAGTAGAGGACTCGTGTACGTAGTCTTATCTTGCAGTCTACTGAGAGTCGTAGTATAGGTTAGCCAAGAGTCAAAGCTGGCTTGCTGCTATGAACTCCACTACCCTTGTTGATAATGTTGCATGTATGATAGGTTCTGTTGTAAGACTTGCTGAGTACCTTTGTACTCATGTTTGCGTAATAACTGTTGCAGAGGAGAACCCTGCCCTTTCTGATGGGTTCTACATAGACGTTGACGTCGACGAGTAGCTTGCTACCCAGACGGAGATCCTGTGCTTGTGAAGGGCCTTGTAGATAGTCAGGCTACATCAAGCCTATTTATTTCCAAATTGTATGTACTCAAACATGTTAGCTTCCGCTTGTGCTTGTATGATTGTATGACTTGAGTGTTTGGTCATGTGACCCCTACCTGTATGGATATGTTATCTATGGCTCTTCGGAGCCTCTTAAATAAAGTACTTTGAGTCATAGAGTTCTGTTGTGATGCAATATGTTGTATTTGCACATATTGAGCATATTGTGTGTATGATTGAAATGCTTGGTATGTGTGGGATCCGACACCTAGTTGTTTTCCTTTGGTAGCCTATCTTATAGGGAAATGCCTCCTAGTGCTTCCAGTGGGCCTTGGTAGCTTGCTACTGCTCGGAACACTTAGGCTGGCCGGCATGTGTCCTTCTTCGTTCCCGTGTCTGTCCCTTAGGGGAAATGTCACGCGTTATTCCTTTAAGTCCATGTAGCTTGCTACGACTTGGGTTCATATGTTGATGACCGACACGTTCGTTGCTGGGTCATGGATGCATGTCTCTGTAATTTAGTGCCACTTTTGGTTTATAACTAGCCACGTCGGCCCGGGTTCTCTTTCATATGGATGCTAGCGACACTCTCATATACGTGTGCCAAAATGCGCAAACGGTCCCGGGCCAGGTAAGGTGGCACCCGTGAGGAAACCATGCGTGGGGCCGCAAAGTGATATGACGTGTTACAAGCTAGATCGGTGTGACTTAGGGTCGGGGTCCTGACAGCGTTGGCATCAGAGCCGGACTGCCTATAGGTTTCTCAAGCCAAACTGGTCGATGTTGAGTCTAGAAAAATTCTTAGTTAATGTAGGGGAATTGATTGTGGAAGGGAACGTAAGGCTCTTTTTACTTCTTTACCTTATGCCCTTCTGATCTGAGTCAGCCTATTCTTTCTACGGGGGTTTAGGACTAGGCCTCTCATCCTTACTAGGTTCACGTGTTACTAATCCGTAGACTCTTAGGATTGTTTCTTTCAAGCCTCAGTTCAGTTTCTACCCTTCTTTTATGATGATTAGTTGGACCCGGAACCTTGATATGATATTGTTGAGTGGCTATGCTATAATTTGTATGATGTCTCAAAATCTTTTTTGAGCATTTACAGTTGTTATGTTGCTCGATTTCTCCCAGAAATTCTAATGCCTTTGCATTATTTCGTGTTTCAGATGTCTGGCCGCACACCCCACAAAGTGGTTCGTTTGACTCGGTGCATTAATGTGCCCGGTCACACGGCCATGCTAGTCCGTGTGTTGACTGAGACCGGCTACCGTTGGTACCCTGAGTAGACTGTGGAGGAACAGCACCAGGATTTCAACCAGAGTCGGTATTTCTGCACAGTCCGGATATACCCCTCATATCCCGGAGCTAACGACCCCATCCATTGGTCTTATGGACTCGGGGTTACTATCAAGATGGCAGTGCAGGATGCCGCTTATTCGATGATGACCATCATCCGGGCTAGGCATGCCGTGCTGTTGAACACTGAGTTCTTTTACATGCCAGCCTCACTTCCTGGAGAGGAAGGCTACTACACTGGTCTGTATACTGATGCTGCTCATGAGGAGCCACTGCTTCAGACTACTATCCAGATGCTGGAGGATAGGGACCGTGAGGTCCGTGCCCTCCGGATGGAGCTGTATAACACTCGAGCCACCCACTGGACTACTTTGACACGGCTTGCACCTGCTGTGCACGCTGGATATCTCGATATGCGGGATTTGTATCCCATGCGGACTCGTCTGCCTGATTGTATGGATTGGCGTGACGTTGGGGGTATTACGCCTCCACGTGGGCGACGGTTACCACCAGCATCGGGACCGAGGCCACATCCATGTCCTTATGGTCCACAGACTTCGAGTGCTCGAGTGTTTCAAGATCCATCTGTTCCACTTCCAGGCTACGGTGGTAATCTTTACGAAGATTACTACGGGAATGTCTGAGCTAGACCGTGGCAGTAGTAGTATCGTAGTAGTTGTATTTCCACAGTCCTGCGTGTCTTGTGGGATATGACTTTGCTAGTACTGAGTTCCAGAGGTGTAGTTAAATAATGTATAGGAGCTTGGAATGCCTCTGATGAGATGTATCGTCTTTCACCGCAGTTGTACTTTAGCCTTGGCTTGTACTAAACTATGTATGGTGTGTATGACCACTGGTGTATATATGGCAGTTTCTATATTACCATGTCGTCCGGATGAACATCTCTGCATTCCGTGTCATCCATTACATTATGCACTCCTATGTCAAGTTTTTGCCATCCTTATCTAAGCCGTTGTTTTGTTTTCCTAGGATGGTCAACACTCGCAGCACTTCTGCTACTCAGTAGCAGGGTGAGGCTAGTGGGGCTAGAAATGAGAATCTGCCCCAGCCACCCTCCTTGGCTGAAGTTATGCTCGAGGCAGAACGGAACAAGAGAGAGACCAACCGTCTACTGGAACACATAGAGCAGAACACTGGATTTCGTCAGAGGAATGATGTGGTGTGAATCAATGACTTTATCAAGATGTGCCCACCGAAGTTCCATCACTCTGCTGAACCTCTGGATGCGGATGACTGGCTTCGCAGTATCACCCATAAGCTACACTCTGCCCATGTGGCCGGAGCTGACAAGGTTACCTATGCCGCCAACCATCTTGAGGGCCCTGCCAGTCTCTGGTGGGAAAACTTTGAGGCTATGCGTCCCGCTGGCCAAATCACTACTTGGGCTGAGTTCAGTGAGGCATTCCGTGAACATCATATCCCGAAAGGTCTCATGGATCGCAAGCGGGAGGAATTTTGCAATTTCACCCAGGGCCGGTTAACCATGGATGGCTATAGTCGCGAGTTAGGCAACTTGGCACGCTATGCACCTAAGGAAGTATCCACCGATGCCAAGAAGCAGGCGAGGTTCCGTAAGGGACTCAGCCCTGAACTTCGCCGAGATCTAGGTCTGCACGAGTGCACCTCCTTCCAGAAGTTGGTGAACAAAGCTATCAGTGCTGAGACGGGCCAGACTGATTTCGAAGCCACACGCAAGCATCCTCGGGATTTTGGTTCCTCATCCGGCTCTGGCTCTCACAAGCACAGTGTGTGGGTTCCTAACACTGCTCTGCCACCCAAGTACACATAGAGGCCATCCTATGAGGCGCCTCGTCCAACCCAACAGTATGCGCCTGCCAAGACTTATGGAGGACCACCTACCAACTTTGCTCCACGCACTGGCACTATGACAAGCTACAAGTGTGGCGAACCAGGGCACAACATGCGTGAGTGTCCTCAGAACCAGCCAGGAAAACCCATTGGCCATGGTAATCCAACCGGCAAGGTGAACTATGTCAAGCCAATCCCCACTGCACGTGGTCATGTGAACTATGTCTCTGCTGAGGAAGCTTATGAGGATCCTAATGTCGTCCTTGGTACGCTTCTCGTTAACTATCATCCGGCATCTGTTCTTTTCGATACTGGAGCATATCATTCGTTCATATCTGAGAGCTATGCTCGAATGCACAACATGACTTTTTGTGACATGCCCACTTCTATGGTTATTCAAACTCCTGGTTCAAAGTGGCAAACCTCTAGGGTAAGCCATGGAAATGAAATTCTTGTCGATAGACTTGTTTTCCTTGCATCACTAATCGCTCTCAAGTCCTCGGACATAAACATCATCTTGGGTATGGACCGGATGATAGCTCATTACGCCAAGATAGATTGCTACACTATGATCGTTCAACTTACACACCCATCCGGCAAGACAGTCAATGTCTTGACCCGAATGGCTGAGCGTTAGCTCTACTCTCTTAATGCCAGCCCTCTACCAGAACTCGAAGATATCCCAGTAGTCCGTGACTTTCCGGATGTCTTTCCAGAAGAACTGCCAGGTGTTCCACCTGACAGATATATCGAGTTCGTGATAGATCTTATTCCAGGAACTGTCCCAATCTCTAGGAGACCCTATAAGATGGCACCCCTAGAATTAGTTGAGCTTAAGAAACAACTCGATAAGTCCTTGAAAAAGGCTTTCATCCGTCCTTGTTCTTCCCCTTGGTCTTGTCCCGTCCTCTTCATCAAGAAGAAGGATGTAACGGAACGGATGGTTGTAGATTATCGACCTGTCAATCTGGTCACCATAAAGAACAAATATCCGCTCCCCAGGATCAACGATATGTATGATTAGCTCGCTGGATCCTCAGTCGTCTCCAAAATGGATTTGAGGTTGGGCTACCATCAAATTAAAATGAAGAACGGGGACATTCCTAAAACGGCTTTTGTTACTCGTTATGGCCAATACGAGTACACCATCATGTCCTTTGGATTAACCAATGCCCCAGCCACTTTCTCCCGGCTAATGAATTCTATATTCATGGAGTATTTGGATAAATTCGTCGTGGTATACCTCGATGATATACTCATTTACTCCAAGAACAAGGAAGATCATGCCGAGCATCTAAGGCCGGTATTGACAAAACTTCGAGAGCACCTCCTTTATGCCAAATTCTCTAAATGTGAATTCTGGTTGCCAGAAGTGACCTATCTAGGCCATGCAATCTCTGGTAAGGGTATTGCCGTCAATCCCGAGCGAGTTCAAGCCGTCCTTGATTGGACTCCCCCTGAATCGATCAAGCAAGTTAGGAGTTTCCTTGGCTTAGCGAGCTATTGCCGACGCTTCATCGAGAATTTCTCCAAGGTTGCTAAACCTCTAACTGAACTCCTCAAGAAAGATAAAAAGTTCGAGTGAACCCCACAATGCGAGTCCAGCTTTCAGGAACTGAAAAGACGCTCGACATCTGCACCCGTACTGGTACCACCGGATTTTTCCAAGGACTTTATTATCTACTGTGACGCCTCGCAAGAGGGACTAGGTTGCATACTCATGCAAGATCGTCAAGTGATCGCTTACGCATCTCGACAATTGCATCCACATGAGGATAACTATCATACACATGATCTAGAGCTTGCAGCTGTAGTCCACGCACTCAAAACGTGGCGACATTACCTTCTTGGTAATCGCTGTGAAATTTTCACTGATCACCAATGTCTGAAATACATCTTCACCCAACCGGATTTGAATCTCAGGCAAAGACGTTGGGTTGAATTGCTCACAGATTACGACTTAGGAATCACTTACACCCCTGGGAAGGCCAATGTCATGGCTGATGCACTAAGTCGTAAGTCTTATTGTAACAACTTGATGTTACAACAAGGGCAACCACTTCTCCATGAGGAATTTCGTAAGCTTAATCTTCACATTGTTCCTCGAGGATTCCTTTCCACCTTGGTGGCGAAACCTACCCTTATGGATCAGGTCATCAAAGCACAGAAGGTTGATCCGGGAATCTCCCGTATCAAGAGGAACATCAAGAAAGAAGTCGCGGGATGTTTCTCAATTGATGATCAAGGAGTCGTGCTCCTTAGAAACCGCTTAGTGGTTACTAAGGTACGAAACCTGAGACGGTTGATCCTTAAGGAGGCTCATGAATCTCCTCTCAAGATTCATCCTAGTAGTACCAAAATGTATCAGGACCTACGCCAGAGGTTCTGGTGGACTAGGATGAAGCGAGAAATCGCTCAATTCATTGCTAATTGCGACATTTGTCGTCGAGTCAAAGCAGAGCATCAACGGCCTGCTGGCACCCTCCAACCTTTAGCTATTCCTGAATGGAAATGGGACAAGATCGGTATGGACTTCATTACCAGGTTTCCTAGGACCAGGAAAGGGAATAATGCTATCTTCATCGTTATCGACCGCCTCTCCAAAGTAGCTCATTTCCTACCTGTTCGAGAGAGTATAACCGCTAGCCAGCTAACAGACTTGTATATCTCTCGGATAGTATCACTTCATGGTGTGCCGTTGGAGATTAACTCAGACCGTGGAAGTCTTTTCACTTCACGATTTTGGGGAAGTTTCCAGAATGCTATGGGGACTCATCTCTCTTTCAGCACCGCCTTTCATCCTCAGTAAAGTGGTCAAGTGGAACGAGTCAATCAAATTCTGGAAGATATGCTTCGAGCATCTGTCATCTCTTTCGGTATGGATTGGGAGAAGTGTCTTCCATTTGCCGAATTCGCTTATAACAATAGTTATCAAGCCAGCTTGGGCAAGGATCCCTTCGAAGTTCTATATGGACGAAGGTGTCGAACACCTCTTAACTGGTCAGAAACCTGGGAAAGACAATTCTTTGGTCCGGATATGATCCAGGAAGCAGAAGAGCAAGTTCGCATCATTCGTGAGAAATTGAAAACAGCCGAATCAATTTTTGTCCGTGTTTTGCGATTTTCGCTGAGCTTTTCTTTGCCCAGTCAATTTTTTGCCTTGCTCGGCTGAGCCGGGCTACGTCCGCGACCCCGCCTTATCACTCCTCACGAGCAGGGGCCAAGGCGCGGGCGCACGTTCTGTCCGGTCCACGGCCAGACCGCCAACCACTCTTGCGCTCACTACAGGTACTCGCGAGGCGCGCCCGGACGAGGTCAGCAGACACTCCTATCAGAAACGCAACAAGGGCTTGAGGTGTTAGCCTTAGGGACAAACAAGGGAGTGCCTAAAACCTATCCTTACAGTGCTCAAACTCACTTTTACATCATCAAAAGTTTAAGTCTTGTGACACTCATCTTACCCGGCTCTGGAGCCACAACCAAAAACAAATTTACAGCAGGAACTGGACTAAGCATCGACATCTTTGTCAGAACTGTCGACGTCGCCCCCCTCAAGCACCGGCGCATCATCGATGGCCGGAACAAGCTCCGTACCCAACACGTCCATGTGGTCGCTCACCCATCCCTCCGAGGGGCCAGCGACCGCGTCAGGCGCATGCTTCAGCAAGGGCCCGAAGTCCGTAAGAGGGTCAAGACAAAGCAAGTTGCCAAAGATGCGGGAGACTGCACTCGTAAGGATGCCGCGGCTCTGCTCCTCGACAAGCAGCCGAGCCTTCATGACCCCGCCTTCAAGATGCTCCACCACTCTGGTAAAGAACCCGAGATACCCGGCGTCATCATCGACCAGAGGGTCGTCGACCCTCGAGTCAAGAAGCTCCCTTAGGGCTCGACCGGCCCGGTGCTGCAGGGCCTCGGACATCTTCGAGAGGGTGTGCTGCATCCCACGGGCTCGCGCGGCCTCAGCGGAATTCCGGGCCGCGAGGGTAGAAATTTCTTCCACTTGCTTATGAAAGTAGGACAGTTCCGCCCTGGTAGGGGCGCGAGCCTTCTCCAACGCCTGCTCGCGCCGCTCCGCCGCGACATAGGCCTCCTTCGACACCTGCTCACGACACTCGGTTGCGGCGCGAGACTTCTCCGACACCTGCGGACAGCGCTCGACATTCGCCAGTTTGCTCTTAAGAGCCGTGACCTCCTTCTGGAGCTCCTTGCGCTTATCAGCAAAGCGAGTCTCGTGAAGCCCCAGCTTCTCGCGGTAATCCTTCCGGAGACGTTCCGCCTCCCTGGCAGCCTTCTTTGCAACTACCTCGCGATCATCAAGGTTGCCCTCAGCTTCAGCTATTAGGCGCTCCATCGTCTCCAGGCGTTCGCGCTCCATGTTCAGCTCCATCGCCTCGAGTGCCAGCGACTCCTCTCGCGCCGAGTGGCCCGCCGGGCTATCATCATCAGCCGCAGGTGCTGCGAGGGCAGCCCTTTGTGCGTCAACCTGACGCTCGAGCATGGCGTTCGAGGCCTCACGCTCCTCGGCGGCCACGAGGTGGCGCTCGGCATCTCTGGCCTCCTCTAGGGCGCGGTCGGAAGCCTCGTAAGCCGCGGCGGCCGACACTTCCGCCTTCTTTAGGGCGGTTTCATGTTGCAACTGGCTTAGGTTAGCAGCGGTCCTCAACCGGCGCCAACCCTTTGCCAGAAGCAGACCCTCCGCCTCAACGCGGCTAACCACTTCAGCAACCTCGACCTCGAGATGCTTCACGATGTTTGACGCCTCCTGTACAAGATCACGACGGACCGCGCTCCTGCGCAGCGCAAGTTCCAGAAGGCGACCGGGCTCGTCCTCAACATCTGCGCTGCCCAAAGGGGGCTCCCCCTCTCCCTCCCGTTCAGCGTGCGCCTCCGGGCTAACCCCAAGAGCGCGCGATGCCTCCGGCGCAAGGGGAAGGCATGGTCCTGATGGGTGGTCAGCCGCTCGGGCTGCCTCAAGAGCTTGCTGATCCATAGTGAAGTCAAGCCCCGGGGCACGGGACGGGCCCCCGACGTACCAAGAGCTCCTTTGCCCCAGAAGCGCTCGGGGGCTGGGAGCACGACCTATGCAATAAGTTCTGGGCGCGGCCTCGAGAACCCGCGCGAGGCCTCCCAAAGACCAATCATGGTCCGGAGGAGGAATGCGGGCGGAGGCTTCTGCGAGCCTCACCGAGCGGCTCGAGAGTAAGCCGGAGGAGACCCTGCGGAGCAAGGCTTAGGAGAACCATGTTGGGAAAGACCGGAAGAGCTGAGGGACACACACCAGCTCGGTACATTCAGCTTCATCCTGTTTAGAGCCCTCGAAGCAGGGCCGTAGCTGCTCCTCAACCTCCGCCTCTTGCCTAGCGCTGCGAAGGACGACAGGAGGCTGCTTGAGGCAGATGCGCCTAGACCCGGGGTAGCGCCGGGGCGGACGCCCGCGGCCGGCACCCCGTTCCCCGATGTGATGTCCCCCGGACTCGACTTGACCGTAGACTACTGCGCCTCCCCTTCAGTCGCTTCAGGAGCTAGCGGCGCGTCGGTATCTTCCGCCACCTCCGTCGACACCGGCGCCCATGCTTCGTCCGCTTGCTCCAAGGGTAGACTGGACCCCAGGCCAGGGACTCCGCTTGACGCGTCCGCCCCGGGAAGGAAGGACGGGCTCGCGAGCCCTGATACCACCACCAAGGGATCGCCATGAGGATCAGGGGCACCCTCCGGCAACAGTCCCCACGCATTGAAGCAAGGCATCTTTTCAGCGAAAGATCTTCCGGCCACAGGGGCCAAGTACAAGGGAGTCGCGGAGCCAGGGCGTGCTTTGGGCACCCCGTCAACAAGCAGCCGCAGCAGCCCCTGGAGCGTCTCAGGAGGGAGCTGCTTCCGCTGAAGACGCGTGCGATCATCAAGACCTGAGAGGGCCAACATTGGGCGAGAATGGCGCTGGAGTGGGGCGACACGGAGGACAAGGAAGTCCCTCACCACCATCGCCAGGGTCAATCCATTTTTCCTCAGGCTGGCCAGCCCACGCATACTGGCTCCGCCCGTGGATCTGAGAGGACCACGTGCCCCCAGCCCGAGTTTGGCACCGCCGGCGCATCGGGAAGGTGGAATTGGGGGCTGTACGCAGCAGCATCAACGTACACCCACTGCCGGCGAAATCATATTGTGGTTGGGTGAAGCGAGAAGTCGATTCCGGAGGCAGGAGTCGCTTCCACCACATGCAACGATATGCACCCCGAGCGATGCTCCCTGTCGACCAAGGAGAGGGCAAAGAAGTGGCGAAGCAGGGCCACAAACGGGGAAACGCCAATGAAAGCTTCACACAGGAACGCGAAGCCCAAAAGGAGGATGATGGACCCAGGGTCCAGGTGTAGTGCCTGAATCTAGTAATGCGTGAGTACTGCATAGAAGAAGGCGGAGAAATGGGGAAGGAGACCCCCGAAGATGGCGGGGAGATGAAGCTGGATGTCGTTTGCACTGAGCTCCGTCGTCGGCCGGGAGGCGAGCCAGACCCGGGTCGGCCCCCACTCGTTAGATGCGTCAGCCAAGGCACGACGCACCTTGTCCAGACCCTCCTGGTTCACCACGAGGGAGCGGCCCAGCGGCGGCGTGACAGGCTCGCCGTCCCTCCTCCTCTTCGCCCTGCGCGGCATGGTAGCAAGGAAGGAAGGGGTAGAGAAAGCAAGTAAAGGACGAAAGCGATTGGAGGGCAGAAGGCAGAGGTGGCAACAAGAAGACCTATCGGTTGTGCGATTGGCAAGGCGCACGACTACCAAGACTGTGTGGGAAGCGGGGTCGCCCACGTCCCATCCAATCGTTGCACGCCAGCCTGGCCTGCAGCCTTTGGGGCCCGCGGCGCTTCGTCCTCGACTAAGGCTTCGCCTCGAAGCCAACTCCGCACGCGCCTTGGGCCCGGGGGCTACTGTTTGCGTCCTGGGAACAAGGGTACCGAGACTTGCCTGTCTGCGGGCCACAACGCGCTCCTACCACGGCCTGGTACGACCCAGCTAATCGACCAGCTGCCCAAGACCCTCGCGAGGGGGCTAGGCCCCGCGAGGAGAACAATGTCAAGACCCCCTCAGAAGCGGCCTCAGTAGGGTGCTCCGGAGGGGCGGAGAATCCATGGCCAAGCCTGCCTCAGGAGGAGGCAGCGACGTAAGCAGTGATGCATCGCGCTAGCTGGTGCCAGCGCCTGCCAGCGGCGCAGTTGCCGTTTCGGTGCGAAGGAGGCAGCGCAGGCCCAGGTTCCCGAGGAGCAGGACTGTGGGGACCCCGACTTAAGAGTTGAGATCACCGAATGCACGTGTACAGTGATCCCAAAGATCAATGCTCACTTCACACAGAAGCTGAATAATAAGAGTCTTACATCCATACATACCTTCTTACACAAATTATGACCATTATGGCCAAGTCTTACATAGATAAAGCCTCAAGGGCTGAACAGCAAATAAACTCGAATAGCGGAAGTCTTCGTAGATAAGTAGAACCCATGCCATCTGCCTTAACCCTACAGGCATTCTGCCTGGGAAAGCGTACTAGTTCGCATGTTCGTCTCCATAGAATTCTTCTTCAAATTCCTGCTCTTCCATGCCTGGCCAATTAAATAACCAGTGGCAAGCCAATGAGTACTTTGAATGTACTCAAAAGCAACCCATGTTTTTGGAACAAGTATGACAAGGTATGTAACACTAGATAGGATATGTTTGCAGAAAGCAAAGTTTGTGAGTTTAACGACATGAGCTATCTAAGGCATGCATCGTAGGAAATGTAAGTTACAGATATCAACATAGCCAAGTTATGATCTCTTCCATCTTTTCAAGTCCTTTTGACTTAAATTAAACGGAGCTTTCACACTCACACACATAGGGTTTAGCAAACATTGGACGTAGCCCAAGAGAGGTTACCCAACTGTCCTTGATCGTGGACACGGCTATTCGAATAGTTTTACACTCTGCAGAGGTTGCACACTTCACCCACTAGACCCGGGGAACTTCCGTGTCATCCACGACCCGCGATACCTCAAGTACCCGAGGTAAGCACCCGATCACTATCTTTCCCTAGGCGACACTAATATGGAGTCCACTCGATTGGTAGAAACCCCCGTGCCCCACATTTCACATCTTAAGATTTTTGGAGCCTCGCTCCCATTTCACATACCACGGGCACGGGGTACCAACGGTGTGTTCGGTGCCCTGTGAAAACAGTCATGGCCGCCTATCCAAGCACGACCCCGTCCCGAGAGTGACCTCATGTCACTCCCGTCACTAGTAATGCGGGCACCATGCTAGTATCGGCCTAGGTAATCAATAATGCCCTTTCCCATATAAGGGTAGAGTGGTTGCGCATGTAAAGTTGGAATAACGGTCGCAACTTAAACCAATCCGTTTGAAAAACATCACACACACACACACACACACTTGTCTCGGTACACCACTTTGTCCTCAAGTGGTTACCCATCTCATCAACTCCCTCGGGCATAAGGGTGACCCGATGGGGTTTTCGAAAATAATGCAACCACGAAAGATTCATGGCACATATGCATCACTATGCATCACAACTAATCTTTTGTCTTTACATTTAGGCACATAGTAAGGATCATGAGTAGGGTATGCATCAGGTGGTGGCTTTCAACAAGTTTGCCACCGTCACTCTTTATCATCATGCATTCGGAAATAAAAGGGTTCCGAGGAACAAAGGGGTATCATGGTCAAAGGCATGCTTGCCTGGATTGGCTTGGTCTTCAAGGTCTTAAAATCCTTCCCCTCCTTCTTCTTCAGCAACCTCGTCAAACACGGTATCTAATCGTCGCAATAGACAACGGGAAAATAAGACAATAATAAAAACAGAAAAAACAAAGTGCTCAAAAAAATGTCAACTTATTTTTATAAAATACCAGAGGGAAAACTAAGATGGCAAAAATTCTTAGTTTGGATTTTGGAGTGATAGAATGGGGCACATGAATTTTTTAATATAGGTTTTAGTGTTCAAATTTAGATTTAAATTTGAACATAACAGAAAAGGTTCATGGATATGGGTGAAAGTGATATCATTAAATAGGTTGGAATTTTACAAGTTTTTTAGGAATTGGAATTATTTCATTTGGATCATTATTTAATCCTGTGGAATTATTTAAAAATTAACAGAAAAGAAAAAGGAAAAGGGCTACTGTGCAACTGGGCCAGAACGGCCACAGTGCAACAGGCCCAGAGGGGAAATAGCCCAGCACACAGGCGCCTGCGCGCGCGCTAGGTTTCAAACCTGATAGGCGGGGCCCATACGTCAGCGAGAGGAGAGAGAGGCGAGGGGGAGGAGAGGCTGACAGGCGGGGGCCGCCTGTCATCCCTAACCCTCCGGCAGAAGGCCGGCGAGTTCACGGTCGGTGATGCAGGGCTCGGAGTGGCCTGGTTCGCCGGCGACGAGGAGGGACGGCGGAGAGGCGTCGGGTGGTGGTTGCTCCGGCCGTTTCTGGCAGCTCCAGAGAGGGGAAATGAGGGGGGAATGATCACCGGGGCTTGGCGGTTTCAGATCGAGCGAGAGCAGCGGCGGGGAGGGTCTGTACCTCCAAATCAACGGTGACCCGAGGCGGCGGAGCTCGAGCTCGATCTCGAGCTCGGGCCCGTCTGGAGGGGAGTGAGTTGCGTGGGGAGATGATTAGCTGTGTGAGAGGGCGAGTGGTGAGGAGAGGAGGGTGCGGTGGTGTCCTTTTATAGGCGAACGGCGAGGTGCCGTGGAACCGTGCGCCGGCGAGCTTCTGCCCATTGCCACAGGGCTTGGGAGGAGCCGGGGCAGTGTCTGTGGTGTTGCTGGACGCGGCCCAGAGCCGGGGAGAAGAAGAGAGAGAGCAGGAGGAGTCCCGAGTAGTGCGCGTGCGAGGAGGCTCATTGGAGCTCTCGGGCGCCCAAATGGCCGACATGGCCGTGTTCCACGCGCTCTGGGCGCGGCCACCGTGTCCATTGGCTCTAGGGGGGAGTAAACTACGTAGGAGAGGTATTGGATGCCTGGGAAAGCTTCTAGAAGAAGAGGGGGCTGAGATAGAATGGTGAAAACTGCTGTCCAGAGTGTAAATTGGGGTTTTACCCCTACTCAATAATGGAGCTGAGGCCAGGGGGGAGTTGCTGGAGGTGCAAGGGAGCCTGAGGGAGCTGTGGTAAAAAGTTGGGCTCAAGGAGAATAAGGAAAGGGGTGAAAGTGGTAATTTCGGAAAATCACCAGAAGGTGTTTGATGTGGTTTTGAGCAACCAAATGATTTCAACTAGTCATGAGAATTAACAGGATCAAATGGTATATAAAAATAGGGTGTTCCACCAAGTTTGGGCTCATTTCAAGAAACTTGCCAATGTAACTTTGGTGAACCCTAGAAATCAACAGAAATGGTTTCACCAAGTTTGAGTTAAGCAAATCATCCCTCCTTGATGCACCACTTGGTGTAGTGTCATCATTTGGGGTTGTGATCATGCCCACAAAGTTTGAGGTCCCAAGTAAAAGGTTGGTAATGTAAAGTTGTTCAAATTTGAATCTGAACAGAAATGGTTTTGGGGTACTCTGATCAAGTTAGCCTTCTCCAAAACTTGTGCCATTTGGTCCAGATGCATTATTAGACCATTTTAGCAAGTGTACCAAGTTTGAGAGCATTTGGGCAAGTTTGGCAATGTAGAGTTGCTCAAACTTCAAAGATGGACAGAATGGTTTTGAGGGGTTTTGATGATGTTTTCTTGCTTCCCAAGGCATGGGGCTTGGCAAGATCATCACACATGCCATACATGACATGATAGAATTTCCCTGGAATTTTTAGAGAATATTTCCTTTGTAAATATTTCAAAAGCTTGAAATATCCATAAAGGGTTTCTGAGGGATTTGTCCAATATTTTGAACACGACCAAGTGTTGAAACTCTTATATATGGACAATATATGTCCTAAGAGTCTCCCTGAATTTTGGCAAATAATTTTGAAATAGTTAAATATTTTTTTTCCTATTATAGACCATTTCTGGCCTTAAGAAAAAGATTTTAAATAGAATAGGAAAATAACTTTTAAAATTATATTTTTGTGGCTTATGGGAGTCCTATATCTACTAGGTTTCAAATATACTCCTTGAAATATTTTTCTCACCTTAAATCAAGCACTTGCAGTGCAAACCTCAATTCAGGGGTTTCTGGAAAACTAATTTTTGAAAATACTTTTTGGCCAAATTATTTTTGTAAGAAAATACTATACTGATATATACACTTGGTGTGATCATTGGGATGTAGTTTGGGGTAAGGAGATGAAATATACAAGATGGAGTAGTTGACTTTAAAGAGCACTTGAAAATCACAGAGAGAAAAACTTAATTCCAAATAAAAGCCAAATGATGCCAAAAAATTTGTTGGTCCAAACTTTCATGCTTTATTAATGCAAATGACATGTTACAAAATGCAGGGTGTGACAGGGACAAAGGTTTCCCCATTGGTGCAACAGGACCGAAGACCGCAAGGAAGACAGGGAGGATGTCACCACCGAGCCCACCACCGCATCACCACCTGGTCCTTTTGCACGCGAAGACTGCTTTTGTCAGGGTAGGAACGTCCTTGTGTTCCCACTCGAAATGGGCATTGTGGGATCCCTTCCCGCCTAAACATTTCGGGGGAAGAGGACCCTGGCCGCCTATATAAGTAGGTAGGATCCCCACTATGAGGGAGGAGAGGAGCAGATCCATAAACTCTACCACCACGCAAAGGAGCAAGAACACTTGCCTCCTGACCCTCCTGAGCCCACCTCCTGAGCTCAGGAATCACTGTACTAGTTCATATTCCAGCCCTCCTGAGGCCAATCCACCAAAGCAGGAAGTAAGGGTTTCCACCACAAGTTGGCCTGAACCTGGGTAAACTCTTGTGTGTTTCACTTGTTGTTTGCTTGAATCTTTTCACTGGGCGAGGGCGAGACGCTAGGTAGACGTGAGTGGGAGAGATCTTCGTTCATGCCCTTGTGTTTGAACTTCTTGGGTTTTGCGGAGCCTGTAATTCGACAGCGGGGAGGAGGGAGCATGCAGTCCCGCCGACGCTTGTTTGAGCGGCTGGAGGAGGAAGAGCAGAGATTGAAGAAGCACGACGGCAGTTAGATGGACTTCCAACAGTCACTGCTTGTGCGTAAACCTTTTTTTAGGAAGGCCTCAAATCTGTGGAAAACATCATACATCGCATCTGCCATTGTTTCTAATAATTTACAGCCCATTTGCTAATTCTTAAGGTTTTTCTTGGAGCCCATATTCTTTTTGTTAACATTACAGCCCATATTGTGGCCACAGTTAAAAAATTATACGAAATTTTGCATATTTCGGTGCGGTCCGAACTGTTTTTAATCCCAAAATTTCGAGTCACGTTCAAACTGATTTTAAAAATAAATGCATATCAATATAAAATCCAACAAATTGTCCATGCATAAAAATCATTGCAATTCAAAATCTCGAAATGAAAAAAAGATACTTGAAACTAATTGCCGGTTTGATGTGTTTTAAAAATGTACAACCCATTTCTCATTACTGATAGGCCATTTTCTCAGCCAGCCGAATGAAGCTCTCCTCGTCTTGAAAGATTTGCAGCCTAACAGGCCTGACAAAGCGACTTATTTGGCAAATCACAAAAAAACTGGGCTGTGGCCGTGAACCCAGCCGTCAGCCTCTCCACATACAGTACTCTTCCGATGGAAGTCGGTCATTGACCAGATTGACCACGCTGCAGCGAGAGCACCAAGGCGGTGGACACCGGTGAGGCCTAGGAAGGGGACGACGCGGAGCTAGGGAAGACGCGGCAGTGGTTGCCCACGCGGAGAGGAGTACGAGGGTTCACTGGTTCGGCTGCGGTGTGAGGCTACCGTCGTAGCAGAATAATTGGGGGTGTGGGTGAGTAGAGGGATGCCCTGGCCAGCGGTGGGAGTAGTAGGGGGCGGTGAGGCCTCAGCGGCATCACAGCCGGCCACGGAAGGCAGGAGCACATGGCACGACCAGCGTTGGTTTGGGCTGCTGGAGCAAGAAGACCAGAGGTTGAAGAAGCACTACTGCCTATGGATGAACATCGTATGGTAACTGGAGCTAGAATCGTTCATATTGACTAAGTTGACAAAGCCCTCCATCTCCGTCAACTTGGGAGGCCCACAAGTCAGGCTCCCACGATGCTGGGTTCCAGCTGGCAGGGGGAGTATTCATTTGTTGTGCGTAATAAGGAGGCACTTCCTTGCGTGCGAAGATAGCTGGTGGGTCTGACCTGTCATCGGGGGGGCACATTTTTTTCGTGAAATATAGAGGCCCTTCCGGTGGGTCCCAGATGTCAGGTGGAGGAATCAAAGACTTGAGAAGGCGTACAGAACAAGCTAGTGTACCAGTAAAGAGACATTGCTGAGTTTTAGAAAAAAGAGAGACGTGCTCCTGTAGTTGGTTTGAATCCAAACCTAGACTATGACTATATATGGTGCTATGCTGCTCAGCAAGTAATGAAACTGACATATCCAATGTACGCTTCTCCTCTTCTCTACTTAATCTGCCTAGCATCAGAAGCTCTGGCCGCAGCAACCATGTCCACTGGCTGCTCGTCCACCTGCTCTTCAGCAGGCAACAACCAAATATGCGCCAAGTCACCACCTATACCATCGCCTGTGGGTCTCATCACACCCCCGCCGGCACGCGCACTGCAGTCGGTTGCTCATCGCAACCCGCTGCCATTGGTGTGGTGCCACTGCTACAAATCACGCAAAGTCATACGTCGCGTCTCAACCACAAGCCTCAACCCTGGCCGAGTCTTCTACAAATGCCCGAATCATGGGGTAATAATATGTTTAAGTGTTGTTCTGCCGCTTTCAGTTCCTGATTTTTTTAATAGTTTGGTTGATGATCTTCCAATTTGATTCATGCAGAAAAGGGAAGATTCGTGTGATTTGTATATCTGGGAAGTTGGTGATGTGGGGGAGTGCAACTATGCTGATTATTTGGTTAGCCGAGGAATCCCATCAGGTTGGGGTGTTGGACAAGTAACTGAAGGAACGACATAAGAGGAAGATGCAGAGCAGAAGGTTAAAGATGCAGTTCCTCTGATCATGGCCAAGCAACAACTGCTGAATGGCCTTGACAGTAATGAGGAGATGAAAGAGCTTGTGAAGATAATGGACAAAATCGATGTGCTTTGTAGGATCTCTTTATTTGCAGTGTATGTAGCACTCGTGATGCATTCAGTGGCTATGACATGAGCACTTTGCTGAAACTAGTAATGAATGAACCGTGTGTAGTAGGCTGAGCGTAGTGTTGTGAACATCTAATGATTTCTATTAACGGAAATCAGGGGGTATCCCCTTTTCCTCATAAATAAATAACTAGCAGAGGCCCTTTTGGTAATAAATAAATAAATTAGCAGAGGCCCTATCGGGTCAGTTTTGTTCTCATTCGAAGACTTCAAGCAAATTGCAGTCCAACATCAAACTATGTTATCAAATTCAAGTTTCACAGCCAAATATGAGTACAACTAAACAACAATGTCATCATGTTTTAGTCATCATACAATCACCAAAAACAAATTAGCATACATAACAAGTGATGTTCTCACAGGAAAATACTAAACAACATGTTCATTAGGTTTCAGTTGTCATAGCAAACAAAATTTTACATAGTATATAAAAAATGTCTTCTGATAGGCAAATACGACAAAAGCAATGTAATCATCATCCGCAGCAGCAGCGTCAACATCTTCGCCATGTGTATCAGTCTAAATCGTAATTCCCCACGGTGTCATCTTCTTCTTCGTCCTCAACGTCCTCGAACGTTGGCTTCTTCTTGATCAACTCTTGTATGTCCACAAAACGTCAAGCAATCTTTTCGCCGGCGTCATTGACATGATGGTTCTCAAAGATATTAGGAACATCCGTGTTATCTTGTACATCAGGAGCAGTGTAAGCATAATCTTGTTGTGCAACTTCATTAAACAAATTCCTCTGCTCAAACCATTAAAATACTCTCCAGTCATCGCTACGTGCAAATGTGTCTTCCAAGAAAAATATCTGTGTTGCTTGATTTGCCAAAATAAAAGGCTCGTTGGTCTGGTATGCCACCTTGACATTGATGGATTTGAAATAATCATCAGCTCTGGGTTTTGTGATCTTGGAAAATAGGTTATACCAACGACAGCACAACAGAACCACACACCGATGATCCTTGAAACTGGAGATATACTGCAACTGAACAATGTCTGTTATGTTAGCATACATTTTAGTTGTCTCTTTGTCATACATATCCGTGCTCATGATGGCACTTTTTTGTGTCTTCCTACCATCGCCTCGTGCAAGGGTGTTGTAGCGCACATCTCCAACAACGCAAGATTCATAATGTCTTACCCGAGTATCGGGACCCATTGCTAGTGAGTAAAGGGCATCATCAACTACCTGCCCATCCTCCTGCATCTTCTTAACCTATGGTTAGAAAATAGACAAGCTGATCATCTTATGTACTCAATATATTAAAAAAACTGACAGTGCAATTCAAAAGCTTACATGGCTCTTGAACCATTTCGCAAATCCTACCATAACAAGTTTGTCAATGTTTCTTGGATTTTGCGGCAGTAACTCCTTTTTGTAGATGCTGCACAACATAGTGATCGCGTCAAACATCTAAATATATAAGAATGTGCTGCAAGTTTAGTAGATTACGATGTACAAGTTGCATTACTTAGCACTTACTTGATATAAGGTAGTATCTCAGGACAGTTATTCAACACATACCAAACCATTTTGTCCAAATCTTTAGGTTTGTCCTCTTGTCGACTCTTCCATGTAACTCGAACAGAATAATCGAAAACATTGAACCCGGGATTGTCTTCATCCACCTCTTTGCTAAGCTGATCAGCCGTTTCAATGTATTTTGAGCAGAATGTCAACGCTTCTATAGCAATGTAGGCCTCTGCAATGGAACCCTCGGATCTAGCTTTGTTCCTAACATAGCCCTTGAAAGTGCCTAGCCGCCTTTCAATAGGGTATATCCAGCCATACTGTACTGGACCTCTAAGTAGTGCCTCATCACGTAGATGAACAACCAAATGCACCGTCACATCAAAGAAGGCTGGAGGATATATCTTCTCAAGGTCGCATAGGATAGTTGGTATCTTGTCTCTAAGACGCTCCAAAGCATCTATCCTGGTATTTCTACTACAGAGTTCCCTTGAAGAATTGTCCCAACTCTGCAACTTCTCTATATAAGTCAGGGTGGCCCAATCCTCTATGGATAACAGGTCAAACCCTTTGAAGTAGGACGTGGCAGTCATGAGTTTTCAACCCTTGTATCTTGTTTCCATCTGCATTGACTCTCCTTTCAGGGTTGGAAGCAAATCCATGTGGGAATCTCACATGTGACAGGACCTTGCATAATTCATTTCTTTTTACCTTGTCCAAGACATACACAGCTGGTGCCATATCCCGTGGTTTACCATCATCTTGCACATGCAAATCCTCTCTGATACCCAGGTGTGTCAAATCAATCCTAGATTTTAAGGTATTTTTCATCTTGCCTTCAATATTAAAAAGTGTGCCGATAATGATGTCATGTATATTTTTCTCGATGTGCATCACATCAAGATTATGCCGCAGATCCAAATCTTTCCAATACTCCAAGTCCCACAGAGTGGACCTGCGGGTAAACGATTATCTCTCTTCTGCCCTGCCACGCTTCCTTTTCCCGCTACCATTATCAGGATGGTTTCCTGGTGTAATATGCCTGACCTTCTCTAATTCCACTTGCAACTCATCGTCGGCGAGCCTCTTTGGCGCATCACGGTTTTCTTGCTTTGCATTGAACACATATCTTTGGTATTTTCTAGGATGCGGCTTGTCCTTGGCAAGGAAACGGCGGTGTCCAATGTAACAGATCTTGCTAAGTATTGCGTATGATAGCGGATTCCTGTCACAGCGAACACATGCATTGTAACCATGTGTCGTTCACCCTGACATAGTACCCAAAGCCGGATAATCATGGATGCACCAAATTATAACAACACGCAGAAAGAAATCAGCTGGTGGGCTGCTGTATAGGTCTCGAGTGAGAACACCACTCCAAAGCTGTTGAAGTTCCTCCACAAGAGGCTCCATGAACAAATCAAAATCCTTCCGAGGACTTTTTGGACCTGGGATGAGCAAGGCCATCATGTATTTTGGTTCTTTGGTGCAGACATTTGGAGGCATGTTGTAAGGGATAACAAGCACTGGCGACATGCTATATGTGGCGCTCTAGTGGCCAAATGGGTTAAATCCATCTGAAGCTAAACCAAGTCTAATGTTTCTCAGGTCAAGAGGAAACTTTTCGTGCTTCTGATTGAAGCTTTTCCACTCACTACAATGTGATGGATGGCTCATTACATTCTGATCTCTGCACTCGTGGTTCCTAGAATGCCACAGTACATCCTCTCTTGTTTCATCATCATGAAACAACCTCCACAATCTTGGTGTAATTGGAAAATGTCTCAGAATATTATGAGGAATCCTCTTCACAGCATCGCCATCTTTCCATCTTGATGATTTGCATTTCGGGCATTCACTTAAGTTGGCATAATCCTTCCGGAACAGAACACAATTATTCTTACAAACATGGATCATATCATATCCAATTCCAACTACACAAAGGAAATTCTTCATTTTACTGTAGGTGTGTGGCAGCTCAGACGCATTCGGGAAAGCTTTGCGGAAAGTAGCCAACATCACATCGAATGATTTGTTAGTCATCTGCCCAGATGTCTTCACCTGAAGAAAGGTGACCATAGCTGAGAATACTGAGAACTTATTTCCTGGGGTGACAGCCACGTTGCATTGTTCCAACATGCGGGCCCATCGTTTTTCTTCTGCAGGTGAAACTTCACGGAATGCACAAGCATTTTGTAGCATTGTTTCAATGTTGGTCAAACCCACTGGCTCCGCCACCACCTTCTCCTCCTCTTCCAACTGAGCATCAGGCAGATCAAGATGGTGATCTGCTGCTTCCACGTAGTCAATAACATTGATGTTCACAGCTTCACCATGATGAACCCACCTAGTAGATGTGACCGACATCCCATACAAGTGTACATGATTTTGCACAGTTGACTAGGGTATTGTAACTGAATTCATACAGCTGCTAGACGGGCAGAGCACATCTAATTTCGGTCCACCGTAATCAGCTCTCATAAAGTTCATGAAGTTTTCAACCCCCTCGACATATGCAGCGGAGAATCTTCGAGCAGAAGTAATCCAAGTCCTGTCCATCTGTTAGACATACAAATTAGTTCTTCTACTAGATATTACAGGAAAAACATATATGCTTTTTTATGAAGTCAAGAAGAAAATACCTAGGTCAATGTCTAAAGGTATGGCAAGATATTTGGACGAGCAGATCTAAGTAACAAAATATATGTAAAGCTAATTCAGCAAACAGATCTGAGTGCTAAATTATGGCAGGCTGTTAAGCAGTCAATGATGTCGAGCATGATGGATTATGTATTTCCAACAGAGCACACTACCATTGAACTATCAAAGGCCATCGCAGCAACAAAGATCGAGTATAAAACGGTGTAGAGCTATTTCAACTAACAGATTGGCTACTAGACCATGGCAATCTACATCACAATAAATATATGGCAGGATATTTTAGCAACTAATCGGCCTTGGCATGCCATCTCAGCTAAGCAGATTGAGTACAGAACAGGGCAAGGAAGCTTCTTAAGCAGAGCATATTGACCGTAAACTACTTCGGCAAACAGTGAGATTAATAGCGTCTATCAGCTAACATTCAGCGCTACGCCGACATGCACGGGGCCTCAGTCTAGAATGCGCGTACCATGGGAGAAGCTGACCGCCGTGCGTCTCCACATGAATGTCGCCAGCGGTGGCGTCGCTGACCGCCGTGCGCCTCCACAAGAACGTCGCCAGCGGTGGCGGTGTGGCTAGAGGACGACAGTCTACGAGAGCATACTGTGGGAGCGAGAGGATCGCCATGCGTCCCCTCGACGAACCGCGGCGCCGACGTATCGGCGTGGCGGGGAGGGCCGCTTTGGCGGAGCGAATGGAGTGGAGGGGGGCGGGGG